>CM050650.1:72447896-73647896 GCA_027574665.1 Rhynochetos jubatus
TGTCATGAAATCCTTTCATAAAGAACACTATAGTGAGTTTGATTCCATGTACTTTAAAAGTAGAAAACACGAAACTGAGAGGTATTTTGACACCAGCATACTAAGTTGTTATTCTATCAAAGAATTAAGTTAACAAATTATGAAGGCATTTACTCTTTACCTTCCCAAAAGTTGCAGCACAGGCAGGTTCCAGCTTCTCTTTTCTGCAGAAGTCTAAATAATGTGCATAAAGGATGCATCTTGGTAAACAAACTCCCTCACAAACAATGTAGTTTTCTTCCAGCCTGTAGAGAGAAAGAAATTGCCAGAGTAAAAAGCCACATGCCATGTCTTCCCCATTTTATTTTTCTTCTCGTTTTTGGCTTTGGCATCTTTTTTTTTATTTTATTTTATTTTGTTGAAGATTTCCATGACAGCAGACAGATGAGTTTCTACTGAATGAGACAGACATTAGACACTAACTCCACACTTGGTGCTGAGGGTAGTTGCAGTACATGGAAAACCTGGGGCCAGGTCCTTTCCTTAGTGAGTTTTTTTCAATGTCCGGACTTACCTGCTTTCTATAAATTATTAAATTATCATCATCTAAGATGATCTAGCCTTGCTCTGAAAATAAGAACACTAACTAGACTACAAAAGTCTTGGGTTTATACCTGTCCTTTGAATAGAGCAGGGGCTTGCACTTGCATCTTCTGCCCCACTGTATCTTTCACACCTGGGCTAATGTATCTTTTCTTCCCACTTTTTTTTAACGTCCACACTGGATCCAAAACTGTTTCTTGACCAAAACCATACTGAAAAGCAAAAAAATGGCTTTTTGTGAAGGCGGTGCATTTTTACATAGCCTCCCCATTTACCGAATACAAGTACCTACTGATGGTCATTAAAGTAAAATTTTAAAATCTGAAGTAAAAAACAGTTGTCTTCACTTGAACTGAACTCTTGGTAACAGCTGGGTAATTCACTTGTCCTGTTTCCTTCCTTTACCAACTTCCATTATTCACTACTCCTGGAATGATCTGCAATAAATTTATTTCTCAAATTACACAAATCTGTAAGAAAATACTGTGTAGTAAAAGCTGCATACTGAATAATTTTGCACTGACTCACCAGACTCAAATCCTTACAATTTACACTCAGAAATCAGATGTAAAACTAGACCAAGAAACTGGGAAATTTGGATTACTCTCATTTTTCAGTTGGAAGGAAAAAAAAATCTAGATTTGCATTTGCTCACTAAGTTCCCATTTAATTCAACAGCACCCCTCCCTAATTTCAAGTGTGCTATATTAGAAATATTTGCCAATTAGTGTCTCCAGAATTTGACCTCTTATTTGGTTAATATTTGCCCAGACACAATGAAGTAAAGCTAAGGCTTCCTTGGATGGTAGAATATAATGGAAAAAAAAATACACTATAGGACAGTGAAAACGTAACATTAATAGCCTTAAAGGATAATTAAAACATCCATTCACAAATGTATTTCTTAAGTAATGTTTCATTTCTACAGTTTTTCGATACATTTCATCGATAGCCAGGTACTGTGACAATCTGACAGGGATTTCTGTCAACTGATAAACCTCTGCTAATTTAAAAAATCAAAATTTGGAGGTGGACGTCCTTATTTGTAGACTAGGCTTATCCGAAAAAAACCAAACCCAACCAACTCACCGCACATCCGACAACCCCACGAATGACAACTGCTTCTAAAAGAACTGTGAGGTGTAACCCTCTTTGCCGGCTCCGCTTTCAGAGAAGCGTCCCTCTGGGATCGACGGACACACCGGCTGGGTCCTGCCAGGGACAGCGCAGGGAGCACGCGTGGCATCCCCGCCGAGCGGCCAGATCCCTGGCCCCGGGGATGCTCCGGGCGCGGGGGCTCCCCGGCGGGGCGGGGACGGGCAGCGGAGTCTCGCCGCCGGAACCCTACCATTGCAGGGTGAGCTGCGTCTGCTTCTTCTTGTCTTTCATGATCTGCGTGATGGTCTTCTTCGCAGACGGGCTCTGCTCCGCGGCTTTCAGGGCGCCGTCGCGGATACCCGCATCCTCTTCTTCCGAGGAGAGGGCTTCGCTGTTAAAGCGTGTTTCTGAGCGCCGGGGCGGGGAGAACAAGCAGAGAAACCCAAGGGCATCGTTACGGTCCGGCAGCACGCCGCCTCCTCCCGACGCCACGGCGGCCCCGCAGCCGCCCGGGGGGACGTGCGCGGACGCCCCGAGGCCAGGCAGCTACCCCCGCCTCACCGCCCGTCGCCAACCGACACCGAGCAACCAGCGACGGTTCGGACACCAGCCGCACCTGCCCTGGCCGCGGGCTGAAAGGGCAGCGCTGCCGGCGCCCCACCTCCTACCTGACTTGATGCCGGCGGGCAGCGCGGGCTCCGGCAGCCCTCTCTCGGCACCTGCCGCGGCGCACAGCCCTTCCTGAGCGTAGGGCAGCAAGCTGCGCCCCACCAGCTCCGCGTAGCAATCCTCCCGGGAGGCGGAGGGCACTGCTTGGGCGGTGGGGAGGTGCAGGAAGGCGTCCTCTTGCTCGGGTCCCTTGGCCATGCTCCTCACCGGCGCCCGCTCTGCTCCGCCGCGGCGCAGGCGGCGCCCATGGGCGGCGGCGGGGGACGGGCCGGGGCGGGCGCGGCGGCGGCTTTAGAGCGAGGGGGGCGCCGGCCGTTTGTGCGGAGACGGTGTCAGCCAAGTGCCGACGCCGGGAGCGTGAAGGGGAGGAGAGGCGACGCGGGGACGGCGGCGAGGGGAGCAGGTGTGCCCTACGGCGCGTCCCAGGGAGGCTGCATGGCTCCCGTGTGGGCAGAGTCGGCTGGGCCCGCGGGCGCCACTCCCTCCTCACGGCGGCTCCCCCGCGCCCGCGGAGGGGGGCCCCGCCTCGGGTGGGGTGCGGGAGGTGGCTGTCGGGCGGCCGCGGGGAGGTCCTTGCCTCCCGCCCGCCGTGCTGGTCGCGCCTGGCCGGGAGGGGAGAGGGCATGGCTGACGACCCGGGGAGGTTAAGGGGAGGCGGCCCGGAGCGAGTCTGCTGGGGACTTAATGATTAACTCCCGCCCGCGGAGGCTCTCGCTTGTGTGAGGGAGCAGCTCTCGGCCCGCCGCGGCGCAGGCGAGGGGGCGGCGGCGCAGGCTCTCCCCATCCCCGCCGGCTGAGTCGGGGGGCGGCCGGCGGGCCCTTTGCTCCCCGCAGCAGCCTCCACAGGGCCACGGCAGTCAGGCCGCGGGACCCTCCTGGGCACCGTCTGCTCCTGACCCTATTTCGCTATTTCTGTGTAATTCGGTGGGTGCTGTCCCAAAACGTCGTGATTTTGCACAAATAGATCCCATTGGTCTGACAGGCGTGTCTTTGCTTTGGTCCATTTCAGGTTGCTGACTGAGAGAGGTGACGGTGGGCAAGCACAGAAGGATGGTCCCTGCTTTTTCCAGAGGGCAAGGTTGTCAGAAGGATGGAAAATTAGCCTGATCACTGCAACATCCCGTTTTGCTCTGTCCAAGTCCTGGGCATTGCGCGCCTCGCAGAGAATGGCTGGTAACTGTAGCATGGCTTGTGGGGGCAAGCAGCCCTGGCACACTGTATCGGGTAAAGGTTGGAGGCATTCTTCTAGCCACCAAGTAGCGTTGGTCTATCACAGACGCAAGGCTTGTGAAGAGCTGTTCTTCCTTCTACTCTCTTCCAGTCTTCTGTTGCACCTCAAGTCATTGATCCCACCAGCAGTACAGAGCAGCAGAATATTGCCACTTCCACTGCTGCCTGCGCAGACATGTTAACAGACCAGCTATCGGTTATCCATCCGTATTTAACAATACCCCAGGTGTGCCCGTATCTGCCAAAAGGCCCAAAACTGCATAGGAAGTATGAATGACGGAGTTCAGAAATGAGGGAGACCTGTGAGAGAGTCCCAGAGTCAAAAAATGGCATTTAGCCTGAACTTTCTGCTGCTTATACTTATGCCTCTTCCCTTAACTGTGTAAGACATATTTCCTTCCTTACTGGTTCCTGTATTCAAACATTTCACTTTTCCCACATCCCCTCCTTGCTTCACATGTGATGTTATACATGACTCTGTCCATATGCCCATGTCTGTACGTGACTGGCAGTGCATCAGTTCTCAGCATCTTGCTGAGGCAGTTCAGCTTCTAGTTTCAATGGCCTTTTTTTGAGGTTACGGTAAAATTCCATTTGACTCTCTGACTTCTCTGTGACTTTTGGCTGACCCAAGTATTGCAGAATTTGCCCACGAAGATCAGTACGTCTATGGTGTAATTAAACCTCCCATACTAATTGTTTTGTTGAATCTTTTGTGAGCAAAATCCAGCGTGCTGTTGCCTTTTTGGTAATATGGAGGAAAATGCAGTGTGCAAGAGCAGGATTCTCCTTTGCTATGATGTCAGAATGACGCTAATGATTTCTGGCCATTATCAACACAGGGATTAACTGTGTGAGGGGTCCTGGGGTCCAGCTAGTTTCCACCCTGGGGATGCAACCATTTGTAATCCTTTCCTGTACCTTCTGAGGGCCAGGCACTGATTTAATTAGTTTTACCTAAAACTGATGATTCCAATAACTTTTTCAGTAAACAGAAGTTCTCTTTGGACCTAGTAACCTTTTCTAGCTCATACAAACCATGTGCTACTTGATCTTTCAAAGCCAGTGAAAGATTGTTGTACGTTGTTACCAGCTTTGTGTAAAACTAAGATGATATTTGCAGTAGTAAAGAAAGAAAAGTAGATAGGCCAGTGCTCCTAAGCAAACACACAATGTTTACAGCATACACGACAACAGGTACATCATCCAGGATCAATATGTGAGCAAACATATATATACTCTATAATTAATAGAAATAAGGGATATTTTTTTAAAAATAAGTAACATGCAGTAAACTAAATTTAAAATATTTTCCTCTGACAGGGGACAGACAGTGCTCTTTAATAAACTCAAATTGTTTTTAAAAGGTTCTATATGAAATCATTGACAATTTATAGGATGGAAAGATTAATCCTTGCAAGCAAAGGGAAGTTGTGGTGTTTGAACTGTTCACTCATACAGCAATAAAACAGCCAAATCCTTTTGCTTTATAGAAAATATTTTTCTATAGTTGGAGGTTGGTGCTGTGTCTGTTAACAAAGTCTCGGGGACTGCTGCTCAGCTGAGCCAGCCTGTAACTCTTGTCACTATGGTCCTATCCCTCCTATTGATACTAGTGCTGTAGGTGTGCTTGGCAATGTGGCTATAGAGTCTTCAAGTTCCATAGCTTATCCTCTGCCAGCTATTCCTGCTGACGTTCTTGAAATTTTTGCCTATTCTCTCATTCAGTCTCATTTTCAGGGTCATGGACTATAGTGCTGAAAAACTTAACGGATAGGTAGGGATCATAATCTTGTCCATCCCATCCCTTCCCGTGGAAACAAGGCAGGATTACAGACAGGTATTTTTACACCTATATGATTCCCCAAACTGTCTCACTTGTTCTTTAAGATGTCCAGTGATGGAGGGTCACATCATACTCAGATCATCCATCAACGAAAAATGTTGCTTAGTATCAATCTCCCTTCAGCTTGTGTCCATTGCTTCTTTTTTCTGCCTAAGAACATGGCTACTCTTGTTCTATTCTCAACCCTTTCCAGTATTTGAGGACTGTTATCCTCCTCTTTGATTATCTGCCATTTCATTACTAAAACCAAACCAGGATGATTAAACTGACTGTACCAGTTTCTTGCATCTCCTTGTGTCTTCCAGTGTTGCTCCTGCCTCCCAACTCTTTTCAGCTTTTTTTTTTTTCTCTTGAACTTATTTTTGCCTTTTTGTATCACCATGGAAGATGTCCATTTCTCCAAATATACCTACTCAGCAGTCACCATGTCATGCTTTGCTGTCAGGGCATTTTCAGAGCAGTTTTAAATGTCATATTTTTGGTGCCTGCATGGTACATCTGTGGTATTTTACTGGCACGGTGGGAATCCCAACATGGACTGTCAGCCCCAGCCAAAAAGCCCAGGGAGTTGTCCACAGCTTTGCAGTCTCAAGTAATTTTCTTTGCTGCTTTGCAATTTTCTTTATAATTTCCCTAAAAATCGTGAGACCTTCACACTCTCAGAACTCAGACAATTGCCCTAGCTTTGTCTTCATCTTCTGCCTTACTTACCTTATCTGCCATTACCTTCTTTCAGTCCACTTCTACTTCCATCCAGTTCCTAATACTCTCTTTGTACCGTATTGCTTCAATTTTCCAGTCCATTTACCAGTTTGTGTAGCCGCATTTCAACTCTGCCTTCAGTGACACCTTTGTTATTATTTTTGATTATCTTCCTGACTTCTCTAGAGCCTTTGCCTCACTAACGCATTCCGAAGTACCTGTTTCAGCATATGAAAATCATCACGAGTCCATCTTCTGTTTACTGGACCTTAAAGGTGAGAAATTCTCACACCTGCCTATTGAAGGTGTTGGTTTGAGGCAACCGGAAAGTTCTCTTACAAAATACATAGCACACTCTTTTTACCTCAGAGAGTTAACTCCTAGTTTTCTGTTGTCTGATGTAATCTCAGAAGTATTCATCCGGATGGAAAAACGGTATTTGTTATAAACAAAACATGATGCTTTCACTATCACTTAACATTCTTATCCTTGTACTCTTTTCCAAGACTAGTATCATGGCTAGAAAAGTGCTCTGAGCCCTTTTTACCAAACATCTCTGAGCTGCCAAACCAAAATTTTCAAAATATGAAAGTCCATGCTAGAAACAGATCTTTAGGATCTAACTCAATTTTTAAGCTGTCGTCCATCTATCACCTCAATGTGCTTAGAAGAATGGACTCTTGGACTAACCCTCTTGCAGCAGGGACTGCTTTTCTCCCTGCACTGTGCCTGGATCAGCACAGCAGCATCTAACAAATAATGCAGCAGGTTGGGACAATATCCCTGTACTTCAGTTGTTTACAGGTAGCTGTTCTGTAGGTCTCCTAGGAGTCAAAGAAGCAGTAATTTTAGAGCATGATTATTTCATATTTTGCTTTAAAAATAGATGTTTAAGGTGGTAATGTCATAAAAAAAGAAGAGTCTTTCTCCAAGGCTAAATCTGTGATTCGAACACTTGCCACAGCTGAGAAGAGGTAAGTTTAAAGATTCCCAGGAAGCTGGGAACACAGCTCCCACCCTGTATTAGTCAGGAGGTTGGTTTCTACTAAGCAGTGCCTCAGACACAGGGATGGGAAACACTTTCAACATCTCCTGACACTAGAATCAAAGAGTACTGTGCATGGCTGAACTGTTTGGAGATAAGCCCAGGGAGGCTCAGCGTGGTTAGTGTTGGCCTGGGATATAATTTTCATTTTCTCATCATTAAGTCCACATTTGAGCTTTTGGCATATTGTTTGGTACAGGCTGCAGAATAAAGTGAGCCAGAAGCCACTTGGGAGCTCCTCATCCTTTTCTCCTGTTCCTGGGGTTAAGGAACTGACTATTCCAGCACACAACCTCTCCTTACCTTGATCCTATTTTGGGATCCACACATCCCCTTCGAGTGGCAGCCCTGTGTGCTCCAGCTCTTTGCTGGAGCAAAGGAGGGACACAACAAGCTAAGACGGGTGGGCAGTCCCACCCACTGTTGGAAACCCTGCTGCTGGAGCAGACAGTCCTCCCAAAATGTATGATGTCAGCACCTGGGAGAGAGAAGGGTGGGGGCAGAAGCAGAGTTGGGCTAGCTGGGGCTCAAAGTACCCTGGACATTACAGCACTGCTAGCGCCTAGGAATTTTTAATTATCATTTGGTGGTGTGTCCAGTGAGAATGGGGATCCTATCAGTATTACTCATTACTGAGTGAAATCCAAGTTATGAAGCAGAACTGTTAAAACATATATCCACATACGTCTTTTTATTACTTTCCAATTCAAAAGTTGCACTTGCAAAATGCATGCTAATGGTAGTCATGGTATTTGTCCCTGGACATGAAGCATGGGATACATCTTGTTTAACTTTGTTTCAAAGTTAGTTTTCTGAGTCATCTGGTCACCTCTGTCTCCCCTTATAGTCAGTGGAGAAGAAATGGTGTCTCCCAGGGATGGTTCACACCAGGCGCATTACCCACTGAAACAAACCATCCTTTTGCAAATGTGTTTCTCTTCCTTGTCTGTACTGAGAGCCTAGGAAGTTTTGCTTAGTTTTAGGTAAATTTTGTAATGGTGTAATCTCATCAAAATTCAACAGATTCTGTCATACATCCTGGAGTAAATGTTCAGATGCATGTTCTCTGTAGCACATAGAATTATTGTTCGTAACTTAGACTTGAAGTATCTTTTACACCGGAACTCAGGTATTGCACGGTGCCATCTTGCCAAAATGGCAACAGGTTGCCCAGGGAAGTTGTGGGTGCCCCATCCCTGGCTGTCTTCAAGGCCAGGCTGGATGAGGCTTGGAGCAACCTGGTCTAGTGGAGGGTGTCCCTGCCCATGGCAAGGGAGTTGGAACTAGATGATCTTTAAGGTCCCTTCGAACCCAAACCGTTGGGTGATTCTACAGTTCTATGAACGTTCCTTTTTTTTTGTTGCCAACACAGCACATGGAAACAATATGTTTTCAACTTTACCTAGGTCAGTATGACTAGCCAGTAACAACGATTTACTTGAGGGATTCTGTGTGTTGAACTGAAAACGGTTTGGAAGATAAATGCAGCAATAGAAACACAATTTGTTATTGATCTGTTCCTCTGTAATTGCATGATGTTTACCTAAGTGTTGGAAACTATTTCACTTCATATCCTCCCCAGACAAATGAATTACATAGAACCTTTGTTATGGTGGTATTGTTGGGACTATTTGGTAGACTCCATCACCTATTTCTTTCCAAATACACTGACAGTGCTATAACAGTACAGTACAGTACATACCAGTATTCCACAAGGAGATAATAATTTCTCATTATCATCAGTCTTTGTCATTTTCTCTGCCTTGACGTAGAGTGAATCTAGCTCTTTCTGAAGCTCCATTTCTCATTTCCTGTGACTCATTACAAGGAACAATTTTAACTACCAACACTTCAGAAAAGGCAGCTTTCCCTTTTTTTCATCCTTCACACATTTCAGTGTTTGCTTTTTGTGAGTATTTTGCTTTAGAAAGTGTGTGTGTGGGAGGGAAATAATCAGTGCACTAAGTTAAAAGCCCCTGTGCATTTAGCCCTGTCACTGCCAATGCCTTTTGAAATGGTATAACCAGGAAGTCTTTTCCTCACACAAATTTCTTTAGGGAAATATCTATGAATTGAAGTGTCAAAACACTGAAGCATCCTCCATAATCTTAGGTTTATTGTTTCCAATAGTTATCCAAACATTCCTTTCGATAAACTAATTGTAATGATGGGTTTAGATATTCACTCACTATAAGAAAAATTTCTTTGCCTTTGCACAGTAATTGCAGCTTTTTCCTGATCCCTTCCTAAGGTGTTTATAGCCCATCAATGTTTCTGAAATAATTTCTCTAAAGAATTTATTTAGTTCTGGTGATGGAGGAGGATACGCGTATCATCCCTTGCTGCCACAGAGTGCTGCAACTTCTCTGAAGTTTGAAGAAAAAAGGAAGGGGGGAGAGATGCAAAAGGGGGCGGTCAGGCAAAGAAACAGCTGTCCTTAACCCTGGAGCCCAGGGCGTTCTCTCCTCAGTGGAGAAGGGAAGGAGCCTCCTTCCCTGCCCAGCAGCTGCAGCAGGGCAGTGCAAGCTGCACTGGGGCCTCTCGCCCTCAGCCAGCTCTGTGGGCCCTCTGCTAGTCCCAGTGCTGTAACATCACACAAATAGGGTTGAATATTATCTGTTCAGCCAAGAGATTGAGCAGATAATTTTCGAAACTAAGGAGCTGCAGTCATCATGTGCTACCCAGGGTGACAGCTCTGCCGCTCCATGCTATGGTATGCACGTGTGTGCATGTGCCTACGCAAGTAAACATACCACAAGTAAACGAACTGATTACCCAAAGGACGCTGTATTGCCCCCATGCCTGGCTACTTCCACCTTCTGGTTTTTTATGTCCCCATTGTGGCCTATTAACATTGTCACAGACAGTATTATATCACCCAGAACTTTTTGTGTTTGTTTTCATAATGATGAAAATCTTGGCCCAACCTGGTGCTGAAAAGGCCCACAAACCTTGGCCAGCAGTGTCAGATCTGTGAAAGCAGAGGCTGGTCTGGCAAGTTAATTCATCATAGAAGTGTAGGGGTCCCTTTGCAAGGAACAAATGCCAGCATCCAGTAGATGGTGATGTTTAATAAAGTATTTCCTGCTCTGTCTCCAGCTGATAAAGCCAGACATGTCTGTCTCTTTATATTCAGGTATTTTACTTGTTTCCTGTTCTTACAATCTTTAAATGAAAAAACAATTTGTTTTATATAGAAGTCCTGGTTTTCTCCCCGAAGACCAAACTTCAAAATAAACAAACTAACAATATATATTTGTATTACACTAACCCCTTCACAGTCCACGTGTCTCCATCCTCTGTGTAGGGAGACTCTACAGTCTGTAGGAGGTCGAGGTAAACTGCATATGGGGACTTCGTAGTCTGACCTTATGTAGGAACATGCAAGTAAGAATTTCCTGTGCTTACCTCTATCTCAAGTTGATGTTAAGACAGTTATCTCAGGTTGTTTATCTTGATTTTAAAATGCAATTTTTCAGTAGTGTTACTTTTTTCTTTTGTCATATCGGGAGAAAATGTTTGTACTCATATAAGTACATGCTCCTACAAACTTGTAGACTGTGAACAACCACTTCACTGTTCATGTATTTGCACTGTGCTTTGGTGGGTAGCATCCAGAGAAAGAAATTAAGGAGGCCAGCTGAGTTTTCCACTGTGCAGCTATACAAACATCTCCAGTCTCCCTGTGAATGATCCAAGAATGGAGCTGAGGTTAGAGAATATGTTCACTCTTGACGGAAGAGGTTTTGAGAGTTTCTGCAGATACTCCAAACACCTCTGTTAGCAACCCTTGTTCCTGTATGCCTAGCCTATCTGCAAATAACTGCTAAACAGGTGTTAACAGAAGCAAACCACTAAAGTCCAGGGACTATTCTTTTTATGTAAAGCTGAGCCCTAAAGGATCTACCACCAGTTGGGTACAGATCCCTAGACTGCTGTGTTTCATAGACAACTCCCCATTGCTGAAAACAGCTTGTTTTCCCCCTCTGTGCCTCTCTGTTGACCCTATTCCTGGCCACACACTCCTGCAGTTAACCCTGTGTGATCTTTGGCACATGTCAGACATTTCTGCATCAGTTTAATTCACTGAAATAACAGAAAACAAAAACAGTAAAAAACAATGAAGGTCTTTCTGACATCTCAATGTGTTAAATCAGCCAGGGAGTGTGATGAGAGAATATTGGTGGGATGGTACAACCGGGTCTGAGGGAAAGGGAAGGAGGATGGGGTAGGATAGTGGAGGGAGAGGGTATGTGAGAATGGAGGGGAGCAATATCTCCTCAGTCTGCAGCAATAAGATGTCAGATCTGGTGAACTGCCTGTGGAACCGCAGAGCTGTTCACAGTTGTCATGGGTGATATGCATCTGGCAAAAGATGCTTATTAGATTTATACAGCCTTCATTAAACAAATGATCTCCCACAGGTACTGTGCAACATCACAGTCCAGTAACATATAACTAACCCCTTCCTTTTTTTTTTTTTTTTTTTATCACAGGCTTGACTTTCCATATTCTTTTGAAAATGGCTAATATTCTTCCTGCTAGGCGTGAACTGAAGTACATTCCACTAGGAGTATACTAAGTGCTGTGACTGAGTGTACCTGAGTCTGGTGTTCTGTTGCTTTGGATAATTCTGATTTTTCACTCCATAAAATCTTTTTTTCTTGAGATTGGTTAGCCACAGACTACAGAAAACTGTAGGGGCAGAGAGTGCATTCACTTGGAAGTTGCTCAGGTCCTCAATTAATCTGGAAAAAAAATACTGCTTGCCCTTTTGCAGAATATGCTCTGTGTTGAGATGCTAGAGTCAGGCTTAGAATCTCAGTTTCCTGGATGGAAAGAGGCTCATGTACTCCCTAGTCTCTGGGTTATAACAATGCCAGCAAGAGTTTTCTGTTTAGGAACTAAGTATTTGCAGTCACCTGTCCCTGATTGTCACTGACATAATGGTGTTTCCTGGAAACTGATATATTATAGCCCGTTATTTTTAACTTCTGGGACAGAAGAAAAATTATAGAATCATAGAATTTTTTGGGTTGGAAGGGCCCTTACAGACCATCTAGTTCCAACTCCCCTGCCATGGGCAGGGACACCCTCCACTAGACCAGGTTGCTCCAAGCCTCATCCAGCCTGGCCTTGAACACTTCCAGGGATGGGGCACCCACAGCTTCTCTGGGCAACCTGTTCCAGTGCCTCACCACCCTCTCCATGAAGATTTTTGTCCTGATGTCTAATCTAAATCTGCCTGCTTTCAATTTAAACCCATTAGCCCTTGTCCTATCACCACAGGTGGTTTTTTGCATAGTATATTTGGAAAATATTTTTAAAAGCATTTTTTATATACATTATACTCGATGACAGACGATGTCAGAGCAATTCAATACCTGATCCAAAGGCAATAGTATTCTGTGCACTGCCTTCAATGGGCTGTTGACTAGGTCCATATTTGCTAAATAAACAATAGATAAAAGTTCAGTTTGTTGCATGTACACAGTCATAGAAGTACTGTGCTGTAAGTGAAACCACAGGTTCTTGCTGATAACAGATTCTGGAATCTGCTTAGGAGGAAAATAATGGACTCTGACACCTATGTTGAAGAACTGATGCTGCTTATTGTCAAAGATCTCTTATCTCCAACTACAAAGTGATCACCTTGCTTTCAGAGCAGCTGAGTGTAGATACTGGTCAAAGACAAGACCCTTGGGGTACCTGGAAGAGTGAACAGACATCCAGCTGTGCCCTGGGGAGGGCGCAGCGTGAAGCCTCATGTGTGGCAGAGGACTGAGAGATCTGCGTTGATAGGGGTTGCTTGGTAAAGGGACACTAGATCCGTTCAGCAGTGGTCAGGTTCCTGTTGGTCAAGGCGCTTTCCAAACCACTGCTGTTAAATAAGCAAGCTTATTTCCTACTGTGTTCAACACACCAAGCCAAAGGAGGTGGAGTATCTCCTCAGCCCCAGCCAGTCTCAGCTAGTCCTTTCCTTCACCCAGAACACCTTCAACACCACCTGTTCAGCCCGCTACATGTTTTGAAAACATCAGAAAGGTTTTTGCTGTGTCTCTTATCAACAGAATAGGTGAACAGAATATTTGTGCAGGATTTTGTGGCACATCCCTCTGGACTCTGAACTAATGTGTGCTTGAGTTAATGGGGTACTGAAGTGGTTGGTGGGTTATTATGATGGTACTCAGTAAGGGGTACTATAAGAGATGAGTCTTATTGCTTGCTTCCAGCATGTCTGATTTGCCCTTGGAAAAATCACCTGCTCTATCTGTAAAATAAAGTTAAATGGTTCTTTGGGTTCAGTTAGCTTGTAAACCTTTTGGGGGAAAAACTGTTTCTTACTATGCGCAGTTCCTACTACGCTACATATGCTTATAGTCTCAAACTACTGAAATATTGCAACTAATAGTATATGCTGATGTTTATGAAAAGGGCCATTACAATTACCTTGCACAGGACAAAGAAGTTCTTAATTTTTTATAGGCATACTTTTTTTCTGAATTTTCCATGCAACCCTCTTACTATTCTTTATAAGGACTCCACAAAAGAGTATCTCATAATACTTTCATTTCAACAGTAAGGGGAATCCTATAAATACCTTTGTTGACCCCATAATACTTTGTATTTTGGGGTGAAAAATGATAAGACATGGTAACAAAGATCAGCATTTTCTGTTTGTCTAGATACACTTTTAACTTTACATATATATGCATATAAACTTACAGAAAACAGACATGAATTTGTATGTTTGTTTATCTAAATTCCTATCAAATGCTACTGCTATACTTCATTAAAAACAAGGCATTTGGACGTGCAGTGTTTACAAATGGGAAATAACATATATAAACCAGTCTGAATAAGGGCTAGACCTGGTGAGAACAGGAGATCTCGCTCATGGGAATAGAATTCATGATGAGAAACTCTGGAAATTATGTTTCTTCAAAATATTTTGTGTTGGATTGCTGGAACTAAACAATTCTGACCCTAAAATTCACATCTGAAACTTTTGTTCAGCACCTACATATGCACTTCAGAATGACCTTTTTCCTCACAACAGGCACATGACTGGCTACTGAAACAGCATCAGCTTCCTCCAATCCTCTATTAGTGTAGTCCTGGAAAGGCAGTTTGAAGCAGTACTTTTAAAATTTCTATGCCCAAGTTAGTTTTCAAACAAGGATAGTATCTTGAATGTGAGCACAGATCAAGCTGTGTACTTATGTGTAAAAAGGGTTAGGAGAGAGGTTGCCAGTGACAGTGCATTTGTGTTAAATCTTCTGAAAAATAATTTTCCAATTAGTAAACATAAACCAGAGATGTTTTGCTTTTAACGTCAGTCAATGGCTCAGTGTCTGAGTGGAGATCAGTGACGAGCAGCATTCCACAGGGGTCGGTGTTGGGACTGGTCCTGTTTAACATCTTCATCAGTGACATGGACAATGGGATCGAGTGCACCCTCAGCAAGTTTGCTGATGACAGCAAGCTGTGTGGTGCGGTCCACACACTGGAAGGAAGGGATGCCATCCAGAGGGACCTTGACAGGCTGGAGAGGTGGGCCTGTGCCAATCTCACGGAGTTCAACAAGGCCAAGTGCAAGGTCCTGCACCTGGGTCGGGGCAATCCCAAATACAAGTACAGACTGGGTGAAGAATGGCTTGAGAGCAGCTCTGAGGAGAAGGACTTGGGGGTACTGGTGAATGAAAAGCTGGACATGAGCCGGCAGTGTGCACTGTCAGCCCAGAAAGCCAATCATATCCTGGGCTGTATCAGGAGAAGTGTGGCCAGCAGGGCGAGGGAGGGGATTCTCCCCTTCTACTCTGCTCTTGTAAGACCCCACCTGGCATATTGTGTCCAGCTGTGGAGCCCTCAGCATAAGAAGGATATAGATCAGTTGGAATGAGTCCAGAGAAGGGCCACGAAGGTGATCAGAGGGCTGGAGCACCTCTCCTATGAAGAAAGGCTGAGAGAATTGGGCTTGTTCAGCTTGGAGAAGAGAAGGCTCTGGGGACACCTTACAGCAGCCTTCCAGTACCTGAAGGGGGCCTGCTATGAAGTTGGGGGAGGACTTTTTTCAAGGGTCTGTAGTGACAGGACAAGGGGTAATGGGTTTAAATTGAAAGTGGGGAGATTTAGATTGGATATCAGGAAGAAGTTCTTCCCAGAGAGGGTGGTGAGGCACTGGGACAGGTTGCCCAGAGAAGCTGTGGATGCCCTGTCCCTAGAAGTGTTCAAGACCAGACTGGATGAGGCTTTGAGCAACCTGGTCTAGTGGAGGGTGTCCCTGCCCATGGCAGGGGGGTTGAAACTAGACGATCTTTAAGGTCCCTTCCAACACAAACCATTCTGTGATTCTTGATACTTTGCCAGAAAATGCAGGAGGACTCCAAACCTAGAGAAGTATAACTATGGGCAGCCTCCATGGGCCAGAGTTTGGGATTTCCTGTGCAAAATTCCTATAGATAATTTCGCTCTTCTTAGCGTAGATCACTGTCCAGAGATGAACAGGCCCAAGGTAAGAGCTCCTTTTTCTTATCCTATTATGAAGGAGTTTTGCTGTTGTTGATAGGAGGTAGGATAGGTGACACAACAATCACTGTCTGGCTCAGTGCTATCTAGTGTCATGTTGGCAGCTAGGAAAAAATTAGATCAAGTTCACATGTTCATCCACCTCATCATTCTGCCTCTCTTCAGAGACTTCACTATTTAGAAGAGTTCTGTCATTAACAGGTCCATTTAATTCTTAAAGCACTTCTTGTCAGTACTGGTAGGGAAGACGATTTGTGTTGCCTGTTGTTTAACAGTGGAGTAGTCATTCAGGTATCAAAATAAAGGCTATATAACAATTACTACGAAGATTCACTTGCAACTGTAGTTGAGTGTTTTTGTTGTTCTTCTTGGTTTGGGTTTTTTGTGCATGAGAAACAATAACGGTTCCATTGTAGTTTTGGAATATTTAAATACAACAAGGTAGACTTTCACTGGCATTCAAGCTTGACATCTCATTGTCTGCTGCTCTACTACATTATGTTTTTAATCAGTCCTCCAGCAAGCACTGAACATTAGTTTGTGATCAGAATGCATGATCTGTGCAAGGGCAGAGGATGTGAGGGAAATAGAACCGTTTGACATACTCAGTGATGTATCAGGAACAGTATAATAAAATAGGAAGTCATATTTATGACAAAATAATTCTGTAATTGGTTCCCTTGTTCTAGCTGTTTGCTTTTGCTTCCTCCTTGGATACATACACAAAGCTAGTATTTCTTGCAGATGGGCTATTTCCATCTCTTTTCTTTTGTTCTTCCATTAACTTTTGTATCTTAATAATGCAGTGCATCTGTTACATTGTGATATATTAAAAATATTCTCTTCAAAGTCCTTGACAGATTTCATTGTATTTTGAATTTGAAGGTATGTTGGTGCATTCCTAAATGTGATAGTCTCACAGTTAATCTGGAGATCTGTCATGGTTCAGTCCTGGAGAGTACAGATCAGTCTAGTGTATCCATAACACCTCTGCAGAACTGAGCTAAGAATTACTGTGGTGTAATTCAGAAATTAGTTTAATTTTCTGTTTCCGAATTTGTCACTAATGACACAGGACTAGATGTGGTGCCTGTGCAGAGACCTTTCTTGCTGTCTCAGTTCTTGGAATCATGTATTAATCAATCACCTTTCATTAACCTATAGATATATTCACAGACTCTAATACAAACTAATGGAAATGCTACCTATCAGCATTACCATGATGTTTTAATTGTGCCTGGTTGATGATTTATGAATGCTGGTATGTGGAAATAATATTACCTTCTAAAAACAAAACATTGTCTCAAGAACAATGAGAACACTTTTGGAGCCTTTCAATATATAAAGGGAGCTTAAAAGAAAGATGGAGAAAGAATTTTTACAAGATCTGTAGTGACAGGACAAGGGGCAATGGTTTTTAATTGAAGAAGGGTAGATTTAGATTGGATACATGGAGCAAATTTTTTCTGATGATGGTGATGATGCACTCGAGCAGGTTTCCCAGAGAAGTTTAGACGTCCCATCACTGGGAGTGTTCAAAGCCAGGCTGGATGAGTTTTGAGCAACCTGGAGTAGTGGAAGTAGTGTCCAAGCCGATGGCAGGGGGGATGGGCAAGAGAATCATTAAAGGTTCCCTCCAGCCCAAACCATTCTGTGATTCTATGATTCTATGACTCTTCTGACCACATACAACTTCTTGACCAAATATATGTTAAAGAATTCTGCACCCATGTAAACAAGAATATATTCTATCATTTTAGAGAAATAATATCTGCATTTCAATGTATTTGAGGTAGATGAAGAACTTTAACAAGTTTGGATATTAAAGTTATTATTAGTTCAGAGTACAACTTTGGCATCCTTGGTTATGAAATCAGAGCTGTAGTTTCCTTTAAATGAAGACTTTTTTAAGTTTATATTTTGGTTTTCTGCAGTGCCTCACAAATACGATTTTTCTTATCACTAGGAATAAAGTGAAATCAGGACTTCCCCAGCAAGTAATGGAAATCTACATGAACAAGTTGATGTATGAAAACAAGGAAACCATACTGATTTAAAAACAAAACAAAACAAAACTCATCAGAAAACACTGCATATACTGACCTCAAACTCCTCAAGCTCTTTTTTTCTCTCTGCTCCTCTATTACAAAGCTGATATAAAACCCTTTTGCTGTTGAAGAAAAGGAAATCTGTAGAGCAACTTGTAGTACAAGGTTTTATGTTTATTCTTTCAGATTTTAATATGGGTCCATCTAACAGAAAACATTGATAAAGGAAGTAACCTTTTAAAAAATATAGATATTTAAATACACCTCTAGGAAAATGCTAATTTTTTTTTTAATAAAAATTTATTGTTTTTCTATGAAATCACACAAGTACTGTCTTGCAGTGTGGCAATAGCTATTTCACTAACATAGGTCACAATGGGAGTACCTGAAAATTGCAGGAAATTGAATGCCTGAAAATCTACCCTGAAGAGATGTAAAATAAAAAGCTGAAAAATTCACGTACCTAATGCCTTTTTCTTTCTGTCCTTGATTTATTCTGGTCAATTCTTGCTGTCTTTTTGGATAGCTGCTGACATAACTCATTTCTTCTTCCAATTAATGAAGTTGCTCTACTATCCCCATCTTTAAAAGCTCTGTGATTACAAAGAGATTTAATACCAACCTTAAGAACAATCATGGTTTTATGTACTGTTAACTAGTTTGTACTGTATTTCTAAAAGATGTGGACAAGCAGAATGCTTGGGCATGTAACCGCAGATTAAGGATTCTATCTTGTGGTATGTCTTCAAAGCCAATTTTTGTTAGGGAGCACAAATGATTAAAAGCGAAGTTTTCTATTTCCTTATTAGCCAAAGTACGGTATTTTTGTGTATGTAAGCTCTCCTTGGCCAACAGTGGACAATATTCTGCACAAGGTGTGTAGAGTGTGTGTGCTTATTCTACAAGATATTAAGAGTGAACTCTTGCAGTAACAATTCCTTTTAAATTGTGGAGCTGTTGGGTTTTTTTTTTTCCTCAGTCTCAGACTGAAGTCAGCCTCCAGAGTGACTCCTGCAAATTTGCTGTTTGGGGTTCTTTTCCTTATCTGAAAGGAATTTTTATGAGTGTCACCTGTTCTGCCTGTACTCTCTTTACAGATGTATGTTTACTTTTATAACAGAGTCAGTTAAACCTTGTAAGGTGATCTGAGATCTTTTAAGATCTCAAAGAAAACCAAAATAAATAAAAAAGTCCAGAATAAGGGTGACAATGACAACCTTGAATCAAATCTCCAAAAAAAATAAAAATAAAAAAGACACAAAATCCGTTGAGAGCTGGAGTTCTAGGACTGAAAAAGTTTTAAAGTGAGTGTTAGATGTTTTTAAGCATCAAACCTGACTGAGTTAGCTAAGGCATAAAACCCATCTACCTTCAGGAATCTTGGCCCTTGTCGTCAGAGCTCCTTACAACTGAATAAGGAGCTCCTAACAGCTTACCTCCTGTATGAACTGAAGAAGGGTTAGGTTCCCAAAACCAGGGTCCCCCCAAGACCAGCTGGCTGAGCTCAGGACTGCCTACAGTAGCCAGTAAGGGCCTCAAACCTCACTCAGATCTTCTATGGTTTGGCACCTATGGACACCAGCCCTTTCCATAAAACACCTCTGGAAGTAGCATTATCACAGAATCACACAATGACTGATGTAGGAAGGGACCTCTGGAGAGTATCTTATCTACCCCCAAATTAACTTTATCTCATCCAATAACTCAATGTTCGGGGAGAAGGTAAAAACACGTATGCTTGCTCAGATATGTGATTTCAAGACAGTGACAAGATGGGGACTTGTATGAAGTCAGGGCAAGTGAAAACCAACAGTTTCTCTGGTGTCCCATTCCAGATCCTGTCAGCCATCACATTTGGGAGACATGGACTCAATTTTCTCTTCTATCTGAAGGGGTTTAGACCCATGTTTTCCAAAAGTGTTCTTGATAAAATATTCTGAGGAAGGGAAGCAAATGAGTTCTCATACTTTCCTGTGCAGATATTTGCACAGAGTAATTGAAGGCTTGAGACAGAGAGAAAACAAGCATTTCCATTATACCTTTTAGTGATGAAGGCACTCCCTTAAAAGTAGAGTCCACCTGATTTTCCATCCCTGTTCCCAAAAATAAACCTTTTTTCATTTGTCTCACTCTAATTATTATTTAATAGTATCATGTCTGTTTCAGCTCCAAAATGACTGAAGCAAAGTGCTCGTATTTTTAGGGAGTTTATGTGGCACAAGTACTGTAAGAGTTAAAAAACCCTAAGTACTATTTACAAAAGTGATTCAATGAGAATAAGCACAAGGTCACCAAGATGGCTATGTAGATTAGGCAGCTAGTTGTCCCTTTAACAGTCTATATCCACAACTAAGAACATTAGATGCCCCCAGAGATGTCTAAAACCTGTAACTACATATATTTTTAAACTCAAAATCCCTCTAAGTCTAATTCTGTCTTAAGGTGTGTTCAGTATTAAAAATCCTGAGAGATTTGGCATCAACTTCATACCTGCTTGCCATCAATATTTTTATGTGACATAATCTACCTGAGTTTCTTGCAGATAGGCATTTTCAGAACATGTCAAATGTACAAGGCAACACACCCCCAGCATTTTCTGAATGTACTGCCTCTTTGAGGAGGATTTCTAATGCTCAGTCTAGAAGGACTTTCTCAGGCAAATTGTAAATGACATTCCAATATGGAAGGCACAGGGAGCAGAAAGACTTGAGTCTCCTCCTTTATGTAGCAAAGATCTCACTATAGGATTGTGAGCAGTCATGGACAGAAGGGCTGGATCCCCGGCCTCCAGCCTCTCAGGCGAAAGCCCAGATATCTAGGCTAGAGGTTTTGTTTTCCTCTGAGTGGACCTGTTACTACAGCTGGGTCCCAGATGTTTGCATAGTCAATAGATGAATGACATTTTTGCTCACTTGTTTTGCAGTTAAGAGAAGAGGAGATGGAACAAAGGAGAGAAATAAAATCAGATGAAGAATTCTGAAAATAGCTTCTCAAACAAGTGGCTGATGCCTGCCATGCTGGCTTTTATGAAAAATCACTCTGCATCCATCCTCACTCCATCCTAATAGCTGGCTATCTTCTTGGCTGAGTGGGATAGGGGCAGCCTTGCTAGATTATTTGAGGGAAAAAAAAAACAAAACCAACCAACCAAACAAACAAACAAAAAACCGGTCCATTTATAGAGAAATTCAGTTTTGGAATGGCTGAAAATACTTTTTCTCAACATCAGAAAAGTCAAATTCATTTGATCATTCATTTCAAAATTAATTTGCCTTGAAGTTTAATCTAAGTATATTAAAATATTAGAGAAGATAAATGAAACAAAAGTCTCTGCTCTGAACTCAAAAGAAAAGTAAAAATTAGTTGCATTGCCCCCTTCACAAATCTATTTTATTTTCTTATAGATCTACTGCAGCACAAACAGAAGTGCACTGAACATGCACAGCACTGACCATTGACGGAAACACTTTCGGAAAAAGAAACTACTGTGGGGCTGCCCACCACTGCCCTGTCAGTCCAGGCAGGAGGCTGAAGGCACTGTCACAGCCCTCCTCTAGGGTTTCAGCATCTCAGTTTTCTACCAGAAGTACTCCAACAAGGCCATTTGCATCAGGGGGAAATTCAGTTTTCAGACAACATCAGGAGACACTTTATAATATTGTGACCCAATAGAGAAAAACAAGACTCGTCCTCCCCGTCATGCAGCTCAGCTGACACGCTCTAGAGGACAAACCCAATGAACTTGAAAATTGAGTTCATTTGTTTCTCAGGAATTAATGTGAGTGCTTGGCTTCCATCCAAATTCCATTTCACTGTTGATGTATTTTTAATTTTAAAGTTTGGGTTTGGGTTTTTTTTTTTTTATAAGAGACCAAAAATCAAAATAATGGGTATTCTCCCTCCCATTCTTTAGTTTTAATATTTAATATTAGGCTATGTAGGGTCCCATTAAATAGAAGAATTTTTAAAAAGAAAATTAAAATTAATTACTGCAATACATGCTTCCTTTTTTGGCTCCATTTTTAAAACTTCCTTAAAAGAAACTGAATAATCCAAAATCTTTAGGTTAAGTACAATGGTTCTATCTGTTTAGAAAGCTGGCAATCCTAACCAATATTTACTCTTAATGTTTTGACCTTAGCACTATCTACTGTCTTTATTAATATAGATGCAGTCTATCTTACAGAAAGGAAATGGCTCCATAAACTGACTCTATGGAAAATGTAATGTTTTCACAAGGGACAGTTCCTTCTTACTGGCCTGGAAGATGTTAGCATACTCCTTTGCAATGGCTTCCCTGCTGGAAACAATGGCTGCTTCCAATTGCACAGTGGGGTTAGTGGTGATTTTAGAGAGCATGTGTTTTCCTTGGTATTTCTGGTTTTTGAAGCATTCCCAAACTCTGCTCATGGTCAGTATCTACTGAACTACTTTGACTCTCTGGCTTTCTTTTAAGTAGATTAGCCTTCAGCTGGCCTTTTCAGCCTTGGTTGTGAGGCACAGCAGCTCCCATGGACTTCAGTTAGACCATGAGGGTCATCTGGGATACCTGGGAGCCTTTCAAGCATGCTGGTTACTGCCCCTAGGCAAAGGCAAATCGAGAGGTGGCATGACAATGACATACCCAATCTGCTCCTGTGTAGAAGGGAGATGGCAGCAGACATTTCTACTGAACAGCTCCCTGGTGGGTTACAGCACCTGCAACCACAGCATTTTACAGTACCGCCCAGCTGTTATATGAAAAATAATACTTTTTAAAACAGACACCTCACAGAAGGCAAAACATGAAGGCTAAAGGGAAAACACACAGTTCTTTACAGTAAAACATGTTCCTCTATTGCAGCACTGATTTATACTTGGATTTAGCTTGGTTTAGCTTGGCTTCTTCTGCCTTCTTGATCTTATGTTATTAATTACTTGTATCAAAATGTCCTACATAATCTGGGGGCTTACCATGAGTGAAGGACTGTAGTTATTCTAAAGAGTTTATGATCTGGATGAAAAGGCAGTATTATTCTTTATTTTGCAGATATTATATGAATGAAAAAATGGTTATGTCTAGAGATGCAAGGCATTTTGGAACTACTTCTTTGAGAGAAAGGAGCCTTTCAGAAACCTGAACAACTGACTAGGGTTGGGAAGTCATGGCAGAAGTTTGTGCAGATCAGGCACAAGAAGTCAGTGCAAGAACTGAGGACAAACCACTTGGATCAAGGCTTTAAAATTATGGCTTATCTTCCTTTCTTTCTTTTCTGGCTCATGTCTTCCTCAGAAACAAACCAAGAAGGGGTGGTCATATCAGGCTCTGTACAAATGACAGGATTTTGCCTGAATGCTGCTGGGTTCTCCAAACAAGGCAATCTCCCTTGTGTCAGAGGGGTCCTGTCCTTAGTGAAGAGGGGTTATCCCACTCTTTCAAATAACAGTGAGACAATTCAAAGTTTCCTTGGCTTTTACACATTTTAGATTGTGGAGCCTTTCAATAGGTGTGGCACTGTTGCCAAAAATTTATTAACTCTAAGTTTATGACAACTCACCTGCAGGATTAATGCTGAGCTTGACAGGGCTGTCTTCCAAAACCCATCAATTCTGGTCCTTCTCGAAGGGAAGCTGAAGCCCAGGTAGAAGAAGTAGCCATTTTGGCACAGCAGCAGGTAACTTTGCAGCATACAGAGATAGTACCAGAGTATCTCCAACCAGATCCTCCAAAGCATTTTGGAATTCACCTGTAGCTCTCAGAGTAGCTCTGAGTTTGGTAGGTCCTGTTCTCTGCCTTTGCACAGTACACTACAGGCTGCTTTCTAGAGATGACGGTAGTTTAAGATTTCCCCTGAATCTTGTGCTTGATTCTACCTGCCAGGAAATACTCATATTCAGACAACTGTGAAAGACTGGCTATGCTACAATAATATGTCACTAAATTTTAAGCACAGAACATTTTGTACTATACACCTACGTGTCAGTGAAAAAGGGTACTTGCAAACACTTCCAGTTAATTCTGTAGTACCAGATTGGGCTGAGCTATCTCAGTAATGCTTCTAAGTACTTCTCATCCCTAGCAATAATTATGAGATATAGGTCTTGAAATCAAACAATAACAATAAAACCCTTCCCTGTGAAAATACTCTACACTGTGATGTAAACTCAGTGTAGTTGAATTTGAAGCACAACTCATTTCATGGTGTTTTTATAAATAACATGAAATTATGCACCAGTTATATGGGATGTTTATTTTGTCAACTTCCACTTTCCAAAGTGACCAAGTAAGGGGTTTTGTTTGTAGGTAAAATCCTTTCTATAGAAATTAATAGCTTTCTAAAGACTGGCCAGAGTAGAGTTTCTTTTCTGCTTCTAATCATAAATTATAACAAATTTACCATTTCAAATTATCAGTACTGTGTTTCCATTGAATCTTTCATGGAATACTTAGTGTTAGGTCCTTACAAGTTGCATTCTACACTAGAAGCATATGGCTGAGTATTCTCATGGCTTGCTTAAGGAAATTACCAGCTCCAGCCTTATGCCTTAATGGCATGAAGTGTCATTTGGCAGGAGTTCTATATGCAAAGTCGGGGGAAAGAAAACACCAGAGTCCATGGAGCCAGGCTTTAAAGTGCATTACCTGGAAAGTATGGGTACATGAAAATTTGCAAGTGAGTGTCTCATAACTCATGGCCAGATTCTGACTACCCTTAAGTTGGTATAAATCAGGAGGAAAACCTTTGGAATAACTGAAATTTTTGCTAGTCAGTGCAGCAGCAGAATAAACTGGTATCAACATTTGCCCATATATGCATGTGATTAGAGAAAAAGCAGGCAGCTGTTTACTACATGTCCTGACCCAGCAGTGAGAAAAACACATGGAAAGAAAGAATGTAAGTGACAGAAATACAAGCTGTTACATTATAACAAAGAAGAGGCTGAATGGTGACTTAACTGGGGATTAACATTTGCATTTGCAAGTATCTCTGTTGTAAATGGTACTCCTAACTATGAAGAGACTAGTGGGGAAAAAAAAAGCAAAGTATAATTCAAATAATTCATATGGTATGCATTATGCTTATCAGAAAGAATATGGAACAGACATCCCATTTCTCTTTTTTTTTGCTTTCCAGAAAACAAAACTTGGTTCAGATTTTCTGTGTAAATACCAGTGCTTTTTTTGTAGTAAAATCATATATAATAAACACTGTGACTGACCCCATTCTTCTGAGAGTGTTTTGGCATACTACCAAAAGAAACAAAATCTGAAGAAGTCATTATAAGAAAACAGAGAAATAAGCCAGTGTCAAGAACAGAAAGCAATTATTGTCAAATCTGTCTCGCTTACATAAACTGATATTATTTAGTAGTCACAGTCATGTTTCTGTCCTAAAGAGGTTCAATTTGGTGTTTATAGCTGGAGTTTATGAAAGCTGAGAGTCCAGCCTCTGCTTCTCTTTTCCTGCGGTTGCCTTCTGGCATAGCATTCAATCCCTGCAAATCTGAGGGGAACGGTGGCACCAAGAACAGCTACTTCCCAGGAGATGCTGCCCGTGTGCTTGTGTCCTGCTCAAAGGGGAAACAGAGCATGCTTCCCTCCTGTCAAAAATCTAGGACCAGTACTACATTTTCCCACTGTTAGTGTTTGTCAGATTAACCAGCCTGGCTTGTAAATACAGAACCTTATCCAAAGCCCACTGAAGTCACTAGGAGCTGTGTGTGCATCAAAACCGTAAATATTAGCTTAGCCCAAACATTCTTATATAGATTTTAAGAATTATAAGGAAAGAGTTGAAAGGAAAGCGGTATTTTGATAGTTTTGGGGTGGGGTTTTTTGACCAGAGTCTGACCTGGAGCAGACTGTGGCAAGGGGGTCTTTTTTTCAGTACTCTTTGGACCAGATCCTTAAAATATGGTCACAGCAATATCACTACCATACAACACCATTGTGTTTTCTCACCCTGCATTCAGTTGGAAGGTATTCAAGGCAAGCCCAAATTTATACCAAAATATTTGCCATGAGTTTCAGATAAGGTATAGTAAACTTTGAACACAGCAGAACAGATTTTGTGGCCAACGTTTCCTTTTAAACTCATTTATCTTTCTCCCTCCCTCTTCGCTCTCACCCTCCTGCACCCTCATATTTTATCTGACAGCGTAGCTTTAGTACCTTCAATAAAATAGCCACAGCCAGTGAAGCAAACACAAGCACCTTATGAGGTGTGACTAGCTTCTGAGTGCAGCCCTTTCCCTTTGCTGCTGTTTACAGATGACATAGGAGCCCTTGTTGGCCCTGCAGCTCTCTTAATCGACTTAAAGCTGGTAGCGAGCAAGTGAAGCAGAAACATGGCATTCGTTAGCTTCTTGATCCCTTGCTTTGTGATCAGCACTGATATGGCTTTCTCTTGCCAGAATACTGATGACTTTGTGGGCGCCAGTTCTCCAGGGGACATTGTTATCGGAGGCTTGTTTGCCGTTCATAGCGAAATGCTGCATCCAGAAGAACATCCCATCAAGCCAGTAATTCAGAATTGTGCTGGGTGAGTAATACTGGAAATTACATATATAGCAAAGAAGAGATCACCGGCATCAGGCACGTACCTCTTGTATTAAGATCAACAAAATCTGTTTCTCTTCCATTTCTTAGTCTTTAAAAAGACTTTGGGGATCACATAAGTTGCGTGTAAATTAATAGAATGGCCAGTATGGCAAAGCTACAGTAAAAAAATACTGTGGCTGCCTGAGGAAGGGAATGAGCATTTGATCCTGTTTCAGTCTTCATATATAATCAGATAGCCCTGGAGATTTGTGCTGAACAATCATTTAACTCACATGTAAATGCTAATTTGTTGCTGTATGTCTGAAGTTCATCACTTGTTATGAAGTTGCACCTACATTATTTGAACACAGGTAGACTATTCCATTTTACCTAAGCACATATGGAAGTCTGATGTCCCCCACCTCAAGGTTGCAATTATTGTTATAATTACTTTAATTATTACACTTTGTACTATAATTGTGGCATTATGTTACAGGATAGACTATTTATAAACACCATGTCATGTAGGCATTCAGGTTCAGACTCTGCATCAGAATACTTTGTTGGCTCCAAATCCCACTGAGCTTGAAAAGTCCATTTTTCTGGAACAAAATGCAAAGGAAATCTGGTGAAGAACTTCATTTTAAGTATATAATAAAGCTTTCCTAAGCCCAGGAATTGCAAATGTGCATTTTCTTTAATTTTACTATGGGTGCAAATCCTCAAATTTTGCTTGAATTTTTACATGCAACTTAATCCCACATCTGAATCTAATAACAGCTGGACATACAGGCATCCATCTGGATTTATTTCAAAATGATGACAAAGGTGATAAGTTTGTCAGACTTCATTATTTTTTTACAAAGTCATAAATTGTCTCAGGTCCATTTGAAATTTAATTTCATTAGCAAGAGTTGTAAATTCTAGAGAAGCTTGCCTGAGAGGAAGGTTGATTGTACTGCAGACATTTTGTGGTAGCACAGTACTGATTAAGCATCTGTTATAATATCCACCAGACGTAAAGGGAATATGCTGACTTCATCAGGTTTAGAGAGGATTTTAGGAACATTGATGCAACCACTAGAAGACCTCAACCTCTGAAATATTTTCTTCTGTTCTGAAGTATTTAGTCCTTTCTTTCCTTTGTTTCATGCTTTTGGTGAAAGTAAATACATTTTTAAAATAGCTTACTGGACAGATGAAGTAAATTGGAATAGCTTCACTGATTATGACAGATACTTCCTGAAGATATCACTTGCAAATTTTCATGTATCATTACAATTAATATTTTAGTATCTGGGGGTTTTTTTGAGACTTTCAAAAACACTTTTATTAAGGTGTATTTTAAGTTTTGTGTTTATTTCACTTCATGTCCCACTTAGGAGAGACAAAAATGTAAGGTTTAGAATCTTTTCTACACTCAAACCCAAGCAAATCCCACAAAACATACGATCTACCACTTCTTTTCAGTAGTTGCCGGATTCTAAGGGATGTTCAAAATGGACTTTGCTTCAGCCTTGTTCCCAGCAATGTTTTTCTAAAACAAAGCTGCTTTGTTTCCTCACAGCTTCGAAATTCAAATTTTCCTTCAGACACTTGCAATGATACATGCCATTGAAACGATCAACAATTCAACGCTGTTATCTGGAGTTACCCTGGGCTACGAAATCTATGACACGTGCGCAGAAGTTACAAAAGCCATGGCGTCTGCCCTGAGGTTCCTGGCTAAATTCAATTCTTCAGAGGACATTGTGGAATTCAAGTGTAACTACTCAGACTACATCCCGAGAATTAAGGCAGTCACTGGAGCCAGCTACTCGGAGGTGTCAATGGCAGTTTCAAGGCTGTTGGCTTTGCAACTAATCCCACAGGTAGGTTGGAGGGAGCCATTTCATTTTGGATAGAGGGTCAGGTTTACCATGCTTAGAATAGCGGTGTGGCTCTAATCACAGGGATTGCAAACGCCACGTGTTTGCTGCAGGGCAAGATCTGACTCAACCTATGGACATGAGGAGAGGTGGGATACAATTCCAACTGGAGAGCTTGATTCACTTGTCTAAACAAAGGCAGTAAGGGCTATTTTCTATGCCTGAGGCACATGCCTTCAAGTGCTATTTCAGGATGATGCCGGGCTCTTGTCAGCCTGGCAACACCAGGCCTGCAGGCTGTGGCAGCTACTCTAGTGTACCTCGCATGCCATGCAAGGACTTTGTTCAGGCAACCAAGTCACACCCGCTGTGTCTAGGCTGGCTGGCGGTGAACATGACCATAACCAACCTCAAGCTGAAAAAACACCCAACAAAACACCCACAAAACAAACAACACACACGTAAAACAAAACCAAAACCAAAACCCAAACCGAACAAACAGACAACAAACCCACACAAAATCAAATTGGTCCAGAAATTTGGAAATTCTCTCCTGCCTGAGATAGGTTGGATTTTGGAGTCTGCTTTAACTATGGGAAGTGAGGAATATTGCTCAAAACCACAGTTCTACTCCTGCTACTCTTCAACAGCTATAGAAAAGAAGGAATACAAGTCTCTAGATCCACCCTAGTCCTTCCCCAAACATCCTTCTCTACTTCTGACCTCTCTAGGACTAGTACAGTCCCACACTTGCACTTAGGCTGGTGTTTACATTTCTACTTTCACCACTGTAAAAGAGTTGGGGTCAAGGCCAGGACCAAGAAAGGAGATCCACTTCCACACCATCCTGTGTTGTACATTGCATTGGGCAATTTGACACAAATTCCTTACTGCAAAGTAGCAATATAGTTACCAAACATGTGCAAAAGACACAAAATCTGAACTAAACATAACTTCTAACTGAATCTTTTCCTCTACAAGGGTAGGAAGTAGTTATGACTGCCATCTCCACCACAGGAGCTATAGTGAGTGTGAAAATTAAAAGACAACACTCGAACATAATCAGAAGGCAAGTGATGAAACAAATCTGCATTGAGACATAGAGATGGAAAAGGTGACACAGCAGATTTTTCTCATCAACAGCATCTGTAATCTTCTGATAATAATAAGATTTGGTATCCTCTCCACAGACATGATTCTCATTTTGGAAAGCTTAGTTTTATTTAAGAACTGTCAAGCTGAAATGCAAGTGTGGGGGGGAAAAACCTCCTACAAACAAATAGAAAAAGATTAAAACTATAGAGATTTAAATAACGATGTTCCATTTACCTTTTTCTAGCCTCATTCACAAGGAAAAGGTAATAAACCTTTTATATGAAAGAATTATAACATTCTGTAGTATTGGTTACTGTTTGTTTTTTTCTGGGAAGTTCTTCTAACAGACTTAATGATCCTTTTAAAACATAGTAATTGGAGAGAAAATACATACGTGGGTGAAACATACTAACGTACTCAGTGACAGAAAAACCACTACAAAACATAAGGGTACTAGAAATTTGAACTCAAAAAATACTTAAAGCTTCCAATGTTTAAAATAGTGTCTTGAATAGTATGTTGATGGTATCTGAACAGAGTAAACCAAAACCCTTACACCAGCATAATTGTCACATTCATGTTAGAAGTTATTATTATCTTCCTTCACCGAAGTAAATAATTATGTGCCTGAGGATGAAAATAGTGAAAGCGGTATGAGGTGTGAGTCTGCATCCAAATAGCAGGATGAGGGAACCTGCCCCATTTGGCTGCCCCTTGTTGATGCTCGGTCACAGAAGGGGCTCCTGGGTCAGGCTGGATGAAAGAGCAATCATGGCAGTTTTGGATCTCTTGTCATCCTTTGCAGAAAACCTCTTTCATAACTGAATTTTTTGGTCTTCCTAGGTCAGTCCCGCATCATCAGCTGAAATTCTCAGTGACAAAATCCGGTTTCCATCTTTCTTCAGGACTATACCCAGTGATTTCCATCAGACAAGAGCAATGGCCCACTTGATCTGTGAATCTGGGTGGAATTGGATTGGAGTAATAGCCACTGATGATGACAACGGGCGCTTTGCTCTGGAGAGCTTTGGGGTCCAGGCCATGGCAAACAATGTTTGCATAGCTTTTAAAGAAATGCTGCCTGCCTATCTCTCTGATAACACCTTTCACACCAAAGTCGATCACGCAATTGAGAAGATTGTCAAGGAAACCAGAGTAAATGTAATTGTTGTCTTTATGAGACAGTTCCATGTGCTCAAACTATTTAAGAAGGCAATTGAGAGGAATGTAAATAAAATCTGGATTGCAAGTGACAACTGGTCAGCTGCAGTCAAAATCAGTACAATTCCCAATATTGGACAGCTGGGGACCATTGTGGGATTTGGATTTAAAAGTGGAGACATCTCCACATTCCAACGTTTCCTGAGAAACCTTCATGAAAAGCCCACTGACAACAACAAGTTTTTACACGAATATATTATGCTTTTGTCAGTCTGTGCACACCTGGAATACCACGATTTTCAAACATGCATTTCAAACCAGTCCCAAGATGATCTGTTGCAAAATGTTGAAAACAAACATCAGGTCTGGAGAGACGATTTTTTGAATGCTAACATTGAACCGGGATTTATCCATAGTACTACACTTGCAGTCTATGCCATCGCTCACGCCATTAAAGGGCAATGCAAAGACAGAAACTGCAAGGATCCCTCTGCCTTCACTCCCTGGGAGGTATGATGTTCATTCCTTCAGGTCTCATTCTCTCTGAAAAGATTTCATCTCATTTTTGCCCCCACATTCCTAGACTTATTAGTTTGGTCCTTTTAATAAATGACTTTTTATTCCTGTTCCTGCCTTTCTTTGCCAAATGAAATCACAGGCCATGTGCTATAGCAGCAGTATCTACCCGCTGCAGTGCTGACACTTGGAATCCAGTTTTGTCTCCCCTTTTTGGCCCATGTATTCACAGCAGCTCCTGGTGCTCAACCATGGCTGTGTTCTGCTGTAGACAGAGAACGATTATTGCATTTCACGTGCAGATAGCTAACTGACTGTGAGTAATCATGTAACCACCATCTCCTCCTTCATGGATACAATAGAAGTGGCTGTAAACACAGGACTCGACAGGTGAAGAAGGGATCTTTAGCTGCTGGACTTCATTAGCTACCCTAACGTTTCCCCACCACCTTCAAGGAGCACACAGTAGACAGCAGCTTGGATGAAGGCTCCAGCCTGTAGGCTCCTTGCTGGAACATCTTGCTCTCTACTCATGTGGGATAGAATAAAATGTATAGTCAATCCACAGTTGACTTATCAGCTGTTCAGTTACTGGTTCTTGGTCCTGTTGCTGCAAACCACTGTAATCCACAGCAATGAGTGCTCTTGAGAGATGGGGGTATTGCAGGGTTGAAGCATTCACCAAAGAGTTTAAATTTTCCTCTGTGTCTCTCACCATTGTGTCTGTTTTGTCTGAATTCAGGTATTTTCCTCTACAATGAATCATTATTTGAAAGTGAAAATGCGCAGACTACTCCTCAGTCTGATCTTGACTTATACTAAAGTGACTGGTAGGAAAATTAGACACAATCTTTAATAGGGGTGAAGTACTTGTTATCAAACTCTACTGGGTGGGAAAAGAAGAGGAAAAAGCAGACAAGCAAACCTGACCTGACCTTTTACCCAAGAACCTGCTCAGGAGTATTCACTTTTACGCACTTTTACTCAGAGGCTTAGGCAAAAGTTCATTTAAAAGTCAAACAACCACTGAAGCACTCTGACTTGCTCTGACCTCTTATCCTAGGTCAGGGCAGGTCAAACCAAGATAGGGGTTTTGAAAAAAAGCCCAACCGCTAACAATCAGACTCTTACATGAATTTGTAAATGCAAATAGGACAAACTCAGGACTGCTCTACAGAGGATGTGACTTTATGGAGCAGCACTTCCATCATTGCTGAATTAAATCCTAAAATACCCAAATTAAAAGTCCTGTTAAGAGGCTAAGGACTCATGAAAAAAAACTGAGTTATTCCCCCTGTGCTGTTTTCATAACACATTTCCTTTACATTGAATTTAAATCTTCTAGAAATGCATATATATAAAGGTACATCAAAATGTTGGTAATTATTAGCCACTTCTGCTTCAAGCTCAAGATGTATTCAAAAAGCTCTGTTGTTCCATATTGTTAGAGAATTTGGAAATGTGGAGAAGAGAAAGACTAAATTACTAGCCTGTGCATATACAATTAAAAAAATCCTATTTGATCCCATGCAACTGTGCAACATCTGACATGCAGTACTAGTTAGAAGCACATTTTGGTTCTTCATAAATTGGTGAAGATGCAGTGAGAGCATATGAACCCTCAAAAAAATTAGATGTTATACATGAAAAAATAGCATTGTATACACTGGACATGTTATATACATACATTTGCCAAAGTGATGTACTTGACAGTATGTTTGTTAAATGCTACAAATGTCACAAATGGATCCATGTGAAAGCATACTTTTCAAAGTGCAGTTAAGTTCAGTCTTTCACCAAAACCTTGGGTTTTTTTCGTTAATTAGTCTCTATTGCCAAAAATTGTTACGCTCGCAAAGGGATAAAGCCTTTGCTTCAAATTAGAACCACAGTAGCTATGAAAACTCTTCTATGGTCTCCCCATGAATTGGTAGTGGGTTATATGTGCCCTTTTCTAGATTCACACAGATCTTTTTGGTCAGGCTGTTTGTGACAGGGGAGACAGAAATTTCCCCCTGTTGAAAATAATGTGTTGCAGTATGAAGCTGGATGGTTGCCTTACAAAAGCATGTTTGTTTTGAGATTTTGTACAGTCTATCAAATATGGCCCAGTTGTTTATTGCATTGTGCCATTGATCACCTCATCTGAGAAAACTGGCATGCATTGTTCATTGTACAGTTCTGAGTCTCACCTTGCAACACACAATATCAGCCAGAGTCACAGCCAAAAACAATGTTAGATCTTGCCAGGCACTCTGGGGAAGGCTACTCTGAAAGCGTATCTCGACCAGATCAACTCTGGTGACAGTAAAGTAACAACAGGAGCAACATTCATTGTCATTCTTTACGAGAAGAGAAGTCCCAAACGGCCATTAGTTCTTGCAAGCAAAGGTCTTTTCTTTCACATTTCCTAAAATTTCCAAAGCTAGAAAAAGATACGAACAGGAGTATTTGTACACATTGCATAAAGTTAAGAAAATATAATTTTTTTTTTATTAATACATTTCTAAGGTCAACAGGATTGATTGAATAATGTAATTCTGCATAGGACGCCTAATCATACAGTTACGAAGATGCCTTTTCATTTTAAGATTTCTTTTGCTCGCAAAAAGCAGATTTCTTTTGAACTTGATACTGTCATACGGATGTTAAACTACTGAGTTTATCACATTGACAAGATACTGATCTATGTTATCATTCCTTATACTTATGTTCAGCTCCTTGAAGAACTTAAAAAAGTTACAGTCATTGACGATGACAAAGTAATCAAGTTTGACTCCAATGGAGATATGCGCACCAGTTATGATGTGCTTCTTTGGAAAGAGATTAACGGCCACATGGAAATCACCACTGTGGCAGAATATGATCCAGAGAAAGGCGGCTTCATCTTTGAGGATGAGGAGAAAAAAAAAGAGTTTCTGGATTTAAAGGTAACTTAATTTGCTGACATAACATGTGAAAATTGCTCATGTGTTTTCTTCTCCCTCCAGTATTTGTAGCTGAAGTATGTGTCAGCTAGAAATCTCTCTTGTGGCTTCATGTTCTCCTTTTAGAGCAAAGGATCCTCTCTGGGTTTATTCGACCACCTTCACGCACCCTGAGAACCATGTTAACTTGTGAGTGGGCTCAGTGATTTTGCAATGGAGTTCTCTCAAGGATGCATCTAAGAGGTCCACAAAGATAAGCAATAGAAGCTATGTCTGTCCTAACGATGCTATCGCAGAATCTTGCAAAGGGGGCTTAAAATGAAAAATGGCTGTGCATAAAAGCCCCCTCTCTTTCATAACACCACCATTTATTTTGTACATGAAGGCTCATATCTGTTGACCTTACTGTTAAAAAAAAAAAAAAAAAAGAAGAGAGAGAGAGAAAAGCTAGAAAAAGAAAGCTTTGTTGATTATTTGCTCCTATTAGAGCTGGGGTCAGCACAACTACAGGAGTCTGAGGCAGGTAGCACCACCTGGAGCCCTGGCACTGGTGTAGACAGGAATAATTAGTGGCCCTGGCCAATTCCAGATGGATAATGTCACCTGTGCATGGGTAGAGGTCTTAGTTCATCATGTGGCTCTGTGCTGCAAAGTACTCACACCTAATGTGAGGGGCAGGGCCTGCCTACCAGGCTGAATTCGAGTGTCAGCTGATAGAAAAGGCTGAGGACAGAGGAAAACCTCAAACTTCATTGTGTTACTGCTCTGGGTGGCAAGGAAATGTCACCACCACCTTGCGAGCATCATCCCAGAGAGAGAAGAAATAGTAGTGTCCCTCAGGACTGCTTCTCCATTTTACAAAAATGTTGCTTTTGGAAGGAGAACCTGAACTCAGACCTTGAGAGAAGGCCCTGATCACACACCCCCAGAGCCATGCATCACGACTCAGGGATGAGGTGCCTAGGGTCAGGAATGTTGGAGCTGCAGGGCAGAGCACTGACTGAGGTGTCTCCCCCAAGTTGAGGTGTCTCCACCTGACTCAGAGCAGCCAAGCAGTGTTCCAGTATCTTACTGGGGAAGCAGTCCACTCGAATCCCTCATCAGACACTTCTGGGCCTGCTTTGGAGCCAATCCTCAGCAGCCTAAATCCAGGTTCAAAACTGGATGAGAAACTTTGATCTGAGTTTTAAAAGTACAGACAGTTCCACTGACTGGCATTCAGGGCCAAAAAATAAAATTACCAACTAGGTTAGTGTCCCTGCTGTCACTTGTTGACTCTGTGGAGAAAATACAAGAAACATGGAGCCTACAATGCCTTTTTTTTCAGCATCATTTTCAGATTCCCTTAAAATATGTTAGATAAAAAAGGAGAGTGCAAATTGCAGAACTACTGGAGGTTTATTTTAAAGGTTCTTAGTAATTACTTGGGCCTGAGCTCTTTTTTTTTGTGTGTTCTCTGCACACTGTAGAAGGTTCAGTCAACATGCTCCCAGCACTGCAGGCCAGGCCAGATGAAGAAGGTTACAGGAAGTCGACACACATGCTGCTATGAGTGTGTTTACTGCCCAGAAAACCATTACAGCAATCAAACAGGTAAGGAACTGTGATCCAAACAAAGCTTTATTTAGACATCAATTTAATTGTTATGTTTGGGTATAATTTGCCGTGGCAACCTAGGGTATAACTTTGGAATGGGATTAAAATATTTGTTTATGGTCTGAAATACGAGTGTTCAGCCTATAAAACTTGGATTAAATGCTTTTTAGAAGACGTAACATAAAGCAATTAGATATTCCAGTTGGCTAGAATTATCAATTGTTAGGGTGGGAAGTCTGGCTGTTTTATCAGTGAGACTGACTGTCATGAAAATAGAACCTTGCTTCCCTGTCTTTCTGCAGCACATTCAGTCCAATAAGGAAGAAATTCTTCATGGTGAGGGTGCTGAGGCACTGGAACAGGTTGCCCAGAGAAGTTGTGGATGCCCTGTCCCTAGAAGTGTTCAAGGCCAGGCTGGATGAGGCTTTGAGCAACCTGGTCTAGTGGAAGGTGTCCCTGCCACCTGGTTGGAACTAGATGATCTCTGAAGATCCCTTCCAACCCAAACCATTTTATAAGTCTACAAAGTTCAAGGGTTATGCATTTTGCTTACCAACATATTTTTTACCAGGGAGTACTGTGAAGTTTGATACAACTGTACAGTAATATTTTCTAGTACCAAATCTGATGTGTATTATCACTGGTTCACTTACAGGTTTGAGAAAAAGGTTTTAAAGAGAAAAATTAAGTATGGAGGAGAGAGATGGAATTAAGAAAACTGCAGTACAATGTACATTTAATAACCTGAGAGCAGAAGGAAATTAAATTTTATCTTTTTCATTCAAATAATTGTGAAATTTCTCCATATCAGAGGATAGAAATTCTAAAGCAAAAGTAACTTTTCAAGGCATAGTCTAAAGCAATGTTTGTTCTTGCTGTTGTGTTTCGAGTTGACTGTAAAAAGAAAGTTGGGGGGGTTTCTTGTCAAAATAGGTAAACAAAAGTAACAGTTCCAGTTTCTCGAGAGAACAGATCTGCTCTCAAGTCATTGTCCAGGTTTCAGTTTTTACCTGTCTGCAGCTCTGGACAAGTTATGTATCACCAGTCAGAGATGACCAAGAATCATTCTCTGAATGGAGGACCCTGCTCATTCTCCCTGTCCCCTCCCTGTCCCTGGCTGCGGGCAGCCCCTGCTCCCAGCTGGCAGGCATTCGTCCTGTGCTCCTGCTGCCCCTGCCACCACAGCCACCACTGCCACTACTGCCACCGCAGCCCTGCAGCTCCTCCGCCTGGACGGCGACAGCAACCGTGGGACGCAGTCAGCCCTGTCTGTCCCCTTAGCATCCCTTCCCACATTCCTCCTGTATCTCAAGCCTTGCTAATCCGCTTGGCAGTTTATTTACTTCTGATTTCTAAGCTATCTGCCTTTTTCTGTTTTCAGATATGGATTACTGCTACCTATGTAACAACAAAACCTACTGGGCTCCCATCAACAGTACCACATGCTACAGAAAGACTATCCATTTCCTCACCTGGACTGACTGGTTTGCTATTTTCCTCCTCTTCCTCTCTGCGTTTGGGGTTGTGCTGGTTTTGTCAATTACTGTAATATTTACTAGGAACCTGAACACACCGGTTGTAAAGGCGTCTGGAGGTCTAACCCTCTGCTATATTATTCTCTTCAGCCACTTCTTAATTTTTTTAAGCACTGTCTTCTTCATAGATGAGCCCACAGAATTCAAGTGTAAAACCAGGCAAGCCCTCTTTGGCATAAGTTTTGCACTCTGCGTTTCATGTATTTTAATAAAGTCACTAAAAATTTTACTAGCCTTCAGCTTTGATCCCAAGCTGCAGAATTTCCTGAAATGCGTATATAAACCTGTTCCCACGGTGGTCACCTGCACTGGAATTCAAGTTATCATCTGCACCTTCTGGCTAATATTCAGAACACCATTCGTGAAACAAAATTTCTCAATCCCAAGAACAATAATTCTGGAGTGTGATGAGGGGTCTATTGTGGCTTTTGGGATTATGTTGGGCTACATCGCTGCCCTAGCCTTCATTTGCTTCATATTTGCCTTTAAAGGTAGGAAGTTACCAGAGAACTACAACGAAGCTAAATTCATCACCTTTGGCATGTTAATTTATTTCATAGCGTGGATTGTGTTTATCCCTGTCTACGCAACTACGTTTGGCAAATACCTGCCGGCAGTGGAAATCATCGTTGTTTTAATATCAAATTATGGAATCCTCTGCTGCACTTTTCTTCCAAAGTGCTATATTATCATTTACAAGCAAGAAACAAATACAAAATCCGCCTTTCTCAAAATGATTTACACGTATTCCTCCAAGAGCGCAGGCAGTGTTGCTGTCAGTCAGATTTCTTTGGACTCAAAGTCTTCCAGCTCCCGAGCTATCTCAGACTCGTGTAACCCTGAGAACAACTCTGCAAATGGAAACTGCCACTTCCAAGTGCCTGGACACAGGCTAATAAAAGGGAAAGTTCTTCCTAAAAATACTGCAAGGACTGTGATCAGGAAAAGACTCTCCAGCATATGACTCGGCAGTGTTTAAGTACTAGAGGATGAAAAGTCATCTTAAGGAGCCATTACTCTTCCAGGTCTCTTTCTTCTTGGCATCCTCAAAGAGAGTAGGCTACACAGAAAGCCTTCTCCTGTGGTACTTAAGCAGTTACCCATTACCAGATATGCCAGGTTCTCCTTGCCCATGGCATCCAGCCCCTGCTCCTGTGGGCACCATGGGGTACAGTCCCCTTCAGCAGCTCCCTTCCTTTCCCAGACCTCTCACACAGACACGTGGGAACATCTTCTGCAATCTCACTTCTCTGAGTGAGGCAGAAACATCAGGAAATTAGTATTTCTCATGGACATGTAAGCGGGAACATATGTGTTTACCTCACTTTTCTGCATCTTTGATGCACAACTGTTTAAGGAGTTCTTCTCACCTGACTCTTTTGCAGATCAAACAGAACTCTCTCCCTCCTTGTTTGCTAGGATAAACAAGCCCAGTCCTTTAGTCTCCACTTTAAAGATAAGCTTTCCATTCTCCTGAACATCCAAAAGTTAGCCTTTTCACCTGGCATCAGTGACTCCTTTTATTTTTACTCCCCAAAATTGCACACCTTATTCCAGATGAGTGCTGCAGTAACTTTAAAAGTTCCTTGTATTTACCAGGATGATAATGAACTAGACACAGATCTATATAAAAATTCCAGAATTTCTCTGGAGCTCTGTGGTTAGATGTATGTTCATCTACTTTTTTCCCCGTACCCAAAGGAAATACACTGATTCACCTCATGCACCTCTGGTGTATGAGGAAAGAGGAGTCACTATGTTTGTCCCCAGTTATCCGCTTAGTTGAAGATGTAACATCAATGTGTAATGTGAAAACTTACAAACCCTAACTGATTCCTCTCATCAGCCTAAATAACATAATGACCAGGATCAGCATGAGCACATCCTAGGAATCTTAGCTTTTTTGATACATATTTTAAAAATCTGATTTTCAACAAGAAAATTGTAAGGCACCATGCCAACACATAGAAATAGGACAAGAATGAACTGATACAAGCTGCACTGGATAAGCCTCTGCTCTGTAGCTCCATGAACATAGCTATGCTGTGCATTCTGCACGAGATGCAGAAGGTACATTCAGAGTAGGAATTCTTCTGTTGGGACAATGGCACAACAGAGCTGGTTTAGACCCTAGCCACGAGAGCTATGTTGCCAGTCCAGGACTGTGAAAAATATTTTCTGTGTTGTGGTCTGGGCCATAGAAACTTCCATGCCATGTTACTGTGAAATCATAGAATCACGGAATGGTTTGGGTTGGAAGGGACCTTAAAGGCCATCAAGTTCCAACCCCCCTGCCATGGGCTGGGACACCCTCCGCTAGACCAGGTTGCTCCAAGCCCCATCCAGCCTGGCCTTGAACACTGCCAGGGATGGGGCATCCACAGCTTCTCTGGGCAACCTGTTCCAGTGCCTCACCACCCTCTCCATGAAGAATAACACTAAATTCCTTGAGTTTTGTCCATGCTTCTATTTAGATCTGGAATAATTGGGTGTTGTGGCAGGCCAAAATAAAATTCAGTAGATTTGGTGTTACTAAGACATACCATATTATTATGATGTACAGTACATCTACTTTTCTATAATTTCTATTTATATGCTGTAACCCTTATCTATATGATTTTTTTACTCATATTTTGTTAAAAATAGCTATAGATCACATTTCAACAATGGACACAGGCAACAAAATTACTTTGATGTGTAGACTACATGTAACATGTATTTGTGAAGACATTTTAAAAGTAATTTGAGTGGCCAGGGTGCAATTTACATACGTATTTCTATAATTATGTACTTCCTGTAGGTGATTGGAAGAATGAAGTTTTACGCACATGTATTTCTATGATGAAAGCTGTTCATACATCCGTTGTTACGAATACTGTTTTGAATACAGAATCATGTACAATAACTTCAAAATTCCTGCAACCTGGCTGCTTTGCAGCAGAAAGTCTCTCCCCAAAAAAGAGAAGCAAAGCTTACGTTGCTCAACGACAGTCAGCACTAAGCTGGTTTGATGTCATGTCTTGAAGATACAAGGAAAGGGGATGATTAAAGCCATATTGTTATTTAAAATTGAGTTTTCTCACTTAATTTTCTTACCTTTCTCCATGAACTTCGGTTTGGCCTTGAACAGCAGCAAGTTATGCACCTCTGCAGTGTTTCAACCCAGTAGATCTCAGTCTGCTTCTTACAAATGTCCCTTAGGTTGGAAGCTAAGAATGGTAGGGCATTCCTCTTACAGGACAAAGAGGAAAGTGTCTGGAGAAACAGGGCACGATGATAGCAATATGAAGGTCTCGACAAAGGTATCAGGAAAGACATCACATATGGAAGAATTTCAAAGGAGTCCTGCATGCTGCGTCTGCCTCGCCAGCTACTCAGGTCTTCTACTGTCAACAGCGGAGCTGAGAGGATGTAACAGGTTTGCTGGTGAGACTTGGCAGAAAAAAGAGACACTATACCAAGCTGTGCTACACGTGCTTTTAAACGCCTTGTTTGTGCAAGAAGAAAGTGATCTTTTGCATTTAGAACATAAAGGGATTGTGCTCTTCTATACAGAGGATTAAAAAGACTGAAAATAGGGTCTCACGATGCTAAAGGGAGCATTTGCTTGCATTCCCCTGCCTAGAAGTATTCCAGCAATCTGACCATTCCTGTTATCAGCCACCAGAACTGGAATCACCTTCCCGAGCCATAGCGACATCTTGGCATGGCCCCTCCATAGCCATGGCCTGTAGGACAAATGGTGCAGAGCTCTTCTTTCTGACTCAGACCATGCTCTGCTCGCTTACTTTGGAAAGATCCCAAAACCACTTCCCAAAATGCTAACATATGTATTTGCCCACCTGCATGTTTTTTCATCTCTGAAAACAACAGGGAGGACAGATGACCCCAGATACAGTGCAGTCCACAGAGGAGTCCAGAGTGAAAATGCCACCTGTTGAGGTCAGCTGGAGGCTGCTCTGGATGTAACCGCTATTTAACCTTTTGGCGTTTTCCATCATTCATCGTTAATAATGTTAAATGACCCATTCTGAAGCCACTATCACACAGGGTACAATATCTTGAGGGAGTACGAAGGCTGTGAAGGACACCACGTTTTTCAGGTCTTCTCCTCCAGGGCATAATTCCTTCAAGGTTTCAGCAGCTCCAGCTGTGCAGATGCCTTTCAGCTGCCCAAAATCTTCAGAGCAGTTCTTTGGTGAGTGCTGGGAACTATTTATGTGAGTTCCAGGCTTCCTCTCAGCAGCTCTGCTGATGGCCATTGGAACTGCAATGACTAAAGGTGTGGGTTACCAGCAGGACAAGCAGCTGACAGGAGTGTTTGGGGTGCTGCTGGTAACATACGGTGCTGTCAGCCCAGCCCAGATGTGCTGACTCTTCCTACCCTTCCCAGCTGTGTCTCCAGAGAGAAGGAGCCCTGCTTGACACTGGGATGCTTTCTTTAAGCAGGAAGGAAGCAAAGAGGCTATGGGCAGACTATAACCCCAGTGTCATCCGCTAGGTCATTTCTATTGACGTGTCTTTATCTCCCCTACAAGGTTCTGAAATAGGACAGAGCTGCTCGGGGAGGGGGGGTGTGTGGGGAGGTGTGTGTATAGGCACAAAGAGGTGCATACTCTTCCTTCCCGTTATTTTTAGAAGGACATGAGAAACTCAGTGTGGAGCTTTGATTCAGGGAGCTCAAATGGCTCATTTGCAAGCAGGAATTTTGTTCTGAAATAGAATGTGGGAAAAAATGATCTTTAAATTTTTTTTCTAAGTTGGTATGAGTTAAATGGATTGGAATGGCTTTGATGGTTTAGCAATAAAAAGGACAATTTGTTACTTTAATGAGTTTGGAATGGAAACTGTACATGTGTAAAACATCGACATGGGACTACTTACTGCATAAAAAGTGCTTTTTTGAGTATCTTTCCAGAACGCAATGTTGTCCAAACAGCATTTGGAGAAAAAAAAACAAAAAAACAAACTACTTTCAATATCGAGGAAGCCAGAGCTCACGGATGGTAACAAATTCCTGATTTTTTTTTATACTCACCTACTGGCTTTCAGAACGAGCTGCTTACCTCTGGCTCTGCTCCTGAAAATAGGTGACTGGAGGGTTTTGGCTACAAACGGCTGGAGACTTCTCACGGCCACGCTGAGCACGGGGTTTAGCTGCTGCGGGCAGCGACCCGCCACCCCTGGAGCGGGGATGTCAAATCCGCCGCTGCCCAGCGCACCGCACGCGCTTCCGCAGAGATGCTGTTATCCTGCTGGCACCGGCTGCCGCTTCCCAAATACCCACTCCGGGGTGACTTTTCCCAGTTCCTGTTTTCAAGCCTTTATTTGCAACGATTTTTTATTTTTTTTTTTCGTTTAATAAAGGTTGACTCTGTCCAGGACGTGAAAGGGGAATCAATGGAAAGGTTTTCCATGGAAGTAAACAGCGAAGCGGGTGGACGTTTGAACCTTGCGAGAGCGGTGCCAAGGCAGGGGCAGGGACACGCGTGGGTCCGTGCCGCGGAGCCGAGCCCACCCCGGCTGCCGCTGTCACCGAGATCTGACCGTAGCGCTGGACGTCGCGGCTGGAGATGCAGCGACACAGGTGAGCGAGGGATGGCTGCTCGGGAGCACCGGCCCCGCCGAGTCGCGCCTCTGCGGGCGGCTGGAGGGGCTCGGCGGGGCGGGGCGGGGGCGGGCGCTGCTGGGTCCGGGACCGGGTCCGGGACCGGGACAGCTCCCGCCGAGGCAGATGGTCCCGCCGCTCCTCGCCATGCTGCCGGTGCGCCTCCGCCCGGGGCGGCTCTTGTCCGCCGCGCCGTTCCGCCAGCCCGCGCCGCGGGGAGCCGCCGCCGGCGGGGAGCCCGCCCGGAGCCCGGCCGCCACCCGCGGTAAGGAGCCGGGGAGCGGGTCTGGGGGGTACGGCGGGAGCTGACTCCGCGGTGCCGGCAGCGCCTCGGGGCCAACGGGCAGGTTTGGGGGCGGGCGGGCGGGCGGCTCGGGGCCGGGGCTCCCCGGCGGCGGGGTCCGCACGGAGGGGTCCGCACGGCGGGTGGGACGGCAGCTCGGCGGGTCCCAGGCGTTCTCCTGCTGCCTGGGTACCACCGCCGCGGGCTGCGGGGGGGCCCACCGACCGCACAGCCTCGCACGGCAGGCGGGGACATTCGAGAAACCGCGTAACGGAGATGATACAACTAACTCCGCGTAACGGACCTAGGGGAAGCTTAATCCCCGAGTTACCCTTCCAACGACCCCGGGTAGGGGTTTTCCCGTTCCGCGCTCACTACCACCCATCATTCGGTCTCAGTGCGCAGTGTGACGAAGTCTTTTTTTCCTAATCTTCAAGCCGAGCAGGCTCACAAGGTGGTTGCAAGTCACAAACCCTCCAAGTTTGACAAAAAAATCCTTCTCTGGACTGGGCGTTTCAAGACAGAAGAAGAGATTCCTCTGAGGATCCCGTAAGTGCACTGCTCTTGTCCAAGGGGAACATGGAGCTGAAGGGAAAGCAGTGGCGTGATCCTGATCTAAAGCTTTTCCACAGGTTTTGAACCAGTCAGTTTTTTCAGTGCTGAAAACTTGGAAGGAAATTAAAGGGCAAAAGAGTTTCCTGTCCTGGTTAGAGGTTAAGATGAAAAAATGTTCCTTACTGGGGTCCCCAGAGCCTGGGATTAAGAACTGGATCCATCTGAGTAGACAGCCTCGGTTACATTTATGTACCGGCTTGTTTATTTTGCTTACTCCTAATGTGCAATCGGAGAAGGAAGTTATTGGTAAACAGAATTTTCTGTTTGTATCATCTCCCATAACCCGTTCTAAGGGAGCTGACTGTCACTGAGTGGTTACATTCAACAAATTATGATTTATTAGAGAATTCGATGAAAAATAGGGAAGAACATTACAGGAGAAACATCCCCTACCAAGGAAAGCCAAGCACTTGACAGCCTTAGCCTGTCTTTCTTGCTGACCTGCTGGAGTAGATGATCTTTGAAGGTCCCTTCTCACCCAAACTGCACAGATTCTGTGGTTCTCCGACTCACTGAAAGTTTGCATCCTCCAAGGGAGTCAGTCACTGAACACATGAAACCCCTCTAATGCCAATTGCTGCCTGTTCCTTAGGATGTTCAATAGTGTGTTAGACGTCTCTCTCCAGGACGCTACTTTTTATCACCACAGTACATCCCTGTCCTAGGTACATTGAGTGTACACAGCGTGCAGAGCTGTGTCAAGCAACAGGTACATCTTCTGCCTGTGCCCGGTGGGTCCTGACAGTTTCGCTGATGCTTCCTGAGCTGGACAGCAGCTTTCCATTGTCCCAGCTCTCTTGCGCTGTGTTAGTCCCACCTAGAGAAAGGTTCAGAGCGGTCTCAGAAGCTCTAAAAGCTACTGGAGTCATCAGGAGGTGTTCATGAGGACACACGCGTTTGCCAGTCCACACACACACAGGCACCCGAACCTCTCGTTCCTGTGCAGTAGTTGGCCTGCCAGGTGCGTGTCACCACTTTGGGCTTTCTGGGTGAGCAAAGGCTTTTTAGAACCGTAGGATCATAAACAGTAATAGACTAAAAGAAACTATTTGTGAGACATTGAAGCTCAATTGTGTCACTGCCTTAACTATTAGAAGAATAAAAGGATTGCAAGATAGTGTTGTTACCTGTGAATACAGTCTGGCTGTGGAAAGTGGTTTGTATTAAGGGTCAAATCTGCAGTCCTTATTCAAGGTTGGTTGTTTTTTTTAAAAAAAGCAGCTGTTACCGACTTCATCAGAGGTTTAACCCGAGTCTTGATGAAGAACGGAGTAGCAAAGGCCCTAATGTGCAATTAGGGAGGGATAATCAGGCCTGTTTTTCTTAAAGCAGAGGCAGAAAGCAGGGAAAAAGCGAAAATGTGCTTCAGAAGAGGTTCCATTAGCGCATTGTGAAATACAATTAGGCTAATAAGACAGCCTAATCACATTCATAGTTTTGCTTTTGTTGCTACAAATGGATTAGTTGATTAATGATTTTATGTGCCGGCCTGATGCGCGGTTTGCTTTTAAGACGATGCGTTTGCCGTTGTACGAAACACGTGCAGCGCGTTGGCGGGGAAGGGGGTGGCATGGCACAGCCGCCCCAAGGCTTGCCCTCCTCCGGTGCATCGAAGCCTTCGAGGGAAGTGCTGCGGCCCTCGGCCTTGGCACGTACGCACTTCCAGGGGCAGAACTGCCGCTGTAGGAACTCCAGCTCTGCCCCATCCCACCACTCATACTCTTTATAGTAAAGCCGACAGTATTTGGGGGGAAAAGAGATCATTACAAGATCTTTACTCACAACGTAGAATCGATTGTTTATGCAAATATCCTTTTCACACATATATAAAACCATAACTATGTGTAATGTATATTTGTGTTCTGCATCTTAAGAACACGGAAATGCTTTATGAAAGGAGACTAACGGACAGCCAGCATTTAACGCATATCTTAAAAACTGTACTCCCAAGTGTAACGTCTGACCCAGAAAAGGACTTGGCCGAAAGTTTTGAGGCCATTTCAGTGCTGGGGAGATTTCCTGTACTGCGGGATCCCAGGGGTATGCAGCCTGCTCGCACGGAGGGTGGAAACAGGAGCTGCACGCTCCCTCGCTGGCAGCAACGGCTGCCAAACAGGGCATAAGTTTTCATTCCTTTTGCCTTTGATGACCAGCAAAAAGAATCACGTAGGTTGTTCGTGCCGAGGTGGGTGTTCCCGCGACAGCGCGAAGGCTGACATCAGCCGCCACTTCGCATAAAGCTGCTGCCTTTGGAAAGAACCGAAATCGTAACTCGTAGCAGTACAAACTCCGGTTTGATCATCTCTCCAAGTATGTAAAGTCCCCAGTGTGCAGGGCACCATCAAAACAGGTTAGATATGAGAGTAATTGATTCTAAAGTTAACTCGGAATAACAGTAACTTGCCTTCAGCACATCTGGTTGACACCACGTACACTTCTCTATCTGTTTAAGAGAAGACAAGCACCATTAATTTTCACTATGTTTAAATAGAGCTTAAGGTACGATTTCTGGTGTATTTACCTCAAGTATTTAAAAGCAAATATTTATGGCATCAGCAGCTAAACCCTAGCTTAAATCCATGAAATGTTTTGTTTCCACAGAAAAGGGATTAGGGTCAGAAAATGCCAAGTTCTTGGGTGGTACATAACCAATCGTGGCAAGCTGAAAATCCTTGTTTTAGAAGCTAATTCTGTTTTTATTTCTCAATGGCAATGTTAGGCCTACGATGCTTTGAAGAAGAGAAACTTCCCAGTTTTGTAACACTCCAATAACTTCAATTGCAGGCCAGAGATGCTAGACAGGGCCCGAAACAAAGCGCGCGTTAAAGCGTGTTACATCATGATTGGACTCTCCATCGTTGCCTGTTTCGCAGTGATCGCCTCAGCTAAGAAGGTGAGTACGGTGCTCGGTAGCTCCCACGTAGCATACTGAACGATGACGGAATGCCGTGAAAATTAGACAAACAGAAAGGAAGAGCAGCAGCTCACCCCCACCCCAGCTTTAGCTGACCTACGTCCCTGTTACCCCGACATGCAGTAGTTGCTGGCTTCCCTGAAGTGCATCTTTACTCCTACACTGCCGCTCCTAAAGAGGTGCTTTACTTCCGCAGGCTGCTGCGCGTCACGAGTCCCTCACCAGCTGGAACCTGGCGAAGAAGGCCAAGTGGCGGCAAGAGGCCGCACTAGCTGCCGAGTCGAAGGCAAAGTAACTTCATATGAAATGCCAAGCGTCCTTCTGGGGCAAAATTAACACTTGCCGAGAGCAATCAGTGAATTTCACCAATAAACAGAAAAGTGTGGAGCCAACGAGTAGCTACAGGATCACAGAAAGAAATGGAGGGTCTCTATTAGAGAGATGCTCAATGTACTTGTTGCAAATTATTAAAATGGGAATGTTGTGCATATGATTAAAAGCAGTAACTAATTTCAGAGGAGATGAGGTAGTTTCCTGTCAGGTATGGGGGGAGCCAAGTTTGCCCTGTCTTAAAAGTCTTTGAAAACTTTCTTTCAGGCTTATCTTGAGCTGTTACACAGGCAGGAGTTCCTTACAGGACGAACTAGCTGTATTTGTCAATGAAAGGTGAAACACAGCAAAGACCAAGCGGTAGTGAAGGCATGAAAACTACAAAACCAAGGAGACCCGTGCAATTCACTTTTGCAATTCTGAACAAACTGTAGCTCAGCCAGAGTATTACAAATCTCATACACCGAGAACGTTTGATAAGTGAAGGGAAATGACCTGAAAAAAATCCCACAGCTTCTCAAGCCCTTATAAATTTCATGGGGATGCCCCACGAAGCCATCAGTTGTGCAGACAGGGACAGGACAGGTAAACGTTTGGTTACATAATTACATGACACGTTTTAAACCGAAGCGTGTTCTGTCTGGCGACATCACACCATTTCACAGCGCACACATCAGCCAGTTTGAATTCCTCTGCCTCAGTGCTGTATTCAAAACGGCATTTGTGTTTCCTAGTTTAAGAAGTCACACTTACCAAAACACTAAATGAATACAATAAACGTCTGTAAAATAGGTTTTATTGGTTTCCATACGGTATTTGGAGATTTAACATTCCATAATATTGCATACTACTCATATGTGTTCTGTTACAGTAACGGGCCTTTGGCCTGGATTTCAAGATGCACTATTACTATCTGAAGTTAGCACAGGCGTTTTTGTTTCCACACGTTATATGAAGATAGTGTGCCGTGAGTAACTGAAATGTCTCGTTCCAGATTTCAGTGAACTCTTGAGGTCACAGCCAAACTTCACATATCAATTGGCAGACCTATTACAAAAACCCTCAGTTGTACAACGTAATAAATTTAAATCAACTGAGAACTAACCGTGGAGGAAAGACAATAGTGCATCTTCTCTTTTTTTTTTTTTAAGACAGACCCGACAATAAATATTTTCCAGTTCCAAACTTGTTCTACAGCTAACTTATTTCTGTGCCAAAATTATTACTATTTTCTGATTGCTGCTAGCAACACTGTCTAAAGCAGATACTAGAAAATTAAAAAGCTGTATGAACCAGTCCTCAGACAAAAGTGCAATGATGAAAAAAATCAGATATGAGTCAGTGTATCAAGAGTAGGGAACTAAAACCCAAAATCTCACGCTTTGCATAGTTGCATAGATTAGCTTGTTAGTATTCACATTTAAGCAGAACAAATGGTACCCTTTTAATTAACACCAAAACCACAAAATCCAAACCCCTGTATTTTTAAACAGACTTTGTAACAGATGGGGCACTTCAGATTCCATATCAAATACCAAACTTCAAAGAGATTTTCTTCTCGCAACTCTTGGTTTTTTCCCCTCCACACTGGTTTCATCTGTTCAGACAACATCATACACCCCTATCTACAAATGACTATACCAGAGCTGACCTTAAGTCATCATCTCTGGCTTTACATTGTCCATTCCTGTGCTTTTAACAAAGTGTGATGTAATCCCACTGATTAAACAGGAGAGGCCACCCTGTATGGTTATCCTTTAAATGATAAGAATTATCATTTTTTAACAATTTTAGGGTAAACCAAATGTTGAGTTTAAACGACTTTCATTAGCCAAAGTCCATCAAATTTTAGTTCCCTTTTAAACCGTTACAGTTAAATGTATCAGAGTCATGAAATACAATTCATCTAAATGCGTAAAGTGCAGTCACTAACCGTTCACAATATAGAATAATATATCCACAAAACTGAAGACATTCTTTCAAAACAAATATAATACTTTAAATGTCCCCTCTTTTTTTTTTTTTCCATTTTCAAGTCTTTTAATCAAGATTTTTATAGTTCAGATTTGGTTTAAATTAGAGAGGCTTATAAATGCAGTTTTTACAGGGTTCTCCAAAGAAAAAGCAGGCACAGCTGGTTATGTTATCAAAAGAAGGTTGTTAGAAACAATGGAATACCCTGTTACCTGAATAATTTTCTTACACTAGAAGAACATCGAAGTTCAGCATTTACTAGTAATCCTGGTAGATTTCCATGACTGTTACCCTGTACTTTGAACAGATGGGGTGGGGAAAAGAAGGAAGGTCAGTATATGAAAACCTAAAGCTATGAGAGTATAAAGGGCACAAATACAATCATCTAACATTATATGAAAATTTGGCAGCTGTACTCAGTATTATCACACTATTCAAAACTGTTGTATGCTGTACAAATCTAGGTTTAAAGTGTCATTTGCTAAAATATCTCATTATTCAGAGTTCATAAAGTAACAGCACTCCTATATACACTTCTATCTTCCACTAAAAAGACTTCAGAAAGAGGTTTCTTCCCTCCCAGTTACGTCTTAGTCAAAACTGACCATTAATCTTAGAAAATCCACTTCAAGTCCCACATTCAACTACAATATTGTATATATTGCTATAACATCAAAGTGAAACATCTTAGAATCTTAATTTGCATGTAAAAAAAATTCTAAATATAAAATGGTACTGTAAATGATACCACCTTGAACCTGTATTTTTCAGTGCATTAAGATATTGTTTAGTGACAAGCACAGTGCCGTGGGGTAAGTAATCTGAAGTTTAAATTGCAGCTCTTTATGAAGCAGGAAATGCTGTCATATATCAAGGATTTCACTTAACCCAGCAGTCTGATGTTAATACATTAATTACAGGTAATAAAAAATAATCATACTTCAGAGTTAACCCAAAGTATTAATTTCTCCAAATGAGATATACTACTAATACACCAGAAACACTACTTATATATGCAAGTCAAAGCAGAGCATACATTTTTCTGTATTCAAAACTGTTAATGTAAATATCAGAATTCTATTTCTTTTAGTGTTTAACAGCAAACACTGTATACTGCAGAGCCTAAATATTTAGATGACAATAACGTCTAGTTAATTTTGGTGTCCACATACTTAATGTTATTTACAGTACAACAAACTTTTCCTTCAACTGGAGTGATTCACTGTTCATTCTTCACTGCAGTGTTTCTATTGTCTTACCAAAGAAAACCGAGTTAAAGAACAATTCAAGTGGCGGTAGCGTATTTGGTCAAAATAGCAACACCTACTGTCTAAACTTTTAAGAAGCAACTGCACTAAAAAGGCAAACATTGCAATGTTTCTCAAACTAAAGTGGTGTCACCACATTTTGACAGGAGACAGCTGTAAACCATCTGCTTGGTGATCTGTGCAAATCAACCATCTCTGTCATTTGTGGTCGCAGCGTTCTTGTGGCGACTACAGCAACTGCTTCCACTGCACAAGTACAGCGTTTGTGGCTGACTTTTAATGCCATTTAGCAGCTTTAATTACAGAGCCAACATCAAATGACCAGCAAGGTCTCTGCTGATTCCAATTTGAAAACCTCTGAAATAGTCCTCTTCCCACGTAATTCAGAAAAAGCTTTTTCATATATTCAATATTATATTAGGTAATTAGCATTATATCTGTATATCTATTATGTCTTTAAATACATTTTATAAATAAACTCCAACAGTGTGTCGTAAAGTTAAGTAATGCATAAGTTTCACAATTTAAATAAATATTTTTCACATTCCAATTCAGCTTCTTACAAGCTCATCTTTATTTCATGCCTTAGTTCTGAAGCAATGTTTTTGCTTCAATACAAGAGGTAGATTTGATAGAGACTGGGCAAGTCAAGCCTACTGCCAAAAACGCAACTGTCAGTAACTGTATTGCTGATATGCAGTTTGAGACTACATGAAAAATCCAGAACCACTACCTAAAATCCTACCAAGTCTTAGCTTAACAGTTCTTGTTAAATCACATTTAATGCTTTACTTTAGACATGACTACTCACAGTTGTTTTCTGTACATAAGAGATAATGAAAAACACAATACAAAACAAAGAACAGTTGTATCTAACACAATATATAAAAGTGCATGAGCTGCTTCATCTATTTCTGCAAAACATATTCAACTTCTCTAACTTTGGCCGTAGAGAAAGACCTCTGGGAAAAAAGAAAAAAAAGAAGAAAACAAACCACAAAACAAAACCCTACAAGTGTTTCCATGTTATGCTTGTCTTCGCTTCCAATAGCTTACAGCTGAAACCCCTCCATTGGGGCTTCCTGCTGCTGAAACACAAACTGCTGCTGACTTTCATCCACCTGAGGTGCAATACTGGAGTCTTCTTCTTCAACACCAAAGTAATGTTCTATGAGTTCAAATGCCTTTTGGTAGATCTCTTGGTTCTCATGCCTCTGAAGAAATTCAATTTTATCAAGTCCTAGATTCAAAACAAAACATTTTCAAAATCTAGTTGCTTAAATGAATGATGATTTCAAAGGGAAACAGCTTATAGTATAGTGTACCTTCTTACATAAAAACATACCATCCCAAATCATGTCAATTCATTCTGTATCACCACTTCTGAATTTCCTAACCCATGTAATTTCCAGCACCATTTTCTGCTTTCCAAACTAATTTTAAAACTATGCTAAAAGAATATCCATTAAACCGAGGAGGAGGAGGAGGTGGCTGTAGTATCTACGATGAAATATGCCATGCCTGCAGAGAAATTGAATCTGTCACTGGGGTGAGACTGGTACCTTTTTACAAATTTAAGATTTGAAGATATCTTTCCAAAGGCTCATCCTCAAGTTTCTAAATTATAACACCTCTGCTCTGCTGGCAGAATTAAGTGCTTGGCAGTCCTTTATGTTGATTGAAAACTCCTTTTCAGTTATTTTCAGATGGATTAGGAAGAGTTCATACAAAGCCTTCTGCTGACTATAGATGCCAAAGCAATGGGGGTGATGTAACTGCCGTTTCCCCTCCTTGAACCTATACTATACAGCTTCAGCAGCCTACGCTTCACGGGTGAAGGAAAAAAAGAACCTAGATATTCAATAGTCGAGAACAAACTCAAAACCTGGAACAGAATAAATTCCATTAAAGTATTCAATACTTATTTCTCTCACACATTAGACTGCAAACCAAATTCTCCAAGTATGCGCTTGATTTTACAAGCAACACTCTGTATCTGGGAATTCAGAATCAAAAACTGCTTTACACAAAGTCAGTACCATCTATTCAGGTATCATGTGGTCAACTAGAATTGTTACTTGCAGTTTTGAGACAGGTATGTCTGCCGGTTTTGTTTTGTCAGAACTACAAAAAGATAACCCTCCATAAATAATGCCAGATTCACTGTAAGACAGGGTTAACATCAATTTTCTTAAATCAAAAGCAGTAATAAAATTCCACAGATTTCATTTTAGTTTTGATACTCTGCCTTTAAAACATGGTTTAATTCAACAACTGTTAAAAGAAGAAACAGAACAAAATACTTTCACAAATTAAGTACAAACTTATTTCATTTTACGCTCTGGAGTTGATTTAGGTGTTACTAACTATGCTTAAAAAGAGATCCAACTTTGGAAATATGCAAAACAAACTCTGATCTCACATCCCTGTTGGTAATGAAACTGTACCAGACAGGAGTATATAATAAACTAATAAAACTGTATTTAGGATTGGCTGATAAACTCACTCTTAACCATGGCTCCAACAGATTAGGACATCTGTGTGTTAAGCTTTTCTGATAATGGTTCTCTGGATGCACACTTCATAAACTAACCACAAACACTCACAGGCTTTCTGCATGTAACCACTTTTCCCACGTTGCATCACTTAATTTATCACGCTTTTACGTCCACTTACACTTGAAGTAAAAATTCTAACAGGAAACTTACCTACAAATGGTTCACAATGGTTTTGTTTTTACAGCCTGAAATAAGGAAGTTCAGGTATGCAGTTTTACAAGAAGTAATTTCTTACCATATGCTTCCTCTATAAGGGAACAATAAGGATTAATGCCCAATCCGTTTTGCTTAGACTCTTGTTCTCCGAGACGCAGAATATTTTCAAGTCCATTTAAAGCCACTTGCACTATTTTTGAATCCATCACAGTCAGGAGGTCACACAGAGGCTTGGTACAACCTAGTGCTACCAAATACCTTTATAGCAGCAGAAAAACAGAAGAGGATGAGGAGGGGAAGGAAGACTGATAATCCAGTACATTTATTCCCACATACATTCCAATATCACTATTGGTACTTAAATTTGCTAAAAGAAGCAGCTGAAACAAAAACATCCAAAACACAAAGATAATTTTAGTCTGAAATTGAATAAACATTCTGATTTATTCTAGTGAGAAAATTTAACTGGAGTTTGGAATTTGTAGTATTTTCAACTCCTTTTTATGACCTTCAGATGTGAATAGAGTAGAAAAAGTTAGTTTTAGCAGTAAGTTCTTGGGCATTTGAAATTTCATAGGAGCAAAAACACTGAGTAAACACAAGCAACGGATAAAAACATTGAAAAATGCTCTATAGTAACGTAGTCCACACTAGCAGCCCATAAAGATATTAGCATTACCTACTGTAAAAGGAAAGACATACTTGTAAATATAAAAAAAAGAAGATACTGGGATTCTGAGTATCCTATTCCTTCTTCCAATTTTGCACAAAACTGTGCAGCAACTCTGGAAATCAGAACCTGTGTCCTTGTTTCTAGTGTGCAAGTAAAATGAAGACTGTAATGTTGATATGCATCAAAACATTGCTTAAATATAGTTTATTTAGGGGTTTTAAATTATCCTGCAGTTAGACAGCAGTACCTTGAAAATGTTAAAAGTGCTAGTCTCATGGCATAGATAATATATCTGTATTCTGCGATGAGAAGCTACTTGTATGTTCCTACATGCAGATTTACTGTTTGAAGATCCTGAATAAAATGTTTAAAATACACTAAATTTTAAGATGTTACCTTATGCAAGCAATCAAGATAATAGCAAAACCACACCAACAAACTTTCCTTACCTCTGATAAGACTTCCCAGTTATAAGAAAACTAGGACTGTTTACATTCTGAATACGTCAGCATGCACTTACTGCAAAAGACCACCCTAATGTGCTGGAAGATGTCTCACTTTCAATTCTGGCTTCCACTGTCACTTTTAAATCCATTTATCAACTACTGATTCAAACCGATCGCTATGTTGCTGTTATTCATACAAACCACAAAATATTCCAGTCATTCAAGAAGCCCAATCTTTGCAGCACATAAATAGCTGCTGATAGTAAAATTTAAATCAAACTCAATTCTGAAAAAGGAGTTTAGATATTTGCTTTAAAATAATACTGATAGTGAGTTTAAAACACATGAAGAAACAACCAAAATTCCTACCTCTCTCCACAGAGAGATAGAATCCCATTGCACAAGTTTTCTAAACAACTCTCCCAAATTTTTCCATTTTCAAACACTGAGACCGTTTGTTAACTGTTCCAACTGTGCTGAACAATACATCAACAACTCCGGAAGATAACCCTGTGAAAGCTTTAGGTGTAATGTCACTGAAACAAAGCAGCATCAGTCAATTTGTTATTAAGTCTAATGCATATATTTCACTCATTTTTTCTGAGCTTCTACATGTTTAGTCCCTGTGTCAAGTCAGTTACAAGGAATTAGCTGTGTTTAAGACTTTGCTGCCATGTTTGTCTCGCTTCAACTGCGGAAATAAAAATGACTTAGAAAAGATACTTACGCAGAGAAAACAGTAATGTACGTACTTACCGAATCTGTTCCGGGGTTCCTCCTGATGTTGCATTAGTGATGGCCCATGCTGCTTCTTTTCTGGTGCGAAATTCAGCTTTTTGAAGAATTTCAATCAGTATTGGAAAAATATTTGCATCTATAACAGCCTAGGAGATGAAATTATTAATAAGGAAACAATTAAGAAAGATTTAGTATACACAGAGAAAAAACATCAATACCCTTCACTACAAGAGTTAGTGACGCCTGCTGAAACCACAGTGTTTTGCTGGAAGGCACCACACTAAGCAGACACACTAAACTGAAATTCAGAACTACTCCAACACTGCCCCACAGCAGCCATCAGAATATCTTCTTCGTTGACTTCTCTGTCTCTGGCAGACAGAACACTGCTTACTGGCTAGGCCCACTTAAAAATCGTATGGCATAAGCACTACACCTGAGTTTCTGAACTGGGGACCGAGCCTCAGGACAAAACTCCACTTTGGCCATTTCATTCAGGCTTGCGGTCTCCACCAAAAGACTGTGTCTACAATTGGAGGCTATACTGTATATTTTAAATGTCATTAAGAAGTAACATTTTCATCCCTGATGGAAGTAGAGGGAAAAAGTCATGTTGAAACATGCACTCTGATTCAGAATTCTCATTTTTGCCCAACAGAACCTTTTCTCAGGTAACTCCAAACACCTGAAGCAACAGTCAGGATTTAGTAGTTTCCACAAGAATACAACTCAATACAACTCAGTATTGATGACATCATGCAGGTTTTTTATGCAAGCAAAAAGTTCAACATTTCCAAATAGGTAGAACTGGTAAATTGTCCACTTTTCACTGGACTAGTTTGTGCAAGGTGTTTTGTTTCAACTTTTAAAAAGGAAAAATGGCTTATTACCTCAACGTGTTTTACAACACATAACGAAATTAAAGAGAGTATACCAGTACACGATGCTCCCACGGGGAAAAATAAAATATTCCATTAGATTGATATTAACAGTTAAGTATCCATTTCATTTGTTTTATAAGCATCAACCAAATCCCATTGAGAGAAATGAATCAGTTTCTCTATTACAAATCATGACAGCTATTTCTAAAGTATTTTTATGAAGTTATTTATAATATTTCAAAATTTAGAAGAAAACGTTAAAATCAGTCCAAACTGTCTATAATTCTACCTAAACCAAACAATGCAGTGTCAGTGTAGTATCTACTTGTTTCTCCTTGTGAAGGAAACCAAGTGAACTAGTAAAATGAAAACAAACCCAACACTTATACCAGCTTTACCTGAATCTGAGCTCTGTTTCCTGCAGTAATATTAGAAACAGTCCAGCACGCTTCTTTTCGAATAGATTCCTTGGGACTACTAAGCAAGTGTAAGAGACAGGGTAATGCAGAGCAGTTTAAAATCACCTAAAAAAGTGTGAGAATTCAAAATTGGGTTGTACAATATACATACATACGTAGGCTTGTGCAATATACATATATATAAGCACTTTACAGAATACTTGTTACAAAAAAGATTTCGCAACACATTTATATTACAGAATATCACAGCTAACATCCTGTAAAATTAAAGTGTTCAATGCTGTAGTGTGCGAACAGACAATCCAGCAATCTGAAAAATTCCACCCTTCATTCAGTTCATACCAGGAGACTGACAACAGCAAGACTAAATAAGGCTGCTGAAAGCTAGAGTAACTGGGAAGTGTAAATCTAATTTGTATAGTTATTTAAATTGTTTTTTTTTTTGAGAAAGGTGTTTTCTATTGACTTTCCTAGCAAAATCCTCTCCTACAGAGCTCACAACAAATTATGTAATTAACTTATTTCCTTTACGCTAGTTCTATCAGCCTTTTAGACACAATTTTCTTTAAAGCAGGACCTGTCTTAGTATTTCCTGCATCACTTCCAACTCAATACCATTGCCTAAAATTAAAACAATTAACCTTCAGAACAAATTCATGGAAAAATCAAGTATGATTGTTGCTTACAAGCGAAAACTTTGACTGCATTTGAAGCCTTAGAAAAGGTAACGACAATAAATAATTGAACCCTCACTAAGAAGGGGGGGGGTGGGGGATGGGGGGAAAAAAGTTACTTTCATTGCAAATGCGAAGCAACAGTCAAAGTACCATACAGGAACAAAGCAGCCCACTACATACAGTGCTGTAAGAAAAATGTTCATTCTTGCAGTAATTTCATCTCTAAGATAGCAGCCTAAACTGTCAAATTAACAATATAGGTTTGTACAGAGTTTCTTTAACCAACGTATGCAGACACCTGTACTGGACATGTATTTTGTCAGTTTTTACAAAATTCTATCCTGCAAATTAATTTTTCTTAAATCAACTAGTCTTACCTGTGTTTGGATATCATCCCCAGTAACAATATTTCCAACCGCTCTTAATGCAGGGGATACCACCTTGTAATCATTATGCCTGGAAACAAATATTAAATTGCCTGATATTACCAAGCGTTGAAGTATAACTTTGCATTTTCAGTGAACGAGTTTACTTCAAGTGCAAAATTAGTTATAGACAACACTGCACTACTTCTTACACTTTCCCCCTGTTCAGCCAAATTTGACAACTGCAACTGAATTGCTGATTCAAATGGAACAACACAACTTAGAGCAATCTATCTATCCAGCAGATTCATTTCACCCAGTTCAAATATTATTGAACACAATACTGGAACCTGCATCACTCAATAGCCACAGAAACAAAAGGGGTGTTGTTAGCCGTGCGCTAAAACTTAGCGGCCCCTCCTTGTAAGTGAGCTTCCCCCATTTGTATGTCAGTAACCCTAGAAGCCAGTAGATGAAGTCCATATTCCCTTATTCAACTGCCTGAGGGGTGGGGGAAGGAAACGACTCCCTTGTCCTACAGCTTCTACGGAGGAGAAAGCAACCTCACCCTCTCCCCACAGCTATACAAATGAGCTTTTCACATGGAACTGTGCTGAGCTGTCAGTGCTGGGAACTACTATCCCTGACCTACTGTGCAGTCCTCATGTGAACACGGGGATTTAGCCTCCCTTTCTAGGAAAATAATGAACCATAAACCAAATATAGTGGAACAGTTCAAAATAGGCACAAACCTGCCTCTGGACTTTGTGAGTCCAAGAACTGTCTGCACTGCAAGTACATCTCGTGGTAAGGTAAGAAAACAAAATATAACAGTGAGATTAAAAAAAACATAAACTGAGAAATTAAAAGCTTGGTCTTCAGTCTTTACCCTTCTATTCCTCCATGTAAATGAAATCCTACATTAAATTTTAAAGAATATGAAGGAATACTTTGGACAAAATGTTTTTTCACTGTCAATCTCAAGAATCATCCCAGGAGCCAAGCAACCTAGGAAGCAACTTAAAGATGTTCCAGACTGAATTCATGTACATCACTTCTCACAAAAAATTCAGACTTGAGGTGAGAAAAAACAACTCAATTGAAATGAATTAATATTAACAGTACTGTAAGACATTTATTTGGTGAAAAGAAGACTTACATAAGCAGCTCTACCAATCTTCGGCACACTCCAGAATCAATAACAGCTTGAATTTTATCATTGGGACCATCTGAAAGGTAAGAGAGGGCCCAGCAAGCATCTGCTAATACATCCGGGTCACTGCTAAATAACAGTCTTGATAAAACATTTAAGCATGGTGCAACCTAGGTTAAAGAAAAATATTGTATAACATTAGGTGTGTCATATTTCGCAAATTTCAGAGAACATTCTGCAAAGGCATGAAGATGCAAAACTACTGCTAAAGCACACTAGCTCATTAACAATTCAGGATCTAGGTGGAACACCTCCTGATTAAGCTACACATCAGAATTTATTCAATCTGCCAGTTTGAACCGGATAAATTCTAACTCACATCCTATTTCTTTAGAGACACTACGTTAGTTACATAATTCTTCATCTTACAACACATCTGCTGTTACAGGTAACTAAATGACCATGAATCACTTTTGCTTTTTTGAATCACTCAAGGAACAGAATTTCAAAGTAATAACATTTTTGATATTGCTGTCTTTGTAGGAGTACTGGAGCTTATTTGTAATAACCAATTTAGAATTGCTTTACCACAAAGAAACTCAGAATGATTCACAGAGGACTTGGTGTTCACTGAACCAAATCAAACAAGCAACAGCTGCCTTCAGTTCTCACTGCAATTGTGGTCTCTGGCCTTAATCTCCTCCAAGTTCCACAGACAGAGCCAGATGAACTAGACCATCTTAACACCACTCAGAACCTACAGGTTTCAGCTGTACAGTTTGGAAATTTCATATTCTTTGTAGAACTTAGTTCTTTATCTTATATCATTTATGCAATTCAGCCTCCCTGACATGTCCAACTGGTGCTACTGTAAAAGGCAAAAAGCAAAAGAGCTATTCTTATTAGCAGCTGCCTACAGGGCATCCTTTTCCACTGAGATTATAAGTGTTTAGGCAGCAAGAAATCTTGGGTTTTTTACTACCAGAACTGAGGGATATGACTTAAGCAGAGCAATTGTGAGGTGGTCGATTAAATGACAGCAGAAATCCGCCATTTTATTAGTGTCTCTCCAAGAATTTTTAAGTAGCAATGACAGTGATTCCTACCTCACAAGGCAGGCTTCAAAACACGTAAATTCTCCCCAGAATATTTTCAAAGATCATTTAACCCCAGTCTCTTCTACCAGAGTATCTAAAGGTAAGGGTGGGGTTTTTTATCTTTTAATGTCATTAGCTGTACCAGAAATAATTTTAATGCAGAAAATAAGGAGCTAACTACTAGCCTCTACGGTCTTACTGTCTTCACAATCACATACTAGAGAGAAGACGAAGTGAAGGGGAGAGCATACAGGCAAGTCACCTCTGTTACCACAGTCTGATTTAACTGCATCTGACAGAGCAGAAAACTCAACATTTTATTCCTGCAGCATGCACTTACAATCAGAAAATAAAAATAAACAAACAAAAAAATTTAAAAGCTTCAATCATAACTCACATCCTCTAAAACACATCTGGAGAAAATACAGCCCCAAGGGGTTTAGTGCTGAATGTATTATTTGTCCATCATTTCATACCAGTGAGTGACTATCTGCATCTGACCAACTACAATCTCAAGTTTTTAACTAATTTAATTTTACTGATGGACAAGACTGTGTGATTACATTAAAATGATAAAATTGAGTCTATCTCCAGATGCAAATATTCTGTATGTGATAACATATATAAAAAAAACCATGTCAGCTTTCTGATTTCTCAAAATGAATACTTTATTATACCTTACTGAAGTCTGGAGGAGGGTTCTTTCCTCTACAGAGATTTGAGAGAGCCCAAACTGCATTTCTAGTTGTTGTAAGACGGTTTGAATTTGTTAACAGTCTGCCAGAGAGAGACAAAAATGATAAAAATAATCATTTCTTATTGAAAAGGTAAGTCTATGTCTCTTGTTACCAACATCACCTCAAATCAGGAAAAGAAATGCTATTATTGGGCACTAGTTTCAATTTATTTCTCTTCATAGCTAACACCCTGCAAATATTTTCTTAGAATCAATTAAATCTGAACAGATTTCCGCATGTACATTTCATTCCCAAATCCAGTATATGCATATAAAATAATCCATTGCTTATACAAAAAAAAAAAAATTCAACCAATCTTTCCTGAGGGTCTTCAGAGAATGCAATTAATTATATGGAACTATTTTTATTATTAAGTTAGAACTTAAAAGATCTTCTAATAAAATTAACACTTTAATGTTTCTGCCAAATAGAACGCAAAGGCTACAACACCTATAAAATCAGGTTCACGTTCAGAAACATAACAAAATGTCTAAAACCATTAACCCTTTAAATCCTCGAGGAAGTTAATCACATTCTCCTCTATTATTTTAAGCTATTTTACTTTAAGCATTTTATTATTTTAAGCAACAATACATTGAACAAATTGTGTGTTTTGTAAGCATTTTCCCTGTGATCAAGCTACCTTACATCTTACTGTAAGCACACAGTAAAGGCTGGAATGATATTCCTAGTGAAGAGAAATCTGGTGGGACACAGCTCAGTTAACAACTACTCTGCCAGAGCATCTCAGCAGCCAAATGGATGGATAACAAGACTGGAGCTTGGAGTTACTGGACAAAGGTGGCAAAAATAGCCTCTTGCCCAGCCAGTTGGAATCACACAAACGCAAGTTGTCAACTCAATCATCTCTTCCACCCCATATATCCAGAACTCTGGCAACACAGAGTTCTGTACAATACAGAAGTTTCATATCTGTGAAACAACACTTGTTGCCTTTCGCAAACACTGGAAAGCTTCTAGGCATGGACTAATTAAAGATATGCATGAAGCTCAGGTAATCCAAAACATTAGCCATAGCAATATAATAAAAAAGGAAACATTCTCAATTTATCAAAAAGCTTCTATTATTTTCAAATAAATGTTATGTTGAAGTTTACAGTTATCTATATCTGTATACTACAGTTATACTATTAATTTACAATACTTACTCCAAGAGGGGTGGTAATATTCCACAGTTTAAAACAAAGTCTCTGCATTCTGCATTATCACCAGCGATGTTACCAAGAGCCCACACTGCCTGAAAAAGCAAAACATTCCAGTGAATCTATACATGCTTGCAAATCAACTTTTACAGATCATCTATAACCATTTTTTCCAGCAAATATTATAGAAACAGAACAGCAGTATCATTCCAAATATAAAATTTCTGAAGACTGCTCATTTCTATACTGCATTTTTTGTCAACTTGCACAAAGTCAATTACCTACACTTGAAAGTTATCCTTTCAAGGAAAGGAAGGCTTCTGTTATGAAAATAAGTTGATTCACGTGCTTTCCAACAAAAAGGACACAAGCACTCCTTTCAATAGTTACATTTGCTCACTGTGTGTAGCAGATTGAATAAAACCGGCTCAAAGTTGCAAACAATGCATGATGAATAAAAAAAAAGTTAAATCATGCACTTTTGCTATACAAACTTCCAAACAAGCTAAATAAAAGCCAGTAAATTACAGCCTCTCTTAAACAAAAAGCCCAAACCAAACAAACAAAAAGCCCAAAGTTCAGGAAAATGTTAATAAAGACTGTAACATAATAAGATGGAAGAACATAATTATATAGGAAATAAAGCTGCAAGATAACTTGGGGGGAAAATCCACATTGTTTTCTACTATATTCTTTCTATTACAGTGTATTAGAACCTGTCCACCTGTAAATGCCACAACAGAAATGAGGTGCTTTCTTCAAATTACTCAGTAACATGAACTAAAAAACAGGTTCAAAGAAACCTGAAAGAATCAGAGTGAAAAAAATCCACCAAAGGTAAATTTTTATCTTCCTGAAGCCAGATCAATGGGCAAGTAGGCTTATGGGGCTCCAAACTCTCTACCTACACACACCCCAAAAAGGACATTAAAAAATAAATTTGAAGTAGCCACAAAACACCCCAAGAAAAGAGTTACCTGCTCCTGTACATCTTCATGTTCTGAACTAAGCAACTTAATAAAAATTGGAACAGCTCCAGTTTCAATTACAACTTTGGTGTGTAGGAAAGTTCCAGATGCTATGTTTGTCAGCGCCCAAGCTGCTTCAAACTGTTGAAGAGCACAAAGAAGGCCATGTTAAACACTTAAATTCATGAAAACAGTTTGATATGAGTTGAATTTGAGAAGAAAGGAAAAATGTTGGAAAATTAACCTCTGCAATTACTATTCTTTTACTTTCTATACAAAAAATAATTGGCATTGACAAAAACTCTATTTAGTAAGTAACTTCAATCTCTAAATTATTTTTAGGAAGGAAGACTTCAAAACTCTACATAGATGGGATTTGTACTGGTCAATAAAGTTAATTCTTCTAGTATGAATGGACACAAGGCCTAAGTACCATTCCATGGGTTACCACAATCAGATACAACTAGTTACTCCTACCATTAGCCATATATTTTCCAAAGATTTCCTAAAGGGTTTCATACAAGCCTTTCAGTTTCATGTACTTTTTAACTCTTTTCTAGGATTTCAACTGAAAAGTACTACAATATACTCAAAACAAACAAAAGAGATACTGCTCACACATCAGTGGTGATGATCTTAATACACCACTCTGGAAACTCTCTTGAACACATCCTGTTTTCAACACCCACCTCGTATCTGAGGAGCTGAATACACAACCCTAAAAGCCACTATGAAATTCACAAGCGTCAAGCCACTATTTCAGTGGCAACAACTGACATTTTAGACAATGAAAATTTACAGCTTCAGTGATTCAAAATAATTAAATTTGGTTATTAAAAACAAACAAAAAAATGCTTTCCAAAGATGTTTTGGAGGGTTTCTAATCTTATTCAAACTCCTGATCAGTACCAGCCAAACTCACTTGCAGAGTGTAATTTTCATTCCTCTCCAGAAATTTCACAAATCTCTGTACTACTCCTGGTTTTTGTATGACTTCATCTATAGGTGGATTAGGCTCTAGGGGACAAAACCAAACATATTTGTGTAAGTCTAACAAAAAAGACAAATAAGTTACTTTTTCAGTATGACAAAACATGAATATGATTCTCAGTTCTTGTCATAATTTTTAGCATTCAATCATTTTCATCTCAAATGAAGGAGTAAACTTTTGACTTTAGAAGACTGCAGGATCATCTCCATGAAGTGCTACAATCTAGTAAACACCTTATTATGTATAATAATAGTAACATACACTACCATCCACTGGCATGTCAGCAACTCATTACCAAACACTGTTCCCTCAATCAGTAGCTCAGGTCAGTGGAACAGCAATTATGATTAGCTAATATTTTAAATGACCAAGTATACCTTTACCTATCATGCTATACAATGTCTTTCAAAACAACCGAGTTACAACTGTTCTTTGGCAGCCATATAGTTTTTCTCCCCTTAGATACAGAACAAGAATCAGAAATTGAATCACCGCGACAAGTGCTGTAAGTAATGCTAGTGGGCAGTTAGTTACTGCCCTGGACACTCCAGTAAAAATACCCTTGCTTTTGTCACTTTGTCGGAAAGACTTAACATTAGAATAACGATGCTTTCTGTATTTAGCCATTAGGTCGGAATAGATTTGTCACGGTTTCTCTATAAACACAACTAGAAGTTTCAGCAAGCTCTATTTTAAAGTAAAACAAAACTAAAGGTTAACTGACTCTCCATGACAAAACTTGTACTAACAACAAGACGGAACAAAACAACTCAGGCAACGTTTACCTACCTTTAGACAGCAATTTTCTGAACTTCTGAGTTGCTGTGAGTTGCTGCTCAGGATCATCTGAGAAAATCATCTGCACCATATCTACTGTAATAACTTCTTCCTAAAAATGAAAGGAGGATTTCTCATGTCCAGGACTACACAAATTAACAGATAACATCCTAAACACATTCTGAAGCAATTACCTCAGGAATAGGTACAGTAGAGCTGACATCAGGATCCTGAATTGGACTTTCTACCATAGATTCTTCATTTCCTGGTAGAGAAACGTTCCGTCGTTTAAACAGCTAAACAAAGAAGAAATTTTTGGGAGACATCAGAACTGACCATAGAGCGGACACTGATGACATATACTTAAGAAATGCTTTTGCCAATACCAGCCAAAGTGTTTCAACTACTAACCTTCCTACTCATCCATGCAAATGGAATTCTACATGAAAGTTTAAAGAACATAAAGGAGAAAAACACTACTAGATCTGTACCTTGGCAAACTGCACTACAACACTTCAGATTTAAAGACTGAAGTTCTTTTTAATTAGCTAAGATCCGTAACTTTGTTCACATTAAGTAAAAGACGATGCAATCTTGTTACTTTTATTCTTTCATGCAGGAAATGGTATTATACAAGCTACTTTCTCCTTTTTTAGTTTATAAAGTTATCAACACAGAGCCAATGTTTGTGATTCAGCACACCCCATTCCTCTCTTCAACAGAAGGTCTAAGATCTATGTACTTTCTTGGCATGTCAATTAAACAGCACCTATATGTAATACAGAGTTGCAGCAAGATTAAAACAGAAACATTAAAATAATGTAGTTGAGGAAAAAAAAAAAAGGTGTACCTTCCAAGTGAACTTTCAAATTATGTAACATTAAACATTCTCTATGTCCAAAAATCACAGGAACATTGGCCACATGCACTGCCTACGCTCAAAATACATACCTGGCACTGTAGTGCTTCATGAGTGCCTCTATTTTCTAGCATACAAACAGAACATTCACATTAGCCTGTTTTCTCTAGAAACCAAATCTAAATTTTTATCTTTAACCCTACACTACACTTACAACTACAGTAATTAACAATTCTAAGAATATTCTGTTGGTATCTTTAAAAAAATAAACATCTCAGTCCGTTGACTCAGATTTCACCCTTTAAGCATAATGAAACCTCCTACTAAATCCTGAAGGTTTTGTCCTCTAGGTTCCCACAGACACCTAGACTTCTGCTACTATACATGCTCAAAACTGCAGCAGCAACCCCATGTTTACATCTACCCAGACTTCAAACAGGAACCTAAAACAGAGCATTCACTCCCTTGTTCAACACACTTCTGTACTGAGCACCAGCCTGGACACAAAACAGCTGCAGAATCCTAAACATAAACAAAGTTTAACTCCATTTAAACCCACAAATTAAGCAGAAACACCATGCCTCTTCTGGAAGACCAGCCATTCTTTCTAGCACTCAAGAAGGAACCAGCAGCTCTTGATTGAAATATATAAACTGCCTTTGTTTAGGATCATGGGCTATCTACCAGTCATGATTTCTTCTGGAGCAAAAGCAGTCTCATCTCCCTGCATAAACTTCTTCTCCCCAGCTCAAGAAGAGCCAAAAAACACTAGTCCAACAAATTAACATCAAAGATAACATAACAGTATTCTCATTATTACAACAGTCTGCATGGGAGAGACAACACCCATCATTTTAATAATTTATCGAGGGAGTATTTACTAGAAAAGACACATACAACACTTTCAGCAGGAACTGCAATGCAGTTACCCATTCACAGGTAAATGCTGCAATACCATACTACTCCTTACTCTTATGTCTCTGGCCCAACTAATTTAAATTCTTTTTCCACACAGTAGCACCACTTTCCCAGGACAAGGGTAAGCATTCCCACCTCAGAGAAGACTATACATCAGTGCCTGGGACACTCTCTAGGTTGTGGAAGACAAAAACCAGCCACTTTAGACCAAGCAGAAAAAACAAACCACATTCCTTACTTTCCTGGCAAGGAACTACACCACAAACCATTAAATTACACAATGCTCCGTGTACTCTGATGACTAAAAATTCAATGACGACAACTGGAAATGTTATATATGAAGTTCAGGGATCACGAACTTTACGAGGCTACTGTAGAAAAGCTCTTGGGCAATTTCAAGTAGGGCTTCAAAGATGAGAATAATGCTCTCCCTTCCAACAGCATGATTTCAGTCCAAACTACAGAATAGAATGCAAGGTTTCTAATCCTTATTGGAAATAAGAGTATCCTTTCATCCCAGTTTTACATGTTTAAACCTAGACTAAGGATTAAATTTAAGACACGGGTATCTCCTCTGTGTGCCCCATTGACTTAAAAGGGTTTCTGTTCACTTTTTTGGTTTATGATCTTGACAAGAAGGACATGGTGCTCCCCAAGACTGCACAGAAAACAGACATTCCACCTAGCACTCTGGCTTCTGCTCAAGTCCTTTCATGTGTCTGAATTCAGCTTCACAAGCACCTGACAGTTAACAGCTCACGAAGATACTTACCTGTTCTTCCCTTTTCTGTTTCCGAAGCTGGATTCCTTCCTCCTCTCTCCGTCTGCGCATTTCTTGGGGATTAAGTGCATTATTCTTGTAGCTTTTCATTCTGAAGTTATCTTTACCAGGGCTTGCCATGTTGTCTATTAAAAAAAAGAAATGTTACTCCAAAAGGCCAAACCTTGGCAGGCAAACAGGCTCTCTCTTGTACTACAGAATTATCTGCAGCTGAAGCTATATATTTCTATAGCTGCTTACAATACCCGGCTCATCAACAAAAATCTCTAAGGTAGTAATCAGAGAAAAAAGTCTTTGCCTAGACAGGCCTTTCTAAACTGCAGATCATCTCAGGGATCAGATACTTCATTAAAGGGCATAAACTGCTGCAAAAAGAAGTTATGGATCACGGGAGCAAAATGAGAAACAAAAAGCAAACCAAATACATTGCTAACCTTTGATTCTGCCAGCAAATAAAGGAATTTGATTCATCCTCTCACAAAGGAGACATTATTAAAAGAATAAGAACAAAACCAAGAAAACCTGTAGTAATTATCACTTTATTATCTTACTGCACTGTTTCTTTATGGGGTTTTTTTTTTTGGTTTTTTTTTTTAAGATGCCAATCTCACAAACATAACACAGGACCTAAAGGTTATCCTGTGCTTCCTTCTAAACTGTATGCATTAAAAACTGTAGAAAACCAAATTAAGGGTCAGCAGCACCCCAATGGGCACACTCTTTTCCATTTTAAACTAGCAAACTGATTCACCCATTCTCATTAACAGCTCTGTTGATGGATTAGAGGATTAGAATCTGCCTGTCATTTCAGGCTAATCAGTTGTGAAAAGATGAAAGTGATAAAACATGATTCTGTCATTGAAATGATCAAACTGACTGACTGAGAAGGGTTGTTAAGAGCATGGTGCTAGTTTTTAAAGCTAAAACTGTAGCCTTTAATTGAGAAATAACTGCCAAAAAATATGATTTAAGACTCTATGCACAACCTTTCACTTGTCTGAAATTCTTCCACAAGAAGAAAACATAGATAACATCTGAACTACAGCTCCTAAGCTGTGCACATTTCTCTATCAACTTCCATGCTGGGACTATTTGGTTTTTTTCAGTATCAGCAGTACCAAGGACCTCTGAGCAATAAACAAGCTATGCGAGGAAAACAGTCTGCAGACTTAGGCTGACATCAACAGGACACTCCCAGGACTCAGCAGCCAGTTTCCCCCAAACACATTAGCTTCACCGGAGCCTTAGTAAACTACTGCCATCTCTGGACCACGATGCTGAGTGTGCCACCATCTGAAGGAGTTCTCTAGTAACCGTTCTGTAACTTTTGAGGTACAATTTAAGGTAAGTTTTCCAACATTAGTCCTCGAACATCATCCCTTCATTAATCACTCATGCCTTGCTAATTTAGTTGCGTCAATAAAACTGTCTGGCCAAGCAATAAAGCAAGCCAGAGAAGCGTGCATTCCAAGTAACCCAGTTTAGGTCACCAGCTCAATAAAGAATTGTTACAGAAGCACAACTGGGAGGAACCTCTCATCAGAACTGTTTTCAAAAAGAAAAGCTTATGAATTTATAGCTCCATTCCCCCCACAAGACTTTCGGTATAGGCATCACATGGCAAAACGACTAACAGTCCTGTCAGGCTTCACGACTTCTCCATCTAGACCCAAGGAAGTCTGCAACTCCGCTCTGCGAAACTACACTCGTTCTAACCCTTAACCCCTCTACCCACCGCATCCTGCATCTCGCCCACTTGTGGTGCCTCCGAGCCCTACCCTAGCCATAGGGGTTTTTCCCTTCCCTACCTACACGAGCCTCCCCAAATACCGCGCCTTGTGCGCCACCGCCCCCTCCCCGACTGACAGCGCCGGGGGGGGGTCCGCACGGGCTTCCAGACGCTGCCCGCAAGCTTCGTGCCGGCCGAGAGTCTGGCGCGGGGCCGGGTCACACCGCAAAGTCCCCGTGCCGCGGCTGCCCGGCCCAGAGGACACCCAGCCCGGCCCCTGAGAGCGAAGCTCCTCACCCACACCCCTCGCAGAGGGGGCGGAGAAGTGCCCTCCACCAGCGACTGGGCAGCGGCGGCCAAGCGCGCGGGAAGACTCCCATCCCAGTCACCGACCGCCCCGCCTGGCGGGCACCGAGCTGCCGCGCACGGCAGCGCCTCGCCGCTGCCAGCCACCCCCGAGCGGGCAGGAGACCGGCCTGCGCCGGGGAGCCGTAGGGCGAGGGGCACCGCACCCCGCCCCGGAGAGGGAAACAGCCGCTCCTGCCCCTGCCCGCCGGCTCTCAGCGCTCTTCCGCTCTTACCCATCGAGGCGGAGACGCGCGGCCGCCCGCCGCCCTCCAAGCGAGACAGCCCCTCTCCGCTCCGGAGCGCGACGCCGACAAGCCGATCGCGATCCAAGATGGCGGACGCCGCCCCGCCGCGCGCCGCACTGACCGGGGGACAGTCCCCTCCGTTCCCAGCAGGCTCTGCGCGCGGCAGGCACCCGCCCCCCCTCGGGGCAAGGAACCTACGTTTCCCAGCAGGCAGCGGGCGCGGCCAGGACGTGACGGAGCGCCGTTCACTTCCGGCGCGAGGCGGGCGGCCGTTGGCGGCGCGATGTTGGTGTGCGACGCCCGCGGGTAGGCACCGCCCTCGGAGGCGTCGGTGCGGTGGGACTTGGGGCGTTCGCACCTGCCCCGACAGCCCCGCTCCCCGCTCCGTGGCGCTGCCGCCGCTCCCCCCTCCAGGCTGTGACCGGTTTGGGCGGCACATCGAGGCGGGCCGCCCTGAGCCGCCGGGCGCCCGTCAGCGTGAGCTCGCCATGGGGCTGCCCGAGTGCCCCTTCTGCGGGGAGGCGGCGGTGCGAGAGCTGGAGGCGCACGTCAGGGTGCGGCACGGGAACCTCCTGGGCGCCCTGGGCACAGGTGAGCGGCGGCGGGGGGCGTCGCGCCTGGGCCCCGCTGGGGCTGGCTGTGACCGGCCGAGCGGGGAGCGGAGAACCGTGCTGCGGCGCTTATGCCGCCTGTGCCAGGGAGTGACTGTCTGGGGGGGGCGGCAGCGTGCTGGGGTCGCTGCCGGTGTGCCTCTTCCGCGGTGTCCTCGCCCCGGCGGGTGCAGCTGGAGAGCCCTAGGCCGCTCGGAGGGAAGGCACTTGGGACAGTGGGTGAGGACGATGGGGGCTTCGCTTGAGAAATCTGCTCCAGAGCAGAACTGAAAACACTAACGCAGACGAGCTTGCGGTGTTTTGCACGCCCAAAATACACCACCCGTATCGATGAAAGCAAATCGTAAAGCTTTGGTATGATACAGTGAGGTGGTTTTCACCCATTTGGCGTATGTTTGGTCGCAAAGGTTTGACTTTACCTCGTGATATCTCATCTTTGACGGCATCGCGAAGAGCAGTTGCAGTACTCCTTAGGGAAAGGTAGTTTTCAGTTAGAAGTAAAGATCCAGCACTGAGTATTCTAAAGTACTAAACGTTGATTTGGAGACCACAGGAGTGTTTTGGGGGATAAATCTGGGAGTAAGGAAAATAGTTATTTATTTGAATACTGTATTTTATTTTAAGGGTGGTCAGAATTTTGACTAACAGTCCCGGGTTGCTGGTAGCTATTTCAGATACTCAGTAATGGCTTCTCTGCTAGTGAGTAATTCTCTCAGAAGACTAGCATTCTTGATGTTACAAGCTATATATGCTGACAAGCAAAACAAATGATGACGAGGATGCAGAATGTGGCAGTATAATCCATCACACTATGTATTGTATGATTAAAAACATGTTTTTCTTTTTTCAAAATCTAGTTCTTAACATTGAATCATGTTTCTATGGGTGCAAATAATGCAGAGCTTGAATAAATAACTAACTTTGTGTGCATGACAATTTCTGTTTTAAAAATAGTTGTATTAAGGGTGTTTTGATTTTTGTATGTACGTGTTCCTGTGTGATCAGCTCTAGGGGATCCTGCTCTGGCAGCGGGGTTGGACTAGATGATCTCTAGAGGTCCCTTCCAACCTCTACCACTCCGTGGATCTGTGTGTGAATAGTGCACTTCAGGAAATATATTGGCAGTGTTATGCAAAATGTTACTGGTGAATTTAGATTATTATACCATCAAATTTCTCTCCAGCCAGTCATGAACTTTTAGCTTGGGCAAATGCTGTCCTGAAACAGTGAACATAGCATATTAATTCCTGTGTTTTGTGAACCTAGGAAGGTGCAAGTAAAATCAAGGGACTCAAAAGGAGAGCAGTAAAGATGCAGTTAAGCTCTTCTCTGTGGTGTCAAGTGACAGGACTACAGGCAGTGGGCACAAGTTGAAATACGGGAAATGCCATTTAACCACAAGAATGCTTTGAGTTTTTTGACTGTGAGAGTGTTCAAACACTGGAATAAGTTGTCTGGGGAGCTTGTGCCGTGTCTGTCCTCAGACTTATGAAAAAACTGACTGGAAAAGGCTCTATGTAACTTAACCTGTTTAATTTGACCCTGCTTTGAGAGACTTGATGATCATCAGAAATCCTTTTGAACCATACCTGTTGTGCGTGGTACTCTTCAATAGCAGTAAAACTGCAGAAAGAATTTTTATTTGAGGAGATGCGGGAAGACCAACAATGTAAGAATGACAGCACATTGTACTGTATTCTTGCAGCCCGCCAACTAATGTTATCACATAAATATTCAAGTTTTGTAAGTAAGTGTTCTTCTGTTAGGAGAACAGATCTTTTCATTAGCAGTTTGATACTTCAGGCTAAGCATTTCTTAACACAAATATTATCATAGCAAATTGTGATCTATGAGTTAAATGGGGCAAAACTTTCTTACGAGAAAGAAGGAAATATGTCTTAACATTGTTAGGTATTTAGATAGAAATTCTTAATTGGTTAAGAATAATAGTGTTTAGAATTTGTTGCCTTTCACTAGGGAATTTCAATAGCAACACAAAACTAATTATTGTGTATTCATCTTAGCCTATATATCAGTTGGGGTGATTGTCAGGAAAAGTAGGAATTGCATTAATCAAGAAATTGCATTTCTTTTTCAGACAGAGGAAATGGTGAACAGCTGTATGAATGCCCGATGTGCAGTCTTACCTGTACAGACATTCAGATTCTTGAAGAACACGTGGATTTACACTTAGAGGAGCAAAGCTTTTCAGAAGGTACTTGAAAGCACTTACAAGTATTTGCATGTTGCAGTATAGAATCTCAGACAAAATTTAAATATTTCCTTATTTAAAAAGAGAACTGGACACATACGTAATGAAGTTATAGTTAATAGCAAGTTCTGTCGCTTGCCCACGTGCTCTACTTCATTACACAGGAAATATTTGTGTATGTATGCTTGTTAAGTAAGAGCAGCTTATGTTAGCCAAAACTAAAATTTAGAGGGAAAATTGTTTAATGGACAGCCATATTATATTTTTTCTAGCTCTACAGAAGTTTTACATACGTGGAATTCAGCGTGGCGCATTCCAGTGCGATGAGCTGAAAATCCGTATCTTATGAAAACTTCAGAATGTGTCTTAATTTTTTTTCTCTAAACGCTTGTGCTGGTTCATTAGTTGTGGCGATCAAGGAATCAAAATTACTTTTATTTATTAGCACGACTAATAAAGTCCTAGAGATTCCCTATCCAGTTTTCTGATCCTGAGTTTGGTTTTGTCACTTTGTTATGAGGCTTCTGACAGTGATCATAGAAGCTAAGAAGTGTGTGGTATTCAAGAAACTGGGACTTCTTGCTAACAATGAGTGAAACATAGTAAACAAAATCTGTTTTCTTAGTAGTAGAGGTACATGCATTATTTGCCAAGTAATTGTTCCTGTAACTTGACATAAGCTCTGACCAAGTCAAGAGTCTGAGTCTTGGTAGACTGAATGCAGTCAGTCTTGTTTAGTGTTCGTGGCTAATAGCTCAAAATAGTGTGGATTGCATCTTCAGAAATTAATGCCCAGATCCACCAAAGCATTGTTAACCTCCTGATCAAGTCCTTTCTCTTTGGAATGTTATTCCTGGGTAGGTGGAAGCATGAGAGACCTAGAGCTGGCTCAGCGACTCCAAACTGAAGAAGATAAACAGCAGAGATCAGAAGAAGAGAAACGAGAGAGGGAAGAATTTAAAAAGCTGCAAGTACAGTAATATTTCTATATGGTACAATTTTGAACAGTTGTGCCATTAGAAGTTCAGTATCTTGGAACTGTAATGACCTGGAATGGACATATCGGGTCAGACAATGTTGAGGTGATGGTGCAGGAGTGGGTTGCAGGCAAATGCAAGCTCTCAGCACTCCTAGTGCTGACACAAGTGGTGCTAGCCTCAGGCTACTTGGCTCCTCTCCTTTGAGTGGGGCCGGCTCAGGCTGGGCCCGGTGCATGCCACACTGCGCTCACTGGGGCCCTGGGACACCTGCCACCTCATACTCTGCTCTACCCAGCTCTAGTGCTCAGCCTTGCAGTGCAGCCTGAAGCATATTCCCTGGCAGAATGACTGAGGCCCTGAGCATCCTGACTGTCCTCATCCTGGAGAGCATCACCTGCTCCAGTGACTGCTCTCCTGCTAGGTCCTGCTTCCCTTTCCTTCCCACATGACAGCCCTGTTTCCCTGCTCTCCATTGACTGCCTCTGTGCCAATAGCAGTCTGCCCAAGAGGGAGCAGAGGGATGTGCCTGCTCTTCCAGATGTGGCTTTCCTAGTCCCATATTCCTGTTCAGGAGTGAAGCTTGGCCTTCAGCTCTAAAATAGCATTAATCTGAACTTTTTATGTGTCACCTCACTGTTTTTGAAAAAGCTACTGGTTATGCCTGCAGCTTCTTGAAATCACTAAAGGTGAATGGAAAAAATGTGATTTAAATCTTGCACATTCCATCCCTAACAGAGACGGTATGGCTTGGATAATTCTGGAGGCTACAAGCAGCAATTCCTAAAGAACATGGAAAGGGAAGTTGATAGAGGAAGGATGCAGCCTTTTGAATATCATAAGAGAAAAGCTGACATGATGGAATGTTTGGCTTTTGGTATAGATGATGGGAAAACAAAAACCTCAGGTAAAAGTGCTGAAATGATACAGCTATGACTGTGCTTTTTAGACCCGGGTTGTAGTGACCAAACCTTTCTTTAACAAAGCATATAATTGGATGTTTAATACTGATTACATCCTATTTTCTAAATCAATCTATACTATTTTTGTCATAAACTAATAAGGAAATTAAAGCTTAGTATATTTCTAATACTTACTCTAACCTGGAGACTTTTTTTTTTCCTCTTTTTTTTTTTTTTCTATGGATCCTTGGAACCAAATTGTCTGGTTAAGGGCCCAAATACAATATGTATGAGAAGATGCAAATGTCTTACTACAAGTTGATTGTCCTTGAGTGTGTATGCTTGTTTGCTACTTAGTACTCATTGTTTCCTAACCTGCTGTAACTGTTAACATTTTCAGTAGCTTTTCATCTTGTGCTTATTTAGTTGTAGTATCATGTGAGCAGAGTGTTCATCTGATTACAGAGTCTACTCCTTCCAGTCCTTGCTGGGACATCTATGTGATACATCTTCTTTGAAATGCTTTATAATTGGTACAAAATTTCTATGCCCCTTTCAAAAGGCTTCCTGGTCTTTACTGGCCAAGACCACAGTTCGGAGGTCTTCTAGCTTATTGCTAGTGGTTCTGGCTTACAAAATATCCCATTTAGGTCTTGACAGGTAAAATAAAATTTCTCTGATAAAATATATTGAGTAGAAATAATAGATGTAAAGTTTTCATTCTTGACAATGATTTAGACTTCAGAGGGGAATTCAGAAAATAGTGTGATGTCTGTGGAATGATTGTCTTCACAATAGCACGGCAATAAAGGGCCTTAGAGAATTTACATACACAAATGTTGTAAGCATTCCCAACTATGTTCTTTCATGTAACAAAGGAGGATTTGGAATATCCTTCAAGTGGATGTGTTTGGGGTTTTTTGTTTTGGGGTTTTTTTGTTTGGTTTTTTTGGGGTTTTTTTAGTATTTACAGTAATTTTCAGATTCTGTGTCATTCCTTTTCTTGTCTCAGCTTGTCCAGGAAATATAATTCAGGGGTAATAAAACGATTTCATACTATTTCCATGTTTTTAAGGGGATGTTGTAGTGGCGGTGGCATAGAAATGCTTTATTGGTGAGATTACTCTCCCTTTTTCATTGTAATAGTTCTGGTGCATATCACAGCTTATAATATAGTCCAAGGTGTTTAGTTTAAAATATTCTTCGTGTAACAGCAGTGAAAAAATAGCTTGAATTCTGAAAGCTTTGTGGTATATAAATTCATTAAAGACCATTGAAATACAGTAGGTGCGATGTGCACTGGTTTGTGATTTGGGTAACACAGGATCACTTAGAAGTTTTAAAATAAATTATCATAACCTGTATTTGTTCCAAGCTGGGGAAAGAATCCTTTTCTGTCAAATTTTGTGGTTCATTTTACAGATAAACTTTATATTTGGTGGTTTTTTTTAGGAGTCATTGAAGCATTATGCAAGTACTACCAGAATGAAAACAAAGATGTGAGGCACGTATGGCTTTCAGCAGGAGTAGATCACTTCCACTCATCTTTGGGCGACAGAGGCTGGGGTTGCGGTTACAGGAATTTCCAAATGCTCCTTTCCTCGCTGTTGCAAAACAGCTTGTATAATGACTGCTTGAGAGGTATTAAGCAAAACGATGCCTATTTGTTCCACATGCTTTGAATGACAACCTACTGACTGATGTTTTACCTTTTCATTTACACAGTGAGGCTTCCTAGGTCCATGATAGCTATTAAATGCTTGTTATACCACTGCAACTTGCTGTAGAAGTAATCAGAGGGGTGGATACTGGCAAACACCATGGGGCTAAAGTTTTACCTTTAGGTTTTCTGGTGCATCTTTGCACTGTTTGACTATTTCAGTATCTGTAACCACAATTCAAAAGCTTCTCTGTTCCAGATACTACACTGATTCCTAGCATACCAAAAATTCAGTCCATGATTGAAGATGCCTGGAGAGAAGGCTTTGATCCCCATGGGGCATCTCACTTCAGCAACAGATTACATGGTTCCAAAGCATGGATAGGAGCGTGTGAAATTTATTCACTGTTAACCAGTCTCCGGATAAAGTAAATATTGTTGGGTTTTTTCAGTTGTTATTTTTTAAGTGCTGTACCTTTAAAAGGTCAGAATTGCCAATGGTGCAATGACAAAGCCACCTTTAATGGCTATAAATTTAAACCACCTATAGACACATCTGATTTGGCGCAGCATAAAGCTGTGTAACTACTTATGCAGGTACAGAAATTGAATAACTACTTAGATCATTGAGACTTGGTGAAGAATTATGCCACATGGATTAAAAACCTAATTTCTCTAGAAGTTTATTCTCAAGAAGAATCTGACTTGCAGCTATTCACTTGTATCATTCTGAAAACTGTTAATTGGATTCTCCAGTGCATGGGTAGCACTTCTACAAAAAATCAAACATTTTAATTTTTGTAAGCTTCACAAATTCTTGTTAGACTGAACAGAGTGTTTCTTTGTTAGAGAATAAATCTTCCCATTTTGAATAGGATGTATTCAGTTGTTTTGTAATTATGTGTCCCCTCCTCCTGCATTTAAAAAAAAAATGAAGTGGTAATGACCACTTGATGCCTGGAATTTCTGTGTTTACAAACATTCTTGGTGCAGGAGGAAGGGACTGAGGTGAAAAAGTTGTTTTAACAAACAACCTGCTTGAAATTTCATTGTTTTCATTCTGAATGTTCTGTAGGTGTCAAATCATTGACTTTCACAAACCGACTGGCCCTGTGGGTACACACCCTCGTTTATTTGAGTGGGTTTTGCGTTACTATACTACAGATAACGAAGGTGGTGCAAAGGTAGTGTGTACTTCCAAACCACCTATCTACTTGCAACATCAAGGTCAGTATCACAATATCCTGGTTTCTTTCTGTTCCCTATGGGGTTTTTTTATGTGCTGCAATTCACAGCAGCATTTTATATTCCTTTGTCATTTAATTGAAGGCATGGCTTTATTTCCCATTACTTTTTCTATTCAGTAAGAGCAATATTAAACTTTGTATTTTAATTGGAGGGAAGAGCGGGGTGTGACTGGGATCTCAACTTTTTGACATCTGCTCTTTAGTTTTATAACTACTGTATTAAATGTCAAGTAATATTTTCTTTGTTCTGAAAATAAGTAATGTTACAAGAAAGTAAATAGGATTTATGTGTTTTTAAAATACTGAAAATCTATTTTCAAATTAGGTCATAGTCGTACTGTTGTTGGAATAGAAGAGAAGAAGAATAAAACTTTATGTTTGCTACTGTTTGACCCGGGATGTCCTTCCCAAGAAATGCAGAAACTGCTAAAACAAACCAGTGATGGTACTAGTCTCAAACTACTTCGGAAATTTGTGGGTAGCTTAAAAGAAAAGCAATACCAGATAGTGGCTGTAGATGGTGTACTCTCATTGGAAGAGAAAGCTGTAAGTATTTCAGGAAATTGTCTAAGAAAATTTAAGAGAATATTAATCTCTTCTTTAATTCTCAAAAGCATATGCATATATGGTTGCATGGTGCATTTTTTTTTTTTTTACATCTTTTCACTTTCCTCATCGTTTTTCTCTGCTACTTTGTGCTTATTCTCTGAATTATTACAGGATATCCATACCAAAAAGGTTTTTGAAGTGAGTGCATGCTACATTGATGTAACTGGCAACTTCTGATTCTTTCATGAAGCTTGCAGCTGCTTGCACATGTAAATTAGGCTTCCTTTGTTTTTTGCTTTTCATTTTCATATAATATTTTCTTCAGTATAACTTATTGTGGGCATTCAAGGTACTTACAAAGCATTCATAGTTCAGAATTATGTTCAGGGTTTTTTATTGCAACTTTGTAGAGCTATGTGGAGTCTGTTAGCCTTTGATAGTTGAAGAACAAAGTGCTCAAATAGAGGCCTAGCCATCTCAGCTTAGACACTAGAACTAGTGCATTCTGCTTTCTGAAAGTACTTAGAACTTCATAGACTGAAAACACAGCCCTGAGCAACTTACACCGTTGAGCTGTTGGCATTTTTATAAATCCTATTCACATGTTTTGCTTTGAGCATTATAACTTTTTAAGAACTTTGAAGTTTTCAGCTGGATGTCAGATGTGATTTTTATTTCTTAAGCTTTCTCTTTCCTACACTAGGAACACGGTTCCTCAGAATCAATTTGTTATTCTGTGGTGTCTTATCAGCACTGTTCAGCATGTTCAGGCATCAGGACAAACTGGTGACTGTCGCCTGTTCAACTGCATTTAATAGTTGTACACTGAAATGAGGTAGTCGTTGTCTTAAGTGTTTTCTGGCCCCAAACATGTCAGAAATAGCAATGAAAAACATTCATTCTCTTTTCTTCCTACTGGCAAAACCTTTTACTGTGTCCCAAATTGTAAAGCAAGAATGTGGTATTGGATTTGTTTGGGGTACTTGGGGTTTTTTTTCCTATTTTCAAAGATTTGATTTATGTTTAAAAATACCAACTATTTAGGATTTTGTCTTGAAACTCCCATTTAATTTAAATGAAATAAACCTGTTATACATGTTAAGCTTACTAAACTATTAATTTGGAAAATGCTCTTTAGAGTTCTAGTTTTGTTCATTAAACTATTCTCTTTCCCTTCTCCCCACCTTTATTTAGGCTTGCTGCCATGCTTCTAAGGTCTTAACATCAGAGAAGATTCCTTAAACAGTGCCATTATTACCTCTTTTGGAATCTGCTGGATGCAAAACATTAAACTTCCAGACTGTGACCCTAACTCAACAATTTCTAGACTTACTATTGTGTCTCCATAAATGTTTGGGGGCTCTGGAGAAGCACAACACTAGAGTAAACCTGTAGTTTTGATTTTCAGTCAAAACACTCCTCTCCTGATGGGTCTGTATATATGAAGTATTACAGTTCTTGCCTTTTTAGAAAATTTGCTAGTTGCTTAAATTACAAAACAAAACCTGCCATCCTGTAGTAAACTATGCACCATAGTCAACTGTCAGTAAGCAGTGGATAGAGATACGATGGAATTACTTTGTTGGAGTGCCTCTGTAAATATATTTATGCTGACTCTGGGCAATGCTCTATTTCTTGCCAAATTTGATCAACAAATATCTGTTACGCCTCAGCAAATTCTCCCGCAACTGTTTGCAAAGTACAGAGACAGTTCAGTGATTCCACGTGATAGTCTGTTCCGCCAGGGATTAGTTTGCTACTGAACTTCTTTTCAGCTAGCTGGCTTCTCTGTGTGTATCACTTGTAAACATGAACATGTGTGCTTATGAGCTGGGTCAATGTTAGCATTGGTTGTGAGGTATAAGATAGTGGTGTCCTAAGTGGGGTGCATGTGTTCTAGGGACCGCGCAAGACTATCCAATATTTCTTTTGTACTGTGAATAAATAACATTTTTAAAGAATACTTTTCAAAAGTGTTTATTTCATTGTTATCTCATCCTTTTTTTATTTCTGTGGTTTGTATGTGTTTTATAATGTGTAGCCCCTAGGCCTCGCAGGCATCTTAAAAGGATACCTGAACTGACTGTTGACTAGGGGCTCTATTGTGCAAGAGTTAGTGCCTGTCAAGATGCTGGAGCTGTCTGCTGCGACAAGTCTGGGGCATTTGAGGCACCCTGCTGCGTTTTCCTTGCAAGCACAGCAAATAAAGGGGGGTTTGTGGTTTTTAATGGTAGACGGATCCTAGAGATGAAGAGTTTAGAGAAGGATGTTGCTGTGAGGAACCACTGCCATTTGAGCCCTAATTGTAAAAACACTATTCTTCATACCATATGTATTGCCCAGCAGCAAGTGCTGAGAGGGCTTCTGTCCCAGTTGGGAAGCGTTTATTTCCTAAAAGCTGTCAGGTGTCACACATCAGTGTTTCATTATTCTGTAGCGTCAACACAAAGTCAGCATTTATCTTGCCAGTTCTAGCATCTTGGGTGACAAATTCATCCTCATGGAGAACTTGTCTCTGTTTCTAAATCACATCTAATGAATGTTTTCTTGCAGACTATCTGTAGAAAATTTGAGGATAGGCTAGTCGTCTTTATTCATTCCTTCAAAACCATAATCAGGTTGGAGAAATCAAACCTGGAGGATCTTCTGAAGAGAGAAAAGGTAAGGGTTTATCCACTGTCACTTAAACAAAGCAGTTACTATTGTGTAAAATAGTACATTTCTCCTAAATAAATAGGGGATGAAATATCATAAAGCTCTTGCTTGAGGAAGGAATAAAGCATCGTTATGCAACTATTCCCTCATCAAGTTGCCTGCTTTTCATGCAGCACATCCATTGCTAACACGGAATGTTGGAAATGTGATATTTTACTTAATTACTCAAATTAAAGGGCCCTGTGATTAAAATGTGGACATCTGTAGCTGCTTTCCCCCATGCTACTCCTGGAAGAGCGTATCCTCCTGGCAGAAGGTAATCCCTCTGGACCCCTTGAGGCACTGCAAAAATACTGTTAGTCGCAGACAAGTTCAAAAGACAGCTAAAAGCAGAAACAGCGGTAATGCTGCCAGAGGCCTTCCCATCAGCTTGCTTAGGCTAAGGCAGCGCTATGCAATAGCATAGCCAGGTGAATAGGCTTCTTCAATGCTCACCTGTGTTCAGTAAACTTCTAAACTTTGTTTTGCTGGCAATAGCAGCTCTGGTGAATCTTTTGCTGATTCGTAGACCTTTAAGTATATTACTAGCTTGTTGAAATGAGACTGCTGCTGATAGGAGCACTTTGGTATGGAACTGTGACGAAGTGACCCGACACTAGGATCACTTCTTTGTCTTGCCAAATATAACTATTCTGATAAGGCCTAATATGTGCTTGTGGATGGTAAAAGGAGTTGCTGTGTAGGTTGGATGATGTGCTGCAGCAGCCCCTTCATGGGAGGAGGCCGGACCGGTCATTGAGGTCCCATCTCTTCCACCAAGGAACACAGCACCTGTGAGGGGGGATGAAGCTGCTGGCAGCTGGTTGGGATTTGCTCTGCTTGTACACACTCCATCTTGCCATCGAAGACTTCTAGTGCCCACACCTCTGCCCTCCAGAGTCATCTCACTGCTATAAAGCAACCTTCGTTGCCAGCACCCGGCCTGCGATGGCGGCTTCCCCAGCAAGCTCTGAGGATGGAGCGCAGGGTGGGAGAGAGGCCGTGACAGCAGCTGCCATCCCAAAGTACACAGACTCCTCTCACAAGGCCAGAACAAGGGGGAGCTGAGCTTCCTACAAAAAGCAAAGGTTGTTTTATTTTCCTTCTTCCTTCGTGAGGATTTTATAAATAGTATTGTTCTGTTTTTACCTGTTCTCTTACCAGCTCATCGGCTTGTTCTAGGAAGAAGCCAGCCAGTTATGTCCTCTGTTGAGTTCTGAATTCAGCTTACTGCTAAAGAACTGGTATATTTTTTAACCTTTTACAATGGCTCAACCTTTGGGTCAGCACTGGGAGGAACATAATGTAGTAGCAGTATCCTCTAGGTACAATTCTTTATATGCCTTGGCTGTCTCAAGGACTGCACTGAGATCTGACTGTATAATCACACCAGCTGGACTGTGGCAGTCCACAATATTTTTCAGGGTCCTTTAAATCAAATAGCAATTTCAAATGCTTTAAAACAGAATATATCATTTGTATCGGTGGCCTGTTCCATGTCCTATGCAAAGGTACCTCTTCATACAAAGGAATCGGGGAGAAAGCTCAGTTCGTTGCCATTCTTGCCCTGTCATGGAGGCTTGTCAGGTGATAGGTGAGGCCATGGCTGATACGCAGTGCTATCATAGTTTACCAAAACATAATGCTTTCCAGCTGCACAGATGCATTCCAAGAGTTTATCACTTTTTTACCTTTAAACGAGTACTTTGACTTAGATAATCTAAACCCAAAGGTAGCTGTTAAGAGACGTGTTTATGAGGTACTATTGCACCTAAATAAATAATATGATCACAACATAGCCTTCAGGGGCCTTTATTTTCTTTCCAGAGACTACATGGGCTATGTTGAGTTTAATATTTTCTGAAGAAGAGAAGGCATGGAAATAAGAGCTAAGAATCTGTGGCAAGAGTTTATTTTAAATAACATGGACCATCACCTCATTTGTTTGCTATGCACTTGCTTTACCATTTAGTTCCAGGGAAGGAAAGAGCAAAGAGGTAGGAGAGAATGTTATTTCTGCAACTTGTTTAGGGATAATGTGTTATCAGCCCTTCTCCTTAACACATGTTCCCAGTATAAACTTCTCCTCCATGTGAATGGTGTATTTAGGAGCTTTTGAAGCTTTACTTCTTCCCCTTCCCTTCACCCTCCAGAGCCTGCCAACACAAAGAAAGAAAACAAAAAGCAAAACAGGATGGAAAAATAAAAGTTTCACCTCAAGGCACTGTTCTTTTGGATGTGGTCTGATAAAGAAACTGGTTTTGCCAGAGGGTTTATGGGTGTATGTGTATACTATAAATCATAGTGGGTTCACATTTGCAGTTCAAGTAGCTATGTAAATGTACAAAGATACCTACATATTGGGTGTGTCATGGCTATACAGTTTTGCACCAACAAGGAAAGGTTGTGGGGTGACAGCGATGGTGAAGAATGATCTCACATCCTCCTCCTTCTTGTGTGTTAGGGTGCAAGTAGGAGTCCGTGTCTAAATTCCACAGGAAATTTTTCTGAAGATGTCACTACCTGGTTCTTAATTTGGTACTGTTACACATCTTTGGTTTTTTCCAAAAAATTTGAAAAACCCAGCCTTTATGCAAATCAGATCAATAGCTCTTACTTACGAGTTTCATATACTTCAGTCTGTTGTACACCATGTTGTGTGACCAAATTAAAAATACATACAATATGTTAAGTGCAGTGATATTGTTTTCCCCTTCTTAATCTCCTTGTGGGTAAGGAATAGGATATTTGAAGTCATATCTGTGTCTGTTTCAGCCTCAGATCCATGACATGATCCATCCATGAACTAGGCAGTATTGACGAGGGAATATGTGCGTTAAAAGATGGGAATCATCTGTAACAGAAGAATAAGCTATAATTGATAAAAATAATTGCATGATAGTGACATAATAAACAAACAAGCAAGGATTTTTGTCACCTTTCCAACCTCTTCCCTTGCTATCCTCAGAAGCAGGGATATGGAATGAATTCTACTCGCTGCATGATGCAGCCCTCTTCTGTGTGTGCTTTTCAGGCAGTATTTTTTCTCTCAGGGATAGAATTTCATATCATACTTTTGCTACAGCTTTTTTCTCATTTACCTTTCGCATCAAACTGTGCAATACAGGCAATGAGCTGCAACTTTAACTGGGCTGTTGGCTACATAGTAACATAGGACAGATCACATTCTAAGTGGGATCACAGAGTCCAAGACTTACCAGTGAAAAACATGCAGTTTTGTCCTCATTCTTAGGTGTTCAGCAGTTTACTATGGTGTAGTATTTTTCATTCCTCTGTGGTCAGCTAGTGGCCACAAGATTACAGCTCTGGTTTTTGTGTGTTATGTCACCTATAATATAGTTTGTGGCATCCTAGTTAAAATTCCACAGAAAAAAAGCCTGTGTCTCTTCCACAGAAAAAAGCACATGTCCTTTGCAGGGGTTTAACAAACTGGAGATTCTGTAAAATTTTGAGAAAAAAAGTTGAAGATTTTAAGGCAAAGAATCAGCATTAGCCCATCCCCTCACTTGGAGAAGTAGTCTCAAAGTAGACAGACTAAGCAAATAAATATTTTCCCATTAATTGGTTCTAATTCAGAGACATCGAGTTCCTCTTGCCAAAACACAGCTTTTGGCATGTAACCTTGTTCAAAGTGTCACTGAGAGGTAGAATGTCAAAATGCCTTGATAAGCCTTATCTCTAAAGCAGTAGAATGGGATATTTAATGGCATACTCTTCCAGCTTCTATCTACTCCTTCCTTTGAAGGATCTGAGAGATGCTGTGTTGAAAATCTACATCTCTGATGAAAAGAAATCTGAATAAAAGATGAACCAAAGACTGTGGTGGGAGCAGGTTACATATGGAGACAAAATTTATCCAAAGGCAAACTGAGGTCTTTCCAAACAGATTAAAGGAGAACGGTTTTTATTCAAATGGCAAACAAGCGTGTCAAGCTGGTATATCTGAAGCTGAATCAAGTAAAAGGGAGAAAAGCAGACCTGTAAAAGGCAAGTGCTAGTAAATACCTTGAACATGAGAAAGTGTAACAGGGTTAAACAACATTACAACAGCATAAGCCAGCAACACTTTAAATAGTTCTTGAGAAGGTGGATGTTTGTGTAAAAGTTACAGAAATTTTAGAGGGGAACAGCCAAGACAGAAGGAGTAAAATATCTAGCTGATAACCTTTTGTATGCATACCACAAAACTGTAGATGGTGTAATGCGTTTCAGCTGGTGGTCATGTGAAGCAATTGGAAGGATGCGAGATCTTGATTCCAACTGAGAGAAAAGGAAATCATGTTCTTCCATCCCTGGCTTTTTCAAGGGGCTTTTGCTTCTGTTAAAACATGTGCACACACAAATGTAAATTAAATGCAGGGATAACTGTGACCACAGGGGTGTTTTAGTGTAAGGCAGGAAATGTAAGGAGATGGTTCCACGGTGTATTTAACGGAGAGTTCAGTGCTCAGATCTAGCCAAAGTAAGCGGATAGACTTTGTAAAAGGGAGAGTTTTAGGCCTGATTCAAAGGTGATCTTACTGTCATATCATTGGTTTTGTCAAGTTTCTTTGGCCAGACATATTTTACAACATTTAATGCTTATAATTTTAACATTATTCTTAGTTTCCTCTTGCCTTGGTGGATTTTGATAATTTAAAATATTGGAAAAAGTCAATATAGTTTTTAAACGTTGTTTTCTAGCTGATGGGTGCTTTCATGGGTGTGATGTTCTCAGGTTCCCTGTTCAAAATGTAACATCCTTGTAACAGTTTGGTGATGACTTTGATCTCCCAGTAAAAGCAGAACCTATGAAAAATGGTTTACAATGCAGTACTAGTCAAAACTTCATGATCAAAAAGAAGATGCTAACTTTGAACCTAGAACAGAGGAATCCCATGCTCACACTGTTAGCCTGCTTTACTTACGTAACTGATGTTATTCTCCATTTTATATATTTTAAGAAATCTGACCTTCATTGACTAGTGAAGTACTGAAGCAGGGGTTCAGGGTCTAGTATAAAATTAAGAAAAAGAAATATAAGAAAAGTCGTCTTTTCTGGACTGCCTCCTGTCCTGGTTCTCACACTTCTCTTACCACGGTGTTCCTCAAGATTCATCCCATTCCTTAGCAGCTTAACTTCGTAATATGACTTTGCATCTAAAGACTGAAAAATACTAGGATGATCAATCACTTTTTTTTTTTTTTTAGCTGGAGTGGCATGTTTTCTAGGTTTTATTGAACCGTTTGAAAACAACATGTAAATTCATCTTTACTGTTATACCCCCTGGAGCAAATGAGACAAGGAGCAAGCACTCGCAGCTAGCCCACAGCTAAGTCACTGAAGTTTGTGTCTTGTCATATTTTGCTTTCCCAGATGAAAAGTGACAGATAGTTACAATTTCAAAGGTGCAAATAATACACATAATAGTAGAAAATTCAGGATTTGTTTCACCAAATGGTAAACCTATTTGGTTAACCATTCCTTATCTTTTGCTGAGGAAAGTTAGCCTATACACTTTGTCCTGGAAACATCTTTTCACATACCACTCACGTTCTGTTAAAGTGTGTGATTCCCACTGTGCTACATATACATTGGAGTTGCTTGGCTTTGACAACTTCCCTATAACCCTTTCCAAAACTTCTCAGGCCTCAGTTTCACATTGTTCATTTTCCTGCTCTTTCTAGCTGGAAAACATTGCGGGGGGTGGGGGGGTGGGGTGGGTGGGAACCACAAGCTAATGGCTATCAGAGAGAAAACTCTCTCTGAAAGAAAGAAAAAAAAAGTAGCCCCAAATTAACAGTACTTGCGGAAGCATCTCTGCTGGAATCCTGCTGTCGTGCATTAGTGGGGAGACACAAAACTGTCCAAACACCTCATCTTCCAAAGACAAATCCATTTCATGGTATTTTAGAATTGTTGTGGCAATCTAAAATCCTCATACCACTGAACTTGGGAACATGGATACAAGACACACAGGTAAAACACATTTAGTTGTGAGTCACAAGAGTGAAAGAGGGAGACAGAGCATGCCAGTGACAGAAATGCTGTAGGAGAGAAGACCTGGTATTCATAAGAAATGTCTACATTCAGCCTTCCACACTGACTGTGGACCTTAGGTAATACTGACTGATGAGAAGCTTCTCTAGTAACTGAGGCACTATGCAGCTTTGGCATGGATTTTGTGCAATAAGAGGCAATATTAGATGTTATTGAGGTGTAATAGTATCTGAGGCATATCTGCAATAAAGGAATACATTACAAACCTTTTTATTTTCTTCCCAGTTGGTGGGCAACAGTCTGTTCCTATGCAGATACCTAAAATGAGCATTGAAGATGCCTAATTCACTTTCTCCTTTTTTGCTATGACATGTTAAATGTATTTTGCAGTAACATATGAAACCTATTTTGGGATTCCATGTGCCAAATTTAGGCATTTACTTTACATTTTAATCTTACAGTATAGGTAGGCAGGAGACCTGCCTATTGTCTGTGTGGGGAACTACAGACACCAGTTTGCTAGCACAGTAGAGGCTTGTGGAAGGAGAACTATGATTAGTATGAATAGAAATGTATTGATATAAAGTACCAGAGGAAACAACCAGAGAAGGACACAAGATGTTCATAGCACTGAGAACATTGATTTTGTTTAAATTATACAATAAGCCATACATTTCCTTTCCCAGTCTAACACTGAACTTTGTGCAACTACACCTACAATATAAGTGTATGTCAGGTATTTGGATCCCAAGGTTAATTATTAATACTGCTATAGACTATTTGTCACGAAAAAAGATAGTATACATGAAACCTAAGTTCAATTAACAGCAGTTAAGCTGTAATTTAGTGTTACTCACAAGCAGGAACAAACCCTAACTTTAGGATGCTGACGTTTTGCAATATACTTGGGATTCACATACTTTCCCCACTCACTATCTGTCCAAAGGCCAAATAGCTTTACACACTATTTCTTTTCACTGGAAAATACCATTTCTTTCCCTAACTCACACCTTGTTGGCTCACCAGCTAATTCAGAAAGCTGACGTGGAACCATAGCTGTCACTCTATGGATTTTTCAGAGTGACATGCCAGGGGCTGAAACCCTGGTGGAGCACTTCCCAATCTAGTTTAGGGATCAATAGATGTTATTAAACACTTAGAATAGAAATTGCAGTTACAAAATGCTAGAGACATGCCTGATTGGAGCAGAAAGCAAAGCAGAATAGACAATATTTCACCGTAAGCTTTTCCTCTGTGGTGACAAAATAGTCAGCTCTGCTTCTCTTACTGGCTCGTTCAAATGCTGACCAACCTGACTGATCAGTTGTGCAAATTCAGGGATTACCTGAGGAATTGATCCAGGTTAAAAAGTAATCCTGCACAAAACACAGTACAGAACTGGGGAACAAAACGTTCTTTTCTTTTTGTGAGGTGGTTGGAGTGCAGGTTTCATTGAGACGTATCTTTATGTCAGTTATAAAATACCTCACAGAAAAACGTAACATGAACACATGCACGTGATTAACCCAAGTAGCTCATTCCAGGCTCATTCCTGAGACCAGGTTGGACTGACCTGATCTACCATTTCTGGGGGGCAGGGGGACTGGGCTCAGGCTATTCTTTGTGACTACTGTCACACATATCTTGGAGATAAAAAACAATTTGGGCAGAAGTTCAGTGAAAGCTGAGAAAAAATCTAGCAAAAAGCAAAAGATTTTATTCACTTCTGCTTCTCTCCAACCTTCCTCAATAATGCTGTTGATAAAAAAAGTAGAAACAGAAGTCAAAGTGAACCTTTAAATAATTTCAAGTACCTTTCTGGACTGCTTTCACTTTTTTGCAAGTTATATTAATTCTCTAATCTCTGTCTTTGTTAAAGATAAGCAAATATTGAAAGCAAGCCAACCAGCACAGTGTCAACAGGTTCATGTCTCTGTTAAAAAGGAAACGCGACGGCTCTCACGTCTCTAGAATTACTCACTTTCACCTAGCTGGGAAGTAGTGACACACGTCTCTCTGGGCATCGAACAGACAGCAGAGGAGGTAAGTCTGCTTGAAATTATTAGAAAGGTAGGTCTGTGTTAAGTGATGCTCTATTCCTTCTCAGTAAACTAATAATTGTACATAGATGTCTTTTGTAGACTATTTTGGCAGGTACTGCCGGACAGAATTGCAGAGAACTTGGGGGTAGAGCTGGTCTGTGCTTGAGAGGAGGACGGCCATCCAGAGCAGGGTTATCTCAGTGCTGGTGTGGAAACCGGAGTCTCGCATGGGCTTTTCTGTGGCACTCAACAACGAAACTGGAGTCACAGCTGTGAGATACTTAACTAAGCAGAGCAAAAGTGTGCAGTCACTGTGGGTTTAGGAGGTTAACTGGCACACCTTTGTGTCTGCATTTGGAGACAGGTTTTTGAGATGTGTTGTTGAGATGCGTTGTTAAAATGTGTAGCTGGCTGGCACTAGCACACCTGAATGTCTATTTTTTCTCCTGTCATAAACATGATCATGAATAGGCTTTCCAGGAAATGGGCCAAGACTTTTTTACCCTCAGTATATTTTTCATGATAGATTTATACATCTGTAAGAAAAAAGCAGTGCTTTATCCCAAAGCAATACTCAGGTTTCTGACAGAACAAGATCACAAAGATTTCTGTTTACTTTTCATTGAATGTTTCCTTCTTGTTTCCCACAAATTACTTGCTCCTTCTCCTGTATCAGAAACATTTTTCACCCATTCTCCCTGTCTTTGCATTCTTAGGACTTCCCCAGCTTTGTTTTCACAACTTGAATTTAGAAGTGTACCAATCCCTTGGTTTGTAAACATGGAGGTTTTCTCCATTTAGAACTCTGATTCGTTGGGGGTGGTTTCAGTCAGCGAAACACGGGCTTTGCTGTGAGGCTGAAGCAACTCACAGGTTTTGGCATGGCCTGTTGCCATGATGTGAGGAAGGCAGGCCCTCCTCACACACGGCAGCAGCTTCCCTCGGTCCGTGCCCTCGCTCCCCTTGTGTCCCCAGCCACAATCCACTCTGCCAGCGTGGGTGTAGGGAAGGCAATGCAAGCGCAGGGGTCGGTACTCCCCAGGAGAAATCTGGCCGCATTTCCTCGTCCGTGGTTCTTCGGCAGCAGAACGGAGCTTGTGCATCCCCCAGACCAAAGGATTCTTTGTATCATCTAACAATACCAAGTGAGGGTGTTAAAAGGAGAAACAGAATTTGATTAATCATATGAAACAAAGCATGTGTTTGTCTTGAAACTTGGTAGAACTGCATGGCCAAGGAGTTGTTTAGATCAGGGCCCCTACTGTCTTCACGGCGTCTGAGAGAGGTCCGTGTGTCCTGCAGCCGCTGGAGGTAACCCAGCCCTGTCTGCCCCTGGCAGGGGGGGCAGTGGTTTTCCCCGGCCATGCCAGTGGCCAACACACCCCTTCCCCTGCCCTGTCATACGGCCCAGGCAGCCACACCGCCGGAGATCCCCAGGTGCTTCCCAAGGCACCGAACCGGAGGGCATGTGCTGGCTGCGCCGGTCCAAGGGCAGTGCTCCTGCCAAGGGCAGTGTTGCTGCCACAGTGCAGTGGGGTGGGGCAAGGCCAGGTGGGAGCAGGCGCCTGGCCAAGGGAGTTCATGCACCAGGAAGGCGAAGGAGAAGCAGAACACGAACTGGAGAGAACCTAATGATAACAGGTGGGATGGGCAACCTCATTTCCAAGGACTGCCTGTTGTGGTGAATTTGGATCACTTGGTCCATACGTCTTGCACAATCAGCTGATTCGACAAATCTGGGCAAGTGTGATGTCCTGACAGTGAAGCAATGACAAACACAGAAGTCTGAGAGGGTATGGGGCCAGTCGCACTGCAAGCAAGGGGAAGGCAGGTGTCAGAAACCCAGACCAAATTCCACATAGGAAAGTCTCTCCTTCCAAATATGTTTTAACACACGTAAGGCAATGCTTGCAATATCCAAGTCTGGAAGTGTACTTGCTTATGTAATTTCTGCTAAGGCTGGTACATTGTCTAATGGTATTAATAAATAGTTCATCTACAGAGCAGGGTGGGAGAGACTGGGATGTTAAGTTCATGGAAATCCATTAATGTACCGTTCAGCTCAAAGACTGCAGAAGAGACACAGTCTAAAACCTTCAAAGCTAGATGCTCCATATGGCTCTGGCTCAGTTACAAGAGTCAGTCTCTCTTGTCAGTCTGTCTTTTACTCTTCCTATGTCTCTCCAGGCATTCACTCTTTCCTAGTCACCACAGTGATTAATTTCCTGGCAAATATGTGGCAATGGTGTTAATGACACACAAGATAACAGTCTTATAAAACCAACATGTGTGTTTAAAGAAACAACACATGTTCATGCTTACCCATCATAGTTTTCAGAAATTATGTTTACTATAGAAGAAACATTACTAATGAGACTGAGAAGAAGTAGAAGGAGGCAGAAATTGTAATAAGACATTCTGAACAGAATTTCAGTCACAAAATTCATAATGAGAGCTTGGTAGTTAACCTAGCTCTCTTAAAGATCTACTGACATCCCAAAGAAAACTTTACAGCCACTCAGATCCTAGAAGGATCTTGACACATTACTTTTACATAGGTTGCCTTCAGTTACGTTAGTTTTTACATTCATGCAGCATACACTTGTATATGGGTAAAGGGTATTGATATACATCTTTCTGTTTTTTCATTAGAAATGTATCCTGAGTGATGTTCTTATGAAAACCTGAAAGCTAAATTTCAGTGTATTGTTTCCAGAATTTTGCTGAAAGGCATTTTGCTAAAATTTGCCAGCACTGGATTCTTGGTTTGAATTACTTGTTTGTTTGTTTGTTTTCCTATGAGATGACAATCAAAGAAAAAGATATGACTTCATATTTTCTTATTGCAGGTTATTCACCTATAAGGACAACAGTTTAACAATGGAACCATCAAAAGAATACGTATTCAAATACAAAGGGTTTTATTTTGGTGTAAATACTTCACTTGAGTATGTAGCTTCCCTGGAGGATTTTGAAATCAAAGACAGTGACATATTTATAACTACTTACCCAAAATCAGGTAAGAATGGAATTGTTTATACAAGGGGGGAAATCTGCCTTTATTCAGCCATCTAACTGCAAAAGTACCTAAGAATCTTAACTTTGCTCTTAGACCTGAATTGTCTCTGAGTGTATGCAGTGTAGTATTATGTACAAACCCTGCACAGCCATGGCCTGAACAGCCAGACACAAGGTTCCTGCTTGTATCCAACCAAATTGGTCTACCTTATTCTTGGACTCAGTCTCATAGGTATACCCAGGGCAAGCTACACACAAATCAAACTGACCTCCTGTGCCTTACAAAACACATAAATAGCTTTGGTAGGGCTGAGTGCATGAGTATTGTAGATGATCGGATGTCTGAAATGATTTGTGGGCTCACATGAAAGGTGGCTGGGGGTTGCTGCATCCAAATTACAACTAAGCAGGAGATCAGAGCAAATGTGAGTCATTGATATACACGTCCTTTCAAGGCTAATGAAGTACTCATTACCTACACAGCAATACAGAACACTAGGGTGATGAATTCTGCATTCCTATTTCTGAAACATGCAGCTGAGCAACCACCTGGTTTCACTCTCACCTTACATGAAATCTAAAGCTTTGAAATTCCTAAGTTCCCTTTATGCTCTAAAAGTGGTCTACCCATTTTTCAAGACTGTGTTTCTTTAGTGATTAGTAATTAACGACTTGATCATGCATTGAGCAGTGGTTTATGACTAAAGCCTTAACATCTATGATACCAATCTGTGCTTGTACTTTCAAGGCCTCTGCTATCCTCTTCTCTTTGTGCTCTTGGGAACCTCTGCCATTATCCTTTGTTTTTCTTCAGCAGCCTTTGGATAACACAGCCAGTGTTTTGTTAGCATACATCCTTTTCCTAGGGTCACTGAACATCTTGCTGGAATTCACTATTCCCTCAGGTATTCACTGAGATACCTGAGACAGAAAGACATTCTTGAGCAAAGCCCAGAAGGAGTGGCAGAGAGCACCCGGTGTGGTGACGGTAGATGTGATACGAGAAGCCTGTGGAGGGGTTATGGGCCACAGAGCAAGGGCACAGGGAGCCCAGGTGATGCTGGCTCATCGTCAGGCAGCACCAGGTGAGCTGTCCAGGTGGGGCAGAGAGGGAGGATGAGGAGGCAGTATTTAAGGGGTAAAGATGTTATAGCACTGAGATGAGTATGTTTTTGGAAGTAGGAACTTGGTGTTGCAAAGTGATTGGCTACCCTGGGACAAGAATGAGTTTGAAGATGATTTTCAGCTACGAAATGCACACAATGCCATCTCTCCTTCATTCACATCTTTTCCTCTATCCTGCCCCACCATCCTCTTTCTTCCTCACCAGTTATCGATCTCAGGTACCCTACAATCCTTCTGATCAATCTCTACCACTGCGCAGAAAAACTGTCCAGGTTGATTATGCCGCATGGAGCAAGACAGTCAACACAATTGTGAAATGACTGGGTATTGTTCCTCTGATTCCTAGGGCTGCTTCTTTTTCTTGCCCAGTGACTTTAAATCTACAACATGCATACAGTCTGATCTCCAGATGAAGAATTTCCTTCCCAGGTGCGGTCTTAACAACTAGGCTTCAGTCTCAGATCCCTTCCTTTCTCTGTGCTTGTTCAGGGTAACCTAAAGCAATAATTCAATGTTCTTCTGCATTGACTTGAATTCTCTCAAATCCATCTTTACTAGCCTGTGGTATAGAAGGGGAAAGGAACCAATGCTAGTATAGCACTGAGAAGTCCAGAGGAGCTGGAGCTAAACAGTTCTGCTTGTTGCCCAAGAGGGCTAATCATTCAGGATTTGCCTCCCACCAGTATCAGCTGGCACATGAGCACAGCAGTCAGTCATCTTCAGGGTCCTGCTTTTTTAGATCATCCTTGCCAGCAGCTGTGACACAGGAGTCAGACCTTCCCAAATGAGCTTTAGAGAGCCTGTTGCCTCAAGCATTTGCTTTGTGGGGCTCATATGCACTTCACAAACATGGCGTCATCAGCTGTTAGTCTCATGACATCTCACAACACTTTGCAGGAGTTTTGGAAGCAAAGGTCTTTTCTAGATCCACTCAGCACGAGATACTTTTAGGTGTGTGGCCTCAATAGATGCAGCAATTCATGTTGGCACAAGCGGGTGAGGACAGGCATAATTTGTGTGGAAGCTGAGTATACTGGGTGAGGGAACTGAAGGTTTAGTTACTGGCCATGGCTTTTCTGTAGGGACAAAACAAAAATAAACTCCCCCTTTCTGCACTCAACAGTCACCAAGACAATGTTTGCTTTCTTCAGTGTGTAAGGTTGTGTTTATTTTCACAAAGTGAAACTCATGATAGCTGTGCAGCGGTTCTGTTTATGACAATATACTGTATTTAAATTTTAAAAAAAATCAAGCAAGGTTCAAATAAAAAGGTTTCCTTCTCAGGAACTGTGTGGACTCAAAACATTCTGAGCTTAATAATTCATGAAGGCCACCGTAATGGAACAGAAAATATGGAGACCATGGAGAGAATCCCATGGCTAGAATACAATATAAAAAATACGGATTATGCAGCTCTTCCTTTGCCTCGTGTTTTTGCCACCCACCTGCCTTACTACTTAGTACCAAGAGACCTGAGAAACAAAAGAGGACGTGTAAGTGATGTTATTTTTATAATTTCCTTAAAACCAATCATGCCAATTTGCCTCAGTGAGTTGGTCCAAATCCTACCTTTTTCCTTTTTCAGTTCCCTGTGTCTCAGTATATATATATCGCCTGTTTTGCGTATGTGGGGAGATCAGGGACCTCCTAAAGCCAATTTCTTCTGTTTCCTTTTGTCAGATCCCTCAGCCCCAGCACTGTTAGAGAGAGGGGTGGTGCATTTCAGCAGATCTGCCAGGGTCAAAGACTTGCTCTGATTTTCCCCTTGTGAAAACGTCTGATTCCAGTGAAGTTTTAAGTCTGGAAAAAAGTGTCCCACACTGAAAATATGAGCAGGACGGGACTATAGCAGGTAGAGAGGGAATGTGAGAGCTGCCTTTTCTTTCTCCCCAGTGCTGTGAGTTTCTGAGTAGGACTCTCCATCATGAACCATGCCATAGCTCAGGGCCTGTCACCCGTGGAAAATGCCTCCTCAGAGACGGGTAACCAGGCTACACCACTAAGGCTCACTGACAGAACATGGACATACGGGCAAGTCTGAAGGTGTACATGGGATGTATACTTCTAACAGCGCCCTGAGAATTGTCTTAGCCACCTTACAGCAAATTGTTACGCTGCTCCCTGGCAAAGGATCGCATGCTTCTGCTAGTCTTTCTTATAGTGGTCCCAATGACTTCTGCCCCTTCCACCCATATTTCTGATGTAGGGCTTCCCATAGCAGAGAGCTGTGGCAGAGCTCTGCCCACAGGGACTGTGGAGGCAAGCTCTTAGTGCTGCTGTGACCATCTTACAGGTCACAGGTATAACGGGAAACTGCGATGTGCTCACCATTTTCTTCACAACACCAGTGAAGTTTGGAAGAGAAAGATCACATGCAGAATATTTGAAATCCAAATGATGCCCAACAAAGAATGAGAAGATTTCCCCAAAATCACACAAAGCATGCATGTCAGAAAATATGGAAATTTCGTGTATATTCAGGAAAATATTCCTTGGGGAAGGGAGTATCTTTTCCCCCTCTACTTGAATATGTCACTCAGGATGTTCCTATCTTGTACCAAACCAAAGAACTTTTTCTGTGATTTCAGGGCAGAGCTTTTCCTGCAATGTGTTTAGGAATCCTTGTTTTATAGATCTTGGAAATAATGGTTTTGGTTTGGCTAAAGATAATCAGGTAAATATTCAAATTAATTAGGAATCACAGGTAGTCATTTTGCCCTGTTAGAAAGGCGGTCCGAGAGCACGATTCTTCTGTCTCTGCAAACATTTGTAACCTTGTAAGAGTGACATGCCAGGCTCTATTTCTCTCCCTAATTAGACACTAAGTGTTAAGGAGCAGAAACTTAGTAGATGCTGGCAGATGCTACCAGTCAAGAAGCTGCCAATCTCACTGGTGGTGCCTGAGGCAGCAGCTCTCATGTGGAGAGTCAGCAGGAGCCAAAATAACCCTTGCCCATAACAGCTCTTCCTTTTAAGATGCCAGGGCTCCCTCTTACATGTCATTCAAAATCCACCTGCGTGCTGCCTCTGGCACAAGCACCACAGGCCAGGAGCTGAGGTCACAGAGTACTGATGCTGTCAACACTACCAGAGCTGGGATTTACAAGAAATTCTTCTTCATTTCATCGTGACTGTACAGAGACATGTGAAGCTGTATCAAACTAATGATTTTCTAGTGGTGGTGTTGCAACCTGACTGCCTTGCCCAAGTGAAGAGTATCTCTGAAGCCTCTAACACTGATCCCGTGAAGAGAGTTAGCTGCAGGCACTGAACGACTGCAGCTGCTGAAGTACCACCACCTATAAACAAATAGACAGCACTGTTATCCAGAATTTAATGCCACTGTCGCATTCAAACTGTTTTCACACAGCTGTATGGAGCCTGTATGGAAAAATGCACTGATGGTCAGAGTAATGGAATCCTTTAATATCTCTGAGACTAGTCTTATTATTATTTTGCAGGTTATTTATGTTACCAGGAACCCTAAAGATGTTATGGTTTCTTACTACCACTTCTCCAAATTCATGTCCACATTAGAGGAAGCACCAGATTTAAACATTTTTATGGAGAGATTTTTAGCTGGCAAAGGTAGGATATCTTTTTTACTAAGGAGCCCAAATCCTATTCATAGATTCATAGAATCATAGAATTATAGAATCAACAAATCATAGAATCATTTAGGTTGGAAACGACCTTGAAGATCATGAAGCCCGATGGTTAACCTAACACTTCTAATATCACCACCAAACCATGTCCCTAAGCACCTTGTCCACATGTCTCTTAAATACCTCCAGGGATAGTAACTCCGTCACCTCCCTGGGCAGCCCATTCCAATGCCTGACAGCCCTTTCAGTGAAGAAATTTTTTCCTAATATCTCACCTAAACCTCTCCTGGTGAAACTTGGGGCCATTTCCTCTCATCCCACCACTTGTCACTTGGGAGAAGAGACCAACACCCACCTCTGCAACCTCAGGCAGTTGTAGAGAGCAATAAGGTCTCCCCTGGGCCTCCTCTTCTCCAGACTGAACAACCCCAGTTCCCTCAGCCACGCTTCACAAGTCTTGTGCTCCAGATCCTTCACCAGGTCCGTTGCCCTCCATGACCTCAGACTGAATGGAGATTAATTATATCAATAAATATCAATTATCAGAATCCTCAGCTATGCTGTAACCTGAATCCAAACTTGCAGAAGCTGTCTGAGCTTGACACCATTTTCTGATGAATGCTGATCCAAAGGGAGTAGAATAGTCAGGGCTTTGCTGCTCCCCAACAACATGCAAACTGTTCATTTTATATGAATTGGATGCTGATTCGGAATATAACTATTATGACTGAAAATCTGTCAACACTTTCTGCACTTGGGTAATGGATCTGAACCCATAAGAATAGACACTGTACAGCAACAATAGAGAAATAGTTTTTTGCTTCTGCCTGTATTTGTCCAGATTACTAGAAACAAAAGTGTATTTGCCACATTAGCTTGGAGAATTGTCATAAAGACTGAGCATGGCGCCCTCAAATTATAAAAAAATATTATCTCAAAAAAAGCTTTCAAACATCTGAATGACTGATCATTTTACTGTGTTACTGCTGGCTGTTAATAGTATCTCTCTTTATTTTTTTGTTTTAATAATTTCCCTTGCTAAGTACTTGCCAGTTCGTGGCTGGATCATGTTACAGGCTGGTACAGTCATGCAGAGGATTTCAACATACTCTTCCTTACCTTTGAAGAAATGAAAAAGGTAGGTCAGTTAGTATCACTGTATTCAAGATACTCTCTTCCTCTACTGAGTGCATCTTATAATTACACTTTATATTGGAAAGTGCTTAATCCAGTAGGGAGTAGATTCAAATTGAGACTTCTGAGAGGGTAAGGTAATTTGTCTCATTGGTTCAAGGTCTTATCAATTACTAGACAATTATTAGGTAAAACACTTTCCAATATGACAAAAGGTATCTTCACTACCACCCAAATAAAAGCCTTTCTGAAGCTGTACAGAACAAGACTTTTGCAAGTATCTTCAACAGGAATGTTTTGCTCATAAGGACAGTTCCACTAAAGGAAGGAACTGCTTAAGAGGCAGACTTAGAAGTACTTGAGGAGCAGAAGTTTACTGCTTGGTGGCTGCCCATGCCTTTGTGTGACCTCTGGTTTCCCCAAGACAGCCCTTCTCCTCATGGGCAAGCCACAGCAGCGCAGCCCATGTCTCAGCCACCACACTGGTCCCTCAGGCTTCAGAGTCTGGGCTTGCTCAGGTCAAGTCCCTTGCTAGGGCAACAAGGCTGACAAAACCCCCACGGGCTGAGTGCCTTCACAGTGACAAGCACGACTCCAGGGGTGACTTTGGCAGGACATCTAACGCGAGATGAAGGCTGGGTTTGCAGCATGGGGAGCAGGATGCAGAATTCCCCATCTCCAAGGGCACGCGGCTGCAGTGAGCTACAGCATCACTGCTCTCCGGTATTCAACCGATGCAAGCGAGACTATGCTCACATAAAAACTATGGTCAACTTTGCACCCAAATTTATGTCCTTTATTATCCTGTATTCCAGTGCTGTATGCATGTAATGTTTTGCGTCACCAAGGCTCTTCAAAATAACATTATTGCAGGATCTCAGAAGTGCTGTGCTGAAGATCTGCAACTTCCTTGGCAAGAAGCTGAGCGAAGAGGAAGTGGACAGTGTTGTGAGACAGGCTACATTTGAGAACATGAGAAAAGATCCCAGGGCAAACTATGAGAACTTGCCAGATGACATCGTAGCGAAAGACAAGGGTAGTTTTCTACGAAAAGGTAAAGTGGAAGCAGTCCAATGGAACCACTATTTAATCCCACGCTTCTTGGTGTAAAGTGAACCTGAGGTTTCCGATCTCAGCTAGAATGTCCCATTTGCAGAGGGAGAGGTTACCAGCAAATTAAATTTATAAGAGCAGTTTAATTGCTCTGTCAGCAGTGATTTTACCATACTTTCCTGAGGTTAACAAAAAGGTAATGTTTTACTGATTGTAACGCAAATTGTAACAGGCCCATCAGATAGAGGAAAGGATTTAAAGGTTGTGCCATGCCAGGGGTAAGATTTTTTTTTTTTTTTAATTGTTTTTTACTTTTCAAGGCGAGAGTCACCTTAATTGTGTGAGCATAGATGTTCCTGACCAACAAACCCTCCGTGTTCATATGTGGCATCCCCTGGGCTCCTGGGCTTTGCTAAGATGTCCTAATGCTCCATGTAGGAGGAGACCTCAAGGGATTAAAGAGAGTGGGGCACTGAGAGAAAAATGAGAGGTGTTACATTTAATAATTGCTTCTTTGATGTCAAAGGAATCAGTAAAACACCAGAACAAATGGGTTGAATAACTTTATGAGTCAGGATTATAGGTCTATGGTGTGTTTTATTCACAGTACCTAGATTTGGAAGCGTGTCCTCAAAAGAGCACACAGATCCTCACTTGGCAGGCCAGCAACTGATCAGAGATGCTGAGGAAGCCAGGAATTGCTTCCCAAGACTAGCACTGACTGTGTGCAGTGGGCTTCAAAGTGGTGCACGTTCTGCTTCTCACCTCTATTTGCTGCCTCTTTCCTCAGGCACTGTTGGAGACTGGAAAAACATCATGACAGTGGCACAGAGTGAAAGGTTTGACAAAATTCTTAAAGAGAAAATGAAGACCCTGCCCATCAAATTCATCTGGGATATTAATGATGAAGTGTAGGCTGGTTATGATTTTGATCATGCTTTGGATTTTATACTGGATGGACATATCTGAAGTTCTGGAAGAAGAAAATACATCAATTTTTAGCTATGTTATAGAAATAATAATGATGACAACTCAGTGACAAAATGTGAGTTGTCTGAGGAAGCTATTCAATTCCACCAGTTTCCTGTTTGTAATTTTACAAAGTATTTTAGTTGACTTTCTCAGTAAACTGATTCCTTTCTTCATGTTTGCTCTTACTTTCACTGGTTTTAATAATACCAGAGTTGTAGACAACCAGTCACTATAGATTGATGTTTCTCAAAACTTTCTGAAGAATGCTTCACTTACTTACTTACACATTTCATGAGGCTTCTGTTTGCAGAATCTTCAGTGTCCGGACTGGAAATAAGATTGACCAGCTCTGGTCTGGTTATGCTTTCATACGTTTTGAGTTCCTGTTTCCTTGATAAACACTGATACTCAACTGTTTGCTATTAAATTGATTTTATGTCACACTCTCTGGTGTTGCCTGTTGACTGAAACACTTCATTGCATTGTCTGTTACGGTTCTCAAGTTCACGTCTGACAATTTGCTACTTGAAATACTGAGAAAAAACACAAGCCCTAGTCACAGCAGTTTTTAAGTGAATGTCCACTTTACCGTACTTGATGATCTGCTGAGCTACTGATGTAAGAAACTACGAGTATCTGTAGCTACGTCCTTCCTCATATATTCATTAACTCATTATCGTGGTTTAACCTGCCCATGATTCAGCTCCATACAGCAGCTTGCCCGTGGGCTTCCCCTGAGAAGATGAATACAGAGGCGTATCTCTCGATTTTTTTCTATCCACAACTTAAAAAAATATTTGCAGGTTCAACAACTCCACTCCTGACATGCGTCTGGTCTATGATATATTCACCTTTGTGAAGCAATGCTTTTTATGTTGCTTACAAAGGCAATTCCAACTCCTGCATGTTTCCATTTTTTCCATGTTTTCCTACCCATTGGAACTACTCAACAGGCCAGAGCTGTAGTTCCTCTCCTCCCATGTACGCACTGTTAAGTCTCTGAAACACCCCTAGCATTTTTTGTCCCCTCCAATAATCTTTCATCCCTTTCAGCACAGGAGGAGGGCAGAGGGCAAGAACGTGATCAGAGGAGGAAACATTTTGTTCCAACTTTTTTTCAGACACCAACCACGCTTCCCTAGTGTGGAAGGCAAGTTTTGGACCCCCCACCCCTGCTTCCTGCTATGATGTCTACCTGATCAAACTATGGTGACTGCTTCTGGTTGCTATTGAATCAATGTCCTACCAAGCAGCCTCAGCAGGATATAACTTCTAATTTCAAAAACATTGCAAATAATCATTTTGATTTGGCGAAGAACACCTCACTTGGCTTTCCCATGAACTGTTTGAAAAATGTAAAAAACTCTCCTAGTTCACATACTGGCTTTTCTGTTTGTTTACTTCTATCATCACTTGTCCTCAGGGACCAGCTCACTCTTTTTATTTTCAATCCCCCCCATTTTTGCCTTCTGGTATGTTGTACCTGCTTTTTTCCTGGACAGAATTACTTCCTGCACAGCATGCTGCTAGCTGCTGCTAGGCAAAGGCGACCTCATGGAATCAGCCCACAAGAAGAGTATTTCCATGTCCCTCAGCGACACAGCCTTTCTTTCTGGAACTCTCTGGTCCCGATACCAAGAAAATCAGTTACAAAAACCCACCCCTTATGTGACTTATGTAACCCCTGCATCCCCTGACCTCTGAGTTTGAGCTCCCCGCAGAGGGACCAGTGACCTTTTTCACCTGTACATATTTGCCCTGGCCACGCAAAAAGTAAAACAAGTTCAAAGTCAGAAGCCTAACACAGGCTTTTTGGTGAGTTTGCCGTGTGTACAAACAGAACTGATTATGGGGAGGACCTTGATCTTTACTCTTTTTCCAATGAAAGGAAGTCCCTGCATAGTAATAAAAGCCACATAAACCTCACGCTATGCTGTATGCCACTGCCTGATGGTATCACTCACTCTATCTGTTGCAGCTTTCATGAGCATGCAGTGCAGAAAGTAAAATCAAGCTCATGGCAATAAATGCAATTATGTCGAAGAACTGAACTTGAAAAGCCTCTCCCTCTCCCTCCTACTCTGAGCCAAGTTGCAAGGCACTGAAGGGCTAATTTAAAAAGAAAACGAAACAAAAAACAACCAAACAAAAAAAATAGTAGTATTTCAGGCCCTGTCAGATTCTGTAACATGAGAGAGAGCACTCACATGTCAGCTCGCTCTTTCAGGGCATAAGGTGTCAGCATCCTGGATCCAGGCACAGTTTACTGTCTGGTCCAACAAACTTGGAATTTGTTTCAGCAACGGCACAGCTGAAAAACCGGAGGTAGCCTGAGGTTATACACCTCCTAGAAGAAAGACTGAAGTCGATTCTATGACAAAGTAACCCACGTAGTTGATGTGGAGCGAGTGGTGGACATACTGCCTACCCGGATTTCTCCAAGGCTTTCAATATGGTTTCCCACAGCCTCCTCCTAGAGACACGGATGAGTTATGGTCTAGATGAGTGACTGTGCGGTGGGTGGGACCTGGCTGACGGGCCGCTCCCGGGGTGTGGTGGTCAATAGCTCCTTTTCAAACTGGCAACTTGCCCCAAGTGGGGTCCATCCCCCAGGGATTGATATTGAGCCCAGCACCGTTTAGTACCTTCATAAGGGGTCTGGATGATGGGTTCAAGCGTACCCTGGTGAAGTTTGCTGATGATACCCCACTGAGTGGGGAAGTGGACACCAGAAGGGAGAGCCACCCTGCAGGAAGACCTGGATCGGCTGGAGGGGTGAGCTGACAAGAACCTTATGAAGTTCAACAAGGACAAGCATAAGGTCTTGCACCTGGGACAGCATAATCCAGGCTTGCAGCACAGGCTGGGATCTACCTGGCTGGGGAGCAACTCTGTGGAAAGGGACCTGGGGGTCCTGGTGGACAAGCTCAATATGAGCCAACAGTGGGCTGCTGCGGGAACGAAAGCCAGCGGGATGCTGGGCTGCATCAGCAAGGACAGCACCAGCAAAGAAGTCATTAGCCCACTCAGCACTCGTCAGGCTGCACCTGGAATACTGTGTTCAGTTTTGGTCCTCGCTACGCAAAAAAGATTTGGACAGGCTGGAGAGAGTCCAGAGAAGGGCCACAAAGATGATCCAAGGGCTGGGAAGCCTGCCAGACAAGGAAAGGCTGAGAGAACCAGGTTTGTTCAGCCTTGAGAAAACCAGGCTTAGGGGAGACCTTATCACCATGTTCCAGTATTGAAAGGGTGGCTGCAAAGTAGATGGAGACTCCCTTTCTACAAGGAGTCACATGGAAAAGACAAGTGGTAATGGGTGCAAGTTACTCCTGGGGGGACTCTGATTGGACACAAGAGGAAAATTTCTCACAGTGAGAACAATCACCCATTAATTTCCCCAGGAAAGTGGTGGATTCCCCAACTTTGGGCACTTTTAAGATTTGGCTGGACAGGGTGCTGCAGCATCTTCTCTAGACTGTGCTTTTGCTAAAAAAGGCTCCTTGAGGTCTCATCCAACCTGGTATTCTATGACTCTGATTAGCCCCTCAGGATCTGTACTTCAAACTCCCCATTTTTGTCCAAAATACACTGACCACTGACCTATTTGAATTAAAAAAGAGAAAAAAAAAAAAAAAGTATATCACCCCTAGGTTTTGTTCGCTTTAAAGTAGATCATAATGCAATCGTACTTCAGATGCAAAATCCTAGGCTTTGCAGCATGCCCAAGGTCATACCTCTACAGCACCTTGATGTGGCGGGCATCCCCTGAATTTCAGTAGAGCTCAGGCAGCAACTATTCAAAAATTCACCGTGATCAGAACTGAATTAGCTCTGGTCATAGTGCAGTGTTGCAACTCATAATAACCTCCCTACACGCATCACAGTGTAAGCTTTGGACTTTGAGAGTTAAAAGCAAGATACAAGAAGGGTTGTCAGCACCGTGATTTTGAAGGATTAAAATTCCATTGATAAACTTCTGATGATGTATCAGACTAAACTTTATTAGATTAATTAGATGTCAATCTAATCCAAAGTGCATAAGTAAACTTAAAAAATCTCACCTACAATTCTTCCACCAGAAAAACCTTATCTATCTCAGTCCATTTCAGCAAACTCCAACAGGCAAACACAGCCGAACTTACTCTGTCAAACTCCCTTTTATTTCACAGATGTTAATTGCTAACAAAGCTAAACAAATCTGAAGTTCAGGTTGAGTCACTGAAACTTGTTCCAAAGACTTGGAGGAACAGACTTCACGCTATTTTTTTGTCACTTCAACCCTTATTTCCCGTTTTGAAATAGAACATGTAACAGTGAAAACACTTTCACATTTTAACTTGTTTGGCATCGTTTTAACATTTTTAAGCTTTACATCTTCTGCATGAAAAGCAATAAATATGCTGCATGAAAACAGATTAGAAATATCTCATTAATCAGAAAAACCATTAACGAGAAACTTTTTTTTCATATGTAGATGATTCTTATCAGTGACCCACTTGGAAAACTTTCTGAGTTTACACATTTTGCACAGATTTAACAGCATTCTTGGATTCGGTCCAGCTTTAAGAGATCTAATTCACTCCTTTTACGAAAAAACATGCTGGTTCTAAACACACATAGCTGAAAACAGAAAGCAGTCTTAGGAGTTAAATGTTTTTTATGCAGCTAAACTGAGACACCGCAGAAGTAGATTAAGTTCAGTGCTAAAGAGCATTTTAAAGCATACTAGCAATTACACGGAAAGCTGGACATAGTCACTATGAGGCTCTCAATCCAAACGTATCTTTGGAAAAGTCAGATTTAGTATCACATCAGCTCACTATTTTTTAAATATATTTGGTAACTCTGCTGGAACACAGATCCTGCTTATTGCTTTGAAACATACATTATCATTGAAACCCAGGTGCTTGTCCAGAGTTCTTAATAGCCAAAATTGAAAAGATCACATAGAGGGCAGTAGGAACAAAGGCACGTGGTTAATTTATAAAAATATTTACAGAGTACCTCAACATTTATTTCTATCTACTAGAAACTCATTCACCTTGAATAAAAAAAAGACTACTGAAACTTGATAAAGGAGATCATCCTAAACAGATCTTCTCGAGCAGTATGAGCAGAATCTTATATACCATTATTTCTGCAATTAAATTTCTCTTTTAATAGGACTTTTCAAACGTTAAAGTTCATAACTTTACTAATCCTCTAAGCACGGTGACACTTCGGTGCAATCCCCTTCAAGGCTGAGGGTGGCGCAGTTAAGGCAGTCTGCTAACAGTAGTTTAAAATTCAGCACAGTCTTTAATCACCGAGGTGCCTGGCAGTTCTGCTTGGAGAGCTGTCTTTTGAAACCTCCGTCCATACTGTCATCCTTCTAGCTGATGCAGCCTGGAACACAGCACGTTTAAACACCACGGTTCCGCAGCGTTTTGGGTTTTTCTGGAGGTGGGAAGGGAGAAGGGGTCTAACATCACGCTGTTAGCTCCGTAAGCAACTCCGCACGATGGTGAACATCCACAAGTTGACGTTTAGCTTTACTGCATGTTGTGCTCACCGTTATGGGCTGCCAACACCACGCTGGTAAAACACCACCCACTACATTCAAATCTATGAGCACGGTAAATCCTGGTACTGGAATCTGCACTCCACTGAGAGTGTGTCGACCTGGTCTGTTGCCAAAAGCAAAATAATTTTCCTAGGGTGTTCTAGTTATGGGGTTTTGTTGTTGTTTGGTTTTTTGGGTTTTTTTTTTTTAAGTGGAAGTTCACTGAGGCACAAATTCAAAATAAAAACAATCCGCTCTGAACAAATCAACCAAGCTTTTTAAGAGGGCTTCATCTCATTCTGAATCCCACCCTGCCCCCTACAGACATGAACTAGTAATTTTGAAACTATGATCCTTCAACTACGGCAGAAGATTTGACTCTAGTAGTATGGAAATGGTTTCCATCAAACTTTAAGAAGGCTATGCCTTACTAAAAGGTGACTAGTGCCGCCTCTCTAAAGCTGATAGGCTGGGGGAACCAGAACCGAGCATTACACAGTGTTATAAAATTCCACAGAAGGGAAAAAATTAAAAGTTAACTGCATAGTATGTGATCCCTTTTATTTACAAAAGCTGCCCATGTATATCCATGTATATCCTAGGTGGCAGACAGCAGAACAGCTGCTCAGCCTTCAGATGCAGGTGTTGAGTGGTTGCTAAAACGTGTTTCCATCTTGCTTGCTGTCACATTCTTCAAAGGAAAGTTACAGAAGTGGGAAGGAAAAACTAAGAGAAAATAGAATAGCGTTTTCAGACAGATCAATATTCCTCAAATTTTTCATTTGAAATATTCAAGTAAATTTATTGATGATGAAAGTCATCAGAAGACCATTCTCCTGGATTTAAAATATTTTGGTTTTTTCTTTGGAAAAAAAGAAAAAAAAAACCAATACACATCACTAAAACCACAGATGCTGTGGCTTTCCTGCCTGCCCCTCTCTCCTTATGTATGTCCATACTGATGACAGCGACAGTTCAAAAATGTCTAATCACTATCTAAATTAACAGGGTTGTAGTCAGGGTCATCCTCTTCATCCTCCAACTCCAAATCATCCATTTCTTGGAATAAAGATTCATCAACCTCCACGCTGTTTCCAGCTGCAAAGAACAGAAAAATCATTTATTTTCATGCAAGTAGGAAAACAGTACCTGACCGACAAAATACACACCACTTTCATATTCCTACTTCAGTGCAGGTAGCTGTTACCTTACTTGGCATTTTATATATCAAATAGATATGGAAAAGGAAATGGCAAATTTATCATTTTACAGCTGAAGTGAAGCATTTTTTCCTCATACCAAAAACCAGTCAAGAGAAATATCATACAAGACCTCAGAATCCACTGGGAGAATGAAATTAATAGTTATAGTTCCTAGAAGCAGAGATCCTTTCTCCCAGGTTCTGTCAAAGCAGGAGCTCAAGACATCACACCTAAAAGCGCTACAACTATCATAGCAATGGAAACACACTGGGTTTATAAAAAAGCCACTTACAGACCATTTATATGCCTACATATATTTGCTTTCAGATTTAAATTTTAAAAGCAAGATTAAGCTTTGCACTCTTTAAATTTTCTTCTGAAAGAGACAATGCTGGCCTAAGCATAAAGAGGACTCTGGCTGGAACAACAGCGGCATCTCCAGGACAGTGAGTGCAGTTCTGTTCTGGCACTGGATTTGACAGAGCCTTTAGAACTGAGGAGGTCACACCTCAAATACTGTGTTTGGTTTTGGGCCCCTCACTGCAATAAAGACATTGAGGTTCTGGAGCCTGTCCAGAGAAGAGCAACGGAGCTGGGGAAGAGTCTGAGGCACAAGTGCTGTGAGGAGCAGCTGAGGGAACTGGGGTTGTTTAGTCTGGAGAAGAGGAGGGTCAGGGAGACCTTACTGCTCTCTGCAACTACCTGAAAGGAGGTTGCAGAGAGGTGAGTGTTGGCCTCTTCGCCCACGTAACAAGTGATAGGACAAGAGGAAATGGCTTCAAGTTGTGCCAGGGGAGGTTTGGACTGGACATTAGGAAAACTTTCTCCACCAAAAGGGTTGTCAGGCACTGGAACGGGCTGCTGAGGCAGGTGGTTGAGTCACCGCCCCTGGAGGTATTTACAAAACATGTGGACGAGGTACTTAAAGACAGGATTTAGGGGTCGTATTAGCAGTGCTAGGTCAGTGGTTGAACTTGATAATCTTAAAGGTCTTTTCCAACCTAAATTATTCTAACACCATTATCCCATTTAAGCTGTGAAAATTAGTATTACTTTAATTACACAGTACTGTAATACTACACTGTAATTAGTAACCTGTTATATTTATGACAGAATGCAAACAGCAACAGGAGTTTTTAATCACCAATAGCAACAGAACTAAAAGTTAATATATTAATCCCAAGTCATTTGGACACAGAGCCCAAATATAGAGGTCTGTTCATAGAACCATCACAGAATGGTTTGGGTTGGAAGGCCATCTAGTTCCAACGCCCCTGCCATGGGCAGGGACACCCTCCACTAGACCAGGTTGCTCCAAGCCTCCTCCAGCCTGGCCTTGAACACTTCCAGGGATGGGGCATCCACAGCTTCTCTGGGCAACCTGTTCCAGTACCTCACCAACCCCACAGTGAGGAATTTCTTCCTGATGCCTAATCTAAACCTCCTTGCTTTTAATTTAAACCCATTACCCCTTGTCCTGTCACTACAGGCCCTTGTAAAAAGTCCCCCCCAGCTTTCTTGTCAGCCCCTTCAGGTACTGGAAGGTACTACAAGATCTCCCTGGAGCCTTCTCTTCTCCAGGCTGAACAAGGCTAACTCTCTCAGCCTGTCCCCATAGCAGAGGTACTCCAGCCCTCTGAGCATCTTTGTGGCCTCCTCTGGACTCACTCCAACCAGTCGATATCCTTCTTGTGTTGGGGGCCCCAGAGGACGACACAATACCACAGGTGAGGTTTCACAAGGGCAGAGTAGAGGGGGAGAACCACCTCCCTCGACCTGCTGGCCACGCTTCTCCTGATACAGCCCAGGATACGGTTGGCTTTCTGGGCTGCCAGCGCACACTGCCAGCTCATGTCCAGCTTTTCATCCACCAGTACCCCCAAGTCCTTCTCCTCAGGGCTGCTCTCGATCCATTCTCTGCCCAGTCTGTACCTGTGTTTGGGATTTCCCCAACCCATGTTCCTCCCTTGAGACAGCCAAACCTTCTGTCACCAACCCATCTTCACTTTAGGCATTTTTGGAGGAAGGCAAGGTTAAATTATGCCTTTTAGCTAAAAGAACTTCAACTCCCCCATGACTGCCATTTCAAATTTATAATGTTCACAAACAATTTTTCTTTTTTTTTTTTTTTTTGTTGTTACTCGCAGAGAATATTCTGGACTCTTTTCTGCATGCGTGTCTTGGCATAGCAACAGATAACACAGCTACGTTAAAGAATTGCCTTAACTCAAAAATCAGTCTTTTAAACTAAGATACGAAAAGGCAGTCCAGAAAATTAAATAGATATGCGACTGAATAGATTTATTTGATTTACCTCCAATAGATTTTGCAAGTTTAACATCTTTTGGCATGGGCTTGTAAAATTCTCAGCTGGCACTAGGTCATTTTTTTTCAGTAAGATAAGAGGCAAACCTCCACAAAACCACAAAGAACTGTATTGCACAGAGGCAAATAGCATTTAATTTGACCTGCAAGATGTTTACTATTGGTATTGAGGTTCACAGAGAAAACAACAGAACTTCAATATCTGTGATCAAAATCACAGATAAGGCAAGGTAAAAAGGCTGGCTATTAGAAAAAAAGAAAAAGCAGGGTTTGGTTGTGGTTTGGTTTTGCTTCCAGTCCAAACACTTGAATAGAAGCAACAGAAATTAGACCAACAAAAGCTCAAAACTGCAAATAAATATGTTTTCAGATGTTGAAAATGTTGTGTGTGTTTTTGAAAGAAGTTAAAAATCACTTCTGTTCAAATTGCAAAACAGTACATCTCAAAGTTCTTCTGATGTAAAAGTGATACTGAGATAAGATGTTAAGTCAGAAATACAATATAGAATTTACTTAAGAATTTTGACCTATTTTCAAACACTGTCTTTAAGCTGCAGAAAGAAAAAGAAATTTACCTTCCTCCAAGAACTGAATGTCAGAGGTGTCAAGGTTGTGATCCATTTCAAACAGCTGTTTTCCTAAAATTTATAAAAGAAAAAAATATATATAAGCAAGTAGAATCCTGAAATAACTAGCAATCTAAGGCAACAATAGTTAGCACACATATTTTAGGCTTTTCTAATTAATCAATTTTAGCAGTCTTTGGAATTGTATGGGGTTTGGTTATTTTTTTTTTAACTGCTCATTTCTCTAAGTTCCCCATTCTGATTTTTTGACTACTCATCCAGAATTCTTCCCCACCAACAGGCTTCTTCCTCTTACATGTAAAATGGGTCACTGTTTCTTACAGTTACTTTAATGATACTAAGGCTTTAACAAGGGGAGTGGGAAAATTTACATTGTACTGCCACACAATGTTTGCTGAGTCCTTAGTGCATTAGTTCTCATCTTGCATTCCACAGGAAATCCTCTGTGGGAGCTGGAAAGGAAATTAGCTGCCTCCTCCACCTTTTTCCATATATCCTCCCCATTCACAAAGCAACTTGTATCTCCATAGAAATCACCAGCTCCTCCACAGACTATCTGTGAAAGAAACATCACGCAAGGCAAAGTGAAGCCTTTCTGACTGGGAGGTAGGGGGAAAAAACCTCAGGATGTTTCCCACATAAACTACCCATCTTCCATCTACATTTGTATTGTTTACACAAACTTTCACCAACAGGACTGGTTGGTGTTTGTGGTAAAACATTTAAGACACCTTCTACTGGGGTTACACACACGACATCTAAGAATAAGCCTGGCTTTGATTTTGTAAAAGGAAGCTCCTATAAACTAGACTTGTATAGAGAAAAACGGACACAGCATGCTGATGATAATTTTATGAACAGGAAAGCTAGAAGCAGATGGATTTCTACTCTCTCATCTTTGCAGATTCCCAAACACATGGCCTTCTGAGGAGAATCAAGTGTGTCCACTACGCTGAACAATTTTTCATGAAAATTATTACCATTTAAATTTTTATGTCTCCATTTAATTCCATCAAAAGTAGCCAAGAGTATCAAAAGCCTTCAGAATGGAAAAGAAAAGATAACAGTGATACAGCACGATCACATTGGTTACATTTTCTCAGGTAATCAGGTTAAAAAGTAGATCCAACATCACAGGAGAACCAGTCCAAAGCTAAGCTGAGGAGAGTGTGGAGGAGGATGCCCAAGATTTAATTATTACCTACAGAATCTCATAAGAAAAGTAACTTTCTCCATATTTTGCTCACAGGACACAGTTTGCTTTCTGCTGGACAAACAGTGATCTGCAAAACACAGAGCCCAAAAACACTGCTATGACAAGCTCTTTCCCAAAACACCAGAGCCGCTCTCACTAGGCATCGTAGACTTGTCACATGCAGCAGCTTGCCTCTGCATTGCTTCAGTCCAGCGACAGCATCTCAAAACTGCGTCTGGATAACGTGAAGTCACTGTACAATCCAGTGCAACAAAGGCTGCATCACTAAACTGTCCGATGTAGATTCTTTCTGTTGCTTAACCAACCCCAATTATCTCTGACAGAACAACGTTTATCAGCAGCAGCAGTATACCGTTTGGCGCAAAACCAAGAGGCTTAAACACACCATTTGGGAACCTTAATGAATACAGCAGAAATTCTGACTCTATTAGCTTTGTATTCAGCCCCAAATCAGCACTCTGAAAGACTTCATGCGACACGGAGGACAATAATCAAATACTGCAAAAAGTTTGCTTACTACCATCATCTTTTGGTGTAAAAACTACTTTTAGACTTGTCATTACAGTCCAGCAACATCGCAAAAACTTCAGAAGCAGTTTTAAATCATACCGCTTAGTTTATTCTTGCCCGCTTGTTCTTCTTCTTTCATTTTTTTCCTTTTTATTTCTAGGAGTTCTGCATCAAACTTCGCTTTCCAGTTTAGGAAGTTCTCAATGGTAACCGGAGTGCCATGAAAACGTTGCTGAAAGAACAGAAAACAAGGCTGTAAACACAACTTGCAAAGCTACAAGTGAAGCATTCTCTTAATGATTTCGATTACAACACTCCAGCAGCACTGCCTGCTGTGAAGTACTGTGAGAAATTAATCCTAACCTTGAGAATATAAAAAGAACACATTCTTACTGGTTTTTGTCATAGGATTCTCCCTCCAGAGCGCTGTACCGAGATGGAAATTCTTAGGGAAAAACGTTGCGTACTACTTTTGGACCTACAGTGCAATAGTTAGCAACACACCACTAATATAGGTTATCTGTAAGTAGGCAGCACTTCTCACCAACTCCTAAGTGCAATCCACACAGAAATACTTTCCATTAAATGCATTAACCATTCTATCTTGTTGAGTCAGGAAAAAAAAGAGTCTTTTTTACCAGCTATTTTTCTGCCATTTTCAGAAATACTGAACCTTCCAAGTCCCATCACCCTCTAGCTTTTTCTGGGGAAGGAAGTGAAGACTCAGTAGTTGGGGCTTACCACAGCACATTCCATGAATGGAAAAGCTATTCCACTAGTAGAAAGAACAAGTGCAGGGAGGACAAACCAGTCTTGAAGACTGGTCCCACTACTTCCACCCTACCCACTCAGCCTACCAAGGACGTGAGACTTCCTCAGACCATGCAGCCTGTGTGCAGCAAGCCATATTCCAGGCCTTTTTGCTTCTCAGCCCCTCTTGCCTCTTCAAGAAAAAAAATGGCTACAGCGACTTTGATTTGGTTTGGGAAAAATCCCTGTGCTCCACCTTAGGATGTAATGCTAGAAGGGACAGTGAATACGTCTCTGAAAAGACTGCTTTAGAAAACAGGGGCTGTGGGGAGAGGAATTATCCCAGTGCATTAAAGAATCTTCTAGTCCTCAAATTTTAATCGTATCAACTTTGGGACAGATGTTCCTCTCCCACGGCAACCAAGAATTACTCCTGCATCAAACCCACACATTTAAAAAGAGCAGGACATTTTTAGTTGAAAACATTATTTTACATACTTTCTCTTCTTCTTCTGCTTCTCTTTCTTTCTGTTTCTTTTCCTCTTCTCTTCGTGTTTTTATTTGATCCACTATTTCATTTAATTTCTCCTGCACTGCTGAGACTAGAGTGAAGATCATCACCATTCCTAAATTTTCTTCTGCCTACAACACAAAGAAGGAAATTACAACAGAAGGAGAACCTCAAACCCTCAGCAGCTGAATGCATAAGTACATTTAGAAAGCAGTACACACCCTGCACCAGTCTCAGAAGCGCACTGTAAAATTCAAGTCAACTGGCCAGTTAATCCAGTTATTCACCCCCCAAAAAGGGTGCCCAGCAAAACACCAATGATGAGCAGCTGTGTTCAGGTTATCAACATATTGTAGACATTTGGAAGGCTTTTTCATGAATAAAACAAAACTTATAGCACAAATACAACTCCAAGATTTGAATATAATAAATCATAGACAAGTCACTCAGAACCTCTCCTCTCCTGAAATGGTTTACTCCTTAATCCCATTACATGCCCCTTTGAAGTGGGGCAGTTTCCCAGGAAAAAAAAAAAAAAAACCAAACAAAAAACATCAGTTGATGGAAGGAAGGTTATATGAAGTAAACTGAAAAGAATGCCTATGGAACATACTATGGCAATTTTAAGGTAGGGAAGGCTTGTCAAGAATTCCCAAAACCAAAGAAGTGTTTCCTTCTCATTCCTTCACAATGGACTCTCACTGATCCCAAAGGTTGAAGAGATTCCCCCACACACCTTGCCAAATAGTTATGTTATTAAAAAGAATCAAGAATCAATATAGCATTTTTTATTCTTTCCAAATAAAGTTGAAGTGACTTATTTCCACAAACACTATATATACAGTTAAATAAATTCACCTTAAGCTAGGACTGCAAAAGAGGGGAAGCCCTAGAGCACTTCCATTTCATTAATGTATCTGTGCATACTGCATTAGCCGTGTATTTTACCTCATTAATGTAATTTACCTCAGTAATGTTATTTACCAAACTCAAACATCAGTTAGTTTCTACCATATGGAATATGCTCCAAACCAGTAGCATATACCCCAGAAAACAACTGACTTGAGAGAGATATTCTGGCTAAAGTATGAAGTGATATCAAGCTGAATTGAGGTAAGTCCATTTTCCTTACCTGTTGTTCTAGTAGTTTTAGTATGTCTGTGACATCATTATCATCAAGATTCTCCTGTGAGACAATTTCATAAAGTGGAGTTTCATCAGGATATTTTTCTCTATAGGTAAATTTAAGGGTTGTTTGGACAGCTACAAGATAAAAAAAATATATTTTTGGAGTGATAACTTTATAAAACTCTAACTGTACATTTTCCTAATGCATTAGCAATTTAAAAGTGAAGGAGACAGCACCAGTTTCTTCCTTCTGATACAGTAACCCAGAACAGCAGCTCTCAAAGCTGCTTGGCAAGCCCCTGCAACCACTGATACCCAACAAATACAGAGGGACTCGGGACCCACAGCTCTTTGCCCTGGAACTGTTCCCCAAGGGCTGCATATCTGCAGTACAGACTCAGTTCTCCCATGTGGCTGGTATACAGAGAGTTGCTGGGGGAGGGGCGGGAATCACCTCACAACATAAGCTATTACAGGGATGATGAGAACCCAATACTTTTTGCAGCTATGCTGCAAAACATTTGAGATGCAGCACAACAAAGCAGCCCTAGTGAGAGAGTACATTTCTGTAAGCTAAACACAGAACGCCAGAATCCTTGAGCTATGTTTTCTGAGGAATAATTGCTGGATCAGGCCCCTAAGATGACTTAAGTGGACGTGTACCTAGTTGTTGGTGATAAAATTAGGCTTATGCAGAAACTACTCCTACATATGTTTAAGACATGATTAACTTACTTTCATCATTTTCTCCCGCTTCAGATGTCACAGTGATTGTGAAAGTCGTCGGCTTTTCTGACAATACTGTTCAAAGGAAAAAAAAAAAAAAAAGAGAGATTACTTAAATCATGCAACTACTTCTTCACATCATTAAAACTTAACTTCTCAAGGACTAATGAAGCAAGGAAGCTCCTGATACAGTGTGTTAAGGGCCTTTTTTCCCCTGTTACTAAAAACTTTTCAGTTAACAGCTATTTTCCACGTGATGTGATGTTTGGAGCATGTGGTGGGTTGACTCCGGCTGGACGCGAGATGGTCACCAAAACTGCTCTACTGCTCCACTCCTCAGCTGTGCAGGGTAGGGAAGATATTATGAAAGGCTTGTGAGTCAAGATAAGGACAGGGAGAGATCACCCACCAATTACCATCACAGGCAAAACAGACTCAACTTGGGGAAAATAATTTATTACCAATCGATTCAGAGTAGGATAATGAGAAATAAATAATAACCCTTAAAACACCTTCCCGACACCCCTTCCTGCTTCCTAGGCTTGGCTTTGATCCTGATTTCTCTACCTCCTCCCTGCCAGCAGTTCAAAGGGATGGGGAATGGGGGTTGTGGTCAGTTCATCACACACTGTCTCTGCCGCTCCTTCCTCACTGGGGGAGGACTCCTCACACTCTGCCCCTGCTCCAACTTCAGTCCCTCCCATGGACTGCAGTTCTTCGCAAACTGCTCCAGTGTGGGTCCCCTGTGGGGTCACAAGTCTTGCCAGCAAACCTGCTCCAGCCTGGGCGCCTCTCTCTACAGGGCCATAGGTCCTGCCAGGAGCCTGCTCCAGCATAGGCTTCCCACAGGGTCACAGCCTCCTTCAGGCATCCACCTGCTCCAGTGGCTCCATGGGCTGCAGGTCTGCTCCACCGTTACCCTCCACGGCTGCAGGGCACAGCCAGCCTCACCACGGTCTGCACCATGGGCTCCTTCTCCACTGACCTTGGTGTCTGCTGAGTTGTTCCTCTCACATCTCACAGCCACAGAGAGTAATTCCTGTTGCACAGCAGCAGGTTTTTTTCCTTCTTAAATATGTTATCCCAGAGGCACTACCACCGTCACTAACGGGCCAGCTCTGGCGAGCAGCAGGTCCATTTTGGAGCCGGCTGGTATTGGCTCTGTTGGACACAGGGGAGGCTTCCAGCAGCTCACCACCTGCAGCCCCCCTGCTACCAAAACCTGGCCATGCAAACCCAATTTGGGTGCTCTTTCAATGAGAGCAGATAACACCAACAATACCAAAAAGTTTCTCCTTTGGAAAGTTTTCTCTTTTGAAAGTTTCACTTTTCTAAAAAGTACAAACCTACCTACCATCAAAAGATTTATGTTGGAGAACCGAATGTGTGCAGAAAGCTCCCAAAGCTAATTTGCTTTATTGTGCTAGATAGGCATGATAAGCATCCAGTGCACTCTTGACCCTGGACTATTTTTACTATTTCTATATTTAGGACAGCTTAGTAATGCTTCATTAAACAACAAAAATAAAGGAATAAGTAGTGATTTCCTTCAAGAATGTAATACCCAAGTAATGTACTAGAATGAAATTGCATGAATGAGGCAGCTAGAAGACAGACAAGTAGCTCTATAGAGACACACAAAATTCAAGCCCCGTGTGTCTCTACAGATCTGCTTGTTCCCTTTTGGGCTGCAGACCCTATCCTCAAATAAGGACTGCTCTGTATCACTGTTACACCCTATGCCAACTCAAGTCTATATGGTCTCACAGTATTAAATGAATTTTGCCTAATAGCTAATGTACCGCTATTACCATTGCCTATTTTTCTCCCTCTGCTTTTGGATGTAAGAGCATTACATGAACGAACAATAACTCAGAATAAGCATCATAGTGGAGACTATATGAAAGTATATTAATTCCGTATCAGCATCAGTGATTCAGCATCCCCAGCTACCAGACTAGAAGATTTTCAGATTAAACTAAGGGGCAAATGTCTGTGTGGTGAAGTTGCTGCCCCATAAGATCCTGTGGGACTTTGGGCAGAGAAGATACTACGCTGGCAGGACACAGAAAACATACAATGATTTGTTCCACTGTTAGCTTCTTTGGATACTGAGCACCATAAAGCACACTGGAAGAGCTAGCACGGTAGACACTTGCTTGACGCTAATTCGGAAGTCCTGAAAACCTCAAGAGCCAAGGTATCCATCACATCAAAGTTTTAACAACATGACATACTGCACGCCCCTGAGGATTAAAGCTTGCCTTTGCTCCACCACAGATCTGCAGTGGAGTGGGACACATCCTGGCAACGCGCTAAGAGAGGGAACAGCGCCTTTAAGCTCCCCAAAACATCCCCTGCTTCACGGCCGTGAGCAGCTGCTACCAGAAAGGAAAACTGGTCGACGCACAAGCCCACTCCCCAATTTCCACCTAGGGCCGCACCGTCTGAAAGGTTTCTCCGAAGGGAAACCACCAGCCCCAACTGGGGCTCGGATGCAGGAGCGGGTGTCCGCGCTGGGCACGGCAACACGGCGCTCAACGCCGCCGGGGCGGGCGGCCCCACGCCGGCAGCCCCACGCCGACACGTCCCCGGCGGCAAGCGCCATCAAAAGGCACAATCTTCAACCCACGCAGCTAACAGCACGGAGACGGCCGAAGGAGCCCGGGCAGGTAGGGCGCAGGGGGGCGGCTGCCGCCCGGCGGGGCCTCCCGTGCCTCCCTCGTACCGGCTCGCCGCGGCCGTGCGGCGGCGCGAAAACGCGGACCCCGCGGCGGCTCACCCGTGAACGAGTCCGGGTAGATGGACTCCAAGGCCTCCAGCTCGTTACGCTGCTCCTCGCTATAGTCGGTCATCGTCGCTCGCCGCCGCCAACGGCCATGGGCCACCCGCACCGCGACGCGACCCGCCGCTCACCGCCGGCACGCGCATGCGCGCGACCCTCCAGCATCGGCTAGGCATGCCTAACGCCGTCCCCGCGCGCGCGCGCCGTCGATCGGCGGTGGATGCCTTTGGGCTGAAGGGGAAGGAGGGAGGTGGCGGGCCGGCCTGGCTGGGGCGAGCGGCCGCCCCTGGGCTGAAAAGCAGCCGTGAGGGCACAGCTATTAGCCTTGCTGATTCTCGGGTGCCTTTCGCGGAGCGATCAAGTGCGGTGCCCTCTGGTCACTTAATTCGAGTACCTGCTGCTGGGCTTTAGCTCTGGGCAGCACGGGGTTGATGCGTTACCCACGCGTGGCTGGCGTGCTGGGGAAATCCTGCCCTCTCCACCTGCCCCCGCCCCTGCTGGCGACAGCGGGCTTGGATAGGTGAGGTGGTGAGTAACACTTCCACTTCTGAGGGGTGCGGAGCCCCACGGACAGAGGCAGGCCTCAGAGCTGCCCTGAGGCGTGCATTGCTGTTACGCAGGTATTGGCCGTTTGTCATTCTTGCATTCCTAGGGAACAGCAAACCGAAAGGGATTCGAAACTGTTGGTCTAGGAATAGCATAATGGTGCTGTGGAGGCAGCTGAATGCCGTTTCAGCCTGAAACTGGAAATTGATTTGATGAACTGTGGACATTAGGAGAATAATTTTTACTTAAAAGTGAGCAAACTGCAATTCTAAATTGATTTTGGGTAAGGTGACTCAGGTTCATAGAACCACAGAATGGTTTGGGTTGGAAGGGACCTTAAAGACCATCCAGTTCCAACCCCCCTGCCATGGGCAGGGACACCCTCCACTAGACCAGGTTGCTCAAAGCCTCATCCAACCTGGCCTGGAACACTTCCAGGGATGGGGCACCCACAGCTTCTCTGGGCAACCTGTGCCAGTGCTTCACCACCCTCTCCATGAAGAATTTTTTTACTGATACCTAATCTAAATCTCCCTGCTTTTTATTTAAACCCATTACCCCTTGTCCTGTCACTACAGGCTCCTGCAAATATCCTCCCCCCCCAGCTTCCTTGAAGGCCCCTTCACGTACTGGAAGGTGCTACAAGATCTCCCCGGAGCCTTCTCCAGGCTGAACAAGGCCAACTCTCTCAGCTTGTCCCAATAGCAGAGGTGCTCCAGCCCTCTGAGCATCTTTGTGGCCTCGTCTGGACTCACTCCAACCAGTCGATATCCTTCTTATGTTGGGGGCCCCAGAGGACGACACAATACTCCAGGTGAGGTCTCACAAGAACAGAGTAGAGGGGGAGAATCACCTGCTGGCCACACTTCTCTGGATACAGCCCAGGATCAGGTTGGCTTTCTGGGCTGCCAGCGCACACTGCCAGCTCATGTCCAGCTTTTCATCCACCAGTACCCCCAAGTCCTTCTCCTCAGGGCTGCCCTCAACCCATTCTCTGCCCAGCCTGTACTTGTGCTTGGGATTGCCCAGTTTTAGCAGTCACAGTTAGACTGTTCAGTACCAGCTCATTGATTTTTCTGTAGTGATGAATTCTTTTGAAAGATGTGCCTTCACTACCAATCTATGTGTTTCAGTGAGCAGAGGAGTGAAGGAAAATAAACCTATGGTTCTACAGCTGTATTTAGTATTAAGGATTAATCTATGCTTACAGGGTGATAGTCTACTTGTATATTGGCAGGCTGACTTCACAATGACAGGTACAATTAGTACTTCCAGTCAGTATTCTAAATTGTAAACTATTAAAAAAAATACAGGCCAAATAGTAATTTGGACAAAATCAGAAAACATGAAGTCTTATTTAAAAGTTAGTTCAGCAAGAGGTTTAAAGAATTTGACAGCTCACTCTCTCTCTTAGCTGCAAATATTGCATCATTTTATAGTGCTACTGTAAAACAAGGGAAGAAGTGGAGAGAATGCACATAGAGTAAATAAAGCAGTTTTAGTTAATTTTTTGTTGTTTGGATCCAGACATCAGCATAGGGGTTTTTTTGCTAAAACCTTCAGATACACAAACCAGTTGCATGTATTCCAAATTGCACAGTTTCATCTTAAATAAAAAACCAAAGAATTTTAAAGTTAAGTTAGAGATTGTGTTTACTAACAGAGGTTCTTTGTTTCCTAAGGAGTTCATATAAAGAGTGCAGTTCTATTACCTTCTATTGGGTTTGTGTGGCCAAGTGTTGGTAGTGGGGGGGGGGAGCTACACGGGTGGCTTCTATGAGAAGCTGCTAGAAGCCTCCCCTGTGTTAGACAAAGCCAATGCCAGCCAGCTACAAGCCAGACCTGCTGCTGGCCAAGGCTGAACCCATGAGTGACAGTGGTAGTGATTCAAGGATGACATGTTTAAGAGGGGGGGGAAAAACCCAGTGTACCAGCAGCCAAAATAGAGGAGTGAGAATATTTGAGAGAAACAGCCCTGCCGACACCCAGGTCAGTGGAGAAGGAGGGGGAGGAGGTGCTCCAGGCTCCAGAGCGGAGGTTCCCTTGCAGCCTGTGGTGAAGACCATGGTGAGGCCAACAGTGGAGCAGAGATCCATCCCATGGAGGACCCCACACCAGAGCAGTTGGATGCCTTAAGGAGGCTGTGACCCTGTGGGAAGCCCACATGGGAGCAGGCTCCTGGCAGGACACATGGACCCAGGAGCCCACACTGGAGCAGTTTTGCTGGCAGGACTTGTAACCCTGTGTGGGATCCATGCCATATCCATGCCCGCCCATGGGAAGAACTCAGGCCAGAATTGTTCATGGGGGACTGTCTCCTATAGGAGGGACCCTGTGCTGGAATAGCGAACAACATGAGGAGGAAGGAGCAGCAGAGACAATGTGTGATGAACTGCCACAACCCGTGTTCCCTATTCTGTGCCACTCAAGGGGGAAGAAGGCAGAGAAATTGGGAATGAAGCTGAGCCTGGAAAGAAGGTATTTTTAAGATTTTTGTTTATTTCTCACTATCCTACTCCAACTTGATTGATAATAAAGTATTTTCCCCAAGTTGAGTCTGTTTTGCCTGTGACAGTAGTTGGTGAGCAATCTCTCCCTGTCCTTGTCTCAACTTGGGACTATTTCATATTTCCCTCCCCTGCTGAGCTGAGGAAGTGTCGTGGTTTAACTCCGGCTAGCAAAATACCACGAAGCCGCTCTCACAAATCCCCCTCCCCTCCTCCAGTGGAGGGGAAGAATCGGAGGAAAAAGAAATAAGGAAGCTTGTAAAATTGAGATAAGAACTATTTACTAATTAAATCAATACATACAGGTACTACTGCTAATAAATACTTAAAATAGTAGCAAATAAAACATATAGTACAATATATACAATATGATACAATATGATACAATTCCCCACCATCCACTGACCAATGCACACCCACATGTTGAGGGATGAAAATCAGACCCAGAGAGCCCGAGAACCACAGCCTGAGAGTGATCACAGCCTGAGAGCTGCGGCCTGAAGGCCGGAGCCCGGGAGCCTACGCAGCAGATTCCGAGCAAACCTTATCACTGATAACACGGCCAGAAAAGTCAAAACAATCCACCAGCTCCCACACGAATGAGCCAGCACAGGAGTTAGCAAAGCAGCTAACACAGGAGGGTTAGCAAGTGCCCGGAGAGACGAGCAAGGGAGTAAGGGAGGGAGAGAGAAGGGAAGAGTAATGGCTACGGGACCCTCTTCCCCACCCAAAGAGACCGGAACATGACGTACTATGGGATGAAGTACTTCCTTGGTTAGTCTGGGTCTGCTACAGTATCCGAAGCGGACAAAAGACCTTGAGTTCAGTACAAGCCATCCCCAGCACCAGCTGAGGCCTTATCAATGTTTTCACTTACTGTCCAGCAACAGAGTTCCCTGGCAACCAGAGTAAAGGGAGTTAGCCCTTTCCTGACTGAACCCAGCACAGGAAGGGAGGGATAGAGCAACTTTGGAGGGCACCTGGCCTCCAGTCAGGGTCAACCCACCACATACCCGCAAGTTTAGGTTTCAGATGAAACACATAGGTGGAAATTTGTTTAGTGACATATAATACACATCCTTCTTCAGTTATTCAGCACATACATCATTTGTATTTGCTGAAGTGCTTGCTTTTGGTTTCAGGTTTAAATCTTCAAGAACAAACACATTTGCTAAGATCTGACGTTTAACTTACTTCTGGCTTCTGCATTTTGTACAAAATAATTTTATTTTTCCACTTCAATGGTCTGAGGTCATTTATTAACAACAGATAGTATCCTATAATCTAGCATGTGGCTTTGTAGCACACACGTACATGTGTACATGGCAGGGCAATACAAGAAGCATTGGAAAAACCTCTGGTGTGCTTTCCCTGCCCCCCTCTCTTAGAGTTAGAGGTGTCCACACAGGGAGTTAGAGAGGAGATGCGCTGCAGTAATATATCATACCACACCAAATTTTTACACAAAAGCCCCACTGAGCCTTCTTTCAGTAGTTTTAAATCACAGGAATATTTATGAGCACAGTAGAATGACTAAGTTGTACGGGTATTTTACAGGTAAAGCAAACATTACTGCACAGCATGAGATTTTTTTCCCATCCTGATTTGCTCTTTGTACAGTAGGCAAGCACACAAACACCTGAGAATCTGAAATATATCTGAAAGGAACGGGAGACTGAGCTCACTCTTGCTTTCAGTCAGAACATGTCTGAACTCAATTTTCCACCCATAAAGTGATTGTAAAGCTGCTACATGTCACACCCGTCCATCCTGCGCCTCTCAGTGGGTGTTTTATCTCCTTACCAGAACAGAAAGCTTGCTCATCCCTAGGCTCAACCTTTGTTGCTGAGGTTTCCCCATATGTTTCTTCTGTAGCCCCAGACTTAGCTTGTCATTAGGGCAGTATATTTTATTCACATAATACAAGAATGATGTGGAAGAGGAGAAATAAGGCATTTCTGCTAGGCAGCACTAAAACAAAGATGGGTATCTGCGTTTGTTCCATACAGAACAGATGAACTTACAGAATCCAGTCAAAATCTAGCTATTTTCAGGATTTTTTTAATCAGAGGAAAGAAAAAGCATTTGGGAACAACTTTCTCTCCCAGTACATACTCATCCCTCTTAGCACAAGTATTAGAAAGCGGAGAGCTGCAGCTTGAAACAGCCCACCCTAATCTAGATGTGGACCATCACATCCCGCAGGAGTCAGATGCCATCAGGATAGACATCTGTCAGCATGTGCTGAAGGACTGCATTAACAAGAGGTACTTGCCATAAGGCATTGGAAAGTTCCAGAGTGGCTCAGGTCTGATGTGGAGCTAGACCCATCCCTGTTTTTCTGCAAGGTGTTGGTGGGGCTTGTACCCTCAGAGCTCTGTTCTGATCACAGGGTCTTCATCAGTCTTCAGGTATTTTCCATCTACAGGCTCCTTGACTGCCCAGTCGTGGAGGAGGCTGTAGTCATAGTGCTCCTTATCCATTTGTTTTAGAAAGGCCAGTCCAGAAATGGCTTGCCACTCTCTGAGAGATGGGATACGGATTTCCTTCACATTTTCACTCCCTGGGACAAAGCCAAAGAACTTCTTTATGTGCTGCATGGCATAGAGCCTGGAGTGCTGGTCTGTCGCTTCATCAAAGAGCTCTTGCTCGTTATGGACGTAGCTGCTCCAGTATCTGAAATGCAGAAAGCTGAGTGGGGAGAAACAGCTCGCCAGGCAGTAAGACAGAAAGACGGTGATGACTACCACAGCAATCAGAAGCCAGCCAGCCACCTGACAAATTAAAAAGAAAACCAAACACTGTTACAACTGGAAATACTCACGAGGGTAACTTCTGAGCATCAGAAAATCCATATGATGTTCTTTACTTGCCTTTCCTGAATAAGGTTAACAAGGTGTAAGCCTTGTAGGAGTCTGTTGCCATCAAACCCAGTCCCTGCCAACTGCAGGTAGCTGTGTAGTAAAGTTGCTTCTGTCAAGTTTAAGGAAGTTCTGTTGTATAATTTGTTAAAGACTTTGCCTCCACAGCTGTTATTGTGAGAAGCCATCTATTTCCTAGTCTGTATTGGCTTATAGCTAATTTAGGTGAATTTAAGTTGAAGTGACAACTTAATATTCCCATATTATTTACCCCGTATCTATGCTTTTAGAACTGAGTCTGCTCTAAAAAATATTTTGATTCAGTTCAGGTGGAGCTCTTGCAGCCTGGGCACATGTTTCTTATGCTTGAAAGAAGAAACTTCATACCCTCCCTGGCTCTTGAACTTAAATTTCTCTTACTTGATAGCAAGATAAAGATAAAATAGATAAAGATAACATTGATTAGATGTATAGGTAAAATCCACAAAGATAAAATATATATGGTGCCTAGAAGAAAGCTGGGGGGGGGCTTTTTACAAGGGACTGTAGTGACAGGACAAGGGATGACGGTTTTAAATTGAAAGTGGGGAGTTTTAGATTAGATATCAGGAAGAAGTTCTTCACGGAGGGGGTGCTGAGGCACTGGAACAGGTTGCCCAGAGAAGCTGTGGATGCCCTATCCCTGGGAGTGTTCAAGGCCAGGCTGGATGAGGCTTTGAGCAACCTGGTCTAGTGGAGGGTGTCCCTGCCCATGGCAGGGTGGTGGGAACCAGGTGATCTTTAAGGTCCCTTCCAACCCAAACCATTCTATGACAGTACTTCTCAAGATAGTATACCAGGAAGAACATATCCTCTAGTAGCAGGTAAGAAACACAACAACCAGATGTAGTAATTTATACACCTAAAGTTCAGTTCCACTGAAAGCAAGCTTCAAAACACATATTTGGCACTCAAGCAGAAGATACTGATCCTGTTTTATCCTAACACTTTGACTCTGAATAAACTCTAGGTCTCATCATTAGATCCACAGGCAACAGAAACAACATGAGTTACTCACTTGTGACTGGTATCGGAGTAGGAGAATTACTTCATCTCTTGCCCGGGACAGCTCCGGAGGAACCAACTGACTGCATGGAAATTCAGCCAATATCTTTCTGTGTTCACTAGCAGTAACATTAAGATCAGTTCCATAATAATCCACAGAGACATACTCGCTCATGGCACAGACATAGTATGAGCCATTTATCAGGGTGACTGCTAGCCATGTTACTGGAGCAACCAGTGCCCTCCCAGTGATGCTGCACAAGACGAAGCAGATCAGTTTGCATTGCAGTAACCGGTTTGGTGTAGTCTGTTCCTGAAGAGGAGACCTTTTGCCTGTAACCAGCCTCCAAGTCTGGTTGTTCAGGGCATAACCAAGAACCAGAAGGATCAGTGCAGGAACTCCTAGGAAAGCCAGCCCATAGATAAGGTTCTGCCCAACATGACAGGGACAGCTGAACGTAAAAAAAGAGAAAAGTTGCTGCCCACCAATAGTCAATATTGCAATTACAGCATTAGCAGTAGCTGCCTCTTTGCCTTTTAGAAAAGTTAACCACTTTGGAAGGAAAGTCATTTTAGGTCTTACTCTTCACCAGATGCTTTTGCTTTAAGCCAGTTCTAGCTTTTGGTGGTATTTAGCTAATGTCCAAAGCAGACTAGGACAGAACAAACTCCAATAGCTTAAAGAAAACCCCCCTACAAATAATAATCATCTTCCTTCCCCCCCACTTATTTTTGATTCTACTCCATGACAGCTAACAGCTTGTTTGCTAGCTTTAAATATATTTGCAAAGATCCAATCATGTGTTTTAATTGATTAAATAACTGCCTTCAGCAGTTCTGGAACAATTAGCTTTTAGGCAATTGTGAGCCCTACCGGCCCCTTGCTAATTGTCTGAAACTAACAATAAGTTCTCCTTATCTTTTGGATGCCATGCAATGCTATCAAACTGATGACTACCCTGTCAGGGTTAATTGGCAAGGTGTTTGCTAATCAGTGGTAATTAGCAGAAGCATGGTGTGGGACTAGGGAAAAAAAAAAAAAAAGGATATTTCAGCTATTCTTCATAACAAATTACCAAAGCCTTGTCAAGGGGACTGATTATAAAAAATGAACCATTAAAAATGCGTTAACTTCAAAATAAACCCAGAAAATATTCCATAAATTGCATAAAGTTTGTAATCCCAATTCTGTTCCTGTTTAATGTCGGTTCTGGTTCTGAGGCAGTTTGCTCTTCCGACACTGGAGCCTGAGATGTAGTAAGCTTCTGGACCATGAGGATTTCAGTGTTTCACCTGTAGGTGGCAAGAAACTAGCATGTCTCTTTTCCCGACAGTGCTGAATGTTTTCTTTGGAAAGGGTTTTTGGTAATGTGTAATGTGCTGTTCACACAGTGTCCAGCCAGCTTCAGACATGCTCATGATAATAGCTGGCATTTGTCTAGCATCCTTGTGACTACAAGTTCTAACATTTTCTTTAAGTATCGTCAGTCCCATTCCATGAACAGAGGTAGATAGAAATTTTTCAGTAAAACGCTTCCAAAGCTGATTTCTGAATATTGGGATGTATGATCTGGGCTCTCAGCATCTCTCACAAATCAAGCCTTAAACAGAGATTGATTTGAAACATTTCACTCCTGACTATTTTCTGCAGGTTGCACTTTGTCTATGGTCATGTTATGCAGTGTTCTGTACATTGCATACCCTAGGCTGATGTGAATGTGCAAACGTCTAACTGCCTGTAATATAAACGATTTTACCAAGAAAAGAAGAACAATTAGTCAGAAATTCTATAAGGAAAACTGCCTTCCCATTACGGATAGCTATCTCCAGCATGGGTGGGCTTGGTCACATGATACAGTAGCGTCTGGGTGCACAGCCTCTTCTCTCCCCTTGCAGAGAGGGTTGCTAATAATAACTTTCAGCTCAAAAAGTAGTTTTAGCACGCACGGTATCTGCTTGGATGGCAGAGACAGTCTCACTGCTGTTGCACACATGGATGGCATGTTATACACCGCTTGCCTATTTATTAGGCAAAACCTTGTTCCTCCAGTGCACTGTTAGGGTGGATGCCTGCTTGTCTCATCCCCAGCCAAAATCTGTGAACAAGGTCCTTGCTGGTTATTGGCTCTCAAAACTATGCAATACCATTACACGTAATTAAAAGTGATAGAGAAATATGCTGAAACATACATCAGCACTTTGCCACAGCTTTTCTGTGTGTTTGGACAGAGTAGTAGCACAACATAATCCCAAAGCTGTTTAAACATTGCCATTTTGAAACTTCATTTTCTTTCAGTATCACAGGATTTTTAATAACTTTTTTTTTTTTTATCCTAGTGACATTATATTTTGAAAAAAACATCCTTTAAGTTCAGTGGAATAAGCCCATTAGGCTATTACAAAATTATTTTGAAGATGTGTTTTATGAGCTTTCCATTATACTTCAGCACATTTTAAAATCTCCAATGGATTGCTGCTTTCTTTGGGAACCCATGTCTTCTTATTTTTTTATAAGGGAGGAAGGCTTTCCCAAGCGTCACTTGTATACTCAAGAAACACATTAGATGTGAAACTGAAGAGATCTACAACACTGAAATATTCATAGTCAGCCTAAGGCTGTTGAATGAGGCAATTTATACAATCAATACAGCAACTTTGTACTGCTGCATTGTCACTCCTTTGGCATTTGCTTTCATGCTGTGCTGTAAATAATCCTGCTGGGTCATCCTATTATGGAACAAATTACAGGGTTGGATCCAATTAAGAGCCTGGGCGGCACATCAAACCTTTAAGCACTCACCTTTGCAGAGGAACCGAGTCCTGAGGTAGATATTTAGGCTCTGTATCTGATGCTCAGGAAGAGTTAGGACTGAATGCCATTCAAAATACCACTACCTGAGGTGACAGCCAGCTTGCCTCTGAAGCAAAGAGGTGCTTGTAGCTGATGTCTGAGGCCAACAGGGTACATGGGCAAACCTTAGCTGTAATTTTGCTTGTCATTTTGCAGGGCTCTATCAGCTTGAATTCACTGGCAGGAACCTCACTTATGAGAATAAGTGGGTTTTGTTTGGATTTTTTTTTAAGAACTGAGAATGGTTTGTCATTTTCTTTTAAAACATGGTTGTTGGAAGACATATGACAACTTTCTATCCTCCCATACACAAGCAAACAGTTTTTATTCGTTTGTTTGCTTTGTATTGAAATAAAGCAGCCATGGCAGAAGGAAAAGATTGGTTTCAGTTCCCTTCTTCACCTGATCTAGTCAAAACTCACCCACTCATCTCTTTCTTCCAAGAGCTCAGTTATTAGTGATGTGGTTTGACTGTGGTGGGAAGAAGCTGTATTATCCAGCCTTCCTGCCATAGTTCTACCAGCTGCACTTAGTTCCTGCACAGAGAGGATTTTGATATTTATTGGATCAGAAAAAAGATTAGGATTTTGTTATCTAATGACCAGGAAAAGGTAAAGAGAAAGAGGGAACTGTTGTTCTATTTTCCGTCTGAAGATTGGTTCCTGTAAAGTTTGGAGGAGGAGACAAAACCCTTGCCTCTCTGGTCCTGCACAAGTGTTTTCATCACTGAGTTAGCAGTCAAAAGGCTGATGTTCTGTACCTCCTCTAGCTGCATTTTGAATTGCATTTTGCATAGGTGCTGAGCCAGCCTGTGCATGTTAGAAAGCATGCTACAAAAGTACCTGTGTGACAGATTTCCCGTGGGAGTATAGCACTGCCCATCCCCTGTGTTCTGCCTTGACATGGGTTCGCTTCAGGCTGCCCAGTCATTTTCATGATCTCTTTGGCCTGGTTAAGGGAGAAGTTCCTCTCCCCTTAACCAGGACAAGCACTGATGACAAAATCATCCCTTTGTCTTAAGGGATGAATAGAAACCTCTTATATTTTTTTAGCTTAGATCTTTGGCTTCAGAATTCAGCTGTGCTTTATAGGCAAATTTATGTGAGATTCTAGGTACCTGCAGTGAGTTTCAGAAGAAAGTAGGCACCCAAACTCAAAAACATTCTTTTGAAAATAGTTCCTGAGATGCCTAACCAAGGAAGTTTCATCAGATTCCACTGAAAATACTTCCCAGACAGGGTACTCCAGTCAAGGTGGCAGTAACAGCAGTGCTTTATTCTGAAACATGGCCAAAGCAGCAGCCACACCGGGCTTTGAGTAGAAGCATTCATCCATGATGGAGGAAACCTGTATTCCAGTACTTCTTTTTCATGTAGCTTCAAACCCCCATCACTTACCTTCTTGAGATTTGAAAGAATTCAATCTTCGCTACGTGAAATATTTAACACAAGATCTGTTGAGCTGGAGACAGAGAGCAAACAAAAGCCTGATCCTGTATTGTACTAATTTGGACACCCTTCTGTTTGAATGTATTGAAAAAATGTATTCTTCTTTTGCCTCAAAGAACTTTTTTAGGTATTTTTTGGGGCATTTGACTCCTAATTTATTATCGACCTTCATATTGCACTTTGCTCTGGGATATTCATGTTTGGGAGAATCCTTAGGTACTGGGCTGCTAAAGAGATCATGTACTTAGCTCTACAGATTTCAGGTTTCCCATAGCAGCCAGTCCACTGTAAGAGACAGGGTGCTGGTGCACAGTTTTATGCATGCTTCTGAACTTCAGGAGATATTTTGTGGGTTGTTTGTTTTTGTTTTGGTTTGGGTTGGTGTTTTGTTTTGTTTTGGTTTGGTTTTTTTTTCCTGTTCAATATAATAGTAATTTTAAAGTATAATTATGTAAATTATATAAGTAAAGAGAACTGGTGTACTCTATTGCCCAAGCAGTGTGCCAGATGAACACCGGGGCCGAAGGCTAAAATCCTCTCCTGACAAACATGACAGAAGGGGAGGAGGAGGGCAATGCTAACTTCCTCACTGTTCAAATTGCCTTGGATTATTTCTGAGAAGTCTATGTTAAGGTTTAAAACAGGTGCCAGATATGTGCCAACTCTTTTCACAGGACTGCAAGTCAGACAACAGTTACAATTAAGAAGGTGGTTTTGTTCTGTTCCTGATGGTGTGTATGCAGTCCACTATTTACTTGTTTCCCTCACCGCAGCCATCGAATTCCCCGTTTATTTGGACACACCATTCCAGCTTTGTTTTCTCAATCACGTGCAAACCTTTCAAAATGTAGTACATTCTACCTAATACATCATATTATATGTGTGAATGTACATGTATACACTGTGCATGTATGTATTTCCCAAACAATGCTGGTGTGTTCTCACCACACATTGCACTGCCTGGTCCACTGTGTTCCTTCATGACTGTAGTAGGGAAAATGCAAGCTGAAGTAATTCATCCTTATATTCAGAGCTGGATAAATAAAATGGTGCTCATTTATGGGTAGCCTTAAGTGCTTTGTGATGGTTTCACTGCAGTTAAATTATTCTGATGATAATCTTTTAGAGCTGTTTTTTAAAATGCAATGTAGTACACTTTCTCGTGGAATATGGGATGTCTCTGGCAATGAGAGACATATTTGGTGTTTGTTGCTTGTCGGAGACAATCTGAGAAACAAACCCATCTCAGACTCAATTTAGAAATGCAAGTAACTATCTAGAGAATTCTAATGCCTGGCTTTTATAATTTATTTAAAATTAGATATGGGAAGTACCTACAATAGTTTCACTTACAAAATGGGGTTGGATTTTACAGGCCCAGAACAGTGCCTAGAAAAAAAATGGAAGAGGCTTATTATATTGTAAAGTTGTCAACACCAACTCATTCTGTGTAAAATGAAAGCTCTTAGGATGATTGTTTTCCGCAGAAAAAGCTGAAAATGCTTTTATCTGTCTTATTTTTTGTTGTTGGATTGTGTCATAACTTTAAACTATCATTTTTTAAATCAATTTTTCTTATCACAAATGAATCACATCTGCTGCTTTCCATGTATCTGGAGTGGTAAATACCTGTAATTTAGCATTGAATCTATTCATTAATTGAAATTCAGTAACAGCGTGGCATTCAGATGAGGCCATGTATTTTTACTTCCTTTTCTGAGAGGACTCGGTGGGAATATATGTGTAGATAAGTCCTACAAGGAAAGACAGCTAGCTGATTAATTCCTAAATTCACTAGTGGCCATAGTCTAAATGTATTGCAAATCTAAACTAACAGAATAGGCCAGATTTACCTCAGGGCAAAATGGAAAAAGAAACCTTCCTGGATGTTCATACCAGGGATGCTTACAAATGGGGGTTATAATAGGTTAAGAATGATGTAAGTTCCCCTAGAAACATCATTACTGAAAGTGCCATTTGCACAAGCCAGCAGCTGTACCCAGTACACAGTCTGTTCCTCTGGGAATGTGGGTGCTCTGGATCTGTCCTGCCGGCTTTGCAGAAACGTAGTGGTGGTAGTGCCTTGCAGCCCATACTGCTCCTGCTAGGCAGACATTAGCTCACCAGGCTAAAGGAGTCAGAGCTGACAGAAGAACATAGCTCCTTCACGTTGAAAATTATCAATTTTTAATTACCTTGTGCAGCAGTATCTTGCAATTGGGTTTTTATTCTTCAGAGAGGGATCTTCTGTTAACTCTCCAAACACCAAAACCTGACACAAACAACAGAATTAATCTGCTGTCCCTAAAAACTAAGACCTCTTGGGGCTGTCTGGTTTGACTTCTCATGGCTGTGTGCTGTGTATTTGATGACAAATCATTCTTATGGATGGAGCAGTTATTTGTGTTGTGCACAGGGGCAGATCTGTTGCCGGTCAAATTCCTCCCAAAGGGCTCAGTACGCGTAGAGAATAGGAGGAGCATCAGCAGCATTACAGACTGCAGAAAACACATCTCACGCAAAAGGCAGAAGAGCAGAAAGGACAGAACTTTAGAGATGGGAAAGAGGAAATACAGTGATTGAGAGAAAACTCGGCTGCTTGAGAAAGAGAAGACAAACTGACATCAAGTACGTCAGGCGTTACACAAACAACATGTCTCGGCCACCAGGAAGAAAGCAGGAGTACCACAAAATAGTAAGATATTTTTGTAATGTGTGATTAAAACTGTGCATCAAGCAAGAATAAGCTATTATTGTATTGATGTGTTTTATACAGTCAGATTTCTGAATAGCCTGAAAGTACTGGAAGGATGGGGATGAGTCTGCCGGTATGACAGCAGAAGAGCTGGCAGCATTTATGGCTACAATGACATCTCCTTGTGAGCTGCCAACAAGCTGCCAGCTATTAAGCAGTGACATAAAAAAACCTCCCCATAGGACTTGAAGTCTGTTTAACTCTGACCAGTAATACTAAGATTTGCCCTAGGAGCCTTCATATCTCTCCAGCTACCTTGCCTATGACATGAAATGATTTTCAGACAGTCCTGCCTGTCCTGATATACCTGAAATGATTTTCGGACAGTCCTCAGCATGATCCCTTGAGGCCAAAACTTTATTGGAGAAAAGCAGCTGTGCCAGCCACATCTCTACCCCATGAACAGTTACAGGAAGAGATGGGTCACTGGGGACCACAGCATACCTGGTAACCACTGTGTGCTTCCTGCATAGCAAACCACGTCTTCTTTTGGGGATCACGTTGCATGAGCAGGGTCCTTCTTCATCTTCCTGATGTTGTGATTTTTCTGTGCCTAGGGAGTGTCCCATCACAGGTTCTCAACATTTGGCTTTAAGGTCAAAATCTGATTCTCAAGGAAACGATGGTAAAACTGTAAGCATTGTCTTTAAATGTTGGCTTTGACCATTGGTCACATAGCACAGAATTCTATCAAGTAGAAGTTATATAGGCCAAAACTTCCTTCTTTTTCTGCACTTCATGTTAATATTCTCCTAAAGCTCCAGTAGTTGTTTTGAATATACTGCATGCAAGATTTTCCCAAGAGGCCTTCTTAAACTTTATGGTCACAAAAAGCAGTATTTTGTGCCATTAAAGATATCAGTTATTCTCCTTCCTGTTCTCTGGCAGTAGTGTGTCTAAATACAAAAAATTCAGATAGCAAGTTTCCTCAGAGTCTCTACCTGTGGTTGAAAATTTTAGGAATATTTTACCACAGGTGTAAGGACTGTTTCACCTGTTTAGGAATAGTTTACCACAAATCCAAAAAAACCAAAGCACTATAATGCCAAAATAAGGTTACAGTGGTTTAAAAACCCCAAAATAGTATTGTGCCTCAAAAAGAATATATTTGCATCTAAAAGTATAGCTATGACCCACGTATCTACATATACATCTGTATAATAAAAACTGAAGGGAGAAGAACTAAGGAAAAGAGAACATAGACAACTGTAGGCTGATAACAAAACCAAAGGGACTGTCTCACTCACTGGGCACTTAACTGCATTTTTTTACTTTATCCATAGTTCTGAAATTCTGAACAGGCTTAGGAAAGATAAGCACAAAGTTTCTGAGGCTGGAATATGTTCAGAAGCAGAGATGTATGTGCTTAGATTTATGGTCAAAGATAAAAATAACGGTTAAGTTTATGTGCCTCTGTGGTTAAATAGTCATTAAATGAAAACACAGAGAGATCTCTGTTCTGTGTTTGGATGGTTCAATTCCACACAAATCTTTCTTAAGGAACTTAAAGCTGGATGGGAAATAGTGATTTTTGACAGAAGCTGGGACAGTGGAGAAGTTTCAGAAGGCTTTAAGACAATATTGTCAATTTCTGAAAGGGGGACAGAGGTCTCCACTGAAAAAGAAATGGAAGAATATAATGTAATTAAAATTAATATACATAAGTTTGTGGACAAAAAATACTCCAATGGATTGCAAGAGTGGCTAATAAATACACTTATGTTGGCATAGTATGCTGAACTTTCTCTAAGGTGTTTGTCTTATTACAACACAGACCTTTTGCTGAGACTAGAACAACACAAAACCTGCATGACATCCATTTACTCCATTAAAAACTTGTTAACAAGAATTTGGCAAAGTGTGCAATATTATTGTAAACAGGAGTTATCACCAAGGTGAGGTTGGGAAATGGTTCTATCTATACTTCTGAAGATTTTGAACAGTGACTTGTTAGAATGGGAACATCAATTAAACTCCAAGCTTTTGATGTAAAGGGAACAGGAAGAGGTCTTTCCATCAAGCTGTTCTTCCTTTCCTTGTGTAATCTTCTATTGTTTTCATTAAGATATTCACTATTGTTTTTTCACAGTCTATAAACAAAAAGAACCCGTAGCCATAGGCCTGTAGCACTTGCTTTAATTAATTCCTATCCAAGATGTTTAGTCAGAGTCAACCTAGTCTCTCTTCTAAAGGCCAGCTGCTGCTCTTGTTAAACACAGTCAGTTCTGCAGTGCCATGGAGGTGATTTGGCAGGGCAGGGAGGGAAGAAAACTTCCCTCCAGGCTGGTGCACAGCTGAAGATCCCAGAGTAGTGCTTGTGACAGGGTCTGTGCAGAGACGTGCCTTGTACCTCATCAGTTGCTTTCCATGCTCCTTGGGCAGGCAGCTGTAATCCTTACCCATCCCCTTCATCTTATTCGTGTGGTGGAGCCATACCAACCACATCTCCTGCAATAAGATACAGAAATAATGTCAAAGTGATGTTGTCGAGGCATTTGGAGAGCTAGTACTGACAGATTCAAGTTACTTGTAAAGACTGATAAAGAAGGGGAAATGTCAAGGGGACTGATTCTTTTCTACTCTGCTTAATGTTATTCTTTACACTTGTGCTGAATTATATTATTTTTTCTTTATTCTCAGCTAATTTTTTAACTACTTTGTATTTTTGGGGGGACAAGGGGGTGATGTTCTGAATCAGGTCAACCATACCTTTGTGAAGGAACTGGAATTTCAGTGTATATACTGTTGTTCTTATTGCAAAAGGAGTAATAGCTCATTGATGCTACTACTCTTCCTTGTCATTAATCCTGAATGGCGTTTGACAACATTTGTCAATCCAGCATACATATGTCCTGTTACAGGATGCAAGAATGCACCTGATGAAAGTAGCTGTATACCAAGAAATGGTATTTCTGACAAGCAAAATGTTCAGGTTCTGTCATACTTGAGTTGTGGATTTCAGTGATTACACGTTCATGGAGAAAAGTTTCTTTATTAGTGTATATGTTATTTTGGCTTGCTTTTAATACAGTAGAAGCTCAAAAGCATGAAAAGTTTGATTCTAGTTTTCTTAATTTTTTATTTTCATCTTTTCTGGCAGAGCAGAGAACTTTTTGTGCTCACCTATGGGGCTTTGGTAGCCCAGCTGTGCAAGGACTATGAAAAAGATGAAGATGTCAACACCTGTTTAGATAGAATGTAAGTACTGCTTTAAATGTTGAACTTTATCAGTAGCGCTATTTGTCCACCTATATGTTACCCTTCAGCTTCATGTCTCTAATCTTACGAGTTCCAGCACTCTGTCTGGGATTACAGAGATCACAGGGATAAGGCTCAATATTCTGTCTACAGAAATAACACTAGTTTGTGAGTTAGGACCAACAATTAGCTTTTGAATTCTCAGAAGTGGTGTCAGGATTGTTCTGATAGCTTCCACTTGTTCCCTGTTGATCCTTTGTTCTGTTGATTAATAATAGAAACGTCTAAATTTCATCTCCTGTATCCATGTATTCAATTTCCACTTCCATGTTAACCCTCCTCTTCCATATCTTCATACCCATATTATTTCAAAATAGACAAGCTTTTTGTTTCTCACAGGTATTTTCTAGTTGACATGTATTTCTGTGTTCAGTGTCAATGTGGCCTTCCCTTGGCTCCCCCTCATCTAACTACACCATGTTTTTGTGACGCAGTCACAATTCCAGGTTGTAGGGATTTGGCTTAGGTGACTCAGTCAATAGGGTGTCAACTCAGATGTCTGAATTGGGCACTCTGAACTGTCCCTTATTGGGTGGATCTCTTTCCCCTCCATGGGTTAGGGGCAAAGGGCCTCTCACCTGTAAAAGACCATACAGCAGTGAGGGAGATATAGCACAAATTGTCAATGAGGAACTGATTTTTACATGGATAACCTCTTTGGAAAATGAAGATCCTATGTTTATAGGATCCTGTCATCCTGACTGACATTCCTAGGCATTATCATAGTAAAAATAATGATATCAGAAAATCAGAAAGAAACAACTTCTGAGCTGGTTAACAAAAAGATATGCTAAGATCTTTGGCAGAAGCATAAGTAAGGCTTGTGTTTTTAGGCAAAATGGACATGCAGAATGGATTTACAACCACCACTGTGGAGAGAATACTTGACCACTTTACAATTAATCTGAAAGTTTGCAAACAAGTTATAGTGCAATAGATATCGATGGAAGTGAGTAAAAAATCATTGATTAGAAAAAAAGAAAAGTTATTTGTTCACAAACTAAGAAAGGACAACATGTCTCAGATATGTATTTTATATTTATCTCTCATTCAGCTCTGATGAAAACCATACATTTCAAAAATAGACATGCTTCTTCATGATGCTGTGGTAGAAATTACTAAAGGGTAGCTTTGGAAGATGGAAGATGCTACCTGTGTTTTTATTATTATAGCTGTTTCTATAAAATCTTTTTGGTTTTGTCTTGATAAAGCCTTGGTAAAATAATGTCAGGTTTCATTAAAGCAATACCATCTTTACTTCTGTGAAGATGAAAACATCTTAGCTCGAGCAAGAAACATCAGAGATTAGCAGACCTGGGGCAGTTGGGGATAATATCCTTATCTCTCTCTATATACGTACATATGTAATCCATAGTGAGAAGGGTGTTTTTCACTGTACAGTTGCCAAGTACATGCTTGTTAATTTGTTATTCATTTGACTTTGCAAATTTAAGGCATAAAAGTTGAAAAATATCTAAGTAGTCTTGTACACTACCACTACATACCTTGCTAACTGCTGATGACATATCTACCAGTGTTATTGATATTGATGCTTAGTCAATAAGTAAATATTTCATTGTTTTCTGATGCATGACATACTGCAGTTTTAAACTTCTTGCTGCCCAAACCAGTTTTTGGCCTTGTCATCACACTACACATCAGATCAATTTTTGGCTTCTTGTCAAAGCCATGGTACAAAATCAGTAAGAAACTCTGAAGAAGGCTGCTTCACTGAGGGTGTAGGGCCTCTGACAAACAGGCAGACTGCCAACATCCACATAAATGGAAAGGAAAAATCCCCTACAAACATTTCTGAGTTGAGTTCACATTCTTTCATAACATTTGCGTCAATCTATGTCCCTTTTTCAAGAAATGCTTGGAGGCATAGCTATGTCGCACACTATGTAGTTAGTGACCTTTGTTTATGTGGGAACACCAGGAATGAATACTTGTTTTATTTATCTTTATATTAATTAGCAACTTCTGGATTCCTTCCGCAACTAGTAGATGAAAGGAAAAATGATGTTAGAAAAAAGACAAAGAGGGAATTGTAGAGGAAGAGTGAAAAATGAGGTGAAGAGATAAGAGGTAACACTGCCATGAGGGTGCTCAGGATTTGTTAAATCAGCCCAGAGGTGAATGCTGTGACCTAAAAGGGCAGTTGACTTGTTTTCCTTGGCAGTGACAGTGTGAGATTAACTCTGGGGATCACAGAAGAATGGAGAAAATCCTGTGCTATGTTATCCTATCCTACTTTTAGTGACAAAGCAGTATTAATCAGGTGTATTATTTGTATATTATTAATATATTCTTCTCATATGTCTAACATCTAACATTTATTCATATATGAAAATATAAATGTGTGTATAGACAGTGTGTATATAAGCAACATTCATGTTATCCTTGCCAGGAGTGTCATGCTTAAGGATACTCCGTAAGGACTAGGATTCCTTAAATGACTACATGAACAGCAATCCCACCGTGCTGCAAAAAGTGGTAGAAAGAAGAATCTAGACCAGCAAACTCTTTTGTCCTCAAAGCTGTTCATTTAGGAACATGCAGCTGTTTTGCTGAGAAAGAACATAAGACCAGTTGGTGAGAGGGTAGATGGAAAGTTCCCCATTTTCAATGTTCACTTTGTTTTCTCCTTAGGGGATACGGCATTGGCGTAAGGCTGATTGATGATTTTTTAGCTCGCTCATCTGTGAAAAAGTGCCGCAGTTATTCTGAAACTGCGGACGTGATTGCACAGGTAAGATTTACATTCTCTAGAGCTTCACCAACTTCAGTGGTCTTAGCTTTTCACTCCTCTATCAGTTCGCTCCGGAACGGTCATCTGCATTTTCTGCTATGTCATGATTGTCTTATCAAAAAGCACTCATCTCCACAATCACAGCCATGCTTCCCTTGGGTGAAATACAGCCTCTTCCTTATCTACGACTTCATGTCAACTAGTAGCTCACAGAGGATGGCCTTGAGAGGAGACACCTGTTTCTACCTCTGAGCATAGTGCTACATCAGGAAAAAACCAACATTCAAAAGACCACAAAAAATGTGATGATTAGTGAGGTAAGAATTTTGCAGATGGTCTTGATAAACCCACAGTGGTAAGTTTACGACAAAGGGTCATCAGAACCACAGAATTGGTTCACATGGGCATTAGTTTTACATCTGAGCTGAGGACAGAGAACACAAAATGGGATGCCACCTGTGAGAGACTGCCAACTCCTAACTTAAACTGACCTTAAAGGTAGTTCCTAAACTGAAATTAAAATTCTTCTATTCCTAGTAGCCTATGTGGCATTTTGCTATTAGAAAAATAAAGAAGTTCCATTTTGTTTGCTGTAGCTTAAGCTGATTTCTTCTGCTCTTGCCAGAGAATGAGACAAAGAACAAAAAAAGATCCAGTTTTAACAAACTTCAAACCATACACTCCCTTACTTTTTTTTCTTCTAGGAGCATAAGCCTTAACTATCTCATACAGTTCTTGAACTTTGATATTCTTACTGCTGCCATCTGAATCTCCTCAGTATCTCCATAATTATCTTAGATGTTTTTAAACCTTAAAATAGTGATGATAGGAATAAGCTGCAGAATTTTCTGCAAAAGGAGGACTCAGTGGTAGCAGAGAAGAACTGTAAGAAAGGAAAATGAGAGAAACACGTTCCTCACTGCCTGCAAATCTAATAATAAAATCAAAAGGTAAAATCAGAGTGGGATTTTTACCTTCTTTGATGGAAATTTCCCTTTTATTAAGTAGTCTTTCACACTACTGTCAGCCAAGAAAGATCTAGGAGGAAATTTAGTGGCAATACATGGGTTTCTAAAGATGTATGTTTGACCCCGGGGGCACGTCAGTTTTCCTGGGGAAGCTGAAGGAGAAACCCATAGGATGTCTGGTCCCTTTAGACTGCTGAATCAATGTAAAGGAGGTGGTAGTTTATACATGTTGAGTTAGCTCAGACTAATACATGCTCAGGTCATGGTGAGTGATCCCTTATATCCTGTATGTTTTTCAGCTATGAAGTAGTATGATTTTCAGCCAGTGAAGATAGGCCCGACCTTTCCCAATGGCAAAAATTAACCATACTTTGTAAGAACTGTTTGCTAGGTAATAATTTGTTTTAAAAGGCATGATCAGGACATCAGCCAATTGAACTGAGATTCGTTTCCATTGGCTCATTTTAGCAGACAAAAATATGCCTGGCATTCTTTTTTGATTGCTTGAGCATTACCAGCAGCCTCAGCTAAATGTGAGCATTGTGTTTAACTGGTGACTGCAGAGGTGGGAAACAGCAGGCTTTCTATGCAGTGAACGAAGGCACCAGTATGGGCTGGTTATACAGGAGTATCTTGGTGCAGAGTGTATGTGGACGTTATCAGGTGATGTGCCATCCTGCTCACATTAACCATGTCAGAAATACCTACGTTTACATTACATCTGACTGAAACAGAGGGACAGAAGTTATGTTATCACTCTGAAATGCTTGTCATAGAGGAACTGATGGCTATCCCAGACATAGAGAAAGGGCCTCTCTGCATTTGCTGTTGCTGGTAGGGCTATAAAGTGCACATGCACACAGCACACACGTGCACCATGATCTGCCGAAGTTTAAAGCAGAAGCAGGTGACATTACTAAAAGCCAGCCAGACCCCATTAGCTCATAAAAGAGTGGAAACTCAATTTCTTCCTGAAGTAAAGTGTATTTTGGAGTCTCAAATCAGGATGATGTATAACAAAACTCCTCCTTTGGAAGAGCTGAGCTGGGGTAGAGGATCCACTGGATATAGTGAGGGCAGCTGAATGAAAACCATGAGACAAGCAGAATTTTAATCACTGTATTAAAACACACTGTCTCTTTAAAGGAATTATACCAGGCTGCAAAATCACATTTTTGTTCACTTTTATGCTCTTCTTCAGGTGGTATTTGTACTTCATTTTCTTTGTATTTTTCTGTATATGCCAGATACCTGGTTTTCTGGGTCTTACTCCTCATGGTTCCATTATTTACAAATACTTCAGTACAGTTCAATCATCATTCTTAAGTACAGGGGATTCGACAACAAAATACAGTAAGAAACCATCAAAGTAAGGAAAAAGACACTATTTCTCTCCAGATTGTACTTCAAAAGAGACATCCTGAGAGAAATAAAACTACTTGGAAGACTGGAATGAACTTTAAAGCACAGTCTCTTGAAAAGACTATTTTTAGCAACCTAAAGAGTTCCATAGTAGGAGTATAACGAGGAAAATGTGATATGGAAAACATTTTCGCATTTCTTTGGGAAAACATTTTTAAAATAGTCTTCCAGCACATTTATATGGGGCACATACCAACAAAGCATATGTAAAATGACCCAGCAAGTAACTGCAAATACACTGTTCCAGTTATTGGCTCACAATTACACAGCTGTTTACTGATCTGCTTAACTCTTCAGCAGTACTGTTCTCAGACAGCAGAAAGTGCTTACATACTTAACTACACTAACTCTTCTGAATTGTAAATCTGTTAGGGGATGAGTTTGTAGAGTAAAGCCAGTTAAAAGTAAAAGTGATTAAGGCAGTTATGTAGTTCAAGTAGTTATAGCCAAATATCCTGTAGACATAGCTGTTATCCTGCAGTCCTTTGGAAAGCAAAGAAGTCTGTAAGATCAGGATGTGGGTGTTCCCTGTGGAAATGGAAACAAATGAAGCAAAGGAAAAAACCATAAAACGAGGAATACGTAGCCAGCTTGCCATATTAAGAAATAAATACCAGAGGAATCGTGCACCTAAGGCAGTGACTGAGGCTTTAAAACTTCAACCACTAGTGCAGACGGCAAAGCTGGGATTTACTGCAAGCTTATACTGGACTGGAGAAGGGCCAATAAGTTTTGATGAAGAGCCAAAGTGAGTCCTTCTACACTATTCCCATGGTGCTCACTGACTTGTCGTGTTGGTGTTGCAACTTTGTGTGGTTACAGTGGGGATTGAATAAAAAAAAGAGAAACTAGGTCATGTAAAAGTAGGCTTTCTGCTCCCTGGAAAATTGGGATAAGAAAATGAAAACCAATTGAGGAATGGTATTAAGAACAAAGCTCAATTGAAGAAAAAATGTCCAAGACTGAATTCAAAATTTGGATCTGAGTGTAATTTAGGATTACTTTTGAAATCAGTGATAATTTTGCTCTATAAATGTTCAAAATAAAATTTTTACTTCAGTTCCTTCTCACATGACCTTGCCATCATAGATCTGATCGAAAGAGATGCAAAAAATAAACAGCTGCTGCTTTTAGGCCTGCTCCTAGAACAACGTTACCTTCCCTAGCACAACGTCACTGTGCCCCTGGAGGTGCCTGTGTGTTCTACTGGTGAGAGCATCGGGGCCAAGCCCTCGGGTCCACAGTGAGCTGAGCTGGCTCACCAGCTTCACAGCTGTGTTTGTACAGTGCTGTGCCTACAGGTGCATCCCTTGCCCAAAAGCGGTGGCTGGAGAGAGGGGCCTTATTGTGGCAGCTCCATGATTGCGGCGAGCGTAGGTCTCTGCAGCTGCTTGGGGACACTGGTGCAGGGGTAATCCAACCATGTCACTACAAAGCCCAGACCTGTGGGACAAGAGATGAGGTTCCCCTTCACATGGGATGTCCTGCCACACAAATTCCCTGTATGTTGACATATGGCCAGTTTGAAAGTCTGATAGAAACTGGCAGAATTTATGAAGCTGGTAAATGTTGCTTTTCAGATCTCAGCCGTGAGAGGGAAATGCATACAGCAGGTTGCTGTGCTAAGTGGTAGACAGTAAAACTGAAAAATGAAGTGCTGCACTGTAAAGAGTAAAGAAAAGTTTGTGAACACATGGAATCAGCAACAGATGGCAAGATCTTTAAAGCATCTTGCTCTTCCCAAACACTGACTGTGGAAAAGTACTAAGAATGAGAAGTATGCTAGCAAAAATGTTATTTTGGCTGCCTTTCCCCTTGGAAGCAGATTAATTCTGGTCCTTCTTTAATCTTGTTACTATGTCATCTGAAATTATGTTTACAATTTTTTTAACAGTCTGTATTATCACTTATTTTGCAACAATACTTACACATACAATGTTTTGTAGTGAAAAGTCCCCAGTAATATATAAAGGGACCGATAAGTTAGTGGCATCCTAAATATTTTGGTAATTCTAGACTGTATTTGAGCACCATCCAAATGTTAGTGAATTTGATTCTTGCTGCTTGAACGAGATGGGATGCTGGTTGAGACTTTGAAAAAGGGCAGTGGTACATTTTTAATTCTGCATTTTTTTTTTTTTTTTGACATTAAGCATTATATAGTCCTGTAGAGTTACAAGTAACATTTCCAAAAGAGAGATTTTGCTTTATTTGGGTGTCATTTTGCTGGTGATCTGTGTACATGTCTAAATAGATATTCTTTTTAATTCCATTTTATATAGATAGGAATGAGACAGATTTATGGATACATCTTTGAAAACTTAATTGTTTTACTTCACTGTCTTTTGGAGTTGCAAAGGAAGATTGAAAAGACCTTTGTTTTACCCTCTGAAAAGCTGTGTATGGTAGTTTTGTAGGAATTTCTGTCCAGTCATAGCCTGGTTTTAAAAAAATAATAATGTTTATATCTATTTATTGAATTACTTATCTATGTACTTATTTTTTTCTGCTGAGAATTTTTTTTAATTTTCACTTTATAGCTTTACAATTTTGCCTTAATTTGGTGCTCCATTGCAAACCACCTACTGGTTTTGCAGTTTCCATGCAAGTTCTCTTTTACTTAGGTGTGATGGGTCCAGTTAGGAAAGAGCTAACTCTCTTTAGGGTGTCTGTTAGGAAGCTGTGTTCCTGGGTGCTGAGAGAAGCACTGAGAAGGCCTTAGCTGGTACTGGGGAATGCCTGCACCAGACTCAAGGTCTTTCTCTGCTTCTGATACTGCAGCTGCATTCCCAGCTCTCGCTGTCTCACTGCAGGCAGTGCAGGGACACACAGTTCAGGCAGCTGACCCAAACTGACCAAGGCAGTATTTCATTCCATAGTATGTCATGCCCAGGGCAGAGGCAAGGAGGGGGTCCGGGAGCCATTACTCTCGCTCTTACTCGCTTGCTCATTTACTCCCGTACACTTGCCAACACTCCCCCGGACTCCTGCATTAGCTGCTTTGCAATTCCTGTGCTGGCTCGTTTGTGAAGGAGTTGGTGGGTCTGTTTAGTTTTCCCGGTCATGCTATCACTGATAGGGTTCGCTCAGAATCTGCTGCAACGGTTCTCGCGCTCCGGCCCTCGGGCTGCGGCGCTCAGGCTGCAATCGCTTTTGGGCTGCAGCTCTCGGGCTCTCTGGTCTCACTCTCACTTCTCAGCACCTGGTTGTGCATTGGTCAGTGGGTGGCGAGCATCTGTATCATAATTGTATCATATTCTATCATGTCTTATTTTCTATTATTTTAATTATTTCTTATTAGTAGTATCTGCATATATTAATTTATATTCAATTAGTAAATACTTCTTATCTCAATTTTACGAGCTTCCTTATTTATTTTTCCTCTGATTCTTCCCCTCCACTGGAGGAGGGGAGGGGGATTTGTGAGAGTGGCTTCATGGTATTTTGCTAGCCAGAGTTAAACCACAGCTACAGGAAATTTTAATAGGATTTGGACAAATTTGTCATACCCTATTGCAAAGTACAGCTGAAACTAAATTGAAAGCATATGAGGGCCTAACACAGTTAACTAGTTTTTGTTCTTGTAACAAAGACTTGAGGTTTGATGGAGCAGAAGATGTGTAGCGGAAGAAAAGTTAAGAGAATTTAAATGAAAACATTGAGTTCTCGCAGAGGAGAAGAAATATTAAACTGAGGGGCAAAGCACAGAGAACTGAGCAGAAGTTTCCTGTTTATTTGTGCAGTTTATTTGTGCACTCATACTTTGATGGACATCAGAGTTAATGCAAAATCTAGATTTTCCAAGAGAGTATGTTGATTCCGATGTTTGGGTTTGGTTGGTGGGGGTTTTTTTATGGTTGGTTGGTTGGTTGGGTTTTTGGGGGGGGGGGGGGGGGGGTGTGTGTTTGTTTGTTTTTCTTTTTGTTGTTGTTGTTTTGGGTTTGGTTTTTTTCCCCCTAGTTTGTTTTGTATAATGTTGACAATAGTCTTCACCTCTTTCTGAGCTGCCATGATAAATGCCAAACATTAATTCAGGAACAATGTTGATACAAAACAGCTTGTGTGATAGCTGCTTGCAGAATAGGGTTAAATTTGCCAAAACCAGACTCCAGTTGAAAACATAGGGTGAAAGTGGCTTTTATTTTTGTCTGCTTTTATAGAAGTATTCCAGCATCCACATGGTAATTGCAATAAGTCACAGGCATTTGGTAAGACAACAGAGCAACATAGCTCGGGGAACGAGGGTCAGTGAGAGATTAGACTCGTACCTGGCACGTGTTGCAGCACAAAGTGTTCATCAGCTGCTCTTGGAGGTGGAGACACTCCCACCATGAGTTACCTGTGAACATGAAGCAGGGTAAGGATGGGGAGAGGAGAATGCTCCTTGGTTTTGCCTCTCCACAACAAAAAGAAGGCCAGGCTGGGAAACACTCTTGTTTCAGTTGGTCCTGGCTACTCAGGTGCAGAGCTTTGAGCTTTCTCCTGATGGCTCCACCCTCACACCTTTCCCTCTGCCAACTGTACTTTTGCCTCTGTGTCCTGGCTCTTATATCACAGTGGAGATTTCATCCTCCCATCAACCCACTTGTTTCACATATTCTTTGATCAGCTCATTAACCTACGCAGTGTTCGTCCCTTTGCATCCTTATTTGCTTTGGTTTTCTGTGGTACCAGCGAGGAAGAAGGCAGAAAGATGGCTTTGTGAAGGGAAACCTGGCAGTGGGGATGTCCTGTTAAGTGGTGTTTCCTCTCCCCTTGCATGCAGGGGGGAGGTGAGATGGGGCTGGGCAGTAGATGTTGGGACATCTTTCATAAAGAAACAGAAAAACAGACAAATAGGAAGGGTTATGTACCCTCAAATTAGATAATTACTATGCCAGGAGAGGAGCATGGGAAGAAAAATGCCTATGTGCTGGATATGGACTCAAGACATGCCTGCTGTTGTGACTTTCATTTTGGCAGTGTTGCCTCTGTACTTTCAGCTGTAGCAGGTACATTTTAGGCATATAACCTGTTCTAAGTCTGCTGTGAAGTGGGTCAGATAGGATAAAAATCTTTAAAACATTTGCACAAAGACCACAAGTTCTTCAAAACACACCAAAAACATTATAAGCAGACAGTGGAATTAGCTGTTGGATTTTATTTTTAGAAAGGAGTAATGGTCTGTAAATGCCTGTTTTCTGCTGAAGAAGCACAGTGAGTACGAGATCAGCCAGGCAGAGTACGTTGGTGTGTTGACCGAGTCGGATTCAAGCAGAGCAAAAATACGCTTCTTTGCAGGCTCAGGGAGACTGGCAGTAACACAGTACATAAACGCATGCCCAGTCACCCCAGGGAAAGAAACTTGGCAGAAACTTTGTTCTCCTTTCGTACAGTGTTTGCAAAGACTCCAGACACCTGTGTGAGAGCCACGTGGTGAATTCCAAGTGGGTGAGGTAAAGCGCAGGGCTCTGGGGTGAAATGCATTTCTCAGAAGCACTGATTGTGTTGTTGCCCCATCTGCATTGCCTGCCAGTTCCTCTTGCTCCAGACACTAAGTTTCCAAAGATATTCAGAAAAATGAAAATCAGCCTGCTGCAAAAATATTTGCTTGTCTTAAAATGTGGAATTTCCTTCCAGGCCCTCCGCCGTACACTGGCTGCAGGCCCAGGATACGCAATATTACATAGTTCACGAGGCTGCACCCAATGCGTGAAACATGTTTGAAACGAGCTTTATACCCTTCTGTCTACAAAGTCCAGCACTGTCTCTCTTTCCTCACCGATTTCCTTCTGTCCTTCTTCAACTAGCCTGTGAATTGTGCTGTAATGCTGTTTGCTACTGCTGAAGGAGTAGAGCTGGGAAGCATCTTCCCATGCCTGAAAAGCTGGCAGGGGCATGGCTTCTGGTTCCTTGTTCTCAAAAAAGCACTTCAGGTTTCGCTCGCTCAGCTTGGTGGCATACAGCTGGAAAATCTGCTCTAGTTGCTCCTTCTCCTTCTCCGTGTACACCCTCCAGAACATCAGCTGGAGGTGGCTGACTTTTGACTGGCAGCTGGCACAGCAAGTGGTTAGCAGGGAAAGAAGAGCTGTGGTAACTATCACACACCATCCTAAAATCTGGGGAAACAAAAGAAATGGGTTTCGGGTTAAAAAAGCCCAAGTGAAAATGCTACTTAAATCAAGAACGTGGGACAGAGTGACCACCCTTTGCAGGGGGGCTGGCCACTCCTCGTGGGGCCCTGCTGCGGGTGTCTCGTCCCCATTCGCATTCGGGTGCCTGGCATTAATGTTAATGGGGCTTCCCTATGGGGACCAAAGGGAAGCAGGAGATGTCAGCATTGAGGCTTCTCACTAGCGCTCATTTTGATGTCTCTTTCTCAGGAAAAGCTGGTTGATAAGCTTAGCTCTCAAGATAAGTTGGCTTGTACTGGACTCTGTCTGCCTTCCTCTTCTATTTTATAACAAAAGGAAGAGACGTGTCCAGTGCAATGGCAATTCCGGTTTGGGGACGGATGACCTCAGATCTGAACTACGAGACTGCATATGAAGAAAACCTACAACTTCATTAATTAGCTGACAGGAATATGAAAAGATGGTCTTGAGTTTACAAAGTGTTCCCCAATTCTTTTACCAGAAGAGCTACACTATTCTTGTGAACTTTCTTTGACTTTGATGAATCATCCCTTTGTAGTGGAAAACTGGTTTAAAATTACATTCTTGACCAGTCCTGTGAGAATGCTGGGAGGAGAAGGCATGAGAAAGAAGAAATAGTGTGTGCATTGGCAGGACCGTGTTGGCACTGGAATAGAGCCCAATTAATCTACACACTCATTAGAAATAGTTGCTGTGTTTTCAGAGAACTTTGTTTTTGCTGAAATACGCTTTTCTGGGATCACTCAACCTTTTCTATAGCAACTGCAGGGTTTGACAAAATTCTGTTAAGAACTTTTTAAAAGAAAGAGCTACTTCCAACCTGAAAGTGAGGGCTGGGAGTGGAAAAATGTACTTGAAATTGTTATTGTGTGATGTTCTCCTCCAAGAGAGGAGCCTAGCCAACAGTTCTACCCACCTGCGCCACTGCAACGTGTAACATTTGAAAAAAGAAAAAAAAAACAAACAAAAAAACCCCAACCAAACTTGTTTTCAAACAGTGGAACAAATTCCAGTGTGGAACACATTTTCCAGGGCTCAGAGACCCATATGAACTGGAACTTTTTCCCATGCTTTAATGGTGATGATATGGAGAGCTGCAACTTTTCTCATGTGAACTCCTGCACTGATGTTAAAAAAATAACCACCAATAAAAGAATCTATATTTAGCTGAGGGAAATGAGAAAGTTTCTTCGGGGAAATATGTGAAACAGAGAAGCTTGACAGTTATTCTTAGTGACAGGTATGGAAGATGGGCTTCACTGCTTTCTTTTCTTTTTCCAGTTGCTTTGTACCGACTGATGATCTCTATGTGTATTTGAGAAACTACTCTATTTAGCAGCTTTTCACTTTCTTGAAGCTTGGAGAATGAATCCATGTATTCTCATGCTATAAACTGAGTCACTGGTCTTTTACTATTCCCTGTACAACCAACTTAAAGTCTTAAGCACTGTTTGTTATTTCCTTCTAAAACATTTCAAGTAAATTGCTTTGTTTGCAGTGCAAGCTTTGTCTGCATTCCAGTCCTATTTGCATGAGGACTTGAAAATAAAACCGTCTCTTAGGGAGGAAATGGTTCCAGATGGATACAATTGTCTGACAAAAACTTGCTGGCTCCACAGCGTGTTTTTCCTTCCTGCTGAAACCATCTTTCCATCGTTTTCTGTAGCCCTTTTTTTTTTTTCTTTTTGGTTTGATTTTTTTTTTTCTCTGCATTTATTTACATTACAAGGCAGTGAGCAGAACAGTATTACACGAATATAGTACAATGCCATACGATCTCAGCATTGCTTTTAGTTTAGTGTTTCTTCTTTCAAGCAGGACAAAACCTTGCTGTCATCTGGTATCATGAACATGAGTAACACAAACAGTGATGTGTTATGTAAGCAGTCACAAATCTGTCACAAATTTTATTTTCCAGTATTTATCTACTAGTAGTGACCTAAGAATTCATTAGTTATCCTGATGGTATACAATAGGAGAATGTCGTATGGATTTTTTAATAGGACAGATCCCTTTAATGGGGTGACATCTGTTAATTCATCCTAAACAATCCAGTAGTTTTTTCTCTTTAGAGCAATCTTCATTCCGGCAAAAAGATTTGTTACCTGATCTTACTGATCCTGATGTCAGTGGGGCCCCCCAGGAAGCATGGCACAACTCAGACTGAACTAAAAGATGGATTGATTGTATTTTGCAAGGCTGCATCTTGCCAAAACTTTATGTGAAACCAACATTTTATCTTAGATTCGGACATCAGGATCTTCCACAGATAAATCACAGCGGCAGTACAAACCGCATAATGCTCTTTATTTATTTTTCTTACCTGGGACTGTGCTTGAAGAGTTCGTTTCAGTTCGTCACTCTCTGAAAAGGGCATGGAGCTTTTGTCACAGGCTACCTTGTGTAGCTCTTCAAAGCATGTTGCAGATTTGCTGTGGCAAACTGCATGTAAGTAGGCAGGATTTTTCAAGCCACTCATGGCACATTCGTAAAAAGTCCCGTTGAGCAAAGCCACAGAAAGCCACATCACTGGGGCTACCAGAGCATTTAAAGTGATTTGTCCAAAGACATAAAAGAAATGGCAGATATTCCCCCTGGGGAATATTTTTCTGGGATTCACCCAGCAGCCTGTGAAGAGTTTCCAGGTCTTGCTGTTCAAGAAGTATCCAATAACCAGCAAAACAAAAGCTGGAGAGAAGAGAAATACCAAACCGTACCTGAAGTTTTCATCGCTGCAGGGACATCTGAAAGCAACAAGGGAAAACACACGTTCACCTCCCATTGTCAGCAGCGCCATAAAACTGTACCCTATAGCGGTTTTCCGGTTCATAAAGAATTTCAGGATTGTTTGGAAACCATCCATGTTCGATACTCACTAAAGAGGTGAAAACCAAGATCCTTTTATCTTCGGCCGCAGCAGCCTGTGACAGTGTAGCCAGGGAGAGCTCCCCAGAAGGAGATCAGCCTGCTGCTAGCCTGCCTGCATACGCACTGTCTAGATAACGCTGTGATGTCAGTGTCTGGAGAAACGCGCTCACAGGGGACCCCTCCACTAGCAGAGCAGATGTTGCACATTTACGGTAATGCTCATCAGCAGTGGAAGGAAAGCAAGCAGTGCTCTATATAATCAAATAAGTTTGCAGTCTTGGCAGTCTTATTCTTGGTGGGTGGTTGGCTTTTTTTTGTGACTGCAGATGAATTTCAGAGTAAAACACACACTCACCAGTTGCAGGGGTTCTTGAACTGTGAATATCAATGTGGCTGGCAATGTAGTGAAGGACCTAATATAGATGCTGATGGTCCCAGGGGAGTGTGACATGACTGACAGCAGACGAGGGGTCACAGTAAAACAACTTTGTATGTGGTCGTAAATGTGGGAACAGAATAAGCAGCTTTCTGCTGAGCTTCCCTGGAGCATCACGTAGCTCCAGATTTGTGTCTCTGGCTCAAGCTGATCACAGAAGAGACAAATCTAGTTTAATTTCCAGCATGTCTAGCCCTTCCCCCTATTTTCCTGGGGTAAAGCTGGTCTCCAGGATGCTGCATCCTTAAGTTTAACCTCTGGTTTGCACACAACAGATTCAAGCAACAGAGTTTTTTGCAGGTTGCTTTCAAGATGTACCTTGGGGTCACGCCTAGTGTGAGCTGCAGTAGTGCCGCGGGAAATGAGTTCTCCTTAATCCTGGACAAAAACCCACTAGTGGACTTCGTGGAGGAGCTGCCAGCAGAACGAGCATCACTTTGCTACTGTAACCTCCTCTGCGGGGTGATTCGAGGTGCCTTGGAAATGGTAAGGAAGCGCACATCTGTTTTCTACATTCTTTGTTAATATGCGGAGGCACAGGAAAGGAAAACCATCTGCTCAGATAAATGAAAGAAATTTAGCAGTTTTTAATCCCTCTCAGATTAAATGTCTGTATCTAAATAAAAGAGGGTTGGACTGATCCTGCATCCTGAGGTAGAGACGCACACAGGTTGGCTCACCTCCACACTGTCCCTGCGTGGCTCTTTCGTGGCTGACTCAGGTGCAAAAGCCAGGTGGGACTGAGGAGCCAGCTAACATGGAATGTGAAAGCCAGGGGGGCATCCTGGATTCCCACTGCTGCTCCTTCACCTGTCTTCCTTCCCTGCATAGGTGCAACCTGCAATAGCCATCCATGATTCTTTCCAAATACATGAAGATAAGTAATATTCTCAGGTTACTGCATACCTGCTGAAAGCGAGAACGAAGTGTGAATGAGTATAATGTTAAGACCAAAGCATCAGAAATATATCAGATGGCAATCCAATTTTTGTTTTAAATTTAAGACTTTTACAAAAGAATAAACAAAGGGCATCATTTTAAAGGCACTGAGTTATATAGCTTCTGTGGCATTTTCTGGAAGATCATTTTTGGGCTGCTTTGTGTTTCTGTCAGTATCAAATTTGTCATATATCTTATGGTTCAAGAAAGCAAAAGCTGTACAAGTATTATGTATGTACATCAGTGTCAGGGTTATAATATTTCATGTAAGACTAATTAACAACAGTATTATAAGTATTAGTACATAGCCAGGAAATTTTGTGATCACAGAATCATCAAATTCATTATAGGTTCTCAAAAGAAAGCAAAGCACTGGAAGGAAGGGTGATGTATTATACAAATTCCAGTGCATTTTTATTAACTTAGTTGTGAAAGAGATTTTAAAACAATCAAAAGCTGTTTCCTATGAAACCCGAGAAAGAGGGTCCCCTTGTGGTATGAGAGAGAGAAAAAGCTCTTTATGCTGGAGGAGAGGGGGAAAATGGGCATTTCTTTCCTTAACTGATCAGACACGATTTTTTCTAGGTTCACTTAGCAGCAGAAGTTACCTTCCTCCAGGACAGGCTGAAGGGCGATGCTGTGACAGAAATAGGAATTACGTTTTTAAGGAAGGCTGAAGACAGAAAGCACAAAAGAAATAAATGAAAGAAACATTGGGAGAAACGCTTGCTGAGGGATATTTTGTGCTTTTCATTTCTGAGGAAGACATGCAGGGTAAAACTCTCTTCTCTGAGTCAGCTGCACCAGTCATACATTTGAAAGGTGAAGAGAATCCAGCAGCAAACAGGAGGGGCAGAGCAGTGGGGGAGCAATGTTAATCATCATGACACAGCTATCAGTATAAAAGATGAAAATGGCCTGCCCCTCCTTCTCACATAACCATGCTCGTGAGCTCCGTGGAGGTTTTATATCAGTATTTAGTGCATGCTGGATGCAAAATACTCATTTGGACACCCAAAATTTTCAACTAAATGTGACCACCTTTTCCCATTTCGTTTGTTGGCAGTGTTTAAAAGCATGGTTGCTAGGAGGTGCTTTATTTCCCTGGCTGTTTGTGGTTAAGAATAACGAATTCATTCGCCCTGGCTGCTGTATGCAGTGTTTCACTGTCTCTTTTAATAGTTTGCCACCCATTGTCCTCCACACTGCACATCCTGCTCCTTTTGAAACTGGAGGGGCATGCGGGTTCACTGATGGCAAGAGCCAGTTCCTTATGGCTCTTTCAGGCCCCAAATGCAGGTTTGCTGGCATGGCTCTTCAGCCTCTGGCTGCAGCACTCTGATGACTGCAGCAATGCTTGTGTTGCTTCAAGCTCTGGGCCTTTTCATATCAGCCTTCTCTTCAAGAGCACTGATCTTACAACCAAACTGAACAAAGCATGGTGTATTTAATGTATAGTCACTGTGGATCTGTACTTCACTTAAGGAAACTTGAATAAAAATTCAGATTGCCACACAACCAGTTTGCTAGTCATTGTGTCTGTTCTTACCCAACCTTTGCAACCCGCCATTGAACATCTGCCGCTTGGCAGTGGACTTCTGTTACCCCAACATGCCTTTGAAGCAGAGAAACAGCAGCCTCGCAGAGACCTACCTGAGTTATAGGAAAGGTTTCATGTTGTCCAGTGTAATGCAAGATACCTGGGTAAGGGTTGGACAAAACCCCAGGTCCCAAGCACAGGACCCAGCTCATCTTCTTCTCACCAAAGTGCTTGTTTGAAACTGAAATACAAACCCTCAATTCAGATCAGTGAAGCCCAGGGTTGCCTCTGAATTTATCACTGTGATTTGTACTCTTATCTCCTATTTTTTCCCCAATCTGTTTATCTCAATCCTGCTAAGTGAGGGGCACCTCTTACCTCAGGGACAGCAGGGTTCACTGCCACGAGAGCTGAGCAATCCTCACGATAATCTTTCTCTCTTCATTTGTCTTAACAGTGGGGTACAGTGGTGGCATAGTGTGATGGAGCTTTAAGAGAACAATTTTGTACAAAACAAGAACTAAGCTATTCATTACCCAGCCTTGGGCTCAGCCCAGCATGCTGTCACCTGCCCTGATAAGAGTTACAACATGTAATAACGAGTTACAACCAGTAACAAGTTTCCCTACCCTTTGTTTATTTTAATCAGGGCTGAAAGGCCTGATTCCACTGCCTGGGCAGGAGCCCTCGGAAGGGTTTTTGCTGGTTAAGCCCAGCTAGCTGAGTTGGACATGTGGCGACTTTGGTTGCCCACAAAATAATTCTTTACAAAGCAACGGCCATTTTTCCTTTCTCCAGCAACATCCTATCAACTAAATATTCTCCTCTTATTAATATTATCGTGAAAGTGAATAAGCTATACTGTCCCTTTGTGAGATAGGATTTTGTTACTTAAATTTCTGTTGCATTGGACTGGCACATGAGTGCATGTGCATGAACACACCTACGGCAACATTTTCTGTTGAGGTCTGCACCAGCTAAACAGCACCAGTCACCACACTGCAGTGACGATAGGCTGACTCCTGTGTATTCAGGGCCTGTTAAAGAGTTTTTGCCTGCAGGCATTAACTAGCAAAGCCAGGGCTGGATATGACAGCATTTTTAAAGCAAGGACCATTAGTGTCATCCTGGGGTCTTCACAGTCTTGCCAAATTGGCTTGGGTGTGGCCAAGGCTTCTTTCCCTTCCTTCAATGTCAAACATTTGCAGTGACGCTCGCTCCATGTAGGACATCAAAGCTGTTTCTTTAGGTTTCAGTATTTCAGAATAAACAGCCTGAGGAAACCTTTACTTCTAGTCAGACATGGCAAGTTTTGAAGGCTAAGTTTCCGCCGTGCAAATGAATATATAGCAGAAATGCCTGAGCCAGTCAAGGCAGCACAGATTCGAGATCAGGCCAACAGGTGAGCTGAGCCTGCCAGGCTAGGCTGGGTTCTAGTCCATACTCATATCACATCATATCAGGCCTGTGCATCCACTTGTGCACTCATCGTTCCCCTCGGCTCAGCTCTGGGCTGGACAGACATGTTCAAAGCACACTTGTTTTGCTGTCGGTGTTTTTTGTGTTTTCTTCCTACACTGGATCACCTTGTCCATTATTGTATTCTAAAGATGGAGTAAATAAATGTTAGGTAGAAAACCAGTAATGACAGGAAAAATAGTGGCCCACCCTATGTTACCAAGCGTTGCTGACTTTAGCTACCCTATGCACACACAGGTTTTTGCTTGTCTTGCTTGGTAGCACATTCACAGAAGGGTTCAGTGTTTCATTTTAGCATAGGCCCTTCTTTCAGAGGTGGCTAATGGAGCTCTCACAAGTGTGCTGAAGCTTCTCTTTGAAATGTCTTCTGTTATAAATGTCATCACATACAGAATATACGAGTGTTACATGAAGGTGAGGAAAAATCAACATCCAAACATGACTGCATACAAAAGCAATATATAAATATCATCTTCTATCCTTAGATATACATCTGTTCCTTCCCCCAAAAGTCACTTTATCTGTGACAAACAGACTGCCATTATTGCCAGCAAACTTGAACATATGTATTGTGGTCCCATTTGGAGCTTTTGCTCATTGATTTTAATTAGAAGAGCCGGCTCAGTGTCCTCCCTGGAAAGCCAAGGCAGCTTTGGTAATGAGAACCTGGCAGTTGCAGCTGAGAGTGGGAAGTGGCAAAAGCCCACCCAAATGCAGCTGAGAAGATTAGCACGAATTCTGAGGGTGTTTTCACTGCAGCTTCTCGTCAGGAAAGGAGAGATAAGGCGTGGCTTGTTCCTGGAGGCTTTCAGTCTATCCTGAAGTACTTTATTGTATCTTTAAGGTAATGCCTGGCCCCATGGAATCAAGGAATGTTTTGGCAGTGATTGTAGTGGGGCCAGGATATTGTTTCCTTCCCATTTATGACATTCCAGAGTAGATTTATCTTTCTCTAGATGTCAATGAACAAATGAACTCTTCAATATGAGGTTAAAATGGAACATTTTTAACTGAACCATGCTTCCTGGAGACACCAGTAACAAATTGAACATTTGTTACTCTCTTATCATGAAGTTTCTTGGAAGGAAAAGAGCACTGAGCAAGTCAGCTACTCCTTGACAAAATGAATGCTTTTTAACATTCTGTTCTACATACAGAATTAAGTGTTGTTTTCCCTTTATGTGTTATATTTTCGCTTTATAATAAGAATGAATATTCCAAGCTAGTTATACTCAGCTAGTTAAAATAAGGTTTTCTTCTCCATCTTCCTTGGAAAATGACTGTAACAAACAACTTCATGGGATTCCTCTCTGTCTGAATCATTTCCAACTTAGAGTTTACTGTCTAGAAAGAGAAGATTTCTGGGAGAAGCTAAAGGGCAGCCCAGACCAAACAATCTGAGTCACGTCTCTAAAATGCTCTCTATAAAAAGCTTTTCAGAGAAAAACTGAACTTTATCGTTCTTCCCTCAAAACTTGTATCCTTGTTTATTATAAATAGATGTTCTTTGATAAGAATGTTATTGTTTCCTAATTACGGATTGCAGATCTATAATGTCCTTAAGTATGTAGCTATGCTATAAATGTTTTTTAATTTAAACTTCACCTATACTGCCATGTTATGCATAAGCCTAACCCGTCAAGACATACCAATCTGCGCTTAGACTCCATTCTGTATCAAGTTAAATAGTGTATTAGGCAGGTACATCCAGGCGTAGCTTAGGTACCAATGCCAGGCCTAAACCCCTAATTAATTGTTATATTGTATATTTCAATAATCCCATCATAAATATGTATTTTTAAAAAAAATATAAAGGGAATATAAACAGGAAGTTTACTGTTGGTGCATTTTTTCTGCAGCATTCAAATGACTAGTTTTTTTCTATTAAAAAGCTTTACAATGACAGGAAATGAGCAGTAGCACTAATTAAGAAGACCTGCTGGAAAATGTGATCAAGATCAGGCAGTACTAAAGAAAACTCACCACCATGGAAGTTTTTAGTTTCACTGTATTTACCTAAAGCTGTTGAACACGTGGAGGTAAAATGACTGGAATATATTTGCTTTTCTATTCAAACTGATAAGCAGCTGAAGTCATTCCCATGGACTCCTTTGTTATGCACAGGTAGCTCCAAAATGCTAATAGCTTTCCAAATATTAAAATATAGGGTCCTTGCCTTAAGAAACTAATTGACTGAAAGTGAATATTTTAGCCTAGAGCTTGCTCTAAGTTCCACTGAGATAGATATTGTCAAGTGAGAACCAATAAACTAAGCTGAATTTCTGATCAAAACTTCCCTTTTATCTCTTGGATACTGCCAGGTACGAAGGTTTGGTGTCATCACTCCAGCTGCCATATGTCCTTAAGGTGTTTAGTTATAATCTGATGTAGTAGGTGCTATGTGGATGCTGACTATTTTACACATGTGGCCTTTCTTAATGAAAAACAACGTATGAAAACTCCCATTGTGACAGACGTATTTATTTAAACATACTTAAGCAAAAGTAATAAAGTGTATTTAAAACCAAATCTGCTGAGGGTTACAACTATCAGCTTCTACATACAATACACACAGACTTGAGTAAGTGCACAGAATAGGACTCTTGTCAGTACTGTCAGTAGGGTTAAAAGAGTGCCAGCATTGCAAAGGATTTGTTTCATCAAAACCCTGACTCGCTTGCCCATGTTTCATCCACAGATCCTAAAGCAGAGGGATTGTGATCTCCTTCCCCGAACCTGGCGTTGTTGCCTCTGTTTGTGTTAACATACTTATGTATCATGCTGTAAAACTGCTCTTGAGAATCGAAGGTGTACAAGAGCGAAATCTTCTGCCAGTCTTCGTTGCTGGGAGTTGGAAACGGTGGTGGGTCGGTGTCTTTAAAAAAGTAATTGATATTGATTTCTGCCAGCTTGGTTGCATGCTCTTCAGCCTCGGTCTCAAAGAGCTCCTGTTCCTTTTTCAAGTAAGTTTTCCTGAACTTGAGCTGAAGATAGCTAACCGGGGAGTAACAGCGGCTGACACATGTTGCAATCAGTGCCACAGTCATCGTGCCGGCTATCAGGAGCCATCCTAACAGCTTAGAAAACAGATAGATGGGTTAACAGTGGCCTTGCATGACCCTGGTAGGTGTATAGAAATTGACATTGAAGCAGACATGAAAACTGTAAGCAAAGACACCCTGGAGTGCCTGTAACAGTCTGCTCGCTGCAGAAAGAGGGGGATCCCATGCACACAATTCAGCCAGCTTTACAGAGCTTCTATACCCAGGAGCTGATCTTGCTGGATCGAGGATGAATACCACAAAAAGAGAAGGTGGGGTGAAGTCCTTTCCTCAGTTATACCCAGCTTTCTTAACTTTAAAGGCAAGATACTAGCCAGCATTGTCTGCAGTTGGTGTCAAATCTACTGTACAGCGGGTGAAGATCACCTTCTCTGCCTCTGGTGCTGTGATCTAGACCTCCTGCTGACTGTGTTCTATCTGCTCCTGGAAAGCAACTGCTCTCCCTCCCTGACATCCGAGCCTCCAAAAAATAGCCAGTTGCCACAGCCCACAGAAATAGTTGTCCTGTATGTTTTTAGGCAGGACATGGGTTTGACTATCAAACATGGGAATTCATTCTTGTTTTATACATGATGTTAACACCCCGAGGTAAGTCTCTGAGGCCCCACCTAAAGCGGGTGTCCTAGTGGCACTCAGCTGGAAGCTCCAGGCATAGATCTCACAGCCTCCCCCTTTCACCTCAGACTGATTTTTGCTTGTTTTCAAGTGAAAACCACTGAGTGCTAAAGAAAAATGAGTTGGTGTTCTTTTTGTTTCTTAATTTTGTTGAAAGTAGATCAGATGTTAAAAACAATGGTCAGTAGAAAAGTGCTCTCGCACTTTTTCTGATTTTGTTTGGCTGGATTGTTTCTTTTAGATTTCATTGCAATAACAGTAATGGTCATCTTTGATTTTGCTCTTTTCTTATCCTATCTGAATTCAAGGGTATAAAGTTTGCCCCTTTTCAGGCTTTTTCTGGGAGGAGCAGCATGCTAAATATTTAACAAATGCAAACACATTTTTTTGTTTTAATAAGCATTTGTACTAAACAGGAACTTATAAAAACCCAAGCAATTTAAACTTAAAAGTCCTTTATCCAGCCTTAATGTGTTCCTGAGAAAAAGTGATAAAACCTGATTTTTCTACTGCAGCTAAGATGGTGACCAAACCTAGAAGCAAAACTGGAGTGCTGCCAAAATTTGGGGGTTTCATTTTGCTCAAAACAAAAGAATCCACCCACAAGTGCTACTTTCGATCATGAAGTTTGCCTTCAGCACAAGAGCAGTTGAAAGATAGAGATACATATTTTAAGCATTCTTCTAGAATACAAGTGTGAAGTTATTAAGAGGTTCAAGCTTTGAGATTCACAGTAAAACAAGCTGCCCTTGATGGTTTCACTTGCCAGCTCTATGTTGCAAGGAAACTGACTTCCCATCAGCTGCTTCTCTATTCATGAGCCCAACTTCCCCACAGCTAATGCGTATTTATCAAAGTTTGAGGTATTTAGAGGGGTAAAAGTGGAAAAAGAGAAAAGACTTGCACCATGCCCAAGTTAAATGAGAAGAAAAAGAAAACCTGCTGTGGAAAGTCCTGGTCTCTAGGTTGGTTCCCTGCCCAGCCTTGAAAGAGGTTTTGCAAATGGCAGTGCCAAACAATTGCTGTGCAAACATGCGAAACCAGAAAATAGCACAAATATACACTTAGGACCTTTCTGTTAGCGGTTGGTTTTGGGTTTGGTGGTTTGTTTTTTTTTTTTGCTAATGAATTTTTGGTAATTAATATAGCGTGAGAAAGGAGGACTGCTTACAGACCCCAGCAGGCACCACCACACACACACATCGAGCAGCCAGGGTTGAAGCCCGCAGGGTGAAAGGGAAGAGCGATGGGGCTTTACCTGTGACTGTGCCTGAAGGCTGAGGAATTCACTCAACATTGCCTCCGATAACTTCTCGTTGCAGGGTATTTTGGCCATCAGGCTGTGACACTCTTGCCCTTTATCTTTACACACGAGGTTCTTCAGCAGGCTGTTCCCGCTGGCCGCGCACACGTAGAAGCTGGCCCTGAGCAGGGCCACCGCGATCCAGGTGAGGGGAGCCACCGAGGCTTTGGCTGCCACCGGCAGCAGCATGCGGCAGCAGTGGGTGAAGCTTCTCCAGGGGATGCAGCTGCAGCCCTTCTCCGGAGGGCAGATGCCCGTCAGCAGGCGCTGTGCCCTGGTGTTCACCATGCAGCCGAACAGAAAGAGGATGAAGGCAGGCACGATGAGGAAGATGGAGCCGTACAGCATGTTCTCAGAGTTGCAGGGACACTTGAACAAGACAGTCGAAAAGATGTGCTCGCTGGCAGCCGTCAGCAGGGATATAAGGCTGTAACCCAGAACGGTCTGGTGGTGGAAGCAGAAATCCAGCGCCTCCTTTATCTTATCCATTTTCTGCTTTCTCTTACGCTGGAGAGAGTGAAATCTCAGTAAGAAAACGAAAGCATTCTGAAGCTCCTACAGCTTAGAGCAGCTCACGGAGCTTTCACTTTCTGTTGTTGGTGCAGTGAGGCACAGGAGCAGCTATGCTTAGAGGAAACAGGAAAGCATGGGCTCACTGCACGGTGGCAAGTTCAAGTGGAGACCACAGTGGAAAAGTACCCCATTAATCAACATCAAAACAGCAAAGATCTTTCTTTGTTTCTATAAGAATAGTACATATTTGTCCACACATGCCTGCATTGTAACTAGCAATGGCTTAAACCTCTTCATCTTTTCAGTGAAGCTCTGGAGTGAGGAAAAAGTTTCAAACTGTGAATAAAAAGTGAGAAAACCAGCCAGAACTTCGTGGGGGTTTATGCTGCCTTATTAGCAATACAATATAGCTTGTTTTCTTGTGGAAGAAAATTCAACTATAATCATGCTATTTTTTCAAGCTAATTGATTAATCTCCTTTTAAGTACCTAGAGCGATTAGCCAACGCACACATAGCAAGTGGTTTCCACTGAAGCTCCAGCTACCGCAGTACCACTTGCTAGGACTCCCTCCTCCCTACCAGGTAGTGGCAGCTTTAAAGCCCAGAAAAAAAGACCAAAAAAACCCCCACCCCTAAACCAAGAAAAACTAAGCAGATGGCATGAAGTAGAAAAATTATGGGAAAGGCTTGCATAATAAATAAAAAGTATCTGGGAGGGAATCCTGGGCTTGGAAGATGGAGCTGCCATCCAGAGTCCGTAGGTCTCATTCACATCCTGAGGGAGCTCAACCAGGCTCCTAAGCAGCATTTGTCCTGTCTAAATCTAGATGAGATGAACTGGCACTCTGAATTAAGAAAGTTAAAGCTTTGTTGCTTGCTTGTAGCCATGTAGCTGAAGCTCTCCAAGGTGATGTAGGCAGTGCAGTAGTTTGCTGTCGTCACATGCTTGGTGACACCCAGATGTGCAGCCAGCTTCTCTACCACAACCACTTATCTGGGATTTTAGAGTCAAAATCAGATGCCTTGCAAAAACTGGGAGCTCCCTGGCCTCACTAGGTGCATTAGCAATATGAAATAATCCTGGTCAGATTTCAAATGCTGTATTTTATACTTCCTGGGTGTTACCATGGCATAGAGGTTAACCACAAAGCCAGAGCTTCACCCCAGGCTCAGGCAAACACTGCCTCTGGCTGGCCCAGCCTGATTTTGGTAGTCTCCTACAAGCAAGACAGCAAGGTGTGGTGCTGCCTGCATCACTCTGTGCCAAACCCTGGGGCCACAGGAACCAAGCAGGTGGAAATACAACAGCTTGTAAAAACCCTGTGAGAACCTAAATTACTTTCAGTGGACTTTGGAGGTGATTTAAACCTTCCACAGGGCCCTTGCAGTAAAATGGGCAGCTGAACAGAGACAGCAGAGGCACCAGAGCAGGCAGCGCAGGTTCCCCTGAAATGTTTGCCTCAGTCTGGAGAAGACTTTGCTGTGCTATTATGCAGCAGTGTAATATAAAGACATAAAAACTGAAAAAGTGAATCAGGCTGAAGGTTGAGTTAGGCTGGTCGCCTCTGGTTACAGTGGAAAGCTGGGGAGGCGCACAGGGAGAGGGAAAGCAAATACTTTGGCGAGCTATGTATTACAGTAAAAAAATGTCGGTCCTGAGGGGTAATCTCAGTCAGCTCAGAGTCTATCAGTGTATATATAATGGCAGTGTGCGCTGGCAGCCCAGAAAGCCAACCGTATCCTAGGCTGTATCCAGAGAAGTGTGGCCAGCAGGTCCAGGGAGGTAATTCTCCCCCTCTACTCTGCTCTTGTGAGACCCCACCTGCATTACTGCATCCAGCACTGGGGCCCTCAGCATAAGAAGGATATGGACCAGTTGGAACAAGTCCAGAGAAGGCCACGAAGATGCTCAGAGGGCTGGAGCACTTCTCCTACGAAGAAAGGCTGAGAGAGTTGGCCTTGTTCAGCCTGGAGAAGAAAAGGCTCTGGGGAGACCTTATTGCAGCCTTCTAGTACCTGAAGGGGTCTACAAGGGAGCTGGGGGAGTGCTTTTTTACAAAAGCCTGTAGTGACAGGACAAGGGGTAATGGGTTTAAACTGAAAGCAGGAAGATTTAGATTAGATATCAGGAAGAAATTCTTCACGGAGAGGGTGGTGAGGCACTGGAACAGGTTGCCCAGAGCAGCTACGAATGCCCTATCCCTGGAAGTGTTCAAGGCCAGGCTGGATGAGGCTTGGAGCAACCTGGTCTAGTGGAGGGTGTCCCTGCCCATGGCAGGGGTGTTGGAACTAGATGGTCTTTAAGCCTTCCAACCCAAACCATTCTATGATATATGAAGGTAGGATTTGGTTTCACTTTGAACATCCCTCCCTCTACACTGAATCTGACCTGCCGTTTTGCTTTCTGGCCAGGCAGTCTGGTAAGGCGTATCTGCAGTTCTTTAAAGAAGGGTGTTGTTTTTACCTATCCAGAATAACTTTGTATTATTGGCAAATATTCTTGCCTTGATTTTTACCTAGAAGCAGCTAGAGCCAATGGTTAGTGTACCTTGAAACCAGCATTCACCATGTCTGAAAAAATCTTGGCAGCTGTTGGGGTGGCTGAAGTAACAGAAGTAAGGTGAAATTGCCACGAAGGCACCTCATTACAGAGGCAGGGACATGGGCTGCCTCTGAGCACAGGGGATCCTAACGACCAGCAGCAGCTCCTTGGGGCAGGTAATGACCACACAGGAGAAAGAGCACAGGCAAGAAACCCTGCTACTTCACCTTCCGAGTCTAACTTTAGCAGTGTTTTATTTATCTGAAATAAAATATGATTTTAGGGAACAAACTTCCTGGGAAAAGGGAGGGGAGCTCTGTGTGAAATAGGATTAACCCTCCCCTCCAAGCAAACATGTTTCGAGTAAATACTCCAGAAAGAGTTAGGAGAGGGAGGAGACCACCCTGGTTGGAAAGCAGGGGAGTAGTGGTGCTGGGAGTCAAGTGGGGTTCCGCTATGGCCTGGGCAAGCCCCGTCTGCAGACAGCTGTGGGAGCGGGGTGGGGCTGGAAAGGGTTCCAGGTGGGAGAGCTGGAGGGGCACGGGGGAGAGCAGAGCACCACTGCCTGTCTGCTTTTGGCCTTCTGTTCACTCAGAGTATTGTTCTCCCTTCTTGCCATCTAAATTAACGCTTGTCTCACCGCAACAGCCGTAAAGCATTAACTGGGAAGTGTTCAGAAAAACAACTTTTGGTAAAATGAACCCAGGATTGCAATTTGATGGGTGTCTTTGCATTGATCTACAGTGAATTTCTTGACTTTCAAAGGGGATGAAAACAATGCCAGAATGAAAAAGATGGACATTTTTAGAACAAGATTATTGTTTTTCTTATTTGAAGTATCTTTTCATTTTGAAATATGCTTCATTAAAGTCGTAGAAACTTTTAGGGTGAAAAGAACTTTCAGATTATAAAGCCCAAGCATTAACCTAACAGTGCCAAGTCCATCACTAAACCATGTCCCTGTGCACCACATCTACACCTCTGAAGTACCTCCAGGGCTGGTAACTCCGTCACCTCCCTGGGCAGCCTGTTTCAGTCCTTGACAAACCTTTCAGTGAAGAAATCTTTACTAATATCCCATCTAAACCTCTCCTGGTGCAACTTGAGGCCATTTCCTCTTGTCCTATCGCTTGTCACTTGGGAGAAGAGACCAACCCCAACCTCTCTGCAACCTGCCTTCAGGTAGTTGTAGAGGGTGATAAGGTCTCCCCTGACCCTCCTCTTCTACAGGCTAAACAACCCCAGTTCCCTCAGCTGCTCCTCACCGTACTTGTGCTCCAAACAAAATAAAGGGATCAGTCGAAAACAAACTGACTCATTTAATATTTTATCAAGTTTCTCCTTGATATTTTAATTTCTTTCTTTTGCAGCTGGATGAATCTGACATGTTTTCTAGGTGGAAAAAAGCTGCAGTTTAACTAGTTCTGTGGTTGTATCACATGCATAATACTGGTCTTAAATGCATTGTGTGCATGCTCGTGTGCGCCGTGGGGCTTTGCCAGTACATATTGAGTAGATCTTGCTTTAGTCATGTTAGCAAGTCCTTGCAATAGGCTTTTTTTTTTGGGGGGGGGGGGGGTGGGTGGGGGTTGGGGGGGGGGGGGGGAACATTTGCAAAATGCTCAGAATAGCAAAAGACTGGTTTTGTTTTTCTACAAATAATTCTCTTTCTAGCTGCTCCAACCAAGGTCCATCCTGTCCCAAACTCCTGTCTTCAGTCTTATCAAGCTCAGCTTCCTCTTCACATTATTAATCTAAAATCTTGTACATCCACAGATGCAATGGAAAAGACCACCTCAGCACTGCCCGTGGGTTTGCTTTTTAGAACATCTGAACATGTTTCTTCAAGTGAAAGAGTTTTAAGCTGCAGTTCTCAGTGTCCAGTAGAGAAAGACACATGAAAATGTCTTTTTATTCTAGGAAAATTCTTGTAATGCCTTTTGTCTTGTCCCAGGTGAAATTAATGTTTCACTAGTGGAGGTCTTGTTCGCAAGCAGACCTGCACCTACCCTCCAGGTGGACTGACCACCCCTGGAGGCCCATTACCTCCATTTCTGAAACCGAGGAAGTTATTCTGACTTTACAGTTCAACCAGTCTTCTTACATGTTTGCGAAGTGTCACACAGCTCAGCGGCACCGCATAAATCATTGCTAGCACTAATCCTTAGCAGAGCAGCAGCCTGAGAAGTAGCACTGTGACTGGGAATGTACAGTTTACAAGCATTTGTGTACATTGTGCTGCTATTTTAAGGCATGACATTTATTAGCAGTTTTTGGCTGGAAAAGCATTTCAATGGGTAGGAAGGAAGCAGGTCTGCAAAACCAAGCGTAGCTCTGAAGGAGGCTCTGACAGGAGAGATCTGGTATCGAGTCACACAAGCCATTGCACTGATTTTCTCTTGTGATTATTCACTGCTGTTCTTTTAACACCAAAGGTCACATTTCTGGACAGGGACCCAGTCCATGTGACCTCACACCAGCAGCGTGAAGCCTGTACTGTTCAATCTACACTAATCTACAAACGATACTTACCGTAAAGAAGACTCTGCAACTCTTTCAGTGTTGTCTGTGGATTAAGTGAAAAGAATTTGCTGAGTTTATAAGAAAGTATATATTTTTATAGGATTAGAAAGGTATAAATTGTCAGGTTTTATGATGAAATTAAGCAGCCCTAGTGAGGCAGATTATAGAGTTAACTTATTTGTAATCAAGTAAATCACCCTAAGTAGTCAACTAGTCAGTTTTAAGAAAACGAAGCCCAGTCTTTTTCATTTATTATGGAAAAGGAAATGCCATTGCAAATTTAAGCACATTAAACCCAAAATATTTTTATACTCTTACTATGGATGTTTTGTATTCCACATCTCCTTGTTTTCTTCAGGTTATGCCATTAAATCCTGCTGTCCAGGAATTGCTGAATACCTGAGATTTAATTCTGTTCTACTCTTTCTCTGTGTGTGTGTGACCTAATGCTCATATGCTACAAAATATGCTCTGTACTTTTTCATTCAATTAATCCTTCTTCCTCTTTTTAAACTTTAACTAACTAATTCTTCAGTTCACGGTAGTACACCATTTTTCCTTATCTTCAGTTTTCCATCCTGGGCTCCGTTGCTGCCCAAATTTTGTTACTTAAAGTTTTTTTCCTAACTGCAAGGCAGTGCAAGAGCTGAGACCCTATCCCTTTCAAAGCTGTGCACTGTCTTAGTTATGCTAGTAAGTTCACCGCCTTCTCCAAGCAAAATCAGGTGAGCAAGTGAAGAATGGGAAAAAGAAACCTGCTAATGGATGCCAGTCATCTCTTCTTAGTAAGTTTAGAAGACAGGCAAACCAATCATCCATATGGAAAACCAGCTCAAAAATCCTAGACACTTTTGCTAGTGAAAAGAAATTTATAGCAGCAGCTACTACTTCTAACATACCCTTGGAGAAAGATAACTTAAGCAGGAAGCACTGCTTTGTAAAAGGATTTTTCAGCACCTCTCCCACCAAACAGCCTACATGTACATACAGCATACAATTAAAATTTAGCATACATTTCTCTCTGCAGAATGAGCATTTATCCTGATCTTCATTCAGCAGTGGTGACCACGAGGGAGGTCAAGAGACGGTCTCAGTCTCCTGTAACTGAGTTTTAGTCTTACAGAATTTAAAAGTTTCTGGCTTTTGGTCCTCACTCTCGCTTGCTCATACAGTTTCTCTAATCAATCTTTTTCCTTATCTGCAGAATACCCAAACTGTTTCAGCTTACCACAAATGTTTGAGCTGTGTCAGACTGTGGTAGCTATGTCTGGCTTGTATTAAAGGCTGATCTCTTATTATACTCAACTGCACTTGTGTGTGCGCTTTCAGGGCCTGCCTGTTACACACAGCTAGTCCTGCTGTCAGCCTGTCCTGCCATTCGGGAGAAACTACAACATTGTAGTTGGCAGAGAAAATACGCCTTTTTTTGGGGGTTTTTTTTTAATAGGAAGATATGATTCGGTAGGAAAGAACGATAGATGGGACATATAGCGAAATCATTCCCAGTTGCCTATATTTTAGGTTAGCAGTAACTTTCCAAGACTCTGTCTGCCCTCATTTGTCCTGTAATGCTCAAATACTCCATCATCACTGTCACTTTATTTGCAAGGCCTTTGCAGCTGTAAGTATTTTATAGTATTACTGAACATCTTCTATATTCCTCTACCTTCTATAATGGCGGTTGTTTAAGGGCACTCCCAGGGACTCCAGTCCTCTGCCCATTTTCCCATTGCTAGCAACCTGCAGTTTTGGGCCCACCAGAGGAAGCCGGATGAGGCACACACAGTTGTGTTGTACCACAGTTTGCCACTGCTGCTGCCAGAGCATGATCCTCCACACAGCTTACTGGAGGAACGTCCTACGGAGCCTTGGGCTCTCTGAAGCAGCGTAAGACATGACATTTTAAGGTTAGTCCATTGCATACTGCTCACCACTCACCGGGGAAATGGGATCTCATCATTGCCAATGGGTCAAATCTTTCCCGGCATTCCTAGCTTCCTGTGATACAACCTTTACGAAGACCAAGTGATGCTATAGGCATGATTTTAGAATTATTCCACCTTGAAGATTGCCTTCCAGCTGGTGGTGGGATGTAGCCAGACTGAGTGTGTAATGTTTAGAGTGAAAGTACCTACTGGTGAAAACACGTATGCTAATGTTTTGAGGAAAGTCACAAAGTCATATTCCCTTTTGCCATGGATTATTGTTCCTGGTAGCACAGCACTGGGCATTGGAGTGGGACAGCTTTCCTCTTGATTGTCCCAGGGTTGGTTAGGAGTGAAACCGGTAAAGTCACTGGTGGTTTTGGGCACAAGTCAAAGAGAAGAAAGGCCACACAGTTACATGCTAAGTATCTTACGGAACAGCACATTTCAAATACTAAGCAATTTTTCTCCGAGTCCCTAAACTTCTGGAAAATCATCATAAACGCTAGGAATGCTAGCATTTCTTTTATCAGCCTGAGGAATCTGGAAGGAAAGGTAGCATCTGGTGGAAATGCTACATGTGCATTTAGCTGAAGGAATGGTTAGGTACACTGGGATAAAATGGCAAACTAGCTAACAACATTGGGAACTTTGTTTCTCATAGAGGCATATGCCCATCCCACAGCTTATTGTCTACAGCAAGTTTACGTATGAGGAAAAAGAAAGTATCTTTTTCTTAGGTGGCAATGCCCAACTGTACTGTTGCCGTAGGATACACTACAAATGTCACAGAGCACCCTGTCCTGTCAAATGACTGAATGTGGTACAACAAATAGTAGGATTGACACAAGCCAGCCTTTCTGTGTGGATGCTGTGCATGTGAACATCAGTACGCTGCTGCCTGCCCACCTCAGAGGTTCTTGGAAAAGAGGGAAGCTGGGAGTGGGCTGTCACCACTGTGACAAGTCATGGAGACCCTGTGGGACTGATGTCTTCCCTAAGGGTCTCTCATACACCGAGCAGGCTACCAGCCAGATGAATGATGGCAACAGCCCATTCCTCATGGCTATCTTTCCAAGGGGACCCCAGTGCTTTTCCTTTCTGCGGCTGGTGAATATCTGCAGCCCAGACGGATGGGACTGTATGTTGGGCAGCCCCGAATCAGACGCTGAGCTGAAGAGCTCTGAAGTCCCGGCTCACCTTACACCTGTGTTAAAGTTTGAGAACAGACAAGCAGAATACAGCTTTCACAGCATCACTGAGGCCCAGGGGGACTATCAGGGTTCCACCATTTTTCTTTCAGTATAATGAGGATTCCCACAGTAACACTGGTTGAGTTACAGGCATTCTTATGGAGAGTATGGACATATAAAGGCATACCAACAGCATTGCTCCTGCTTTTTTTCTGCCTTTTGGAATTTGACTGAGAACAAATCTGTGGGATTTAACTGCATAATTCCATTAGCACAAGAACATCACTACCACAATGCATGATTTACATTGTTCTCTTGCTATTTTTGTTAATACACTAAAGCTGAGAGGATATTGCCTTGCCTATATGGATTCATGTGCTCCTTAGTATCTCATGGCTCCTGCAGGGCTCCTGCAGTTGTGTTCAGTTTCATTGAAAACTGAAGATGAAATCCAAATTCTCATGAAGTTATTAGTTTCCCTCTTGACTTAAATGGCTGCAGCCACTATGCAGTCTGGAGTAGCAACTAAGGCAAGCAAAAAGTTAGTCACCCTTCTGTGTTAGTTATTATCAGGAGAAAATACTGATGCTGACTTTGAGGAAGACTCAGTGATAAACCTGCCTGTTAGGGTATTTTTTAGAATGCACTTATATATTTTGTGGCTGGGTCCAGTTCTCCTGCCTGCCTTTGCAACACTTGTTTCAAGCAGACAACAGCTATCTTCCTTCCTTCCTTGAAACGGCCCTGGGCTCTTTCTTTGAAGTGCTTTGACATTATTTGTTTCAAGGCTGAATTCATTTCGAAAACAGTCTGTGTACTGATGACAGCATGGACATACCCAGCACTGGATCGCATATGTCTCCTGCTCCTGGAGTCAACTGCCGAGAGAGGACAGAAAATAAGATCTTGGCTTCCTTAGCCAAGTCTGACTTGCCAGCTTGAAGGTACCCTACTGAATTTTAACAGATTAGCCAGAGCTAAGGGATTAAAGTTAGACAAAAGTATGTTTGATCCCAACTAAGACATCTGCAGACCAAATAAATGTGAATGTAATGTCCTGGTGCAGAAATACAGCTATTTTCCAAACATTATATATTTTCAAACACTAAGAAAAAAATTTTCATCAGTGTAAAATGCATAGGCCAACAGAAGAATTCAAGGTATTTCAGACATATAATCCTTCAGAATAAGCTTTGATGATACAAGTTTTAAGAAATGAGGTAATGATGTGCTCCATTCCCTTTGCTTCCTTTAGTCACAATGATATATATAACATACATTGCCAATTTTCAGATGGACTCAAAAAATGATTAAAAAATCTAAAAACCAGATTCCACCCTTAAACATACAGACTGCTACCTGCGGGCTGTATTCCCATTCATTTTGTTTGGAATACACTGAAGTAACTTAGACTAATTTAGACTGCAGCCCTGAAATGAAGCATGCATGACTGAACATCAGCTATGGGAGAGAATTTGAGTGAAGCCAGCAGGGTCTCACATGAATACAGGAACCCATCCACATACACCCCGTTGTAGGATAGCCATCTTTTCTTGTGGCCAGAGAAGCAGAAAATGGTTTTAGAAACCAAAAAGAAGCAGTATAAGAATGGGAGCAGAGGAATGTGCCAGAAACACTTCAGTACTGTGACTCCATTTAAAATGGGAAGTGAAAGATAACTTTTGCTACTGGGTACCAGTAGCATATCAAAACTGACATATCAAAAATTGTCCAGCATACCCAGTCCAGATGAAACTAGTGCTAACTGCCTCTGCCACGGACACAGAGCTCATGGAGACTGCTTCTCTCCCACACTTCAGACCGTGGACACAAAGGCGAAGACATCATCCTCTCTTATGTCAGCAAGCACTGAGGAACACCAACCTTCTCCAGCCCTTCCACCAGCCAGTAGAGCTCTCTGGGCTGATCCCATTTCCTGCTCTTCCTCACTGCACTTCCTAGTAAAGCAAGGGCAGCTCGGATTTTTCAGTGTATGCTGCCATCTGAGGGCTTGAATTGTTTCTCCCTGGTCAGTTTGTAACACAGACACTTCTACACCACAGCCTGAGTTGCTGGTTGCTGATGGCACGGAACCATCTGTTCTTGCATTTGCTTCAAATTCCATTAAAAAACTATAAACTTTGGTAAGGAATGAGAGGGACAAGAAGAATAGAAACAAAAGTTCCGTGACCATTGGAGAGTGAGTTTTTAAAGGCTATGGCATGGAAAAGAACAAGAAAGTACACAGGATTATTTTTGTATCCAAAATATACTCGGCACAATTACAGCTTTATCACTCGTTGAAGCAAATCTCAGTTGCCCTATCTCAAGCAAAGTTACATCTGTGTAAGTGGAGCTCAGAGTGGCCAGTAGCGACAGCCATACGCAGGTAACTCATGAATCTTTCACATAAAGGTATCATCAGATGCAGACCTTGGATTCCCACTTTATGCTGCAGAGTCTGGTCCCCCATTCAGGATGGACTGCATTTCCCTTCACTCTATCATTGAATGCACAATCATTCAAATGCTAAGTCTGGTTTAAAAGCTGCTTTAAGACCTGGCTCTGAGCACGGGTTGCACCGTCTCTTTGCATTGCTACAATAGTGCAGAGAAGTGTAGTGTAAATGAGAGCTAATGTGCACTACCAGACCTTATCTTCTAACCTCTCATTCTGCAGTTTCATTTGACAATGAAAGTGAGGTGGTGTCTTCTCCCAAGTTACAAGCGATAGGACAAGAGGAAATGGCCTCAAGTTGCACCAGGGGAAGTTCAGATTGAGTGTAAGAACATCTACATCAAAAGGGTTGTCGAGCATTGGGATGGGCTGCCCAGGGAGGTGGTTGAGCACCAACCCTGGAAGTATTTAAAAGACCTGTAGACATGGCAGTAGTAGAGTTGGCACTGCTAGGTTTACAGTTGTACTCAATGATCTTAAAGGTCTTTTCCAACCTAAATGATTCTGTGATTGATACTAGAACTCAGATGGCACACTACAAAGCAGACCAAGAAATGCAGGTATTTATTAAAAGCCTTCTGGACTATAGGTTGCCTTTCCATAGCTGATTGTTCAAAGCAAGAGAAAATTGATACAAGGCAAACATGCATGGACATGAAATAAAGTGAAAGATTTGTATGAACACTACTGCTGACGTTAGCCTGATAAAGGCTAAAAGCTACCACAGCTCTTTATTTTCCTGAAGGTTCATATGTCCGCAAAGGGGACATGGAGACACAAGCACAGGTTATTTGCTTATAAGGCATAATGACTCCCTGAATTTCCATGTGACAATTTCATGCCACTGGCTTGCAGTGGAGGGGTGTGCCAGGTGGTACAACTAAACTGCAACAGTACCTGCATCTTGATATTTTCAGTGTTTCATGGCCAACAACAGTATCAACTAATGTGAAAAACCAGTGTCTTTGAAACTGACCACAACCCAACAGCTATTTCTGCATGTCTTTATGTCATCACAGTGCAAAGGCAGAAGTAAGGAGATTTCCAGTGATTCCAGCCTGTCACAGTCTCACCACTACAAACATGGAGCTTACTGGGAGACAGTCCCCAGACTCAGCTCCCTTCACCTTAAGCAATTAACTGAATGACTTGAAATAGGGAATTAACCACCCTACTTGCCTTTTGCAATTACGGAAAAGGTATGTCTTGAAGGTGTTTCAGGTCTTAGCTGGACCAACTAGCTGTCTGAAGGCTCTCTTTCTCCACTGACTCTGCATGGATCAGAAATTAACTGGGATGCTAAATCTTCACTCAGACTAAATGTACCAAACTTCATTGGCTAAATCCAGGCACTGGAGATTGCAGCAGGGCTTATATATGTGAATACAGTGCTCAGAGCTGGCTCAGTTTCTGGAACCTAGTAAAATATTCTGATCTATTCACTGAAGGTGTTTAGACAAGGAAAGCTCATCACATGTCAACACACAGACTCGCAGAAGTCTTAACAACAGCAATGTAGATAACAGATACCTAAATGGGTGTAAGGATGAGGAAACAAAGGTTTGGGGTTTGAACAAAGTGCTGATAAACATTATTACTGTAATTATTGGGACAAATATTTTAATCAAAGAAAAACAACTTTTTCACAGAGACAATTATAATGTTTTTATTTAGCAAATGTACTGGAAGAATTGCTTTTCTGTAAAGACATACAAATATGCCCCAATTCCATAGAGCTTCCATTCTCTCAAATAGCTACGATATTCTGAAATCAGTTTAATGAACAGAAGGGGATGTATGTGGAGATGTCAAACTTATTTTTGTCATAAACCACATGATTCCATTTACCACTAATCCCCAAATAATTGACCCAGGGCCACCAAGAGCTTGCAGAACCCTTGCTGGTGCTTTATAGAGAACAGGCTGTCCACACAATTTTAACTGTCCTCTGTTTTTAGCCCTGTGAACAGAAGAAAGACATTAAATACTTCCTTAATATCTCTTTTTCCATACTGGCAATTGCTGAGGTCACCACAGGATTGCTTTGGTTTTTTGTTTGTATTTTTACAATTGCATATGGAAGGGCAATGATCTAGGACATTATTTCTCTTCTAAGATGTGCTTCAAACTATAGGAAACTTGTGAAACCCTGCCTTGTAAAACTGAGAACAGACCCTACAGCATTCACCCTTCTACAGTCTATACTTGACTGAAAGATAAAGGGGTTTAGTTCCTGAGAATTGTGGTCCTTTATAATTTGAGTTAGCCCCTTATTTGCCTTCTGCTACTGCCTACTAGGTGTTGTGCCTCTCTCTCTCTTGGCAAGTACTGACGTGATTGCCAACTCCCACCCTGCCAGACTGTAAAGCATGGAAGAGATGACAGGATGTAAGGGTCTGCAATAATTATACAGGAGTCTCCCGTATTGAAGCATTCTTTGGTTTGGCAGAGAGAACTGAAATTTACTGCTAAGGTCTGCCTTGCACACTTGTGTTTGAATGTCCTTTTCTTACGAGAATGTCCAGAGACATCTATAGCAGCCTGAAATGAAAACTCAGTAAATGCAAACCCAATTCTGTATAAAAAAGAAAGCCCTTAGAAACAAATCTATTAAGAGGGCTCTTCTCACCAAAAAATTAATTACAACTTTACATTACTGAACTCTGATGAACAAAGCGTAACGTTGCCTCAGATGTGAGGCCCAACTCAAAACACAAAGGAGTACTTATTAAGTACTTAGTTTTCTGAGATATTGTTTGCCCTATTCTTCCATCCCTTCTGGTCTGAAACCAATCTTTCTCCAGCTGTTTTTGGAATGTTTCAGAAAAAAAAAAAAAAGATAACCTTTGGCCCTATTAGGGTTAATGCTTTTGCATAGACGAATATGACCATAAACTGGTCGACTAGTAGAGGTCTTCTGCTAACATTGTGACTGAGAACAAGAAGAATACAGCCACAATAATATACAGCTGTCTACCAGAAGTATTGCATACAGACATCTTTGGCCATGCAGTCTCTTGGCCTTCTGAAAATATGTGAGCTGCATTGCTAACATGACAAAAAAGATAGCAATGTTGAGAATTAGAAAGAGGCGGGTATAAGAAGCTGATATTGACGGGGCACTACTTCGAGCAGTTGTCACCATCTGTGCCAACCCTGACCGCCCTTTGATTGACACCCCACTTTTGTGCTTCACATAAGTGATATCTGCAAAATCCAGAAGATCTTTCATTTCCTCGTCTTCATCTACAGGCAACTCTTTTTGTGCTTGAGTCTGTGCCTTTTGTCGCACTTTTCTTTCATTTACCTCTATTTGTGCAAAAATGTCAGGAACGGCATCAACAAATTTGTAGCCTTTGGCTACCTTTTTGTTTTTCTTTGCTCTGCCGTGCTGCTGCTGCTGCCTCTGTGAGATTGCAAATATCCTGTCAATGGCCTCCTCTGTCTGTCTCTTGTCTGAAAACCTCAGCAGGCGCTCAGCAGTCTTCCTAAAGCTAGCTGTGTTGCGTACACGAGACAAGATCTGCTTCTCAAGCTGCTGGAAAACAGGCTTAAAATGCTGCAGGTTCCTCTCCACGATCCCTACATAGTCCTTCACTTCCGGCACTGTGGAGCTCCGAACGGCAGAGGTTCGGTCAAAGACAATTTTCTGGCGGTCTGCAATAACCTGTGCAAAGGCAGAGCGGGATCCATCCTCAACAGGCCAGAGATACACCGCATAGGCGTGCTCGCTGGTGGTAATGAAAACATCCAGCTGCGGAGAATCTCCGTGGACGGTGAAGCTCTGCACGTCAACGGAGGGTCCAATGAAAAGGTAAATGGCCCTCGTGACGGGGTGCCGCAAGAGGGTCGTTACATTCACGTAGTTCGTTCCATTGTACGGGTAGCCCCGGGGATACATCCTTGAGGCGATGGTAGCTTTCTCGCTGTGGCCAGTGTCGTCCATCCAGTACATCTTATATATCCCATCACGGTGCCTGATAAAGGCCCCATGGACATCATCAACAACTGTTTCTTCAAAAGGCACATCCACATTGTGGAAGAAACTAGTTGCTGCCTCCAGGGAACTGTCATCTTCTAGATGGATTTGGTCCACTAGCAAGAGGAGCTGGGGATGGAGAAGTATGAGGTTTCTTTGCAATTTTTTCAGCTTCAGTTTAGGATTGTACGCACCCACTCCTTCTCCCCTGATAAAAACCACCCCACTTCTCTCCATGGCGGCAACCACTCGTCCCTGACAATCACCAGCCAAGTCATGTTTATATTTAAGCCACTTTGAGGAACAGTCTTCTGTAATCTGCCCTTCCCATGGGGAGAAGCAGCTCTTGGACACAGCCGGGGAAAACATCAACACATTATTAAAAAAAGTATATTTCGGCCCATAAAGAGCTTCTGTTATGAAAGGTACGCCATTGGGAGCAAAAGTAAAGGAGTTCTGGTCTGGGTGTTCATGGCCAGCATTAAAGTTCCTCCACCCTTTGATCCACTCTTTATACTTGTTCTTATGAACAATATCATATATTGCACGTCCTCCCAGCTTTCCTGACTTGAAGGAAAGGAAAGGCCTGTTGATTTCAGCTGGCAAAGCACTTCCATAGGTCACCACTCCCCAGTCCTCAAAATAATGCAGCTTAGGAACTCCATAGTCCGGTGGAGGTACGGAGCGCAAACTTGCATCATACCTGCCAAAAAGATGAGGAAAATGGGTTTAAAAAGCACTTGACTGGTTCCACTATCAACACCTGTACAAAACAATTCAACATTTACAGCAAGGAGCAAGCTAACAGTATAAAGCCCATGTGTATGCTTCTTGAGTCAACTAATCATACAGCTGTAATCATATTTGTCACACTAATCCCTATACAGATTTGTTGTGTGCTTTTGACGGGGTAATAGCTGAAAGCATCTGCTTCACATTTAAAGAAAGCAATCCTTCTGCAGTCCAAAAATAAGAGTACCATTAATTTCAACCTAGCCATGTTTTGTCTTGTATCATAGTTACTGACTGCAATACAAATGTTTAAAATAAGGCACATTAGGACCAGTGTGTAGATACTATTGTTCATTAGACATCAATATTTCCCCTATTAACTAACTACTTAACTAAGAGAAGCAGACTGACTGTTTCCCCAAAATGGATGATTACAGAAGTCTGTCGTCTCCAAACAGAATTAGCAATAAACTAAAAACTAATGAAAAGTCATTTTAAAGGAAAAATGTTTATGATTTATATCACTTAGTGTATGTTAGTTTCCTTCTCCAACTAGGTTGAAGAAAAATTTGCAGGGATTGCTTGTATAAAATATCAGATATAAGACATTTGGTTTATAAAGTGGTCTTAATTCCAAAAGAGGTTACAATGCTTACAATGCTTGTAATTTTTGTTTTCAACAGGACTTAAAATAGCAAAAAAAAAAAAAAGAGAAAAAAAAAAAAAAGGAAAAAACCCCTAACCTTCTGGAATTTTTTATAAACAACCAAAATAAATTAAACCGTCATTAAGTCCATTAATATTTCTGTTAGACCCTTCCTCACCAGATTTATTCTCTACAGCTAACCAGGAGCCGCTGTCAGGCCCTAGACAATCACAGCTCATGGCCTGCATACGGCTTCAGGTAATTCCAACCAGTGCTAGGAGCCTGCTCTATCTCAGGTGGCCCTTGATGGAAATTCCCCTAAAAGCAGACCTCTTTCCTGAGACTCTAATGTAAGTGGACATGCTCATCACAAAAGCAACACTGCAGCACAGGAAAAAGGCAATTATTGGATTGTTCAGATGTTTTTCTTTTTTTTGTTTTTTAATCAGGTGTTAAAATCTCTTTCCCTTTGACATCAAAAAGAATTTTCTAAGTATAAATTTCCAAGATTTTCATGGAGATGCAGAAGAATGATGGATATAGGGTTGTAGAGGGGAGGTTCTGTATTGTGCAAATAAGAAGATGAAGAGTGCTTGGATCTTAATAAACATGCATTTTAATGTGCATATCATAAATGCAAAACAATTTACATTCAATAATATTTTCCTTGAAGAAAGAGAAATAGAGCTACACTGACTCCTCAGAAATGTACTTGTTCTCTCCACAGACTGAGGGAATTTATAGGCATATCGAAATCCTCTTAGGTATTGTAATTTCTTACCTTTAGAAGATTGTCGTACACGTTAACAGAGCTGTAAATTACATGGAAAATACAGATCTAGTCATCTATCTATGCCAGGTGAAGAAGGTCTGAGCCTAATGACTCTGGGTTGCACATGGCCAGCCTGATCTCAGCTTTACAGCAGAAATCTAAAGCTGATGATTTATCACTAATAGCAAACAGCTGTCAGGTTCCTTTTGAGCCCACTCATTCCCTTTCATACCAGAGAAATTCAGTGTGGAGAGTGCACCACCTCTGCCCTTTGGATGGCGTCCCCGGGCCCTCCACCACTCGGTTCCTTCTGATCTGCTCTGCTAACCAGTTTCCACTGCCGTTGCGCATGACAAATTTGTCGAGAAACACCAGCTGGCTCTCTGGCCCATAGAACCAGTTATAGTTGGAGTCTGCAATGGCCACAGTTCTCTGAAATCCTTGGGAAAAAGTGAAAAGGAATGTAAGAAAGAACAAACAAATGTACAAAGATGTGTTTGTAGAGCTTGAAGGTGCAGCCAAGCACTACAAACAGACAGAAGCAGCCTTTTCAGATGTTTACAGACCTACTTGTAAATGAGCCATAAACAGGTTACATAGGAGATGTTTCCTTCTGTTTGTAGCAGAACATTTGAATACTCACCTTTCTTCTTCAGCTTTGGGCTACAAAGTACTACAAAAAATGTAAGAAGCCATGTCCCATCCACTTCCTCTCCTCACTCAAATCTGGCAAAGGTAACTTTCTCTTTACAGCTTTCACTTTCCTGTGTCAATCCAAACTCTCCAGAGCAAGAAAACAGGTTCCCCAAGGAAAAAAAAAAATCAGCTTCACCTCGAAACAGCTAACATGAGCTTGCTTTGCTCTTAGGAACTTCTCCCCAGAGATGTCTGAGGTCTCACATGGAGTAAGTGCAACTCCTTACGTGTCCGTGCTGGCACACCAAAGCTGCACTCATCCCCCCTCACATACATGTCTAGAGCTGGGGTTCTCACAGCAAATAAAGTTATCATGGTCTTTTTAACTAGGAATTTGAACAATTACTTGTCCTGCAAATAAACAACACAAAGCCATCACTGAAAAGTTGCAAGGCTGCCTGAGACTAAATCTCCTCTGAAAGCTAGAAGGGGTTGAGAATATTTTGCATTTGTACATCTCCATCTTTCAGTCTCAAAGCAGAGATGCTACAACACACTGAGAGCGACTGTGTGTGAGAGACTGTGGGGAGACCCAGCAAAAGAACAGAAATATTCGGCAGAAACTCTTTGCAAAACTGACCCGTTACTGACATCAAATATTTCTGTTTAACTCTCACATTGAAAAAAGAAAATGGTTCTTGTACCCCTTCACAGCCAAATCTATAATTTGAGTCAATTACATTTTCCATATGAAAATATTTAAAAAAAAATCTATTTCAGTGTTTCGTGGAAAACTGGTGATCACATAAAACTTTCCTGTATTTTGTTGATACTTCTACTCTGGTGTCATAATTTGCTATTCCTTTCAACTAATATCGTAGTACGATGATTTTTGGCAAAAGATAAATCAATAAGAATCTTGAAGAATTTTTTCAAACAGAAAACCCCAGAAACAGGCCTGTTTCAAACTTCAAAATCCAGAAATCAAATTCTGAAGCATTGCTTTTTCTCACACATGACATTTCTATCTTTCAAGTGGTCTTAAAACCAGAGTTTAATAGACAATGATCTTTAATAAGCAGTGATAAACAAGGATGTCACTGTTTCAATGAATGATGAAGGCAAAATTCAAGGAAAAGGTTATTTAAAGAAATCTAAGTACAATGTTATTTAAAAAATGGCCTACTTCAAGTACGAAATTTACTGCTGCTTCAAGAATTAGAAGATTCGTCTTCATTTGCGCAAAGGACCTACCTGGCAGGACAGTTCTGTACATAAATGCAAAGTGCTGCTTGAGCCAGGGGTGGCTGAAGTGATTGATATCAAAGTGCCTTTGGACAAGAAACATGTACTGAAAGAGCGATCTGGTCGTGTAGCTGCCATAGGCCACCCCTTCATAGAGGGAGCCATCCGTGACCTCCTGCAGCAGGACTACCGACTTCTCCATGATTGCCAACACTTGCTTGGTCCACAAGTAAGCTTCCTGAAGGTAGCCTGAAAGAAAAAGATGTTGGAAGATCTAATTACAACACCAGAGATCATAGATGATGTCATCTGTACAGTGGGATCCTTTACAGCAAGGAATCTGCAATGCAGAGCTCTAAAATATGACCTAGTGCTTCAGCATCCCTGTCATTCTAAGGTGAAAAATAAAATGCTATATTTAAACACAGCAAAGCAAGGTTCTGTGAGCAGGGAAAATCTATCAAACACCTTTGCTAATAATGTAGGATTATGCTTTCTCTCTTAAAGTGAAAATTTCCTTCATGCATTCAGGACGTGGAAAAAGGGAAGAGTCACACCAAGACTTTTGTATTTCACATTAGAGCCGTTTGAAAACAGACTTGCGGTCCCCGCTAGAGGGCTCCAGTAATGCACATTTCTAATCGGTCATTTTTCACTGGCACCATCACCAGTGTGGTAAGGAGATCCTCAGGGTTTAAAAATACGAAGAAGTTCACATTTGAGCTGAAGTTAACTGATATTCTACTAATACATGGTCTATTTTAAGACATATTCTGTTCTACTTACATTTTCCTTTAATTGTACAACCAAATAGAAGTTAATTTGGAAAAATTTTGTTTTGCATAGTTAATTCCAAATGCAGATTCCTCCATTTCAAAATAAAATTAATCTTCCAACTAGGCTGTTTCAAGTTCCACATGTACAAGCTCTTAACAGTTATACTTCTTCTAAAGAAAAGACTTTCGGAGACCTTACTATTTGGTCTGCTCTACACAAATCAAGAGCTGGGAAGAGGTTGCAAGAAGCCCTTCTCAGGGTTTGTCTGTGTTCACCCAAAGAACAAGCACAAGCATGAGAGGCTCGGTACTGTATTTATGTATTGAAGAACGCAGCACATGGGTCCCAGCAGAGGAAAGGCTACTTCTCTTATTTTCTTTTGGATTCACTGTCAAGAGGTAGGACTAAATAGAGACCAACTGAGAACTTAGTGTCTACCCAACTCAAAGTGTCTGGACACAGATTTAGCCAGACTTATTTCCGCCATATAGCAGAGCTCAGCTGGTGTGCATTACACCCCATTACGTGGTGAAGCGGTGCCTGATGAAGTACATGTGCCAGGCCAAGGGAGTATGAGCTGCATTCAAACCCGCTACTAAAACTGTTTCATTTCATTGCCACAATTACTGTGTTTATGCTCAGCAGAGTGATAAGCAATTCAGTCACCGTACTAGTCAAGGCTGCCAAATCCTGCTCAGCTAACAGAGAGAAAAAAGTTTGCCATGTCTATGTTAAACAGACAGTCTGACTCTTAGCATGGTATTTTTATCCACTGGCTGAAGAGGTAACTACAATGGGGAAGGCCTGAGCACCAGGGGTAAATGGCACTACTTACTCCCACTTACTTTGCTTGCAGCTATCTTGACACTACTTCATTACTCTGATGGAGCTGGCACCACAGCAGTCTGTCTGAATAAAATCTCCAATGCTTCCACCCTTGTTTTCCCTTGTGATCTAACAGCCACAATAGTTAACTTTTGACTGCTGCACTGGGAAGAACGGTATTTTCTATGGTTCAGCCCATGGCATTTACCAGTTTAGTGTATGTATGTTCTGTTTACTTAGTGTATATCTGTGCTATAACCCTATACTCACAGCATATTAAATAATAATACCTTAGAATGAAAAAAATTAAGAGACTCAACACAGTCAGGCTACACAACAAATTAGAACAAATCTCACCTAAAATTAGCAGTGTCTGTATCAAGTAAGGCCTTACTCCAGTTTCTTTTTTGAATATCTGTTTACTTCAACTACAAATTAACTTCAACATATGCATGCCCCTAGAATTTATTTCAATTGGTCTCATTTTTCAGTCATATGACAATGTTTACATGTTTTTAAGATGGCTATGTAGTCTCTGCATGCTTCAATAGCTGAACGGTATTTAAAATTATTAGTTGAAATTTAAACCTTTCGGGAGAAAGGTCTACAATGGGATACAATATTTGCAATTGCTATGCATCTGATACAGGAAGAATAATATACTCCCTCCCTTTCTCTCTCACGTCCTCCTTCAGAAAAAGTCCTTCATCTTGGAATAAGATTTTTTTAAAAAATTTCTTTTATTTTAGAAAAACTTCATTTAATTTTCCATTTTTAAGAAAACGTTTTAAAACAACTGAATTTTCATTTAGAAATATACAGCCTGTTTTGATCTATTTTCATTTGAAACATCACCACTATTTTCAAATTGCTTAAGGGTTGCTGGATTTGCTTCTCCCCCCTCCCCCCCAAAAAAATCAACCCTCCACTAACCTTTGGTGAAAGAAATATTGCCCAACTTTATTTGTGATGTTACCATTGTTTGGCACACTTATGGTCTATACTCTAATGAAAATCAGAGTCATCCTGCAAACTACCGTCTTTCTGTCACAACTGAGGCTCAGGTATGAATGGAATTATGAGGAATTTAGCAAAACGCACTCAATAATAAACTTGATCTGAGTCTTCAATTTGTGGAAGGCAAGATAGGAGGAAAGGGAGTAACTTTTCAGCATATGCACATCAGTGAATGTGCTTGTTATGACAACAAAAAGATGACCTCCCCAAACACAGCAGGTACCACATTTTTTTGTCTCACTTGTTTGAGCATCTGAAAGCTCCAGTGATGTGCAGATGTGCCTTTGCTTGGCAGGGCTGAACAGCTCAGCAAAGCCATCAGCATCCAGAAACTAGACTTCCCTTAACTTGCAGCAACTAAGTAGTTCTGTTGGGTATCATGTTTTCAAAATACTTCTGGCACATATTAAGTAACCGCTTGATAAAATACTGACGCATCCTTATAAGCAGGAGCTGGGTCCACAACTTCCACCTCTCAGCTGAAGTACCACTGGGGTTTAAAGTCAGGATTTCTCATCTGCTCTCTCCCTCTGACTCCATGACTTGCGTTCTTTTTTATCACTTGAACATGAGGAGAGGAATAGCTCCCACGCAACGCAGCCAAAACCAACAGGTGAGGTTATTCACCTGGGAACTGGGAAGGATGGGTTTAAGTCCCCAAAGCAAAGAATGAGATGAGACCTGACACAGACACCTCTTGGATGAAGGTTGTGGGGTGCAAGGGCACAGTTCAGAGTGAAAAAGGTAAAGCCCTTCTCATCTCCATAGAAAAGGATGCTGGAAAGAAAGGTCCTGAACTGTGGACTTTCGGTGAAGTTACACCTTTGCAGCCGTCTCAGGGAGACAGAACTCTTGGACCAAACTCCAGGTTGTCCTGTTGCTTAGTTCCCAGCTCAGAGCACAGGGTGTTTCTGGCTGCTGATCTTCTCAGCACGTTGTGTAAGGAGACCAAGCACATCACCCTTTACTGATAATCTACCCTGAAAGACCGTGTCTGTAAATCTGGACTGGACAAACAATACATAAGAGGATTTTTAATTTTTACAGCAAGGTAAAAAATCCAGAATCGCTTAGATAGCTGAATTATATACATAGGTATATGTGCATCTATATTGTACCATGTACATCTGCCCAAAAACTTTTGTTCTATCCTGTAAATAAAATTTTTCTAAGCAGCAAAAAAGCAAACTCAATACTGATGTACTCTCAGAAGCATTTATATCAGTTCCTGAGCTTCGTTACGTAAATGGCCGGTTGAGCTGATACATTTCAGAAAAACGTTCCTGTGGTTTAGCACATACCTTGATTCATCAGAACCAGGCTTCCAGCCAGCAGGGCCACACAGTTGGTAGGCTGGTGGTTATGGAGGTACTGGAAACCCCATCCACGTCTGTATGATGTTTCGTACATATATCCCGAGGCATTGGCAATTACCTCAAGAAATCTCTCCTGTTGAGTCTTGCTAAGATAGCTGTACAAGAAGTCATATGCAGTGGCAAAACCAACTAAGGAGTGAGCGAGAGGAACTTCATCCCACGGGGCATCCTTCACTAGCCTGTCAATAAAGAAAGATTCCAATTAATTGAGTTTCACCCACTTATTTCTCTCCACTACTGTACTCTGAGGTCTGTATAACACAATGGCTCTGACGTTAGGCAATTCATGTTGAATTTTAATACGGTAGTAAGCTACTTAGCAAGTCTGAGACCATTTTTTTTGCTTTCCTAAGAACGGAGAACATCATTAACCTTCAAAGCTCATTAATTTTATTAGAAAGCCTAAGTCGTTAAATATTAAAACAGTGTTTGCAACATTCTGGGTTTTGCTAGAAGAAAGAGATATGCAGAATATTGATTGTACAGAAATAGAATCTATTTGTCTGAAGCAAGGTTCACAGCATTTTTGTGAGAAAGTAACATCCCATAGTTTATACTCCTCCAAAAATCTGTTAACAATTTGTTTCTTTTCCAAAGGAGCCAAATGTTGATAAATTCCTGAATGATGGCTACGGGACTGAAATTGTCTTTAAAGCAAGTGTAATAAAATAACTCATAATGCTGTTTCTTTATTTCACGTATGTATCCAATGCTAGACACAGAGATGATGAAATTTACTTCCATGACTGCAGTTCAAATCAACATACCTAACAGCATTTTAAAAAAGTGTTTAATATAAAACAGAGATAAAATGATGACACTACTCAAAATTATTTTCTAGGAACTACCAGCTTGTATCAAATGATTATGTTGAACTTAACAAAATAGTAAATTTGTACCAAGAAAATTCATAATGGATTCTGGATAGTACAGAACAAATAATTCTCTTAAATCAAGAATATATTGGGTATCAAAGACTTTAGTTTTGCAGTACTGATAGTACGAAAGGGCATGGTTCTACCAAAGAATCCAAGAAGAAATACATAGTGAAAACAATATCTTTGATAAACTGGACAATCATCAGTTCCTTTCATGGCTGTTCTTGTCTTTCACTTACATCATAATATATGTTTTATGAAAGAAATAGGTTTGAAATTGTTGAGATGAGTGTCGTACTGCAATCAGTAGAAATTGTGTTGTGACCCTGAAGATTTACACCTTTCAGCTTCAATTATTCTACGATTCTATAAATATGATATAATCTTAATTTGTATAAGCAGCAATGTGAACAAACAGATGAAAAAAAAATACTGAAAGAACATGACTTTTGGAAGAATCCTCATTCTGTCATAGAGACATGTATTTTTGCATTCAAACTGCATGAATGAACCACGTTGAAATTATGACCATCCGACTAGGGCACTGCAACTATGGTATTATCATAGAATCACAGAACGGTTTGGGTTGGAAGGGACCTTACAGATCATCTATTTCCAATCCCCCTGTCACAGGCAGGGACACCCTCCACTAGACCAGGTTGCTGAAAGCCTCATCCAGCCTGACCTTGAAAAATGCAACATCTACAAGTGAGGAAAATGATCTTTAACTTTTATCTCAGTGTATCTAACACCATTGGAAAAACTCAAATGAACTTGGTGCATTTGTACCTGTTTGTAAGTAAGTAAAGCCTCTGTAGGCTTTTTGATTAGTTGAATTTCCAGCAGTTTTAAGTCTTTGCCTTCTCTCAGTTTCAATTCCTTCTGCTGCTGAGTGAAGTGATACATTCATTTTTACTTTTTTTTATTCAATTAAATCTCTGCCTCACAGATTTTTAATCAAATACATGAATGCATTCAGCATTTACTTGAGCAGCAGGACTTGCCATTTTTTTCCAAACCAGGGTTTTTATTGGACTGGATTATTATGTTTGCATGATTGTGAACAATATTAAAACAGACAGCTATATGTGTGGCAACAAGTAACTGTCAAAGCAGCAGGAAAAGTTCTAGAAATTTACTATTCATCTTCTCAACATCCACAGGGCATTCTCTGTGGTCAATGCTCTGCACTCCTCTGTCATTTTGTTCCTGGTTCAGACACTAAACTTACCAGTGAAGGCTTCCAGCCAGGTATAGTAAAATTCTTATTTATGTTTTTGCTTAATTATTGTGCAAAAAATTACAGACCTGTAAGCCAAAACATTCATATGCTTTTCCTAAATGCTCTTTCTTTCTGCATTTCTGGATAAATTGGAAGAAAACACAGCTGAGCTAGGCAAGCAAGTCTTCCTAGTCTCCAGATATATTTGTACTGTGTCACTGAGGCAGAAAAATTGAAAATCTGAGTTAACTGGCTATTTGTCAATCTCAATTCATTCTCTGCATCTCTATTTCTGCTTTTTCATCTTTGATTATCAGGCAAAAAGCTTTTAAAACATTGTTAGTCAAATACATAAAATTAAAGTTGCATTCTACACTGATTATATGGAAGATGCTTGCACTACGATTGCTGCCAGAATGTCACATGAACATGCACTGACCAGCTAGATCATGAATTCTAGTTTCCTAAGTATATTTAGTTTTGCTTTTCACTAAATCTTTGCACATTCCAAAAGCAAAGTTGAAATGGGTACAGTAAATATCACTTTAAAGGCCTCTGCCTGGAATAATTAAAGAGTGACTGAGGCTAAGCTATACATTAGGGGGAAAGAAAAGAACAATTAGAGAATGTGTATTAATTTAAAACATTTAATTTCAAGTTCAATATCCTTATAACAACACACAAATTGCTAATTAGAATGTTCTTACAGCTATTTAATGATCTTTACCTGACTTCATCTTAAATGTGATTTGACAGTGGAACTGATTTACTCTAACTTTCATTGTTAAGATTTACGTTAACTTTATATTTCACTTGGAATGCAATACTGCATCAAATTCTGTCGTGGAAGATCATAGATTAGTCTCTGTGGCACTACTTCCGATAAACCAGAAAGCAGTCTTCTAGACAAGATGAGCTAAACTGACCAGTTGTGAATGCATTTAGGCTGTTGACTTCTTCAGAAAACAAACCAAAACACATTCAGTGTAAAAAACCCTTACGTTAGCCATCCTAAGCCTAGATACTGCCATAGTTACCCACCTCAGGTTAAACAGAGTAATTTTGTTGTAACTTCCCTCAAATTGCAATTCTGTACAGCAGGTCTTGTATAGAATTTAACCGAGGAGATGTGCACAAGTACTACAGAAAAATAAAGGTGATGATTTGAAGACACTCATTTCTAAACATACAAAATCACAGCCAACATCTGTTCTTAAAATGAAGCTCCCTTAAAGTAATAACTCTTTAGCTGACACAAATCAGTGCACCTCCACTAATTGAATTTCAGTGGAACCAAGCAATGTACACCAAACAATGTGGAACACGGTTCACAAGAAGAATGGTCAAACAGCTAGTATTAAATGCTCTAAGTTACACTGTCCTTTTTCAAATGGATCTCCAGTGTCAGATTTGGTAAACAGCCTGGATGATAAACCACGGAACAGCATGGTGCCAACAGGCCTGCATAGAACATACTATGTGAAGAAGGAGTTTTCAGGGCTATATATAAACTACTCTGTTCTGAAAAGTTGTATTTGTACAAATAAAGAGAGGTAAACACATCAAATGCTTTGCACTGAAAAATAACTATTTTCTAAGCCTCTCAATCATCAGATTAACACCAGAACCTCAGTTTAGCAATTAACCGTGTCTGAAGACAGCAAGTAATCTTTACCTCAATACTGCATTAGCATGTTTGGTCTTTTAAAGGTATCAGATGTTATAAAAAAGAATCCAAAGTAAGTAAAAATGTCTATAATGGGTTTTTTTTAGCACGGAGCAAATAGTTGCAAACATAGACACTTCTAGCAAAGACAGCGTTCTAAAAATTCTAAAACATATTATAAAGTTACAGGTAAACCATAAATGCATCCCTACAGATGCAATCCCCTTTTTTTTTTTTTTTTTTTTGTTTTTGTTTTACACTTGTGTACCTACCTATACCTGTATTTGGAAGCTGTGCCTATCTGGAAACTTCAAAAGGTTTATAAAAGAGCAAAAAATGCTGAATGGATTTGCTGCCTAGTGATCAAACTCTGTAAGTGTCCAAAGCCATATACATCATTTTGCACAAAGAACTGCTGTCTGGAGAAATTCAGTGAATGGCACAGGACAAATATATGCCTGGGGTGTTCTTTAAAGTTCTCTTAATCTGTTTCACATAACATATTTTTGAGACTTCATTTTAAACATCAAGAGTTTGATATAAATCCTCCAGGAACAAACTGGAGAAATAAAGAGATCATGGATACGGTTGGTATTATGGATAAGTAGTATGGTTTTCCTACACATGTTGAGAATTTTAACATGGTGTGATGTGGTGTCTATTTTAGATTTGTCACCTTCTACGACGAACAATGAATGTGAAGGAGGGGTTACGATGCAATTCTTCAGTCACCAGTTTATGATGTCAAGAACCATCACACGTGCAATGCATTGTCCAAGGCTAAGACTGTCCATACCACCTTCGCTAAATGCTCTACATAAGTATGCAAATGGTATAAAATTTTGGATAGGAAGTAAAAATCAGTATCCTGTCCCCTTGAAACAACAACAAAAACAACTAGAAAAATTGTGGTAAGATTACCACAAGCTCTCCATTTCTTGACAACATTCCCGATATTGTTAATGTCTCTCAGTAGAAAAGGCTTTCTGTATTTTTCCCCTCATTTCTTTCTACTAATAACTACAACCTTGTTGAAACCAGAAGTATTAGCATTTCTCTAAGAAACATAAGCCAAGAGGGAAAAACCACCAGCTGCCCAGTTCAAGGCAGAATTTAAATCAAACCCCTGCTTAAGTGAGCTCCCTGACCATGGTCTGTGGGATGTTTAGAATTGCCTTTCCTTCACCTTGCATCCAATTCTTAAAAACAAATTGAAGTAAATAGGAAAATAACATTCTCTAACTCGAGAAATAGAATAACCTTTCCAGCAGTGTGAATTCTGATTTCTAGCCTCTATGTCAGTAAGTAATATGGCATCACTGCATGCAAAACGAAGCATTAAGCACATCCCGACACATATATTACACAAGTAATCCACATCCTGAAGTTTAATGCTCCAAACTTTCCCATGACAAATTACTTACAGCAGAAAAATTCTTGGAGGCTGAGGGCTGATTAAGCTAATGATGAAGGAACCATGCCAGCACTTCCTCCTCAGCACCGATCCTCTCACTCTCACCAGGTGGATGCAAAGGAAATGAGCCAGGATTGTTTTCTAAAGGTTTACAGTGAAAATCAGTTCAAGGACAGCCCTCTGGTGCGTTTTGATACAATCCATCCTAGACATGGTAGCTAGCTAACAGCATGGTTGAGTTTAACGCGCATTAAATGTCAAGTGTGGATGCAAACATGGCACATAATGAGGCCAACTGACCTCTTGATCCTGAAATTGATTGCCTAAGTGTACAGTCTTCCCAGTGCCAATGGCAATGCCCTGGCACTCCACAGACCCTTGCTATTGTTCTGACCCACTTCTGGGGGAAGGAGATACAGCTTGAAACCTCCCGTCAGGCAAAGGAGAGAAATATTGTTCCCATATACATACCAAGAGGGAGTATACCTACCAAGGCGAAAGAGACCACCATCGTTTATTTCATAAACTAGACTCAGATTTTCAAGGCTTCCAAACCAAAATATTTTCTTGTGCTTAAATGGAATATCTTCTTCACTAATGGAACACTATCTACCAATTTTTGTTTTGGAAAGAAAAAAAGAAAAGTCCTTGAAAAAATCTGTTTCATCCAAAACAACCTCTCAGCTTTCACCCCTTCCACATTTTTCTGGTTGGCTGCCAAAACAAAACCCCCATTATCTGCCACAATCTAAGTGCTCGGTCATTTGCAACAACGCAAATGTTAAGAATAAAAAGCGTCCTTGAAAAATTGATGATTTATATTTCTGGTACCTAAGGTAAAACATGACAAGTTTGCCCTTATCTCTTTATCAGTCATGTTTCAGCAGCAGGCACTGACATACTCATGTTCATTGATGAAATGTAAAGGGCTACATTCATATCAATATGGGAAAAAAAGGCAATACATAGACAACGTTTTTCAGAAGTTTTAAGAGTTTACTATAAAGGTAGGGTTGTACTGCTTAGGTGTTGAGAAGACAACTGAAACTTTACACCTTTGGGAACCCTCCTCTACTTTCTATCCTTCCTTTTCCCCACAGGTCTATAACCATCATACTGCCACTTCTAAAGCTTCTCGCAGGTCCTCTTCTCTCGTTTTTGGCTTTGATCACAAGAGTCCTTTTCACACTGGACTCACTTAGTATCAATCATGACGCTTCTGTGTTGACACATAATAAATAAGAACTGAGTCTGGTTTAGTAGCTCTCAGTGCCATATTAAGCAGACACAGAAATTTAGTTGTCATTATTTCAACAGATTTCCTCTAGCTCTTTTTGTAGCAAATTTTTATGCCAGGCATGCCACTAAGTGAGCTCCATGTAGCTACCACAGAACTTCAGCACCAATTTATCTCCAAGAGATCCTATCAATTAAAAAAGAAGGTATGAAAGAAACCCTTCAAAATCCAGCTAGCCATTTAATTTCACATTCATGCACAACTTACGGTTTTAAATGCTACATATGAAAAAGACAAAAACAGAACCAGGGTTTGATATTTCACTTACTAACATAATATACATTCCAGACACCAAATTCATCCTCCTACCCTTCCTTGTCTTTTTCTTCCTCCCTGTAGGAGACTCTCAGCATCCCCCAAGCTTCTTTTATGCTAACTTCTAAGCCGCAGTCTTATAAAACCCTCCTAAGTTTTCTTTGAATGTGACTGCTGGTTGATTACTGGGAGTCAAACAGATGTTCTAAATTTGTGGTGTCAGCACAGAGACTCGCTTTATTTCAACTCACCGTGTGTGAATTTATTTTAGTTATACATTTATCTACACATTTAATTATTTATATTAATGTATTTTTACTTTGTAGTCCATACCATTCAACACCAAGCACCGTCTGGATACTAACAGCAAGGGTCCCAAAGCATGCTCCAATACTTCTAATAAACAGTGACTAACAGAAGGCTATAGGATGGTTGGTTAATAAGAAATAGCAGAAAGGTCACAGATTTGTTACGCCAAAGCCTCCCATTAGCTTCTCCTTACTCACTGCTATTTCGTCGGAATGTTTGCACGTGCTCGACAGTAATTATCTCCCCTATGAAACCCACAGAGCCAGGCTTACTGTCAAATCCCACACCTTACTGCACATTGGCAGCATACTTGTCTTTAAAAACGGTGTGTCAACTATGTGGGGAAAAAAAAAAAGGTACAGAAATCCTTTGTCTGGCAATTGCAAACGGGGACGCCTCTCCGCTGTAAGGAGGGTGCAGAATTTGCGAACTTTTAAGGCATTTGTTTATAAGGCAGGTTTAGTAAGGAAGAGAATTTTTCACTGCATTGTCCAAAACACAGAATGTGACTGGCCTCTCCTTTTTGCCTGATGTGTGACTCTGATTACATCGCTCCACTCGGCGCGGGAATGGGCCGAGGCAGCATATGGAAAGAATCACGAGTACAGATCCCCTTGGCCAAAAACGCACTTCTGGTGGGGAGCGCTCTAGGGGCCAGTCAGAGATAACACGCCAGAAAACGCATCTACATCCTCTGTTCTCTGTAATACAAGATAACACAGCTTACATAGAAGGACAAACTTTCCCTAAGATTTTAGACATCATTTAGATACTAAATTCCAGGAAAAGCAAGTGGATTATTTAACACCAGCTTTTAATTTTTACAAGCAAAACTGTTAAAGTTGATCTATTTTTATTGAAATATTAATGCACTACATTTCCCTGGTCTTTATAGTCTCCAAAATACTGTCTGTTCCCATATGATTCTGGGTGATTGTTATAGTTAGCTATTAGCCACTGCCCCTTTGTTTATTTTAAAATGTAAACCTACTCCAGGATGTAGCAATTACGGATGCTCTGTTATGAGCAGCATGCCTATCAATCAACATTGGTTGTTATGACAAACGGTTCAAGCTCTGTTAGCCTACATGAATGGGAACTCAATTAAGGGTGTACTTTATTATGTGATATAAAATTACTATTATAATTGATGAGAAAACAAAAGTACTTAATTACATGCCCCCTGTATGTGTATATCAATTATCAGTAGACACTGTCATAACTGTATCCTGATATACTAAACCATATTTGGACTATTACGGATTCTTACTAATGTAAAGATGAAATTTAAAATGTCAGTCTCCTTAATCTCCTGACATACTGGGATGAATAACCAGTGTGAGATTCTAAACCGTTTATTTTATCCAACTACTGCAAACACTACCAAAACACACTTTAGTTTTCTGATGGGGCTTAAATTTTACTTAATATCTCCATGACATTTAGAGGAAACTCATCCAAGTGGAATTTTTCTAGAGTTATTTTAGAGTCAATGCCATGTCAGCAGAAGTCAAAAGAAATCCAGATTATACTCCTGAAAGGATAAAACTGCCAGCAAGAAATCTATATGACAGCCAGATTTAACGTTCCATGACATGTTGATGAATCCTTCCGTGATAAATATATTTTTGGGGCAATTAACATACAATTTAGGCATCTACGACATAGAGGAAGTCTAGGGAGACAAAAGTTCCGCTCATTTACTTTTCTCACTGATACCTCTCTGGACAAGCCCTCTTTACTGATGACATATGTAGATGAGTCTCCTAACATTCAAGGCTCCAAACTTCAGCAGCATCAAAACTGCTCCTTCCTTCTGCCCTCCTGATCAGAACACATGTATCCTCAAATTATTTAATCAGGCTAACATTCATAATATATCACTCAGAATGATATTTTCCAAGAATTCCAAGGGAAAGTAAACATGCTTAAATAGACCGGACAACATTTTTTTTAATAATTCCATTACTGTGATATTGCCAGAACAGTTCACGTACAGTCTTACGCAGTGCTTTAGATGCCACAAAATCTAAATGCCCACTAGCAGTGGTCAGGCAACAACTTTCCTATTTCCTATGTTTGTTCTCCTGGTTTTATCGTAAGTGAAGAAGTGTGTGCTGGTATTTTTTAGTTAAGTTTCTTAGGAAAACCAGATTTGCGTAATCAGTCTGCCCACTCCTTCAGCTTCTGAACCTGCTGACCTATTTGAGCAAAGACAGAGAGAGCAGTACATGCCCCAGAGATGTTACATTCCTAGTTTCCTGAAAACCTCTGTTGGACAAGGGAGAGGGATCTATATTACTGCCATCACTGGTGGAGCTATAGTGTGAACTCCTTGTTGACAGCATTCAGCCGTAAGTTCTCAGGGGAAAACAAAAATGGAAACCAGATCCATGTTTCTGTCACAGCATTTGGAAAGCTGGACACTTGGGGGTTGGAGGTTGCACAAAGGGCAGTTTACCCCAGCCCTACCGCCTACATTTCTGACTTCTTTCTTCCGTGCTTCCCCCTAAATGCACTGTACATGCTCTTTTTGCAAGGCAGAGAACCTTGATTAAACCTTGATCATTTACTGAACAATGATCTACATCAGAAGGGAAAGATGTGGAAAGCATGGTTTCTCTTTCACTAAGGTAACACAAGATACTTCCTTGAGAAAAACTGTAGTTTTGGGGAGGTAAATACTATCAAAGCCAAGTGGAAACAGGATATCCGCTCAGTTCTGATTGGTACCTGGTCAGCTGGGACAACAGAGGGCATTATGGTAAGGGACAGAAGAACAACAATTATTCCAGGGAAGGAATCACAAGACACGGGGAATTGAAATGGGGTTATTGTGGCAGTGAGAAAGAGACACAAATAAGCTCCATTGTTCACAATATTACTTGATCCTCTTTCTCACCCCATGAAAACAGATGGCCATGTAACTATGTGTTAACACAAGCCAAAGCAAAAAAGAAAGAGTGTAAACAATGAAACCAAGACGGAAGGTGGAGTTTGGAGCAGTCCGTAGGTCCTGTTGGAGATGGTTATATGTCCAGGGATTCCCCTCTGTTCAGCTCTGTTCCTCTGTCAGTGTGCCAGCAGAAAGACTGTCCTACAGACTGCCTCTGAAGGTAGGACTGAAGCTTTGTATTGCCGTGCTTCAGTGGAAGACTTTGGAAATAAACACCATCTCGCTGTGCCACTACTTTTCCCAACTCCCACATATCCTTTCTTCCATAACATGCAAGCAACTTAAGCCCAGTGTGTTCCTTCTCTCTCTTACCACTTCTTTTGTTCCAGTTCCTGTATTTCTGTGGCATTCACCACTTTCATACTTGGTACAGGAGAATCCCAACACTGGGATTTTAAGTCATGCCCATCAGGAGGATATGGATACTGAGTCCTGCTAGCCCAAGTCCAGCATATTTCCAATGACAGTCCACGTATGGATGCCATTTATAGGATGCTACTAGTTGGTCTTGACCCAAAGAAGGTAGGGAATAGTAGTTTGAACAATGAATACTGCTTGAACAGCTAATGCTTATTCCTGTGCTGACTAGAAATCTGGCTCAGCCTTCTGCTGAGCTGCTACTGCCACGGAGAGTGGCTGCCACAGTGGGGAATGGTGCCCCAGCGCAGCTCCAGCTTGCTGCCCTAGGCAGAAACCACTGTCCGGGCAAAGCCCACGTTTCCATCCTCTGGCCTCCACCCAGTGGCAGCAACCCTGGGGCACGGTCTCCAGGGTGCACCATGGGGCAACTACTGCAGGTGGGCAGGGAAACGTGGCTGCCTGAAAAAAAAAAAAGGAAGATACCTTCCTTTTTCATACCCACTAGAAAGTTAAGACAGAGAGACCTTGGGGTCCCAATTGCTGCACTTACCATTAACTTCTGCCCCACAGAAGAAGTGTGGTGCAGCAAGGACAGAGTGATTTGTGGATGACAGCTCACACCCAGGTGAAGTTAGTCCAGGGGATGATCATCAACATACCAGTTATTCAGGCAGTTTCAGCAGTAATCAGACAGACAACTGTCTTTATCATGTCCTAAACTTAAGGAGAGGCCCAAGAACCGCACAGCAAAGTGGAGCTGCAAGTCTAAACTGAAGCTCAGACAGATGTTAGAGCAGTCTGCAAATCTCAGTGTCAGTTTTACCTACACCTGACTATACCTTTTTCATAGGTCCCCTTTCCTGAATTCTCCTCAGGAAGAATTACCCAAAAGAAATGTACAAGTCTGGAAAAAGAGAGATCAAAAGATAACACTTTTACCACTTTTTGCCACAAATCAGGTGAAAGCCTGGCTTCTGACTGGGGGTACTTTCAGATTTTTTTTTTTTTACTTTAGAGCAGTTAGGATGTTACACAAAGGGTCACGCTCCTTCTTTCAGCATTAATTTGCAACAGGGTAAGCCCAGTGAAGGTGAAAAGCTGTGTGGCACTGCTGGTCCAGAGGAGAGTAAACGTGTTCAGGAACTTAGTCACTGTTAAATGAATGTGAGAACAACTGAAATAATTTAGGCAATTCACACATCCACTCACTCTTCCAACTACAAGCAGTTTATACAGTAAGAACAACTTAAAAAAAAAAGACAAAAATCTACCAACTAGGCTGAGCTGCCATCCTCTCCATGTAATCCTTGGCCATGCTGATGGCCTCGATGTTTTCAGGGTAGAGCACACAAAACATCGCCAGGGCTCCGAGGTTGTTGCCATAAATTTCATTCCACCGAGCGCTGAACTCCTTCGGTTCCCAGGGAGGAAGGTACTCCAGGGGATTCGACAGCATTGTTTGCACTGCCTCAATCAGACGAGCTGCAATGTGCTGGTGCGTGGTGGTGGCCTGTAGACGCAGAGCCTCCACGTCCCCTTTGGAAAAGTAAAGCATTGGGTAGCTGTCGTAGTTGGCATTGACAAAGGGGACCATCGTGTCCGGGTCCTTCCTGGCACCGCAGGCAAAGGCGAAGCAAACCGCATGTATGAAAAACACACTTGGGGCTCCCCGTGTGTGAGTCCTCATTGTGGCATCAGATCTCCAAGTCTCAATGGCAGCCAAACCATCTTTGAAATATCCTATGGCAGACAGAAGTGAAAGAGGGAGTTAGAAACTGAATCCGTGAGACCCTGTCATTCAGGATGCTCTCTAGGAAATACAAATCCGTCTAGACTTAAAGATCCCACATATTGTCCAGGTGGCTATCAAACCATTTCTATATGAATACTTCAAAGTATCTACTGAGCAATTCATCTGAAAGAAAAACGTGTATGCTTTAAAGAAAGCCCCTCCTTCCTACATCTTTAGCAGACAATACGAGGCGAAGGAACACACTGACAGATCTTCTACTCAAGATTTCAAATAATTGTAACGGTGCCTAATATGAAGCACTGCTGACTGTATTGGCAAGCGGAGAAGGGCGGGAGGGGAGAAGGAAGGGGGAGAGCCAGGGAGGTTGTGCTGGCGGCAGCCAAGCCTGCGTGCTGCCTTGGCTGATGTTAGCAGCTGGAGAGGGAAGGATGAGGAATGCTGGAGGTTTGCGCCGGGGTCATTTTATACTGTGCTCGAGGCCTCCGGTTCTGACACGTCCTCATTTAAAAAAAAAAGAAAAGTCAGAAAGAAAAACGAGAAAGAGAAAGCAGCAGAGCCTTCAAAAAACAGCTGAAACACCTTGCCTTCAGGGCATTTATGGTTTCTGCATTATTTTTCTTATTATTTTTCTAAGGGGCTCTCCATTTTGCATGTGGAGATTTACTTCCAGCTACCAAGAAGGCTGAATGTTGAATTAAAGCACCCATTGTCCTACATACATGACTTCTCAAAATGTGCTCAAATGGCAAATCTATGCAGGGGTTAAATGCAAGTATTTAAACATAGTAAGTTACTTTGTAAAAATTAGCAACTATCCAGCTTGAAGTCTCAGATAAAACATGGCCAGGATCCCCCTGAGGAAAGCCAGCAAATTCCTAGAATTCTTCCGAGGGGAAAGGTTACAGAAAGCAGACCCAAGTGAGACAGTTTTATGTAAATAATGAACAGTAGTTTTCAATTATTAAAAGGAGAAATAGACAGAAGGAAAGAAAACCTAAAAACAAATACCTTTTCTTTCCACAGAAAACCTGTTTCATAGGATTCAGTCATAAAACTCGTAAGCTGAAGTACAAAAGCAACCTTTTATTTCTTCCTGCTGCTCCCTAATATAGATTTTCTAACAGAAACTTGGGCTGCTAAAACCTTATTTAGAGACCCAAATCCTGGTTCAATAATGTCATTAATATGTGCATAGACAATGAGACAACCTTGACAGACTGGGTCCCTTCATGACTACTGGCTACACAGACCCTCTAGGTGGTTGTGTTCAGCTCCTAAAATTATTTTGGTAGCAAGCACCCTTGGCCAAGGAGAACATCTTTTCTTGTACATTTCTGCCTAGGGTAAAAATAATATCACACCCTATAACTACGTACATTTATATATTACAGTGCATAGCATGATTGCTTTAACAGAGCATAACGGGAGGTGACATTTTCATAGTATTTTATTGCATTTTACAGGTAAGTTTTGCCCTTTTTAGATGTAAACTAATCATTACAGGACATATTACACAGATCACATGGTGGTTTATTTGGTAATACTTGCACTATATCTACATATAAACATACACCATAGTTTATCCAAACATACTCAAGTTTAGACATATACTAATCTATAAATAAGGAAACGATACAGCAGTATGTTTTGAAAGGAAGGAGCTAAAAACCAGCCAAATGAGTACATCATGTTTGAAACATGATGTCATGTTTTTAACTGTTGAGAAGAACTGCTTCTTCATAATTAAAAAACCACAAACCCATAGTCTTCTTAAAGCATTTATAATTCTTTAGAACTGGGAGCAGAGGAAAGAATGTTAAAAAAGCATCTGAAAAAAAAAGGAAAAAATGCCTGTAACTGTTTCTGTGATCGTCACACACTGAAAGAAGTTTCCTGGCTCACATAATCAGAAAAAGATCCTAGCTAGCAGGAAGGACCTTGGTTTGATTTCTGTAAGTACTTGTGCACTTCAACAAGAATTAAGCACACACATAAATTTAGTGATGATTTTAAGGAGTTCCCTAAATTAGCATCTTTCTGACCAGAGATTAGGAGATAGACGGTAAGGTTGCCCAGGACTCCCTCTTTGTAAATCTGGACACGTATTTTCCAGAATTTCACCATCATCAAACACCTCTAGTGTTGTTTAAAATTAATAGTCCCTATTTTAAGAATTCAATACCCCCCCCTCATTTTCTCCCCTCATGTATGTGTGCATTTAGTAGAGAAGGTAAAACTTTTTTTACCTTGTAGATGAGAAGCAACCACCAACCACATTGTACAGACTAACAACAACATAACTGGAAAACTGATCTATGGTATATTCATAGGCAGCATAGAGCCAGGATCCGCAAGAAAGTCAATAGCAGGACTACAAAGTCATTCTATTTCTTCTTGGTTAAATCACTTTGATGCCCTTCCTATGCTCAGAAGACAGTAACCCACAGCAGCCACAATTTGGTAAGGCCAGTGAGCCCTGTCCCATAACCTTGCACGGCTCAGCACGGTGTGACTGGTGGATGGGAAGAGGCAGCAAGAGAGGAGTCCACTTTCCTTTCCATGAAAACCTCTGTGGAAGCACCAGCCACAACCACAGAATCCCCCAAGCAAGGCCCCAGGATGGCATGACTGTGGCTCAAACCGTGCTACAGGGAGTGAGGAGAAAGGAAGGTATTCCATGTCTGCTCATCTGTGATGTCCTTAAAAGCAGGACCAGCAAAAGTAATAATGAAAACAATGACAAAGGTCCAAGTAGAATAAAAACATGGATTTGCAATAAAAACGCTCACCTAGGTAATGAGGAAATACAAACCGCGTGGTTCTGGATACAGTCATGACAAACCACCCCCGCAGGGATTTCAAACAGCAGAACTGCCTTCAACCACACACACCGTCAAGCACTTCACTGACTAAGACCAGACCTGACTATCAATGCTTATAAATATCTAAAGGGTGAGTATCAGGAGGATGTGGCCAGGCTCTTCTCAGTGGTGCCCAGTGATAGAACTGGGGGCAACGGCCCTAAACTGGAAAACGGAAGGTTCAGCCTGAACGTGAGGAAACCCTTCTTCCCTGTGAGGGTGCCAGAGCACTGGGACAGGCTGCCCAGAGTGGTGGGGGAGTCTCCTTCCCTGGAGACTCTCGAAAGCCGCCTGGGCTCGTTCCTGTGTGATCTGCTCCAGGGGCTCCTGCCCTGGCAGGGGGGTTGGACTAGATGATCTCTAGAGGTCCCTTCCAACCCCTACCACTCTGTGAATCTGTGACTACACACTTCAATGTCTTAACAACTCATCCAGGTAACTCCAACGGGCTAGACGGGCATGATCATCATTCCTCAGTTCAGATGCTGTTTAGAAACTACACTGACTGATATATAAAACCACTTCAAAAATTATCAGGTGGCTGCAAAAGAACCAAAGTACCTTCAGCAGAACAATGTGACCAAAAATAGTAGAATTACAATGGTATAAATGTACCCTGGGAGGGGCAAGAAACAAACAGACAAGTTAAAAACACTGATACAGAATGCATATTCAACTGTGTTGAACTCTAACATTTCCTCCGGTAACTTATTTGCATACTGAAAGCTAAAGAAGCACATAGCACTGTACAAAACCACAAGTATAAACTTGATTATCTGCCCAGCTGAGGTGAAACCAGACGTGTAGATAACTGACCGCATTAGCACCAACTTGCCAGTTGTAGGTAAACCTGCTACAAGGTTGTTTGATATGCAGGGCTAAAAAGAATAGGAGCTTGGGCTTTCTGATTGCTTAAATCACACTCACAATGCCATTTTTTTAAAGTTACAAGAATTTCTTACTCTCATATTACACTACATCATTACCAGCCACATCTTCCAAGAAAAACTTTACCAAGCAACTCAACCTCCTCTAAAAATGAGGGGGTTTTATTCAGTTTGGAAACCATGTCCTGATAAAGTATTAAAAATTTAAAGGAGACAGAAGGATGCTTCCCCACTGAAGAAAATACTAATATACCATGAGCTTTGAAAAGCCTCTCACTTAGTCCTAGACTGAAAGAGCATTTGCCATGATTTCCACTCCACTGCCAGCAGAAACAAACAGTAAAGAACACAATTTGTTCTAGAAAAAAAACAGACTAAATTTTAACTATTTCAGTTCTCCCCATCTGTGTCAATAACTAGCTGTTCAACTGCAGAAAAAAGAAGTATTGTAAAACTGATGCCATTAACTGAACTGGACATTGGTATATACAAATAAGTTCACCAAATAAACTTGGTTTAATACATTATTTAAAGGAAAAAAGAGGCCCTGTTTTCTCCACCCACTTATGAACAGAAAAGTTGCTCCAGCAGTGAGAGCAGAGGAGTGGGAGAGGGGCAGCAGGGGGAGGTGAGAAGGGACAGCACTGTCAGGACCCTCACCCAGCACAGCTATCCTTGAAGCAATCTGACCTTCTTGTGGATGATTACAAAAATAAAACCATTTAGAGAATTGTGGCTTTCTGCAGTATCAGTTCCGAAGAGCCACTAGGCTTTGTGGATGTTTTTGCTGGGTAAACACTTGTATCACTTCTCAAAAAGAAATCGCAGGTGTGTCTGCTAGCATCTCCAACACTAGTCTGTGACTCACCTCCCACATGGGTATCTCATCAGCCTCTGCAGCCAGGAACAGAAAAGGTGGGCTTTCTGGTGATTAATATTTCCATGAACTGGAGGCAACACAACGCCACAGATTGCTCAGGTTTCTGAATAAAAGAGCTTCCCAGGTCTGACACAGGAACAAGTCAGACCTGCCCACTCAGTTGCAGCACACAGCTCTTGCCTATGGTCACCAACATCCTGGGCCCTCTGCCACCTCACTGTGTGACCCACCAAAGTCCTGGGCCTTCCACTACTTCACCATGTGATCCATCACAGTTATGGGCCCTTTTCTACCTCATTGAGTCATTGAGGCCACGGGCACTCTTCCACCTCACTGCGTGATCCACTGAAGTCCTGGGCCCTCCACCACCTCACTGTGTGACCTATCAAAATGCTGGGCATTCCACTACCTGCCTCACGGAATGACCCATCAAGGTTACAGGCCCTCCTTCACTTCACTGTGTACCCTGGGGAAGGCTAATGCTCAAACTGAAACAGGAGTCTCCAGCCAAAAGAAGATGGATGGAGTTATACCCTTGGTGGTAGCTGGGCTTCCCACTCCTATGCTGTGTTCTCCTAGATTGCTCAGGAGATACTGCAGGCAAACTCCTGGCATCTCTGCTGTAAATACGCTGTCTTTCCTCTGACTCCCCCTGCAAAGTGCCTAACAGTCTGCAGAGATGGTAAAAGAAGCCCTGACACTCAGCTCTACTACCCAACCTCTATGCCTGTAAGAAAACAAACAAACTAACCTAATTTACAGCTCAAAATTACAATTTAAAGACTTATCTCCACAGATTTTACAACTCCTATTTTCAACAAAGGCTACAGTTCTCACTATTGCTACTTGAATTACCTCCACAAGTGCCTGGGTAAGAAAGAACTGCATTCAAATATTTAATGGAAAATCTGTTCCTCCGTACTTAGAAAAAACAGCTCTTCAGGTTCATCCTGCAAACTTTTGCCTTAAACAATGACCTCTGAATCACCAAGGCCTTAACTTCCATAATTTTTTGCATCACTTTTTGATAAATTATTTGAAGAGAAAGCAAGCTTTTTCTACTAATTTTTTGTAAAGCTTAGTCAGTTCTGCATTTCATGTTGAACAAGTGTCACTATCCTTTTATCACAACTTAAATTACATGGTAAGATCACCTTGTTAAGCCTTTGAAAACTACTAGCACTAAAACTAAAATAAGCAATTTAGCATCCAATGCTAAAACAAGTAAGAGAGTAATAGATATTTTAACAAGAAATGGTCAACCACCAGCAACAGTTGCTGCCGTACCAATACTGCAAAACAAACAGGTAACACTGCAATGAGGTGTGCATGGGATCTTGTCCCATTAAACGTGGATGGGTATCTACCTTTTTGTACTGATGCTGGCAGCTGCCAAAAGGTAACTGCTTGCTACAAGGAGTGTTAGGCTAGACGACAGGTGGAGAAAAGCAAAAAAAAGTTCTGTAGGAACTCTTTTTTGGCACTTTGTCCAAATACCTCAAATAATTAGGAAATCTTTTCACAGATATTGCAATTGCCTTTGTTGCTGATAAGAGGAGCAGCATCTATAAAACTGAATTAATCAGTTGGAAATAGTAGTTTCAGAATCATGACACATCAACTGGAGAGCTATTTTGACCAACAATGTCAGTTTTATCACTGATCTAAATATTTTGCAAACATATTTAAAAATGGGAGAGCAGTTAAGTCCTCTAACTGAATCCAGTGACATTTAAATACTAAATAATGCAGGATAAGCCCATGAAAACAGAGAGGTGAAAGGGTCAATAGAGGCTAATTTCCATATATATTGCCAATCAGTTCCTGACTCACAGAAACATATCTGATACAGCAAAATTAGGCAGCAGATGAAGTGGGAGCAAGAAAACTATAAACTTATCTTTGTACTGTAACAACCACGATAAATCTACTGACCCAACTCTCAAGCTGTATAGTTCCCACATCAGCAACCATTACTGCTGGGTCCCTCTCAAAGCTGTGAGGCTGGACATCATTGCAGGAAATTCTCAAGTCCCAAGATAACAGCAGTCAGCAGTCCTTCCTCCACCTCTCTGTTGGTCAATCAGATAAATCCAGTGACCATCTGTCTCTCCAATAAAAATGCTGGAAAGGTGTAAAAATCATTGCTTACAACTTGAAAAACACCTATTGCAACCTTAACCACCAGAGAACATTACTTCATTTCTTCCTCTGGTTTTTTTCCACGATGAGAATTATGCTACATCACAATTACATAATGTGGAAGGTATTTAAAAGCTTATGTAGTGAAATCCCAAATACAATTCAGAATCAAATCTACAATAAAATAAAGTCTAGCTCAGGTACCCAGGTGCTATTATTGCGCTTGTTCTGCAGTGATCTGAAATACTTTGAAAGAAGCTTTGTATCAACTTACATGTCTGAGTAACAGCTGTACTATGAAAATCATAAAGGCAACCAAAACCAATCAGTTCCTGAAGGAATTATCATTAGATGACATCATGTCAGCAGTCAAGATTTAAACTCATGTCTGTTCTTTGATCTACACACAAAATTCAATGGATCTATTTAGAGCAGTACACAGCCGTGTGAGACTATCATTCTGGGCTGCACTCAATCTGCACCACGCCACAGATAGAACAGCAACTGCAAGATACTTACAGTAGGTTGTGTAAGGTATCTGTGATGGAAGATTCACTTGTTTATTCCTTTCATTTAAAATCCTATATTTCTATTTTGCCACTGTGTATATCATTAACAGGGCATACACACGCTGAATGCTTAACCTTTTCTCTGCCTCGAGCAAAACAAAATTTAAATTGTCTGCATGCCCAATGCATAGAGGGAATTTAGGATTTTCTTCTATTTTATAACTTACCCTACCATATAAATGCTTTCTCAATGTTTTGGTTGCACTAACACTACTTTTCCTAACCCTTACTAGGACTTTTTATTCCATACTTCACCATACAGAATGAATATGAAAGACATCTTGCTATCCAGAATCCTGAAGGTAATCATTCCCAACCAGTACAGACATGCCTGTTGAGGCATCCACATTCAGCGAATGAAAGCTCAGTCACTTTTACCATCAAAGGTGTAAAACTATGAACAACCACAGAAAGATTTCCTTTAAAGCACCTGCATTTTTTGTTTTATCCTGAGCCGAAGTATTTTTTAAAAGGCCATTTCAATAATTAAAAAACCAGTTATTTTTTGCAGAAATGTTTTCACAGAAGCTAACACTAATGGAGGAGTTTCCCAATTTTCCTATAGGCCAAAGGATATATTAACTATGTTTGTCCACTCCATTAATGTCCCAGAGTCAATCCCACAAACCACTCATCCACCTACTATATTGATACAGGATGTAGGACGCTTCTGGAGTGTAGGACCAAATTGTCTCAGACACTGCAGAAGCACAGAACAAAAGTGCCTGTAAAAATTTGGGTGGTGAAATGGTATTCATTTGCCAGCCGCTAGGAAGTAATGCATCTTGCCAGTAGCATCTTCCCAGACCATGTATGCAGACCCATTCAGGGGGTCTCTAAGGGCATGAATCCTCCGGTATGGGGTATTGGAAACCACATGCTGGGTTTCCTGCAACAGTACCCTACGGCCCAAAAGCACAACTGTGCCTCACAAGAGGAACTGAGCAATGAAAGAGCTTATCTGAGGTAGGCAAGAGTATGGTCTCTGCATGGATCAAATGGTACATCCACGATGCGTAGGAAGAGCTGGAGACGCTTCATAGGGCGACTGTGATGCCCGGGAGGCGCAAATGACAGACAGGAAAAAATAATCATACGTGCAAAAGGGAACAGCCAATTTTTACTGCTGTCAAAACAAAATTCTTCCTGGTGCTTAATCCAGCCCACTCAGACTGCTGCATGCCATGGACCTTCCCTCACTTTCTAGGAGGCCGAACACAGCATCAGAGACTTCTGATAACGAGACGAGGTTTTCCATTTCTGACTTTAATTTCTAGCCTCTTTTGCAATGAATACTTCTTTGTTAGTCTTGAACTTTACTCTTCCAGATACTTGTAAACGTTTTAAGTCCCCTTGCTTGTTGTTCACCTCTACTATATATAATTAACAGTTTTAATCTTTCCTGCTTGTTGTTTTATTTGTCCCGCAATTGCCTCGAAGATGTTGGAAATGAATGAAATATTCCAGCTGGAGTTTTACAAAACCAGTTCTCACTCTCTGTATACATATATCTATCTACAGACTTCAGGAGATGTCAAATGATATTTGATATCAGGAGATATCAAATAGATGTTTTTATTTGTAAAGCATTTCCACAGTAACATCATATTAATAGACAGGAACTCTAAAACACATCGCATCTTTCAGTTGTTATGGGATCAAAACTCATTTTAACTATGTATCCATGTCCTGCTTATGACTCAGTCTTGTATACAAAACTATGTTAAAATGTTTATTATTTATGCTGAAGTATTGTGACAGCATGTGGGAGCACCAGCAAAGTCAATTCATTAACTTAAAAAGACTTCACTCTAAGCAATTTTAATCAACGCTTGCTTTTATATTATCTACATGCCATCTTAAGATGGGAGTACACAGACCTCAAATGTATATTCACATAGAAGAACTACTCATTCATTTGCTACAGGATAAACTGTGTTTGTAGACCTAAATTTCACCACCCTTCACAGCAGTCAATATGCTGCTCAATATTATTGGTACAATTCTGTTGTTACCTCTGCTGCTTTAATCTGTTATCTCATTATCTATGGGTTATACATACATCTAGCATATAGTCAGTGTGTCTATCTATCCATCCATAGATCAAACGATCAATCTATCTATCCACCCATCCACTTATCCACCCATCCACAGATATAATACATAGGTACTCAGATGCAGCTGATTTTTTTCAAGATACAAACTTTCAGAGACAATAAAATGTATTGTCCCGCAGTTCCTTTGGGCTTATTGGTACTGTCTTCACTGCTGCCCAGAATACCCTTGACAAAAATTGACAATTCCATCTTCATGGACAGAAGCCTCAAATGCAGATAGTTAGAAGGCTACATTATTCCTGCAATATTTAGCTGCTCACAATTGGTATGACCAAGGTGTGTGTGTAAGCATCACCATTAAATCATAGGTTTATTATGAAATTTAGAATTGTATAATCTCATTTCTGACCTTGAATTGTGCAGGCATGGCTCTCGCAGCAGAGCTGAAACCTGACACACTGTTTTGGCAAAAAATGTGATGCATCACAGTTATAAAGGTCTGATTAAAAGACTTGAAAACGATGTGACATCCACAGAAATGTTTTCAAACAACTTTTGAAAATAGTAACTCTAGGCAGCCATTTGATTAGAAGACTTAAGAGGGCATATCAGGTTTATATCAAACATTCAGCATTTTTACTATTTCCAGTGAAAACCAACAAAAACGAAATAAGAACACATACCAGGACAACTGTGGTGAAAGAACTCTTACATTAAAATTATGTTTATCTGGCACTGAGGTACAATACCTGCCTGAGTCAAGTGACCGAGGTCCCTACAGTCCTGCTCTAAATAAAGCTACTGGCAATTTATACTGTACACTCTGTGAGTTTAAGCAAGCGGAAAACCAGAAAGACCAAACAAAGGTAATTTCAGCCTGTGCACATAATGGCTGCATTGTGCCTGGGCTTTCACACCTGACCGTGTCCCAGGAGCAGATGAAAGCGTGATGTCAGCACCTGATGCAAGAAACTATTTCCAGCCCTCTGTCCTTCCTGGGATTCCCAAAATGACCAGACCCCTCCGACCCCTCCGGTCAGCTCTCCGTTACCAACACTTTGCTGCTGCTAAACTTCTACTGACAAGGCATTCATGAGAGAGGACCCAGGTGACAAGAGCTAAATTTTGTTTCTCCTAGCAGGCTTTATTCTCCTCCTCTGCTCTGTGCCCATCCTATTTATAATAAATACATGGTTACAGTCTTGAACACAAACTGGTACTGATATTTAACATCTTTAGGGGACTACACTACTGTAACTAAGATCTTTTATCTACCTCAGCTGAAGGGAACAAAGAAGGTGTAAACAGCCAGGACAAACTTGCTGCTGAGATATCATATTCACTAATTAAATACAACTCTCTAAGCAAAAGTCCTAATTCTCTTTCTCCAGCCACTTGCATTACCAAGTCAAACCAGGAAACAATGGTGAAAAAAGGTTGTTCCTTTATATATTTTTTCAATCCCTTCAGAAGAAAAACAGGGAAAATGGGTTTAATTTCTTGCAAAATGTCCAGGAACAATAGCAGTAGTAACTAAATTTCTTTCTGCTCTTGCTTGAGTATGTTGTGGGTGCCAGATGTGCAAGTTTCCACACACAAGCCTAGGAATGTGACTCAGCTTTAGCTCAATGCAATCACTTTTGAGACAAGGGACACCAGTTTTACAGACTCATTTAGAGCCTCATTTAATCCCAGTTCTCATGGCTCAGACTTCTGGGTACTGATGGATGTGACCATTTCTCCACCAGCATATAGCTCACTACATTCATTCACAACCCAACAGCTGCCTGGTAATCGGAATTACGTTCTACCACCACTGATCTAGGCTTTGACTTGAGATTTGAAAAAGCTTATGTGCTTGCTGTCATTGCATTTGAGGAAAAGAAATGGTACATACTGACCTCACGAGCACAGGTGTGATCCTTCAGAATGCACCAAAACCGAGATCACAGAATAGAATCACAGAATCGTTTAAGTTGGAAAAGATCTTTAAGAACATCAAGTCCAACCGTTAACCCAGCACTGCCATCTCCACACTAAACCAGTTTCCTGAGCACCACATCTACACCTCTCTTAAATACCTCCAGGGATGGTGACTCAACCTCCTCCCTGGGCAGCCCTTCCAATGCCTGACAACCCTTTGGTGTAGAAATTTTTCCTAATATCCAGTCTAAGCTTCCCCTGGCACAACTTGAGGCCATTTTCTCTTTTCTTATCACCTGCCACTTAGGAGAAGAGACTGAGCCCTACCTCTCCGCCACCTCTCCCTTCAGGTAGTTCTAGAGAGCAGTAAGGACCCCCTGAGCCTCCTTTTCTCCAGGCTAAACAACCCCAGTTCCCTCAGCTGCTCCTCATGGAAATTGTCCTTCAGACCCTTCACCTGCTCCGTTGCCCTTCTCTGGACACACTCCAGCACCTCAGTCGTCTTTCTTGTAGTGAGGGGCCCAAAACTGGACACAGCATATTTAAAACTATCTTTCAGCTACTCTTTTTTACTTATAACTGTATGCAACCTATGAAAATCACATCTAATACTTAGGTGGGTAATTAAACACATTTTTATCTTCATTATAGTGTGGACATTTACTAAATGCTCAGTTAGAATAACTAATATACACTGCAATAAAAACTGGTCTCACTTAGGCAACCAAAATCTATCAATGTTTACCACAGGCCATCAATTTGTCCAGTTCATATATTTCTTCCTTTGCAACCCATACTTTCTATGGCCGATGAACAGGTTTTAGAAGAGATTGTGTATGAATGTGCAGTGAAAAACCAGCACCAAGCGTCTTCTGAGGTCAGCCTGCACAGCAGAGGATACAGATATGTTTTTAAGCTGTTCGCATCTCTTGTATTAAATAACAGCACTCAGGTTTTTTTCCTGACAATTCAAAATTATGCAAAGTATCACAAAACTTGAAGCAAAACAACAAAAGCAAGCTCTTATTTTGAATAACAAGACAAAAATTACATTTTCTTAAAGTACCAGTAGTCCTGTCCCAGTAAAAGATACTGTGATTAGTACATTTTGGTTCCACATCTTAGTGAAGTTCACAGATAGTCAGTGCAACCCCAATCCACAACCGCTACGTTTATTGACTTCCACTAAAAACTAGCTAAATTAGATCACTGCAGAAACACATACAGCAGTGACACACGGTAAAAGAATTCATAGTTGAAATAATACTTAGTGCTTCTGTAGAAAAATGTACCCAAGGATCTCCAAGTAGTTAAGAAACAAATTAATTAAACTTCTCAACACCCCTGTGAAGCAAGCAAGCACATTTATCTGCTTTATGAGGAAGGAAACAGAGCTATGAGGAGGCGGAGTGACTTGCCCGAGGCTACCCAGCAAGAGTCTTTCAGAGTAATAAACAGCATCTGAATTATTGATTCCCACTGCTGCCCTTCAGCTGAATTGTTCCTGTTTTTTGAAATACTGCCCTGAGTTATAATAATTGCTGGCATGATAAACATAATGTGGCAATATTTAGCCGAGATTTGCTTTGTTTAGACTACATTAAAACTTCAGTGTTTCTTGAACTGCAATTGATCTTCTTAAGGTGACTAAAAATCTCCAACCAGTTGAGCAATATTTCCTGTATTTCATTCACAATTGTATCTACTTCTTATGCTGCCATTGCTTAATGTCCAAAGAAGTTACTCCAGCTTGAAAATACAGGAAAATATCACAGCTTTATATTGTTTCAAGAGGGCATGACAGAAAAGTAGAGGGAATGGCTACTTTTCATTCATACCAAACTGAACTTCCAAGCGTTGGCATGAGACGCACCAAGAGACGATGCATCGCTTTCATGCAACAGCTAAAAGAAACTGCAACTTGCCGTCCTGGGGCTGAGGAGACTGAGCTAACAGCTGTGTTCCCAGGTCACTCACCACTTTTCCAACAACAGAAAGAAAAGTGGCAGGAAGCTGCACCGGGCAAATCGCTCTGTTCCTGTCTCTCAGCTTCCCGAGGTGCGAGAGAAGGATGCTACCGCTTACCTTTCACGCGCTCATGCTGGGGAGGCGTAAAGGCTCGGGGGCTCCTGCGTGAGCGGTGCTGGGGAAGACCAGGAGGCTGTTACACGCGGCGCCCAGAGGTGCAGCTGCGACCGTGAGCTCCCCCCACACTCAACGCACCTCCCCCGACACGCGGGGCCGCCCTGCGAGCTGCCCGGCACCCCCGGGAGGAGGGGAGCTGGTGTGCGAGCGGCGGTGCCTCGGCAGCATCCCGCCGGGGACAGTCCGGAAAAGCCCGTGCCTGCAGGCTGCTCCCCGCGGGACGCCCCCGGCCACCACCCTGCGTCCGCCCCGCACCGGGTGGACCCGGCCCCTGCTCCTCGCCGGCACCGGGTGCCCGCTAACGCCGCGGGCCGCCGCCAGTGCCCACAGCGCGCCCCGCGCCTTGGGGATGGGGACGTATATGGCGGGGAGGGAGGCGAACGCGAGGTCCGACCCCTCCACCCCAAAACCATCGGTCATCGGCGCTACCGGGGCCCTCCCCGCCGCCAGCCGCCGCAGGGCCCGTCGCGGAGCGGAGGGGACGGAGCGGAGGGGACGGGATGGAGGGGACCGGAGGGGAGGGGAGCGCTGCCCCGCACCGCACGGGCACTCACCGCCGGCGGCCCCTGCTTGGCTCGGCGCGGCCCCACCGCTCGGCAGCCAGAAAGTTTCTCCGCAGCCCCGGGGGACAGAGCGGGTGGACCGGGGGGTGGTTTTCAACGCAGGAAGAAAGTGACTCCCCCCTCCCGCTCCACCTCCCGCCTCCCCGCCCTCCGCCCTCCTTCCTTACCTCTCCCCAGTTCTCCTCCCCGGTCCTCCTCCTCCCCGGCGGCCCCTCACGCCATGGCGGCGGCCCCGCTCCACCCGGCGGGGCCCCGCTCCACCCGCCGGGGCCGGGCGCGAAGCGGCGGGTAGCCCGCCCGGTCCTCACGGCCCCGCAGCCGCAGCTAGCGGCCGGGCACACGGCGCCTCCCGGCCCGGTCCGGTCCGGTCCGGTCCGGCGCGCTCGGTAGTTTCTACGTGTGCTGGTTTATTGAGTGACTGCCGGCGAGCACACGGGTTCCTCTGCCCCCGCCCGCTCCTCCCGGCTCGTACTCCACGGAAATCCCCTAATTCTCCCTTTTACCGGGAGGGCTCGTTTCTCTGAGGGAACGTGTTGGCCCCAACCCTGGAGTGTCGGCAACTCGATCTTCTGCACCCAGGATGCACGGGCACGGCGGTTCGGGCACCGGGACTGCGGAGGTTACACCACCCAGGGTGACCCGTCCTCCGGCAATAACCACCTCTAGTGCTGTCCCATCCTCTATGAGAGCCACAGGACCCCCCACCCGAAAGTTCCCTCAAGCCAGCAAAGAAACAAAAAATCGAGTCGTCAATCTGCCCCTTGAAGTATGGTGCGATGACTTTTATAAACGATACCCCTATAAAATAAAAACCTGAAACACCCATCATCCTGGCAAAGTTTTGCAGCAACTCAACCGGTAAGACTTAGGAAAGTAACTTACAAGAGGACAAAAAAATCCTTTGGAACAGTTGTCTTTGCTTTCTTAGTCACTTTAACCAGGAATAAAGGATGAAGTGAAGAGTTTCAAATGTTGTTGGCTCCCAGCAGCTGAGAATGTTTTATTATCTACAGATTTCTCTACTGGAATGAAAATAAAAATATTTACTTGTCATAGATGAGGATGGTGTCCAACTACCTGAAGTTTACATTTCACAAAGATTGCTCTTCAAGTTAATAAAGTGTTTACCGAAGTTACTGAGTCAGTCAGTGGGCTCTAAGGGCTCAGATCCCTGCCTTTAAAATGAAAAAAGCTGTGTTTTCTGAGAATGGTCTTGAAGAGGCTCTTCATGGTTTACAGTGTGACTTCCTGCTGTTCTCTCAAGATTAATAAACGTGTGGCAACTAAGCAGAACTAGAAACTATACATTTCCCTTCACTCCTGTTGTATTTTCCGTCTGTTATTATTGACAGTCTTAGATAATGAATAGGGATCCACAAGCAGTTGCTCCAACTCCGAGAGTAGTGTTGGAGCCTGGAAGGAAGCCATGCTTTTTTTACCAGTAATGACATGCCTAAAAGCACTAAGTGCTTCAGTTTCAGTCATGCAATCACTAGATTAATCATTAGAAGGTGTGTTTCTAAACACCTGTTTGAATGGTATTATGCTATACTGCATTGGTAGTAGAGTTCTAAAACATTAATGTGTGACACAAATGAGCACAAGAGCTGCAGCCTCCCCCGGCCAGAGCAGATGTGCCCAAAAGGACAATTATCCAGGAATTTCTAAAATCATCAGGATGCCTAACGTGATGATGAGGGAGGTATCGAAGAAGTAGTCACATGCTTGCCCCATCAGGTAAAATGTACTAAATATGACTCTAAGTAAATGGAGTTAGACCTTACAATTCTGAACAGCATCATGCCCAGATGGCGTTTTGAAATGATTAAGAGATATCTAAGAGAGGATGATCTTTCCATTCTAGATTAATTTCAGCATTGCCATGAATAATTTTGAAATGAGAACGATACCAGGTTTAGCAAGGGTCATGTATACAGGAAGACTGAAAAAATTAGTCTAAGGATCAGAAGATTGGAGGGAGACGTGATAACAGCCTTCAGCTACATAAAAGCTGCTGAAAAGAAGATAATAATCTCTTATCCACATCCTCTGAACAGCATGTAAGTTACAGTAAGAGAAATTCAGGCTAAATAAGAAAAAAAAAGAAGTATCTGAAGGGTAAATAAAGCAGGAGTGAACGGCACCTCTGTCCCTGGAGTTTTTTTAAGTACAAGTTGGATATATATTTGACAAGAAAAGGTCAGGTCTAGAAAGTCTGACGGATCTTGCCTTAGAGCAAGGGGTAGACCAGATAAGGTCATTTCCAGTCCAGTTTTGTATGATTATGTTCAAAATGCTACTTGCACAGGCAAGATTATGACTCTTCTTTGATCTTCCCATGCTCATCATCTCTATAGCAAAGGCTGAGCTTCCTTTGGTGGTTTGCTAGCCTTTCTGCATGCCAGTGAATTTGTTGCTGATGACAGCAAGAAGAAAACAAACAATAAAACAATGTCAACCTGGAGCAGAAATTCTGAGTGAGTTCCATCCAACCTCTGAACATGTCACGCACTTTTGTCCTGTACTTCACCAGTAACTACCTCTGATCTAGTCACGTTAGACTCTCTTTATAACATCAGAGAAGAATACTTATAGGGCAGAATTGGTGTCCCTGCCCATGGCAGGGGGGTTGGAACTAGATGATCTTTAAGGCCGTGTCCAACCTAAACCATTCTGTGATTCTATGAATTCATCTGACCCATTTTAGACATCTTTTTTAGGATGTGACGGATGAATCATGTCCCCAAGCTACCTATTCCTGCCACCAACCGTAAAGTTGGTTTAAATGACTGGCTCAGTAACATACCATCATACAATCTCCACTCCTTTGGTGCTTCTGTCCCTGAAATCGCTCCCTCCCTCTCTGCTTTCAAGTGTCAGAACCCTAGTTTATTTCTTCCTTTCTTCGTTTTTATTGAAAAGGTCCCACTGAGATCAGTAATTTTTGTAGCTGTCATTTCCTTAAATTACATCATGCAACACTGAAACATACAGCAAACTGACCTTTCAGGTGGCATAGCTCCAGAATGGATTTAGGAGAGGAGCTAAATTTACCTTTTGGTGCTAAAGACTTGGCCAGTTGTGCAGAGGGTGTTCCATGGAAATTGTTTGAAAACTATTCAGGTCAGACACTGCTATACTTGTACGTCACATGCTCTTTATTTTTCCTTGGCCCTTATGGCAAGCAACATTAACCAGGAACATGAAATGTCTGGTGTCTGTGTGACAGAGCCAAACGTATGTGGGAAACATTGCTCTTTTCCAACAGTGCCAAATTTTTTTAGGTCAGACATGCAGAAGACACCAAAGCATACTGTGCACATCTTGAAAATTCACTGCATCAGAGACACTGAGCAGCCAACTCTTGGTTAGGAGGTCTTGATAACATCTATCTTCCCTCCTGCCCCTTGTAGTAAATGATGTTTGAGAAGTGAAAACTTACAAAAAGGCCCTGTGGTTATCTGGCTTGCAGGGAAGGGAAATGCACTTTATTTTCTGTCTGCATTGGCAAGCTCGGTCATGAGGATGTGAAGAGGGATCAAGCAGCCGCTGCTGTGCTAGGTCAGTGAGAAGGGGAGGCAGCAGGGCTGCATGAGGGCAACAGTACAGGGCTCATCCTTTCTGGAGGAGACATGAAGTGTCTGCTGATGTTTCATACACTTTAAAGCCTTTAATTCTTACTTAGTTGTGAAAATAGGGGAATATTTCTTTGTCCTTTCTTTATGACTGAAGATGTTAGCCTGAAGAGGGAAGCTGTATGTCATCCAGTCTGTTCCACACACACAGCCTCAGCCATTCTTCTCTTCCTTCCTGCCCAGCCTATGCAACAGCATTTTTTTCTCCTTTTATTTTTCCTCTGTGTGTTTGGTGGTTTTTTTTGAAGTACCTCCCTATCACTGAAGTCTTATTCTCTATGATGTGATCTGTTTGGTCTCTAATTCCCATGTAAGAGGCACTTACACCTTTGTCTTTAAGTGACAGAACTTCAAATGAAAAGAGAGAAAAACACAAAATTCTCTGGATTCTTTCACTAATTCTCCAAAACAATTGATTTTCTTATGACTGTAATCCTTGTGTTCCCTTTGTCTTTTGTGTCCAGCTGTGGTGATGTCTTGTCTTAGCTCTATGAGCTGACAGCTGTAGCACAGGAACATTAGGACAGTCTCTTTTTGTGGCTGAACTGCAGAACTGCAAATCTGGGTACTTGCATAACGCTCACCCTGTCCTCCTTGATCTGGGCTGCTCTGCCCAACTCTTCCCCTTGGACTTTATTAGTGCCACATGAAGGCAGCTGTAATTTTCAAAATTTATCCCAATTTCAGCCTCATATGTTGGCTATCTCTTTCCCAGCCAGGGTGTGGACCAGACAGTGTCCTAACTTTGTTGTTGTTCCTGCTATGTCCTTCAATTTTATGAGAGCGTTGCATGATTCATAGCATTTACTACTAGGGGATTTGGGGCTTTGGCTCACTGTGCAGGCAATGGGCAGAAATAGTCACAGCTCCAAAACTAGGTAATGAAAAGGAGTGGCCTGGAATCAGCCCTGAGAATCAGAAAGTGTTGGAAATCTTGTGGAAGCTCCTTAGGATACCTTTCTGTCTGGAGCACATGTAGTGTGGTGCAAAGCAATTTCTTCTGCAGGAAGATCTAGCCAGTGGTTCGCTACAGGTCTGGCACGAGCCAGGTTCATTTACAGGACTGGAAGGATACACTGGTGCAACCAACACTTCCTCCCTCCTTTGTTTGCTTCTGCATCTACAGACTGGAAAGGCTTCTCTCTTCTCCACTTCCTTCAAAGTACCGGTAGGGTAGCTGGAAGGGGAAAGCACCAGACATGTTTCCTGAACAGTTCTTCTTTATATGTAAATGGAACATCTTTCTCTGCCTTACATTTCCTTTCTTCCTCTTATTCTTGCTCTCACCATGTGTTCAGCCTGGTTTAGCCTGAGGCCAGCAAACAGAAAAGTCAGATGAGAAAAAAATTCCTGCAGATTTCTTAGTGAATGGGAAACTGTAGCATCAGTAACCTCAGCAAGGAGAGGTAAAACAGCCCTGAGTGCAGAGATTCACGGTCCTCAGACATGCCAAGAAGACAGCAGCCATGAAGCAGGTATATACTTACTGAGAAACGCCAAAAAATACCCAAGCCAATAAAAAATTATGTGTATCATCTGGTTGGTGCCTTTCAACAGCAGAATCCATTACGACAGCAGTAGGACAGTACCATTTTTGTTGTTTTTACATTACTGTAGGCATCAATTGGGTTTAGGTTTATCTCCTCCTGGCAGCTGTCAGGTTGCCTAACTGTCCAGCTCCTTTAGCACTTGCCCTTCCTTTTCTGGGCAAGGATGACCAGCACAGGTTGGAGAGCACACACCCAGCAGCCTGTGGCTTTTCTTTCAGCTGAATTGGTTGTTACTGTACGTTCTCAAATGTGTGACCTTTCTCAATGTGTCAACTTCTTTCCTTCCAAACTTCTGCCATGCTATAAACTGAGCAGGACCCCCTGGGGAGCACATCATTGTTCATACTGAGAAAAACCTTCTAAAGGTGGACGTTGTCAGTGCTCCCTCAGAGCTGATTGATTGCCACAATCTCCCTCTCTGGATGTCAGTTATGTTGCAATAATGTTTTCCAGTTGTAACACACTGTTTCCAATGAGCGGAATTTTTAAGGCTAGAATCCACCTATTTTATGGAGTCACTTGATATGTGGAAAGCCAAGCAGACAACAACTGCTGGAATTCATGAAAATATTTACAAGTTGCTTACGTATCCTCAACGCCAAATCTTGTGTGTCATACTCCCATCTCTCTCTCTCCCTTCTTACACTTGAGATGTGTAAGGCAAAAAGGTATGTCTTAGGGACTGTATTTGAACTCATTGCTGACACCCCATTTCTCTTTGTAACCTTCTCACTCTGATTTGCTGCATCCTTCATGGAGAAGGTGCTGAGGCACTGGAACAGGTTGCCCAGAGAAGCTGTGGATGCTCCATCCCTGGAAGTGTTCAAAGCCCAGCTGGATGGGGCTTGGAGCAACCTGGTCTAGTGGAGGGTGTCCCTGCCCATGGCAGGGGGGTTGGAACTAGATGGTCTTTAAGGTCCCTTCCAGCCCAAACCATTCTGTGAGTCTATGATTCACTCATAGACACATCCATATTCCTGAGTTTCTACACAGCAATGGTATCTGAATGTGTACACTTACATACAAATACCTTTACAATAACTTTTAATCATATCTAATGATGGTCATATTAATGGTAACTATCAAATCAATTTTCTTAAATTCATATAATTGTCTAATTGTCCTCAAGTTACTTTTTTTTTTTTTTGTTGATTTTGTGTATGGATGAATTTCAGTAATGTATCAGGTATCTCCAAATTCTGCAAAATAACATGAGAACGGTTAAAGGAAAGAGGAAAACCCCACATAATAGCTGTATCCTGGTAGTATATGTAACTGTAATATATATATATATATCATAATATATAATAATATATAATATATATATTATTGTATATATAAAATATATATATATCCTGTAATATATGTAACTCTGTTCCCTGATGCCTTCTAGCCGTTCATTGCTTGTTGAGCTATTAATGTCAGTTTATGCTGACCCTCCACTTTATTCTCCTTGAGATTCCTCTATACTCCATTGTCCATCACCCGTCTACTACCGATCTAGAGATTTCCTTGCTTGCTGCCTAGTAGTGCTTAGTTTATTTAATTGGCCTAAAAACCTCCTATGAAATGTGGATAATTCCCTCATTCCCTTAGTCTCTGTGTGCCCATGTCATGGGATCCTAGCCATTAATTGCTGCCTGTTCCTGAGTATACAGGTATGGCCACTCATGCCCTTTTTTTCTGGGCAGCTTTGAGGGAGGCAACAGGGATAAACAAGTTTGCTGCTGTCTCCAACACTGCTGCAGCTGTTTCATCAGCAGCCCTCCAGTAGACATTTTTGAAGCCTTCTGTCAGTGTAAGATAAAGACTTTTTATGTCTCAATTTCATAACATCATGTTTCTTTTCACAAAATTTACAATGGCATCTTCTTTCTCTGGATTAATATAATTTGCAGTCTGCTCAGCATCCATTTAAATTCCTGAGGCTGAGGTCCTGGGGGATGGTGTAGCAAGAAAACTGCAATGCTCAGGTATTATTTCGAGATAAGGCAAGGGAAGAGTTACTACATTCACCTATACTTTTATTCCTCAGAGATGGTGGAGGCTTGAAACATTTATCTTTTAAGCGTAAATTTATTAGGTACATGGAGTCACAGTTTTGACAGCTGTGACGGAACAGAACAAGGTCTACTGAGTGTTAACGGACTTGTTTACCTAAAATATATCCTGAAAATGCTACTCTCATAAATTCTGGACAAGAACATCTATTTTTTTCCTCCTTTACAAAGTGTAAGGTGGTTTATGATTTTCTTCACTTTTAAAAGAAACCTAAGTTCTTCAGCCTTGTGAGAGGGAATCAAATCGAGTGTTTGTACTCAACATTTACTAGTCAGTGGAAAACAGAAATACCTTCCTGGCTGGCAGAATCTGCTTTTCCTGGGCCATAGGAGCTGCGGTGGGTGCAGTGCAGACTGCTATTCCATTCGTGCTGCTGCCATTTTGTGCCTTGCACCCCCCAATTTGCAAAAGGGGTTGGAAGCTATAACATCGCTTTGAAGTGGCTGCGATGGTTTCTCACCCTGGTGCAAGTATTTAAAAGTCGTTAGGACCATGGGTGAGAGAGCTATGTATGCGCTCTGGCAGCGTGAGTGGGAAGCACGAGGGATTTTTTAGCACAGTTCTAAATGAGTTTAGCTGCAGCGGGGGCAGAAGTTAGACGCGGTGCTTCAGATGTTTGCCCTTCTGTGAACTGTGACATCTGGCCAGCTGCAAAACCTCTGTGGTCTTGCCATGCTTGCCAGAGAACCACCATGGGCACCCACCGCATACTGACAAGACTTCCCTTACACCTTTGTCCTGTAGTCAAGAAAATGACCGGTCATGCTGCCCACAGTACTAGTCCATTGACCTGCAGATAGGAATCCCAAGTTTGCCCCGTAAAGATGTTGGCAAGCTTTTTGAGCTGGAAATCTCCAAGTCTGTTTAACTTCCTGAATTCCATCTTATTTTGGCCCTAATCCAGGCTGTGTTTTCCAGTTAAGCATTTCTATTTATAATGCTTACGGAAAAGCGGGATTTGTTTCTTGCACCAAAAGCATTCAGAAGAAAACCTCTGTTTTTTCGTGTATGTTTTTCTCTCCTGTGATTCACCAAGGACGTTTGATGTTCCAATTATTCAGGATTACAGAAAACAAAATTACAAGCAACTGGATTTATAACGGGATTGAGCCTTTCCTCCGGGGGGGGGGTCCTGGATCATCTCTGTGCCTGCTGGAAGGGCTGGTTCGTAGGCAGATGTTAACAATAGAGGTCTGTGGCTACACCATCATAGCTATTGTACCAGTACAGCTGGCACTTTCTGCAGAGATAAGGTTCCTGTAGCTTAGCCAAGTGCTTTCCCTGCTAAATCTGATGCTATGCTTCAGCTGAAATACTATCTGCCTCCAAGCATGCGTGCAGAAAGAGGCGTATTTTGGTTTAAAAGTCAGTCACTCAAATGTACCAGAAAACTTGTCTTGCTCATTTCATGATGCTGAAGAGCCGTGGGCTGCCCATACCATGCCCCTTTGACAAGATCTTCCTATCGGATCCCTCCCTGTATGGTGTAGCGTGGGAGACTTTTACCTTTTTGCACAGAAGTGCCTTTATTTCCAAACCTGACTTTCTGAGTGGCAGCTGCACTGTAAAGCATCAAGGTTGCATATGAAAGCGTATTTTATGCTTACGGCAATTCTGTTCCCTGCGATGGCAAAAGAAGGTTGACATGGAAGCTCAGACACTGCCTGCTCACTGTTGGCATCTCTGCTCATTTGTACATTTTTACACTCTGACGTCATTTGCCTTGGTATGATTTAATGCTTACTTGGCCCCAGGGGGAAAGACTTAAAGGTGAAGCTACAATATTTGTTCAGTATATGATTGGACGAGTCATGGCCAAACACTTCAAACAAGGCCACTGTGAGAAATGTAAGATCACATCTCTACTGATGGCAAGAAAGATGATTGATTACAAGCTGGGTGTTTTTCTACACAGCTAGAAAATATGACTTCGCATCTGTAGGAAAGAGAAGCGTTCCAAGGCCAGGTTGGAACCATTCATTTTGCTGGGGCAATAGGTGTTGGCCATAGGTCACTCCTCTCTCAGTTTGGATTAGGAATACTGAGAAGAAAAAAAAAGAAGTTTCTACAGCAGAATGACTGTTTCTCAGGAAAACATACAAGTAAACAGTTTTGAATTAGATCAATCTCATGATAAGCCAGCCTTTACTGAGGTTTGCAAGCTGGTTGTAGCCAGATCTGATCCAGAGTGCTCTAGGGCCAATGACTTGGAGGTGGGCTGGAGTTTGTATTTGTTTCCCCTTAAACAAAGATTAGCGTTTCACACTGCGTGCAGTAGACGACTTTCTGCATCCCATTTTACAATACAGCAACCAGTAAGTAATCTGCAACTTGCCAATGACGTGTATCTCCTCAATTTCTAAGGTGTTTCTCAAAAAGATTGTTAAAAACCCTAAAGCCTGCACAGCTGATGACCTAGGAGGACATGGCAGGCAAGGTTTTCACTTGCAGTGAAACGGTCATACTGTTTTCAGTATGTCATACTGCTTTCAATTGTTACAGCCAACTGCTCCTATAAAACATCACACTAGACAACATGGGCAGGGCTGAAGGTTATTTACTCGAATGCAGACACCGTTTGGAGCATTGAGGGTCACGGCAGGGGTCGGGGACATCAGTAGTTACACAGCGTCTCAAGCACTAGGACACTGGAGGCCAGTCCAGCTGCCTCGCCTGGAGCCCTTCTGCATCCCAAAAGATTTGTCCACCGCACATCCATGTATGAACCCCTTTTGTGTCACCGTGTCCCCTTTGTATAGACGTTTTTTTCCCTAGGCAGGCTGTCATGCCAGGCTCTATAATGGCTGGTTGCTATTTAACGCAGATTTAAGCCAGTTTTGGGAGTGCTGGTTCCTGGTGCCTATCATCACACAAATTTTCTTGGGAATTCCCTTAGGAATCACTCCAGTGCTGCTGCACTACCAGACACTTGGGACTCAGATGAGCTGGAGAGCCCCAATGCCTGGGGAAGAAGCAGCCACAGAAAGGCCCGTACCCAGCAGTGCCCCAGTGTCTACCCCAGATAAGGTGTCTGCATTCTTCTGTTTAACTTTTACTCACTGGGGATTAAGAAGCCTCTAGTTTCCAGGAACAAGCCCTACTCAGGAAACACTTGCAGTGAGCTCTGCTTTGCATAAAAGCTGACTTCCCCATAGGTATTAAAGGTGTTAATTTCTTAAAGGTATTAACTTATACTAGTTTTTGGCTGATTTATATTCATAGTGGGTCAGGTTTTGCTTTGAGGCTATAGCATGAATGCTTCCTTGCACTGCTTCAAGATGACGTTGTCTCCCTTTTTTCTTCGTTCAGCTATAAAGTAAATTCAGGGAACAATTTTTTTTTTTTTTTGGTTCAGAAATAAATCTCTTTATTTTAAAATTCAGACACATTTGCTTTATACCAAAACAGATGCCAAAAGAGACTTGGTATTCACCTCTGATTTTAAGCAAAACTGTGACTTTCAGGCTATATAACCAGACACAGTGATTTTACTTAATCTGTACAACTTCACATCTCCCTGCTGGTACTCAAGATAGTTCTGCAGGCACTTCAGCGATCTTTCTGCCAATGGCCTCTCCCAACAGAATACAAGAAATCTCAGAGATTTCCAGAGGTTAAAAAAAAAGAGAAAGAAGGAAGAAGCAAAGATGGTGTCTTTACAAGGTCGTGTTAAATACAGTGAGCTCTCTATCATTTTTCTGTCACGTGCATTTCTTCTCCCTGGTCTCCATGCCACATCCATTTCCAAGAGCTCTACTGTCACCACAGCACCTATTGCCTTCCTAAAGTTCCTCCATTGCCAACCTCCACTTTGCAATAAGACCTGTAAAATTTTCAGAGATATTTTAATAAAAGTAGTCTTCAGTAAGAATCAGTAAGTCCTGATTTCACAGGAACACATTTTTTGGGCAAACGCTTCAATCAGTTTTTCTGTCTTCCTGCAGCACGTGGTGGCACATGGGGCCGCGTTTACAGTAGCCTTCTGGTATCCACTTATTTCTCTGCTGCTGTGTGCTTCTTCCAGCAGTAAGTGCAAGTGGCTGGTGACAGTCTTGGTCAGAAAAGGGCACTGTCACCTCCCAGTTGAGCGAGTCTGTGTGTGTATTTGTTCTGGTGAGCTTTGTGTTCAGGCTGCGCTGAGAATCATGTCACCTTTCCATTAAAAACAAAAACCACTTCTCCACTAAGATGCCAGGAACCAAGGACGGACTTAGATGATTTTGACACTAATTTTCATTAACAATTTGGTTTTAATTAATTTTATTTAAAAAACCAGAAAAAAATTGCTAACCTACAAAAATGAGTCCCAAATTCAGAACAGCAAAAGCTTGAGGGTACGCAATATTAGTTTGGACCATAACCTAGTTAGAAATCATTTGCAGAGTATTACTTGATTTAGGTTAGAATTTCAAATGATGCAGTAATCAGGGATCTGAGATTTCAGTATGGGTATCTCTCTGCTTAATACAGATCATACCCCTATCATGAGCCAGATTTGCTGGCCAAGAAATTGATGAGAACTAAAAAATTTCAAAATAAATTCAAGTATTACTTGTTACCTTCTTAATAAAATATTTTCAGCCTGTAGTTTATGAGCAGTAGAATGGCACTTTCATTTTCCTTCCTCACCCACTGTGTTTTAAGGAAAGTTTGTCTCCATTTTTTCCTCATTTGTTTTAGGTTTCCCTTTCAAAAAAGCAATGCTTAATATTAAATTGGAAATGTTGCATATTACTTCTAAGTATATTGGACCGCAAGAACGTAAAAATAACATTCTATGTAAAGGTAGCAGAAAAGTATGGAAACAAAAGCTGATGTCTCTGAAATAAGGTGGAATGGTGTTTGTGTCCGATCCTGACACAAAAAATATTTTAACTGGTGAAGCTGCAAAAATATGGAGCGAGCTGTGGTGACACAAGTTAAGTGTTAACACAAGTTAAATCCATTCTGATAATTGTCTACATATAAGAAAGTAAACTCTTTTTCTTGAAACAAGAAAATGAAGTTTCTGTTTATTGTTCTTTAAAAGCTGAGGGAAATTTATCCAAAAAATCTGCCATTCTAGTGTTACAAAACTGCTGACTAAACAAATATCTTTTGCATGCTTTGCATCCGTTACCCTGTGTTAGTTACCCTGAAGGCTCCCTGTCCAAAGCGCTGGAGAATGGGTTTTTGGAACTGAATCCACAGAGAACAGGATGCTCGTTTGCTTAAACTAGCCGGTAAGAAAGCACATACTCAGTTTGTGCCTTCAGTCTTGCTTCTCTTCTGGGATGACGCTGCACTTAGCAAAGATGGCTCTATATAGCTGGGTGCTACATCCTTCCTACTCTTGGAAGAATTTCCTAGGGAGGTGGAGAATGCGGGTTTGAATCCACTCAAGCTGAGAAGGGAACTAACTGTACACAGGTTTCCATCCTCCTGCAGAAGAGCTCTGAGTCTTGAGGTATTGAAGACTGAAGGAGGAAAAGGCATGTAGGGAACCTTATTGTTGGAGGGTGGTTAGGCATCTTCAGGAATATGAATTATGTGACAAAGGCTTTCAGGACTCTCAGTCTGCATTTAGTTGCCTAAATCCCATTCAAGTCTCTTTTTGGGTATGGTGCATTTTTCTCTTTGGGCCTCTGTCTTTCTGTACCTCCAAGAACAGTTGCAGTGAAAGAATAAATTCCTCAGAGCCTGCAGAATACCGATCTATTGTGATAACCTCGGCTGTCCATGGTAACTTAATGAAATATGGCTGAGGGTCTGGTTCATGTCTTGCCTGGGGCTTAGAGTAGCAATAACATTACCTTAAACAGGATTAGTTCTGTAAATGTACTTGAAAATGTAAAATGTATCTCAGGATGAGTTATTACTAGTACAGTTCTCTTAACGACTTTGGGCAGTGGCATGGAAAAAGCCAACAGAACTTTGCAAAAGGTAGTGGCGATCAGAAGATTTAGAGAGAAGGATGCATTGCTCACCTGCTCCGGCTGGACTAGAGCAACGAGTGAAACACAAGTCTACACAGGAGTCTGTTTTAATCCATCATTCTATTTTATGAAGCATCACACAGCATTTTCACCAATCAGCATTTGATAGCAGTTTAAGTAAGTGCCACAGGGTTATTTAAGGAAAAAGCTGACAACCTATTTCATAGTCATTGACCCCTCGTTTGGCAGCAGTGCTCTTGGAGGGCTTGGGTAATACCCGACAGTTGCTGAGGTATTTGCTGAAAATCGTGTAAATCTATAATCCAGTGGTAAATCTGAAAGACAGAAAACACATCTGATTAGCAACGCAGCCCATATCAGATAAAAAATAAGCCTGTGGTGAATAGCAGTACCTCCTAAGCCTTTGAGCTGTTTGCTCAGCAGCATTAGAACTCAATCAGATTGCATGATTACATATTTATTTGACATCTTCAGCTGTCCAAGGATTGACTTTCATAGTTTACTCAACTGCAATACAGGATATTCAGTTCCTTCATTGCTGAAATAATACTAGTCATAGAATACGATTTAACTAATGCTTAAAAAACAAACCAAAAATCTTCATTAGGCCTAGATGAAATTTTCCCACCGAACACTTTTGAGTTCATCCTTCAATTTGTCACCTTTCTCTTCTCTCTCAGCAATCATAGAATATTTTAGGTTGGAAAAGACCTTTAAGATCATCAAGTCCAATCTACTCAGAAAAAAGCTATGTTTAAAACATTTCATGGCTATCATAGCAAGATTTTCCAAAGGCACCCACTCTTAGACCTTTTTGCAGTCCAGTCTTAACAACATCCTTTTGTACCAAGCATTCTTAGAAACCTGCACTTGTAACTTGGCGTACTCATCACTTCCAGTCTGTAAAGAACACTTGAATGCATTAAAACAGTTTTGAACAGTCAAAGCTTTCTTTTCTGTAGCTTTTAAAAAAGTCTTCACCGCCAGCAGTGACCCACCCACCCTCACAGACAGAAAACTGATACTTCCCATGCTCACCTCGTATTCAATGTTCAAGAAACCAAATTAAAAACACAAATAAAACTTCATTTAAGAAACAATTACCCTTCCAATAAACGGGGAGAAAAGCCAATGCTACCCAACAAAAAAAGGTTAGCTCCTTCCCAAGCTGTGTGTTTAGGCCCAAAGCAAAACATGAACTGTTACTCGGCTGATCTGAACAGTAAGTTATTAATGACAACTTTTTTTTTTAATTTGGAATAAATTTGGGGTGATGATATCCTGCCACTATATGCTACAATAGTCTGGGGCTTTTTTTTTGCACTCAGCAGCTTTTGTGAAACAGAAAAACACAACCTTTGCGGTTTTGGCACAAACAACAGGAAGTTCAGGTCTAACTCACAGGCAATTCACAGGCAGGCAGCAGGACAGCATCCAGGTCCACAGCTTTAAACCCATGTTAAACATAACTAAAGCAAGCAAATTAGTATTTAGATCCAGCTGAAAAATCAGATAGAGGCTGGAATAAAGTAGGAATAGGATGAGACTTGATTGGAAGTGAATTACACTTTATGAAGTGCGTTACTTCAGCTTGTCAAAGAAGTGTATTTTCTCATTTTGTCTGAGTCAGGGGAATCTCTGGAGCCCGTTCTGAGCACGGTACAACAGGCAGATGTTTTTCTAGTCTGCGAAGAGCCCAGTGGATTTACTGGCTGCTGAGTCTATTTATGACAGCTCTGTATAAAACAAAGGTTTCCAAAATAACAAATAATAATAAAAAAGAAAGGAAATATTTCTTAGTATCTTTATGAGCTATAAAAACTAAACGCCATAGTTACTTTTATATAAAAGCTTTCACTAGTTTTTTAGTCTAGCAGCCTGGAGTGTCCCAAGAGCAGTTTAACCAAAGAGCAGCACAAATGGGGCAGACTTGCTGCAGAGTTGCTTATGCTGAAGAAAAGAACCAGTTGGATCAAAATAGTAATTTTATTCGTATTTCCTGGTAAACCAGCTTTACACAATCAGTTTAAACACTAAACGAAACCCGTTCTATATACAATGCACAAGACTCCAGAAGAGAATAATCTCTTTTTTACACATTCAATCCCCAATCTATACCTTTAAATATCATTTTTGTTTGACCAAGCTGACTTTGGAAGATGATCAGAACATATCCATATGCAAAAATATTGCCCAAGGCATCACTGAGAGTTGCATAAAGCAGATACTATTCTTCACCCATTAAGCACATTTTACGTATCACAAGCATAGTAAAAATCTTCCTCTATTTCCAGGGTTTTTTTCATCAGTGATTTAATTTCCTGCATCTGCTTTGCCTGGAATACTTTCATTTTATATTATTGCTTTATTTGTGTGATTTATTTATGAGAAAGCTTTGGACTGATCCAGAAAGGTATACTTCGTTCCTTAGTGACTATGGATAGACACACAGCAAGGAAGAAGGGCAAGTATACAGGGAAAGAGAAGTGAAGATTTTTCACTGGGGTAATGGCAAATTCATGAATAAATGAAAATCCAGAAAATGTAATAGATGAAGACACTTAAACTAAGTTCTTTGAAAACTTTGCAACATAAATTAAATTGCAGTTGCCCTAGACTGCAAAGGTATCATGTTGTGAACCAAAGCTCAATCCAACTTCTTTTGATGCAAACGGCAATGGTATCACCAGGTCCAGCAATACCAGCTCATTAACAGAGAGCAGTGATAGAGGTCTGGAGCCTGCCTCCTGGACACAGCAGCAGTTCATTTCATAGCTGCTCTTGTTCTGTATTATCACTGATGACACAGAGAAGAAATAAGCAGCTCCATTTTGCTAAATGGAAATGCTTGTGCAGGCTACAGCTTGATGCAAAAGCATGCAAAAATAATTTCATAATAATAAAATCTGTATCTTAACAACTTATTTCCAAGTTGATTGTTTTCCTAGTGTTTTTTCCAGTAAATTTCTCTGGGTTCTGCTACTGTGCGTGCTCACAACTGCTGCTGTCGTGGCAGACCTCTTCATCTTGACACCCACTTCTCACCTAACCCTGACAGAGGGTCATAACTTAGGTAGGAGGCAGATACCTAGTCTTCTCAGATATAATTTGACAGGCTCTGATCAGTCATAACCTACACTGTTAATGAATTCAGCGCAAAACTCATCAAGTATTGCCACTATCCTAAAAAAACTCACAACCCTGAACAAATGTAACAGTTTGAGTCTGGAAAAATGAACTAGCTGGCTCTACCCGATTACTTGAGGACTGCAATCCCAGTCTTCTTCTATTATAATTTGGTAATTCCACCTAGACTCACTGTGTTCCCAAGACAAATGGCATATTCACTTTTAGAGGGAAAGACTCCTACAAGACATGGAGGGTCTCAAGGTCTGTGTCCCTCTCTAGACCTACAGACATGCCAGCATTAGATGCATCCCCCTGAATATCTGTCCCACTCCTTTCTCTGCTCCCACACCAGAGTCCGAGTGCGAGTGATGAAAACCAGTTCCCTTTACAGTGGCCGTTCAGCATTACTAGTGTTTTCCGGTGACTTGGGCCGCCCTCACGGGTCACATGCCTTAGCCTGAGCTCAGAAGCAGGACTCCTGCATTGCCCTACCTCACTTGCAGGACTCCCGCAGCCCCTGTGTAAATAAAATGGCAATGATGACATCTGAACAGTAACCACTGTCAGTTACTGTGTTCCAGTTATCCAGATCCAGTTATTAAGTGACATTAATTACAGCATTGTGCTCTGATGCTTATGTATACCCCTATCCATGCATGCATTTAGGTGTTATGGATGGCTTTATTTCATAGTTATTAAGCTGACAACATCTCAGAGTCTGTGTGCTGTTCCGTTAGTGTAAGCAAACTAAATGAAAGCCACAAGCTTTTATCAGAAGGAAAATTACAGTTCCAGCCACAAGGAAGCAAAAGGAAACCACAAGCAGAAGGGAACAACGTAATATTCTTGATGAGTGATCAGGAAAATATTTGAGTAACTGAATGGAAGACAATTATAATCTAATCCAGACACAGGCCTACTTGATAAACTCAATACTCAGATCTAATCCTTTTTTGAGATTTCCTTGAACAAACCAATACATTACACAAATGTAATCTTAACTAAGCTCTTCAGATGGAAGGCATTTTTTTTTCCTTTTTATTAAAAGCACAGTCCAAGACTGAAACAGATTTCTCCCAAAATACACAGCAGAAACGTTAGGAATCATTTTGCAGTATTGACCAACAAAAGCAAAGCCAACATTTTTTAACCATGACAGCACAGCAGCATCCCCAGGACGAGTGCGAAGCCCTGCAGAAAGCAGAACTCCCCTCCCCTCTCTGAGGACTGTTCCCTGCCAGTCAGCAGGGCTGGAACCAGACACTGCAGAAACCTCCAAGTGAACAGCAGGGTTGTATTCTTAAGTGAATCCAAATATATCCTCCTGATTATCACCAAGGAAAAAGCACAGGGAGGAAAACTAAAACCTCATTAGTGAAACCCGAGTTTTAACTTGAAAAATCTTTAAATTGCTTTATTGTGCCAGATCTCAGAAAACACAGAGCTCTATCTTACGGCTCAGCATCCAGGTGGTGTAACTACAGGGGCAGATCATCAGCCAGTATTAATCATTTTGCTTTATAGGAATTCCAGTAATTTAAACTGGCTTAGAGGCTTTGCCATAAATCTTTCATTGTATTTCAGAGTTGCTGTTGAAGAAAAAGGAAAATATTAATTTCTTAATGGTAACAATTTCTATTTCTAAGAATAATTTCTTAACAATGGAGTAAGCACAGCTGCTGCAGGGGGACTGAACAGTTTGGCTGTCTGTGGAGTGGCCTGACTTGCCAACCTGCAGGTAAACTATAACAGGTGGAGGGTTTTTTTAAGTACTAAATATTTTTATCTCCTAGTCCATTCCTATTTCATAGCAGTCAAAGCAGTGCTTGCAGCAAGACCCCAGAATGTGGGGTAGCGTACTAGTGGCAAAAAGAAAAAAAACCAAGGTCACAAGTAGATTTATCTGATAGCAGTTATTTTTAGCAAAGCTTCTAAGGCTCATTTTCCTAAACAGGAAGTCAGATGTTTGCTGTACTAAAATTAAGCTCCTGAAATAGTGAAGTCAGGATGAGGAAAGTGTTCTGTCTATCAATTGCATGAAAGTCTGCTGTCTGCACACTCTGTGACTCAAAAGGTAGAGAGGAGAAGGAAGAGCAAGGGTATCTGTGCAGTGTCTAGTGGGAAAGGGGGGACTCCTCAGTATCGGTATGCTCTATAGAAGCATGTTGCTAAAACTTCTGAGTTTGCAAGGAGATGGTGATGTGAGCCAGTCCAGTTTGTTCCTGGGCATCCAGGGATAAAGGAATAAAGACTAAAACTAGCCTCAGCAAAAGTGCAGGTTTGCTTCTTTAATTGCAGCTACGTAAGACCTTTTGCCAACACAGGTGCATCGGTGGGAGATCATGCCCGCATCCCTGCCAGTAGCCATCTGCAGCACAAGCTTGGCCTGAGGAAGAGCTGCACTGTCTCTGGGGTTTATCACTGGTTACTCTTCCACTGTGTCTTGTTGTGGTTTACCACTCAGCTGCTCACACACTTCCCCTCCCTCCCTTCCTCCCTCCCTCCCTCCCTCCCTCCCTCCCTCCCTCCCTCCCTCCCTCCCCCAGTGCAGGAGGAGAGTTGGAGGAAAAGACAAGGAAGCTACTAAAGTTGAGCTATTTAATAACTAAATATAAATGAAAATTATAGTGATACTAATACTAACAGTACTACTACTACTAAATAATTGAATAATAGAAAATATAATAGAAAATAGAACATATGATACCATAGCTCACCACCCGCTGACTGACACGCTGCCAGGTCCTGAGTAGCGAGGGTCTGAGCCCCAGTGCCAGAGTCCCAGGGAAACAACCCAACAACTGGGGAAAAAACCCACTGCCAACCTTCCAGCCCACTAACAAACGAGCCCACCCCACTGCTAACAACCAGGTCAAGAGCCAACAAAGGAGCTAACACAACTCAGCTATCAAGCTAGCCAAAGCCTCAACGATCCACCCCTCAGGCCACTTCCCACCTCAGAACAGCGGATGTGCCCTGAGCCTGAGGTACCATGGAAAAAACACTCTCTTGGTCGCTCTGGGCCAGTCAACAGCACTGTGAAGTAAAAGAGCTCCTTCCTGCCTGGAACCAGCACAGTCTGACATGGAAGTTGGTGATGTTGGAGAAAACCTAAGTGGCAAACTGCAGGAGATGTGGAGCAGCAGCTTCTCTATCAGAGTTTTGCACTGGGATGAGTGCCAGAGGGGAGGGAAAGGCCATTCCATCGTGGCTGTTGCAATAACCCATGGTGTGCAGTTTCTCCACAATTATCTTGGGAGTAACAATTCACATTACTTTGGGTCTACTCAATGGCTAAGGGACCACTGACCCAACTTGGACAAAACAGCTGCGCACCAGGCATGCACTAAACTCGCATCTGAGCCTGGTAAGATTCTGCAGTGAAGGAAAACCTTAGAAATTCCTTTGCTGTTTTGTGTTTTAGCTTAAATTGTGATTTTTGGAGATCATTTGAGAAAATAGCACTGTGTTGTTCTTTGCTTGATCTGGAACTGATCAAAGGAAAATATTGGACTATAAGATTTATTAAATATTTAGATTAAGACTTAATCTAAAAAAAAAAACCAAGAGAATGCCAAGTTCCTACTAGCAGGTGTTAGTCTTTCAGGGTTCTGTTAATTAATTTCTGCCTGAATGACTCATTCTGGAACTAAGGACGGTGGGAAGGGTTGCTGAGGTAAGTTGAAGAAGTTAGACTGAAAATAAGCAATTGTTTGAGATGAAAGGCATTTCTGATTGCTTAAGAAATAAATTGCACTTTGAGACTATGAAGGAGCAATATATATATATTAAGAAATGCAGTGATGATACTTCCATTTTGAGGTAAATTCACCAAGATCATCCTTACTCTCCAAAATTGGGAGAGTAATTGTCATGTTCCCCTCTCTTATAAAACAAATGTTTTCTTCCCTTTCCCTATTTTTCCCTCTGGACATGTGACAAACATTGCTTACCTTAAGGTAAAAAAACCACACACGCACACATTAAACCTTTTAAGCAGTGAAGACAAAGCCTACATTGTTTTTCATGTGTGTGTTACCATTTTAATCTAGAGGGGATATGTTAGGCACCAATCCAGAGTACATACGCTTCCAGCAACTTTTTCTTGTACATTTGAGGTTGCACAATGTAAAATTCCAGCCCGGTCAACGAAATATTTCCAATACTTGGTGACTTACCTATTTTCACTGTTTTTCACACACAAAAATTACCAACACTTTGTATAACAACCACTGTTTTTAAAGAAGCAATCTAAACCCACCCCATAAGTCTGTGATCTATTCAAAACCCAATTATAGCTTTAATTACAGCCTGCAAATGAAATTATGCTGCCTGAGTTGAAGGATAACTTTAAAGCAGAAATGACTGAGTGGTTCCCCCTTTCTTAATGAGTTGCTCATGAGTTCTCCCTTTAATCTTTTAGAGGTAGCTGTACTTTGACATCTCACAGAGCAGAGTAACGATGACAGGAACATTTCTGTCAGTTATTGGCTAGGAAGTAATCTTTCGTGTTCTGCATGATTTGACATGGCCTTCGGGGGCACAAGTCAATACACCTTTCTGGGGGAGGATGGAAAGGCTGAACAAATTTTAACACACTGAAAGTTGTCCTTTCTAGGTTGAAATTACAACCAAGTAGTCAAATAGTTTGGAAAAGTTTGGGTCTCAGACCCTTTGGGAAATAAGTGGATCCTGAAGCCTTTTTACAAGCTGATTTACTGAATAATAATTTGATATGGTTGAAATGCAGTTTATTGTCAGTTTCAGTTGTATTTTGCAGCTGACAAAATAAATGCATATTTGTCTTTCGTGTGGAGTATGTTTTTTTTTCTCATAAATGAAAAACACTGAAACTAGTTTCCTGACACAGATGAACCAGATTTACATTATCTGATCCATTTCAATTTACAACATACAGCAAGATGCTGTTAATACATTCAGAACACTTCATTCTAGTCAGTTATCTTTGCTACCCGTTTTTTTACTTGCATCAAAACTGCAGAACCAAAAAACCTCAGAAATGTTGCCGTTGTATATGTATACCGACATTTCACCAAACATAAAAACACTTACTTGCATAAAAAGTTTCATTATAAGAATGACCTCTTAGGCCTTTTAGTAGCAACTATGCCCCAAAGCAGTTTAAATCCTCAAAGCATTTTGATGAACTTAGTCTGTAGATGATACTGTATAGATATATTCTTACACTGAAGATGGTAAACAAAAGCATGGTTGTAAGGTACGTCATTAAATATAAGAAGTTTCCGCTAATTAAATTAGTAATGTATAATATAGATAGTTCTGTATGTTTAAGGAAATTATATGCCCTTATTATATTATTTGAATAAGTAAGAGCACATAATTATCACTCTAGTTATAGGAAAGACTAATTTATTTTTAATAAGAGCTAAATTTGACTTTATATGATGTAATGTCAATAAAAAGTCATAGAACTAATGTATTAAAATATGGGAAATTTTTGTTTAACTACAGTGAGAAGTGAGTATATGGCTACATGCTTGATGAAATTCTGGACTCCTGTGGTAACAGTTGGTTCTTCAAGGGCATTCACCTTTAAAATACATGTTGAAGAAAGAGTGTGAGGTTTGCAATGTGTAGTTGATCTGTGAGGGGCAGACTGGTGTATCTGCGACCCAAGCGTTGCCAGTTTTGGTGCCCCCGTCACAGCTGCCTTGGGCTTTCCATTGTGCAGATAATTTGCAACTCTAAGCAGAAACATGAACTTCTTTGCCATGGTTCACTGGCAATTTTATCATTATATTTATACAGCAAGCAGTCTGACGACTCAAACACCCACAGAAAGTGGCAGGGTACAGATCTGTAGGAGTCTTTAAAGAGACAGCTTTGGTAAATTATAATGGAGATTTTTCTCTCCTACTAGCTAACTGAAATAACAAAGAGGCATGAAGAAAAACTTACACACCCATATGGGCAAAGCATGATAAGATTTCATATAGCACACAATTTAAAAAAATGCATTATCCTCATGCATGACACAAGCTTGGTTATCAAATCTCCAAAGGGTGAAATGAACTCTGTCTCCATAAAACTAATTCTCCATTTGCACTAATTCGTCTCTGAAATGCAACTCTCTTGAGCTGCAAGCTCCTGTTCTTGCTTGCAGTAATTTTTAATCCTATGACAAATCTCACCATTCAGAGGTTATGAGACACGTCCAGGAGATTAGGTGAACAGTAACGAAATTTTAGAAAAGGGTTTTTTTGGGGTTGTCCTTATTAAGATTTAAAGCCCACTTTCTTAAGCTTTTCTTTGCAACGAAGAACAAAACAAACTTAGCAAAATTCCCCCATAAACTCCAAAACACCACAAAAACTCACCATGGATTTTTCTGAAGTGGGACTTTTATAAAAATACCAACCATGAAGAGATTCAAAGGAAAAGCATTAACTTGAAATATGCATATAGTTTTTAGCATCAAAGAACTGTTAATCCATCTGAAGTGGTAGCTTGCTAAGTGTTTTAGTGACTTTTTCCTACAAAAACTTGTTTAGTAAATAAGATATTATTTATATTTGATCTTCTTTGTAAATCAGAGAGATCTTCTGTAATTATTGTTGGAATACCTATGTGATGGAGGACATCATTATTTACACAGGTATCTGGAAATTTGATCAAATGGCTACAGAGTATCGGTTGCCTGCTCCTTGAAATTAAAGTTCAGATTGTTCAGGTATGATAGATAAGAGTACCTGTCTCTACTTGGGTCACACCAAACTTTCTGAAGTGGAGGAGGATGTATTAGAAACTGTGGTTTATGCAAAAAGCCATTTTCAGACAGACCCCATCCGCCTTGTAATTTCCATGTGTAAACTGAAGTGTAACATTCCCACGGTAATGTATCCTGGTTTGAAAAATTTGGTTTATGATATCATTGTGCTTGAAAATGGACAAACTCTGTAAGGGAGCTGTAAATGAGGAGAGATTCAAGAGCAGAAAAGTGAAAAAACAGAGGAATGTAGGAGTAGGGACATTGGCTCTACTATTTTATTAACCCTGTACTGTCATGAGCTCCTCAGCTTTCCAATACTTGAGAAAAATTTCCCTGCTTACTGAAGGTGAGTAAGGAGAATTGAGGTGAGATTAAAGTTCAGATTTTCTGATGCATCTTTGAATACAAACACCTTTTGAGTCAGATACTGAATTTTTAATTAAAGATGGGGACACAAGTGTAGAAGAATGACTACACTCAATTAGCACAGAAAGCTAATGAGGAATGGATTAGATTATCTTTTCACTGAGTTGTCTTACTAATTACACATACAATTTTTGTATATCCTCTGCTATTTTATACTTTTAATGGCCAAAACTTGCAACAGCAGCATTCCCTGTTAAACCCTTCTACTGCAATGTCATTTGGTAAGTATCAGATTGTTCCCTTTAGTTAGATACGGAAATTCTTCAGGTGAAAGTATCAGAAAGCATCTGCACCAAATTTACATGTTGGTGAAAAAAAGAGAACTGTCAAAGTTGTTTCTCTTTCAACTTTTCAATGCAGATCTATAGCTTATTTTAATTTTTTTTACATATTTCATCTATTTAAAGAAAATGGAAACATGCTTGAAGGGTTTTATTACCCCAAATGAATTTCTGATAACTCTCTCGAAAGAATTCTCACATCAATTCTGATGAAAACGGACTTATTTTGTAAAACACTGTACATATTGAATAACGTTGAATAATTCTTGCAATAATCTTTTTCAATGAAAAATGTGTTTTGAGAAGTAAACCAAGCTGTTCTTTATGCACAGATACATGCTGTATCCAAACAACAAGGATCAATTTTGAAGTTAGCACAGCAGTAATTGTCTGCCTTTCACCAAATATTTTTGCAGAAAATCCCAGCTGTTGGGATATTTACTTGTATGTGACACGTACTATCACTCACGTAGACATACAAAAGCCAGTCAGACATTGCTGATATTGAAGCCCTGGGAGCCCAGCAGTCAAAGTGGGCTGCAGCACACCTCCAGGGAGGTGGCAGCTATTCTGTCCGGGTTCAGGATGAGCCGGGTGCTGCCGGCAACGTGACAGCCAGTGGCCGAGAGCTGGGCTTGTGTGGTCAGCATGCTGGTAGTCTGGCAGACCGTTTTGGCTCGATGGATCTTGAGGAAAGGCCTTAGGTTTTGCAGCTTGGCAGTCTAAAGTCCTCTACTGGTAATTAAAGTGGATGAATAGGGAAGGAAAAGCTGGAGTGCAGCAAACTCACGTAACCTGTTTGAATCTCTTCTAGCTAGTTATTCCCAAATAGCTGCAGCTAAGCTATGACTTACAACTGCAGCCAAAAACTTCAGGGCTTGGCAAAGCAGGGGCTCTCACAGCTTGCTGTGACAGGAGTCAGGCAAGGTATTCAAGAGGAGTCAGGAATTCCTCAACATCCATAGTAATGAACATCTGCTCTTCCACACAAACAAGAAATACCTCTCTCTGTAAGAAACCAGAGATGTTCTTGTACTTTCATCTTTGTGTCTGCTTTCAGGCACAGAGGTGCAAGTTAAGAACGTTATTTCTTCCCTGTCCTTTAGCTGCGGGGTCTAAGTTTCGCAGACATACGCCCCTGCCCCAGCACTGGTCCGACTCCGACGCAGTGAGGGGTGGCACACAGTGTCCCTCCTAATGGAGGAACAGACCTTGCAGGGGCTCCACCGCCCATGACAGGCAGCTCTACTACTCACTAACATGCACGGATAGGCCTTTCTGGCTCTCACCCCTTCATCTGTAGCTGGAAACTTGGTGTGGTATATCTGTGGTCTAAAGCCTTTGCTAGCGCTGCAAACTGTGGTTGGAGGAAGCTGGCTGGGGGCAGTTTCACACTGTGGCTGACCAACATGTTTCCTGTAGGCTCACACTTCCAAAACAAGACACAGACTGACTCTGGGATAGGTATTACAAGGGAGTTGTACAGAAGTTACATCTTTCTTGGCATTTTCATTTGGTATACTGGGCTTTGTACCTTTAGGCTGAAATACAGACCTCAACTCAGCAAATATCAGAAGCGTAAATAAACTGTGGCACCGTATGAGTTTTCTGTTTTGAGATATCCTTACAATGTACGTACATGTATAGGATATGGTAGCAAAGAACAGGTCTATCATGTTCTGATAACTGTTGGGCAAATCTGAAATGTTCTCTTGGAACAACTTTTTATTCCTTGGTCTTATGGATGAAGCAGGCAATGGCTGCTGAATAGAGGGGTTAGTAAACTAAATGCTTGCTGTGTTCTTCATACAGCTAAGCACCTCATTCATTTAATAACTTGTTCATTCCTTTAGATATGGTGTATCAATAAAGTTCAGGAAGGCGAAATGATAGAGGATAGATAGATAGATAGACAGACAGACAGACACATAGATAGGTAAAGTGTCTTCACCATCACTTCGTAATCAATTGGTATGTCCTGCAATTGCAAAGTTATTGCTATAAAACATCCAAAATAATGGGTGTTCTCTCTGGGAATAAAAGTGGAAATCAGAAGATCAGCCATAATTGTACTTTTGATGCAGCCTTGATGTAAAAAGGTAGAAAGCCTGGGCTGGTTTCTCAATTAGGTGAATTTTTGGAGAACAAGACATTGTGTGTGATGGCCTTGTTTTCCAGATAAGGAGAATGTTTTAGGCTCCAGCTCTATCCATAATGATGCAGTTTCAAAAGCAATACACACATTGAAAAAAACAAAATGAGGGCAGCACAGTCCTAGGCACTCTTGGCTTCATTACATGCCTGTGTTTACTCATCTCCATTTCAACTGTAATGGGATAAGTGAGCTGACAGAGGAAGGATAACAAACCAGATCAGCGAGAAACATATTTGGAAGTGTAAAAACCCCAAGTAACTTTGCAGGTGTTTGTTTCCTAATGTAACTCACCATTGGAAGTAGAAAGAGCAAAATGCTGTGGGGAAGTCCTGACCAAGTTCAGGAACTAATCTACAGTTTGTTAAATGTTGCATTCTATGTCTAATATAGGATAAATGAAACATCTAATATTTGCAGAGACAGACATAAAACTGGTGTATCAGAGAACTACTAAAAGTACAAACAAACATCAAAGTAATTAATAGGCACTAGCATTAAATGTTGCATGATATGCAGAGTATTTCTGAATGTGTTTTGGATACATGTAATCCCAAAAATAGATTTACAGTGTTACAAAGTTACTATTAAGTTACTGTAAGTTCATCAGGGGGGCAAAAAAAAAAAGCCATGTTCCTTACCTGATATTGCTTCAAGACTAGGGATTGCAATAGTGCTGTAAGTGCTAATACATTTACAGGACCACGTGTGCACTAAGGTTTCCTCTGCATTTTCCAGGCCTGGCAATCTGTCCACGAAGAAAGAGCCCCACTGTTTAGATACAAAGTAAGGAGCTTTGAGCTGATCTCCCTGAAAGAAAAATAAATACATTTAAGGAACTCTAGTGTTTCTCTGATTTTCTGGGAAAACTGTATTGTATCTTAGCATCAATGTGACTGTAAAATATTATAAAGAAAAACAATAACAATTTTCCTTCCATAAGTCCCCAAGCTCCTGTTTATGCAATTCATGGATTCCCTAGGGCATAAAAAGTTGGCTTTAAATATTTTTTCCTTTAAAAGTATCTTCCTCTTTTTTTTTGGTTTTGTATTGGATTGGTTTTGGTTTTGATAGCATGAATAGCCTGGTGCCTTTCTCTGCTGGGAAGCTGGAGCACAGACCATAACCCAGCCTGGACCTCCTCCTGGGAGGAAGGAGTCTCCTGATGCTGCATGGAGTAATTTCAAAGAATGCATCATGCCACCTGTGTCACATTATCTGTTTCTGAGCTGAGGAATGAGTGAGAACAGAGCTGCAGAATCCATGGAGAGCCATTTGGTTGCCTAGCAAATTGTGAAAAATTGATTTTTTTCATTTATATTTTCAGACAACAACATGGAGACTCATTATGTTTTAAAGAAAGAATTAAAGCAGCATAGGGAAAACTGTTTTTTTAGCAGTTCATCTTGAAACCTTCTATATATTGCCATGAGCAGCCAGAAAGAGCTCTGGGAGGCCTCTACAGAAAGATAAAAAAATGTAGAACAAAACTGTGAACTACACTATAGAAAATCTGTTAAAGTAATTTGTGTGCAAAGTAACTTTTCAGACCAGCAAAGCATGGAAGAACACATATCCTAGCATATGCCTCCAGATTCATGAACTTTTGTACTTTATTTTCCATTTAACCCCTTTCTTAATAGTTTTGAGAATCTGCTGGAATAATCTGTGTTTATGACAGGGATCCATGGCTTTTGATCACAAGAAAGCTGTTGATCCAGCCCAACAGACCAGATCAGTAAACACAGAGTCATTCTTTTTGTGATTCTGTCCAAGAGTTTTTTAATTTCAGATTCAGTTTTTTCCCTGAGCATAGCTAAGGGTGGAGAGCAAGTATTCATCTGGACAAATACACATATTGGTTTCTGTCTTTTGATGCAAATAGGTTGGAAAAAACTGCTGCATCTTTTGTTTCAAAACAACCAGTTAACTGGTTTTGGAGCAGAGCTGGTTGTAGGTTTGGATTTCTTTTTTTTTTTCCCCTCACAGACAGGAACAGCATCTTTTTTTTTTTTTCCCCAAATCTTATCTTTCCATGCAAATCCCACGACTTTACATCAGTTATAATTAAATGTACATGCTATGCTGAATTAAAATCGGTTGGCTAGCTGGATGACACATGCAGAAAACTTGTAAGGGTGCTACAGCTGTTCAGGTGATTAATCAAAACAGCAACCCCAGTACTGGCCCACATAAGCATTTGCACAAAAGACAGGGCCTTGTTTATTAATAAGAGAAAAAAACCTGAGACTTATTGAAATGTATAATTGTTCAATAAGCAATTAAAATTGCAATCTGAGGAAACATTGATTTCTTTCAGAGGTCTGATTCTCAGAGCAGGAATTTCTTCCTTATGCTTTAGGATTTACAGCCCAAGCCCTTAGTAAAACCAAACCCAGTTAGGTATGAGAGTTGTCATCAAGTCACCTGGTAGTGACCTTCCCTCATTTTGCTACTGGCTTATTTCTACGTGGCAGGGGTAGGTCTCAGAACTGAGAACAGCTGTCAAAACTCTGCCCACATCCGTAGGAAGCATCAGATGTCGCTCCCCTGCCATCCCTAACTGATGCCTGGATATCCATATTTCATCTTCAGCATATGCAGCCTGCAATGAAGGACAGACCTCCCACCATGAATCTACCTACACATCTGTGGAAAGGGGCAAAAGTCCCCTCTTAACATCGCTACTCCTCACACACCAGGAGAAGAGCTCTGGAAGGTGCACCAGCCACTCCTGTAGTCCCCAGGCATGGGCTTTGCTCTCCCAGCAGGACATTAGATCCTGGGAACTGATGAGCAATCCCTCTTTCTTATGCAAAACTCCCAAGCAGGTGGTTTTACTCTCAAGCATATTGGTCAGACAGTAGCAGGTCAGACGTTGATTGGGCCAGTTGAGGGTACAAAGCCTCAAATACTTCGTCTAGACTTCGGAGAAATAACGATGGTACCAGCATTCCTCAAGTCCCGGGGCTTTCCAAAGAGTTATACCACCTGGAATACGTACTATCACCTTTCCTTTATTAACTGCAGACAAATAGGGCCTGATAAAAGAGCAGACACTGTTAATGGGCCCCTTTGGATACCAGTGATTTGTCAGCTTACAAATGACCTTTCCAAAATGCAAACAGGCAGGGAGTTTTTCTACATTTGGTGAAGAGATGAAAGAAGGAAGGATGTAAAGGAGACAGCGAAAAATCAAGCTGTTAGTATGTTTTAAAGGCATTATTTAGATAGAGATTTGCCATCTGTGCCATCGTCTTTGTACCAAGCACGGAGCACTAGGATCACTTTACTGCATCCAAAATGATGTAAGGCACTGATGGCTGTATGATTTGTGCCAAGGTAGTAACACCACCACCACCAGCTCTTAGTGCCAGAAAAAAATTGATACCCAAAATACAGTTTTGCTGCTACAACAGCAAGTATTTGAGGTGTTTCTGCCAGCACAGCTGTGCTGGTCACAACAACCATATGTCTCTGAATGACAAGCTTTCCTGAGTGTGGAAATGGGCATGCCTACCACTGGTCGAGCTTTTGCACAGAACTTGCCTCCCACAAGTCATGTGCAAATACCAAACATGTCATCCTGTGATCATCACACCTAAATGACAACATGGATTACTATAAGCAGACTTCAAAATAAAATACATTTCACTTCAGGATAGTGCTTTAAGGATATTGCTTTAACTCACCAGGCTTCACAACAGTCCATCAGGCTGCTCCTGAAAGTACTGTGAGATTTGTGTTAAAGATAAATGGGAATAAGACAAACAGAGCCAAAAGGCAGAGTAATTAGTCTTGTCTATAGTAATGGCAAAGGAGTCCTGGAAATATGGGAGGGTTAAGGGCACTGACCCACCCCCCCAACCAAGCAGCCACTAGGTAATACTGTAAAAACTAGTTTTTCCTTCATACTGCAAAAATATTGTCTATATCCACCAATAAATTCTTTGATTTCTGCTCCATTCACTCCTATAGCCCAAGTTTTTTACACACTGACTAGCTCCTCCGTAATCGTTTCCCTCGAAACCCTGGGATAAATTCCAGCTTTTCTTCGAGTTTTCATTGATGGAATTGATCACACATTTAAAGAACAGAAGGCAAAAACAAAGCCTCCAGCCAAGCAAACAAACCCCCAGATCTGGGGGGAATCTTGTTTCAACACAATGCTTGGTATTTTTTTTGCCCTCTGCATGCTGCAATTCACTTAGGAGCCGAGTAATTGCATGAACGGTTTTTATTTTGCTATTCTCTTGTTCATTTGGTTATGACTCATATACTTAAAAGAACAGCAGTTGTTACCATAATTTCACAGTTATGTGTATCTGGCTTATATCATGCATTTAAATGGAGGGAAAAGACAAAAACTGCCAATGAAAATGGGAATTACTAGCCTCCCAGTTTGTGTGTGAGGAGGTTGTTTTCTTCCCCTCTGCCCCTTAGTGATGGAATACCAGTAAAATGACTGAGATCAGGTTTTTCTAATTTCTTTCTGAAAGATGCAATCGAAAATTAGCAGTAATACTTTATTTCTTTACTATTGTTTTGTAAAGATTGATAAAAGGGAGGATTGCATCTTGTATTAAATTTTCAGTCCCTCTCTGCACACACAGCATGGCATGGAAATTCTGCAACAGTAGTATAAATATTTTTATTGCCAATGTATGGGAAGGCTGATGAATAAGACTAAATCTAGTTTGTTACTGCTTAATTTTTCAAGAACATCTGACTTTGTACAACCCTTTCAGTTGGCTTTTCTCTCCTCTTAACCAAAGGGTTAATGGGAGAATTTGATTAGGGGAATGAAAATAAAACTTTCATAGGCCTGTAAAGGGAGTCCCTTTGAACAAGTCCTGTTAAGTTAGTGGTGTCCAGTCAACTGCAGAGATATGGATTTGACCCGTTGTTCAGACTCCAGTGAGCAGCGTGGTAATGAAATAACACCACTGACCTGCCATGGCCCCCCTGGTTCAGGTTCCTTTAATCAGCGCAATTCATTTCTCCCTTGCTTACTCGCTGTCACGGGTAGCGGATGTAAACGGAACAGGGGCTGTGTGTGGCAGGGGTGGTGTCTCCCTGAGATACTGCAATCTCTTATCAGGAATACTACAGTGTTAGTGAAATGTCAAGCACCTGTCTAAAAGTTTCAGTTTCCTGCTTGATAACTGCAGCGATAGAGACGACAGATCATGTAAGCAGTCGACCAGAGGTATTGCAGCAAGAGAAAACCATCATCAAGGGCTTAGAAACACATCACTCAATAACTCTTTCCTTGTACCTCCAGGAAAAGAAACATGTTCTGGCTGTCTGTTTAAACATGTGTGCTTCAAAAGCATACATTGAACCTGCTTATGAAACCACAGTTGTATAAAACCCCCCAAAACTTAGACACATGTAAGTTCTATGCAGCAGAGTCTCCAGTCAGAGGCTGATCAACTTTATGGAGGAGAATGAGTTATTTTTATAGCATTAATTAATTAAATCAAATTATATTAATGCATATAGCACTACTACTTACGCTTCCTTTTTTTACCCCATTTCATACTGAGAAACACATTTTTCTTGACAGGAGACTTGAATTTATTTGTCTTCATTTTTGTTTTTCTACAACCCCGGAAAAAACCTGAACATTAATGATCACATTTCGTTATTTTGGTGACTGAAATGTCCTTGTCTGACCTTAGTTTAGAGTAGGGATAGTGTGGGAAAATATGTATATGCCTATTAAAAAAGTAGAGAAATAGATGTCACGTCTAAGTAGTTTTAACCACACTGAAGTCATCATTTTCTCCATAAAAAACATGGGCTTTTAAAACACTTCTTAGATTAAAAATATCTAGTATAAAAGCATCCCACAAAAATCTTCTTGTCAGTAAGTTACTTTTCTAATCACAAAGAATAATTATTTATAAAGAAAAAAAAATATAAGTACTTTTTAAAACAAAGTGCAAAAAACATATATATATGCAATTAGAAGAAAATTACCTATTTATTTCATAACATAACAAAAGAAGAAACACTTTAAGTGGAGAGTGAAGCTGCACTGTAGTTCCTACACAGGACAGGCTGGTGGTACAACCCTGCTGCCATCCAAGTGCTGTTCTGTCTACTTTGTTTTTCAGCAGCAGAGGGAAGGATAAACTACAGTAACCTTCCAACTTCTGCTGGAGAATTGAAGTGTGGTGGTTGTGCTACGGCCCTGCTTCCCAGCTGTGATCAACCTGAAAATCACATTATTTATCTGAGCTAACTATCAGTAGTCTGCGTTGGACCAGACTTCAAAACAGTCCCTCTTATCTGAGCGCAGCTCTCACCAAAATAAACAACCCATGAGGGAAGCAGCAAATTAAGTGTTCTTTGTATATAAGGAATGCACAAGCAAACTGTATTTCACAGAGAGAGAAAAAGAACTTTAAAGCAACCTAATAAAAATTCCTCTGTGTTTACTGCTGGCCACAACACGCAGGGAAACATCATGAACTCAGCAGAGTTCAGGTGCTGGACCAGTGATAAGCAGCCATGAAATTTATCCTTGCAGTACACAAGGCAAGTTCTTGCTCCTGAACAGAAGACTCTGTGTTTTGGTTAAGGGACTGCACATACAGCCCTTTGAGGTCTGCAGTGTAGCTGTGGGTTGAGGGTGTGTGTCACCCATGCAATGCTGAGCTGGGGCAGGACGGCACCTCCCGGTGTGGCCAGGAGGGTAGGTCTGAGGGATGCTGATGCTACTAGCAACCTGGTGAGATAAGCAGGCTAATTCGCAGGTGGCACGAGGCTTTTTTGTAATTTACTTTCCTCTGTTCCAGGAAACATCTGCAAGGAGCCCTTACCTCATATTTTCCTTTCTTCTCCAAGGGCTCAGATTCAGATTCCGCAGGCACTGCAATTTTGTCCCCTAGAAGCTCCTCTAAGATGAAGACGGTTTCCCAGTTGCTATAGTGACGTGCTGGGAAAATATCTGAGTGCATGCTGTCACCAAAATAAACAACCTATGAGGGAAGCAGAAAATTAGAAGTTTGTTGTATATGAGGAAAACACAAGCAAACAGCATTTCACAGGGAGAGAGACAAAGCTTTAAAACAAACTAATAAAAAGTCTTCTGTGTTTACAGGTGGTGTGTCTGGTGGGGTTTTGGTAGCGGGGCAGGGGCTACAGGGATGGCTGCTGTGAGAAGCTGCTAGAGGCTTCTCCGGCTCCAAGTCAGACCCTCCTCTGGCCACGGCTGAGCCAGTCAGTGACAGTGGCAGCGCCTCTGGAATAGCGTACTTAAGAGGAGGGGAAAAAAGGCTGCTGGAGAACCTACAGAAGGAGAGAGGTGTGGGATGTGAGAGAGACAACCAGGCAGACACCCAGGTCAGTGGGGAAAGGTGGGATCAGAGGTTCCCCTGCAGTCTGTGGTGAGAGGGCAGGCTGTGCCCCTGCAGCCATGGAGGGTCACGGGGGGCAGAGACCCCCCTGCAGCCCAGGGAGGGCCCCACGTAGGAGCAGGCAGCTAAGCCTGAAGAAGCCCATGACTCTGTGGGAAGCCTTCACTGGAGCAGGCTGCTCCTGAAGGACTGCACCCCATGGAAGGGAACCACACTGGAGCAGTCAGAAAAGAACTAACATTCTCTGTGTTAGAGATGAGTTTAGACTGAAACTGGGTATTTTCAGAAAGATTTACTCGCACGTATAACATACCTTGGGATCCAACTTGCCAGTCATCTTCTTCAGTAGTTCATAAAGCTGGATAGCATTACCTTGGGAATACCAGCCGGGCTTGTCCAGTGATAGCAGAGCCTCTTGCTCCTCATCATTCTCTGAAATCACCAAGCAAAATTGCTCGCCGTTACTGAGAGCAGCCCATATGTTCCTGTATTTGTGAGATATGAGAAGCTGCCTGTGCACAGTTTGGAGATCATGGTCTGTTTTGATATTAAACCAGCTCTAGTGTCTGGCTCAAGTTCTGGTACTGATTGCGGGTTCAGTCAAGGTGTTTGGTAGCTGGGGGTGGGCAGACATTTGTGAGGAAAGAAGCAGCAGAGCTTCATCTGCAAAGGCTACAGAAGAGCTGATGAATCAAAGCCATAGCCTTTGCCTCCCAAACACTGCAGCAGTGAAGGCAGGAAACCACACGGACCAGACTGATGGAGGAGCTGCTACAGCTCTAAAGCAAAACCATGAGATAAGACAGTAAGAGCATGAGCCTTTGCACACAGACAGATCACCTACTGCTTTTAAACACTGACATAAATACAACAAAACAGTCTGAGGTAGCTGTTATGGGCATTTGACAGACTTAGATCAGCACAAGGAATGAGCAGTTTCAGTTATAATCCCGTTTTGAAGAAATGAGTGGACAATATTGCTGCTGATGGCGTAATCCACACTGGCATATATCTGCACTGGTAGCTGTCAGGGAACTGACAAAACCAGCAGAAGCTGGAACTCCCCCGTTATCACCTAACCGTGCCATAGGCTTCATGTCTTGCTGGTCCCAAAGCAGCTGGATCTGTCCTGGTGTCCATGTAACCTTATTACTCATTCAGATCCCTGTACTGTTGTCAAACTCCATTATGCTTTTTGCTGGCGCCAAAAGACTAGCCTCAGTGAAAAGATAAACTAGAACTTCATCAGGAATATTATTTTCTGTTTACTGAAGTGGTTAAACAAAAGGGCAATTTAGTTATTCAGTCATGATCAAATATGTTATGTTTTTCATGGTAGAGTGTTAGAAGTCAACAGAGTACTTTGATCTGACTTAGATAGGACACTAGGACTTCAGTTTTTCTCCTGCCTTATAGAATTTCTCAAAGTACTTGAAATGTGTTAGAAAGAAGACTGAGTCAGAGAGAGCAAACGTTGCTTGGTCAAAGACTGCTAAAAGCTGAAATGCATATTTTTGAAGAATCGCAAAATAACGAGAGCTTTATGTTTAAGAACACTTAAGATGTATATGGTGCAGTACATCCATCTTTGAAGGAAGAAAAAAAGAAGCAAAAAGAGGGAAATAGTTATGTGGGGAGAGGCAGGAAATAATTCCTTAATATTATGAAACTAATAATTTGAATAAACACAGGATTTATTCTCAGACAAAACCATTCCATATTAAGGATGTTTTATAAATGAGGAAAAACCAAGGAAATTCAAAGTTGATACTAAAAATTCACATAGAACTTCTGCAGAAATGTCTTACCCTTCTTCAGAAACATGATCATAATAAGTACGATAGAAAAATCTCCTTCATTTCCTGGCTTTTAAAATACTTTTGACCAAACAACTTTTGGACAAACAGAAGTTGTCAAACTTCAGCAATTTTTTTCTCTTCCTTGTATTTTTAGACATATCTGTAAAGCTGGCTGAAAGAATAGACACAATCTTCAAACGATATGGACACAGAAAAAGAAACTTATGAAAACAACTCTTTTGAGCGGCTATCAAAAGTTCCCTGAAATGTGGGAAGGTTTGTATAGCTATCATTGTCTCTCCATTCAGTCAGTCAGGAACATACTAGAGAAAAATGGAGCTGTTATGAGAGGGATTTTCAGAATAACAAGACTGCGTTTGTGAAAAGCAGCCCTGTGTACGGAAGCAACACCAGAAGGCTCCAGCAAAGCACAAGACCCTGCTTTGCTACCTCTATAGAAAGGCATGAAGCGCAGTCCTGACTGAAAAAATTCACACTAATTACAAGGCAGAAGATCTCTCACTCTGTGAGATCTATTACTGTCACCCCTAGCAGTGAGATTCATCTCACTTAACTCGATGCATCTGGAATTTAGGTTTCTAATTTACAGTTACAATCTGAACTAGTTGGCGAGGCCCCCTTGGTAGGACAAAGAGAGTGGAAGAAGCACCTTCTGGAGGTGTCAGCTCTAGAGAAGGAAAGGATTTAATGAAGTTAGGAACTTCGTTGTTAGGCAATGAAATGAAAGGAAATTTCAAAGCCTTTTTTCCTCCTTTATGCTTGGAGGTGGCAAAAAACACTGAGATGTTTAATTCATTATGGGAACACCTTGAGTTTGGAAGAAACTTCAGAAATCTGAGGAAGTAGGAAAGGTCCTTTACAATATTTGAGTTGTAGGGTTATAGGGATAATGAGTCTGAATTGGCAAACCTTGCCTTGAATCATCCCATATGGCTGCATGCGCTCACACATCTAGGGGTGACTGTCAATTTCAGTTCTGTAATCTGAAGTGGGAGGAAATTAATGGTGTTTCAGCTGCAGCAACTCATCAGCGAGAAGGGTTTCTAATCCACTTATACTTTCCCTGTGGCAAAAATATAGTCAAGAAAATTACTCTTCAGCTCTGGCTGTTAAGGCCTCTTGTAGTAGTTCTGCCATGCTAAAATTGATACATAACAACTTAAAAACTGATTAATGATACCACTGGCGCTGGCCTTGAATTGTATTCTTCAGATAGCAACTACATGACTGTGCTGAAAAAAATCTGCAGAAATGCTTCATAAATGTGATTATGATAGTTCCTAATATATTCTAGATATTTCAAGCCTAACATTGGTTACACTCAGATAAGAGGAAAACTGCTGCTGATCTTCCTTCCACTTCACTGTTATTGATTTGTAAAAGTTCATTCAAAGGTCAGAAATGCTATAAATAGTCCTTCAACAGGAAGCAACACATGTATAGGCGGGGATGCTAAGGCTTCAGGTCTTAAAAGCTGGGCGAAAAAGGAGACGTCCTGACAATTTCAAACAGACTGGATAACCAAAAGGAATTTCTCAGATGATTTAGATAGACCAACTTGCTTCCTTCTGAAGTCTAATACATCACTGCAACCCAGATTCCTGGCTGTAGACGGAAAACGTGTCATGACAAGAAACCTAAAGGTAGCAAGCAAGTAAAATTAAAATAATTAAACCCAGAAAATTGTGATATTAAAAGACTCGCCCAAACCTCAACAGTGATTCAGGGCAATTTTCCTAAGGGGAAGTTACTCTTCCTTTTTAAAAACAACAAAAGCTTGTTGTCATGCTGGGGCAATATTAGTATCACTGGAATGGAAATTTGCATTTTGCTGTCTCTAACATCTTGGGAAATGTTTTCTGATTCAGAAATGTGCTCCCATCACCATTAGCAGATAAGTTTTTTTCAGATAAACCAATTCACTAGCAAGATTCAATAGTCTATTTCTTGTGAGAATTTTCTTGCCTGCCTTTAAATGTGAGTTGCAGGTTTGTAAGTGGACTGAGGAACATCTGGTTTCATTCTGAATGAATATGCAAAAAGTAATCAGTGAAGCTTATTTCCATTTAAATGACAACCGATGGTAATTTACCTTGGCACAGAGTCCTTGCGAAAGACTCTGCACACACTTGCTTGCTGCTGTCTGCTTTGCTATCCATTTATGGTTTATAGCCATATATATATATATGTATATGTATATATGTATATATATATATATATATATACATACATGTGTATATATAGCCATATAGATGGAAACCTGAACACAAGGTGCTGAGGTTGTGCCCACGCTAAATGTTCAGCCCAGGGTCTGAACCTGGAGCTTTGTCCTTAACCTGGCTGGCGTTTACACTGTTGAGCCCCCACCTACGAGACAGGGCTCTCGTTTGGGAAGCCCGAGGTTAGGAGAGATGCTAAGAGGTTGAATTTGTTGGTTACGTGAAAGCACATAACTTTACAGTCGGGACAAAGGGACCTGCATAAGTAAAATCCTTCTGGTGGCTTCTTCCAGTCGTAGAGGTAATGACATGGGATGACATAAGCTGTAGGCATGCCCTGTGGGCATGCTCTCCATGAAGAATGCAAGTGCTTGCAAGCTTGCTGTGGGGGTTAAAACTTCATACCCTATGTACTCTTCTGTAGGGTAGCACCCCAAATTCCTATGTATAGATCAACCACCTTTGTTGGGTGGTTTCCAGGACTCATGCAGATATTACTGTGTGTTTTGCCATCCCTGAGTGACTTCTGTGCCTTGGAAGCAGCTGTGAAATCCACCTGCCCAACACGTGCACCTGCGCTTGCCTATCTCCTGCCTGACTGGATGACTGCAGGGAATTGATAAGGAAAAAATTATTCCCTTCGCATGATGTGGTGAAATAAAAGTTTGAGGCTCCCCAAAGTGAGTAGTGATTCTGGTCTTCTCCAGTTTTGGCTGTCCGATCTGGGTTTTTTTTTTGTGTGTGTGTGTGGTTTTTTTTTTCTCCTCCCCCCCGCCCCGAAAAAGCCAAAAGATCAGTTCCCCTTCCTGCCCTTGCATCATTCTGCCTTCTTTGGGGTGGCTTATGGTTGGTCAGTCAAAGACTGAATTAAGCAAAGTAAAAATTCAGTTTTGAAAACTGAAACATCATTTTTAATTTTACATAGTCAGTGCAACATCTTTCTTCTGCTTTGCAACCCCAACATATATATGCTTATTCATAGGGAGGAGTAAATAACTGTACTACTAAAAGCTGGCAATACTCTGAAAGAACACCTTAGATCAAACTCAGAGAAAAATTTATACCCTCTTGTGAAAACAATTAATTATTATTTCATAATAATTCTTAAGTTCTACCTATCCAATTACTAACAATTGCTTTTCTCATGACAAACTTCTGTTCTTTCACTCATTTATAAGGCCTGATAAGACCAAAGTATAAGATAGTGTATTTTCAAATTGCTTTGGACATTTAAGAACCACAGATTACTCAGAAAAGATAAATAAATTTAAAAAAAAAATTAGATTTTTAGTATTACTAAAATGTTTTTAGTTTTTATTAAAATCTGCCTTAATGCTTAATTGTGTCAAGCAACAGGCTATGTAGAGACAAGAGTGAAGTTTTGCTTGTTTGAGAGAAAATCAGTATTTCCTTTAGAGAATTCATCAAGTTTCTTTAGAAATTTCTGCTTACTGTATTACAGGAACTGAAAATAACAGCTCACTACAGATTTTGTAATTTGTTTTCAAATCTGTCAAAGCACTAACTTTATACCTTCCCAAGAACATCCTGGCTAATGGACAAAGTGTTTCTATGTAAGACACTGATATGATTAAATACAAGCAAGGCCTTTTTTCCTTGGAAAAGGAAAATCACTTTCTGGAAAAATGATTCATCTGCAAGTTCATTTTCAATGTAATTCATGTGCAGATTTGGTGAAGCTTTTTCCATAATTTTATTTAATTGTACTTATAACTCAGAGAACTTCTATTTGGAAGGGTAAGAGGAACATAGAGAATTTAATTTCTTCATTGAACATATTTTGTAAGTTTTGTGGTTGTTTTTTAAATTGGGAAGTAGGAGGGGTACAAAATGGCAAGAAAAGAAACAAATTCCCTCCCCAGAAGAGTTTTGTTCTGGACCTCATTAGTTTTGTAAGAAGCTCCAGGGCCTTATAAATGAGTAACTCGCAGTATCCAGACAGACGTCCAAAATAACCCTACCAATATTCATATCATAGTCATTCTAGAGAACCCTATATAATTATGGAGAGAGACGGGCTTTTCCAGAAAGCATTTTGATTTCAAATAAGTTAGGAGAGATATGGTAATTGAGGAAAAAACTGACATAATCATTTCAGGAATATGCAGTTCAGTTCAAGCAACAGTCCATCACCTTTCTTACTAGGGTGTGCTTCACTGCTGTACAAACATTTGAAGAGTGGGTGGAAGCAGAAGATGGAGGGAAGCATAGAAGATGAGATGAGGGCCACCAGTCAGTTCTGACCTAACAAGTCACTTCAGAAAAATGTCTCAATTTTCATAATTCAAATAAAATTGAGACACAGAAAGCATCTTCTTTGCACTGTGCATACTATAATCTTTCCATTTAGTCTAACCCTCTAGTCTCTCTAGTAATAACTACTGAAATAAGGCATATTGCAATTTGCTCTTGGACCATACTCCTCCCCAGTGAAACACTACACTGCAGTGTAGTGGGGAAAAATTTCCTGCCATCATTTACTTTGGCCTCAGACATTAAAGAGGGAAGAAAAAAAAAAAGAACAAAAGTTCTTTAATCCTCAGTTACAGAAAGACTAAGAACTCTTTTCTCCCTACATCTTAATACAGCAGGTATAAAATACATATGCAAACTAGAGTAAACCATTTGACTCTGAACAAATATATCTCCATAAAGCAATGTATGGATCCTGCTGCAAGGGACCTATGTTTTTTATTTCTTCAGTTCCCTAAAATATGTTATTTCAAAGGGCATAATAACCGTGAAGTAGACGTGAGCATGCACAGTGATTGCACATACTCATTTGCCTGGAATACACAATAGACATTTTCATTAACTTTTATATGAAAACTATTTATACAGCCAGGTTGAGTTATGATTGATAAGAAAGCTCCATTCTTTTTTCCTAACTTACTACACTACCTTAAATTCCTACTTTAATTTTATTGATTAATTCTCTCTGAAGTTACAGCTCTCCAAATATCGACTGCCTATGAAGGGGGAAGTTTTACATCAATCTTTGCAGACTAACTTAAGATTCAAACTTTCACAGGTCAAAAATGAAATTTGGGAATCGAAAAAATAAAATCCACCCAGTCTTCTGCCTGTTAATTACCGTACAAGCATTCTGTCGCTGCAGATAGCAGTTATGAAAACCTTGCTCAGACTGTCCCTCTGACTCAGTAAATAGAAAAGAAGACACCCCCCTCAAAGCCCCAACAGCTTCCTTAGCACCGTGCTGCTGCCGAACCCAGCATGCTCGGCAAGTGGCGGCGAGTGTTCCTGAAGATTGCAGGGGCCTGGCCAGCAGGGCGTGGGCATCTCCCCACGGCTGTATGGAGGTTACACAACTCAAACATGGGTGTTTTCCTGTCTGAAAAAGGAAAATTTCTCAAAAAACCCACAACAAATAACCCCTTGAAAATAGCTTATTCTTTCAGTGCTTCACAGGTATCCTGTTATTTACAAGTTGTGAAGTATGCTCATTCCCAATATTTCTAAATGAAACTGGATGCCTTGGAATAATCAATTTTTTATGGAAATAAAAGCTAATATCTGAGACTACTGAGAGAGGGTTTCTGGCTACTGCTGACCCAAGATTTCTTTTTATCACATGGTACATGAGAAGCATTACATTACACATTTAAAAATCATACCGATATTCAAACCATTTGAATGTGGCTGTCAGGGCAGAGACTACCTTGGCATTGCTTCATATATATATTAAATTGTGAGTATTTTTAGAGATTATTGAGAATACTTACTATTTCAAGTAATAATAAAAGAAAAAATATTTAATTATAATCATAAAATGATGGCATTAAATAGTTAAGGATCATTTTCTATTAGAAAATATAGAAACTGCCACTAGCAGTTTAAAATCATAGATATGACAGAATATCAAACATATCAGAATAAAATATCAAAATAATCACAGTAAGTAGTCTTGTTCAGTAGAAAATACTTTTTTTTTTCCCCCACCTGATCCATTTTCAGCAGTTTGGGATTTAACACTAATTTCAGCTTCAGAGAATCTCCCCTTGGAGATTCTCTCTCTTTTCATGTATCATCCTAATGGGGATTTTGCAATCTTATTGCAATAAGAAGGACTCTTGGATGCTTTTACTATATTCCCTACAGCAGTATTTGGTATTTTTACTATCCATTCTAGAGAAAAAAAACAAACACCTTAAAAAATTTGGGGTTTCGAGCAATGAGCACGCTGGGGTCCATCACAGAAAGCCTTTACCAGAAAGTGCTATAGAAAGAAAATTGGTTGGAGTTGCGCTGGTGAGTAATTAGGTGGCACTACGCCAAGTTAGAGCTAAAGAGGAGAAAAAGGTGAACGTAAACTGGGAAACCTCTCCAGACGATGGGTGTGCTGGAGTGTGGGCCAGCTGGGGAACTGGATGGCCAAGCCGCAGCTGGCTCCTTGAGCATGAGCCTTGCCTGAGAGGTGTGGGGAGCCATAACCGAGGATGTCCTTGGGAAAGGTGCTCATCCTTGGGGCACAGCAGGAGAAAAGCATCCTTATGCAGTAGTGGTTGGGAGGTTGTGGTTGGCTGCATGGGTGACAGATGCTGCACCCATGGTTTGGTCTGGATTAGCCTGTCCTTTAGAACAGAGGGTCACAAGCTCTGCCACACATTTCCTACGTGACCTCACCCACTTTCTATGTAAACAGAAATGCTAAAGCTGTCATATATCAGAAATCCTATGAGTGTGAATATACTGAGGTTCATTAAGTATTTCATTACAGTGGCAACAACAGCCATTTAGGTGGCTCAGTACGGCAAAGTGAGATGAAGATGCAGGAGGCAAAACTGGAGTTAAGTAGACTCTGGATAAAAGAAAAATTAACTGTGGTGTGATGTTGCCCAGGCCATGAATGTGGAGATGAGAGGCAGCAGGAAAACTTCTCCTGGGGACCAGAGAAACGAAGAAATATTTTCATCACCTTTCCATTCCTCTGTGCCTATTCTGCATCTCTGCAGCTCCCGTAGCCTGTGCACACCCAGCTCTCTGTTGAGACTTACTACCCATGGCGGATGGGGAGCAGAAGGGAAGAACAAGGCATGTGCATGTGACAGAAGAGAGGTGATGGCAAGTTCAGCCTTGAGGTCTGAGGACAACTTCATGGCCCTGTGGACCACAGTCATGGATGAATTCAAAGGAGGGATAAGGAACGTGAATGGTTAGAACAAGTGGCAAAGATTTCAGATGCTTTTTAAGGTCTGCTATGGGGCCAGGCGTGCCACAATGAAAAAGAACTAGAAACCTTGTTCCTATCAGATCTGTTCAGATATAGTAGAACTTCATATTTAATAAACAAAATGAAAAATGTTAGGAAATTAATGTTCTAACGAAGAGGAGGAATTTTTATGTGTGAAACAGTCACTGTAAATCTCCTAACAATGTAACTGGGCTGGACATGGCAAGGAAAAATGGAAACTATTCTTTTCTGGCAAAGCACTTTTAGTTACTCTTTGATGGGAGACTGACATGAAAGATTTGTAGCAATGAGTTTTTTTAAGAAGTAAAAGAGAAATGATCCCATGACACTTCCTATAAAACTTTTCCAGCTCCTTATCTGCACATTTTGTGTGGTTTGCAAAACCACTTAGTGTCTATATGAAAACGCACTTTACCTTGTTTCTCAGAACCAAGAGCATTGTGCCAGATCTCTGATGCAGGAATTTTACAGATAAAATCTCTCACTACCATTATTTCAGAAAAATTAATAATACTCTCGGAAGGTTCAGCCTTAGTCTGGCAGTATCACAGAGACACCTGGGATCTGTGGACAGTAATAATATATAAAGTGGTTTCATAGGAGATTAGAATCAGGTTAGAATGAACGTGTTTACTGATGAAGAGAAATAGTCCTGGGGTCGCTAACGCTACCTAGAAAATCATGCAACATACATATTGAAGTTTAAGACATCTGGAGTCCAAGTGAATACCAAAGAAAGACTGAAGAACAAAGAGGGTGAGGAAGAAGATGGCACGTCACTTTTACCTTTCCCTGAGCTCTCAGTTTGCAATCTAAACAATGCAGTGTCTCATGATCACTTGCCAGCCAAGAAAAGCCCAGTTTTGTGTTCTCAGACCTTTTATTTTCCTTGTATGTGTGGGAGAGGCAGAAATCTTGCTGAACTTGTTAGTTCTCTACCTACCTATGATTTCCCCATGTGCAATAAATCCACACTAGCTATTTGTTGCAGCTCTCCTCTGCCACTTACCGCTTTGCAGCTCTCCTGGGTCCTTCGTAAACATTAGGTAAGCCTTGGTATTTATTAACTGGGAAACTGAGGCAGAGATTCAGTGCTGTATAAAAGTGAACCAGATCTCAGCCCAGGCTTTCATCATGATTTCTCCTCATGTTCTCAGGGCTTCCTAACCAGCTCCAATAGCTACTTGCTTCCAATAGCAGATCTGACGCCTGCAGTACAAAAATCAACATGTGCTTTCTGCAAAAAACAGTTCTACAGACTAACCTTAATAAAAGCTTGACATTTTGGAAGAACACACAAGAGAACTCTAAAGCTCCTTAATGAAAACCAGCACATACAGATTCATTGGAAACTATGCTGAAGGGAAGCTTCCTACAGTGGTTGCCAGACCTTGTTCTGCCAGGAATGTACCATACACAACCCTCTATTTTTGCTCTACTATAAGCTGCCTCAATCCCAACTTCCAAATTAATTACAAATCAAATGACAAGGTAATTCTTCATGAGCGTCTCTGTCTAATCATCTACTTATTTTTGAATCCTACAGAAGAAATCAATTACAGGGAGAAAAGAGATGAATGAAACCCCCAACTTCTATCATGTATTGCTTACATATATGTGAACTGTGTCAAAGAATGTTTTTTCCCTGCAAAGTCATACTGCTAAGTCCCCCATGACAAAGGTAATCCTTCTTCCTTCTAGAAATTCCCTGTGGATTTTGACAGCTGTTTAAGAACTATAATGTGAAGTTATTTGTCACAGGTTGGCAGTGAATCTTAGTGGAGCTGTGAAGTTTATGAACTTGTAGTGACCCATTCTGCAGGCAGCCAGACCTTGGCTGCTGTAAGCATAGTAGACCTGTACAGATCACAGCTTCCTGTTCTGCAGATAGCCTGGTTCCCTTCAAGTGATAAAATACTGGCACTTAGAGACATTTGAGTTGCCTTAAGGTCCTCCAGCACCTCAGTAGAAGCTGGGAAGGCATGGGTCTTCCACAGGTCCTGTGCCACTTCTGCAAGGCCTGTTTCTGGGTTCCTTGGGGCTCTCGATTAGCACTGGAGGCCTATACTTAGGCAATGAGTGCACAATAGCTGGGATTCAGCCCCAGATGCAGAAATATAACGTGAAGGCTCTACAACAAGAAGCACAGCCACTGCAGGTTGCAGCACTGAGCCAATGGAGCCAATGTGTTCTGTATGGTGTGGGCACTGCTGTTTGGGCAGCTGCACAGCCCTCCACTGATCGCTACAGCTAGCTCTTCATTGCCTGCAACGGGAGTTGGCTGAGGAATACCCAATGACAGATAGCCACAGTGGTTTCTATACACTATGGTTTCGGTATCCATTCCTGGTACTTAATTATTTCAGAATAAGAAATTTTGTGATTTCTGACATATGGCACAACTATTACAATGCAGTTGTGAGTCAATTTATGTTTAAGGGAGCAGCTTGCAACCCAGTGTAAAAAAATAGCTTCTGAAAACTATCAGTTTCTCTGATAAAGGTATGGCAAGAAGCCAGGATTTGAACTAAGCTACCAAGGGTGTAACATCCTCCTTAGAAACAGCAGTAGAGTCTGGAAATGATCTGCATGAATTAATAAGCTTTCCGATGGGACCTTAATTATTCTGTGGACAAAATAAAATGTATCTGCTTAACCATCTTGTATTAAAAATGCACAAAACAGATCAAAAGGAAATATGCCTTCTCTTAATGCCAAAACAGCAGCTGACTTGCGCATGGTTTGTTTCCCTAGTGTTCCTTTCAGTCTTTTGATTTTGATATCTCCAATTTAGCTCTATGCCCTACTCATGGGCAGACACTCTCATGTGGGCTGGAAAATAGAGTGAAGGTGAAAAGAAATATTTCATATAACCAGAAGCAATGTTAAAAAATCTCCAAACTTCAGTCTAGAATTCTGGATATTGAATTATCCATATAAATAATTGCTAGACATCCTTCAGGTATTATACTAGTCTGAGCTCCCACGTATCAAATGTAAAGGAGACGCAGACTTCTTAATCATTAGGACTACACCTTAATGTTCTCTCCATAAATTAAATTAAGCGAGCTTACAAGTCCCTCAGATGTAATTGTTTAGCCAACCCTTTCGAACTTTCAGTGTTTCTATGGAGGTATAAACATGAGAACTGAAGGTATTATTTCAGAATGGATGCTGCAATAAGAGTTAGTGTTGCAAGTCTTGCTCATGTATGGAAGATGCGCATTTGCTTTTGTTTTCCACACAGCATTAGGTCTTCACATTCAGTGCGAAATCTTCCATAAATCCCAAGTCTTTTTCAACATCACACATTGTTAGAGCATTATCACACTATAAATGTAATCTATGTTGAGTGCTGACTGCCTCCCTTCTAAATCTTGCGTAGCATTTGGCTGTCTTTTCTCAGAGAATACAGAGGAAAAAATCACCTCCTCATAATAATCTTTTCATGTGTTGGAGGAGAATTCCCTTAAGCCAGACAAGTCTGTTTGCTGAACACAGTTTTGTCTGGAACACAAACTGGTCATTTAGGTATTTTGGCTTTGGTTTTAAAAACACAATCTAGTATATGGCAATTCACATTCTGTGGGGACTCACTAACGAGAGAGGATGGGGTTGACAGGCCCTTAGCAGCTCATTCTGCTGTAAAAACAAGCTGCATTTTTGGATGAATTTGACTTCCCAGGTGTGGGAGCTTTTGTGCCTTATCTCTCTGGTATTGCAGGTACAATCAGACTGTATCATCGTTTCATTCTCTGCTAATATCCTGAAATAAAAGAAAATAAAATAGCAACACCAGAAGGTGATCACAAAACTATGACTGAGGGTTTTCCATAGATCTTGACTTGTAATGACCTCCCAGTCACATAGTGTACATATTTAAATGCAATCATATATAGGTACTACATTTAACTCACTTGACCCGCAGTTTATATCATTACTAAATGTTGTTAGAACAACCATTACTTTCAAACCCTTATGTCATCCTTTTGGCAACCATATTTAAAGCATCATGATGACTTACAGATTTTTCAATCTATTTCATAGAGATAGGTTATTTGATAAAATTCTAAGTACATAGGCTTGGAAAACTTAAAATGATTCACCATATTAGGAAGGCATTTGACATGCTTCTCTATGAAGAAAGCTTCTTCCATTAAAACTAAACATAAATATGGCCTAATTACAAATAACCAACTTTAAGAAACCATTGGTATGGAACTGTCTTCCAAAACAAACACCTACTCTAGCTTATTGCTTTCAAAAACTTAAAATAATTAGTGAATAGTTAGTGAATAATTTCAGTATAGAACACATCAAGTTTGTAGGTCTAATTCATCGAACTTATAAAGGATATATTACTGAACCATAAAAAGTAAATCCACTGGAATTAATTGCAATTATGTTATCTTAATTTCCCCATTATGATAAATCTTTGGAAAGAGTTAAAAGGATTTTCACAGTCAAGACTCTCATGGAGTCCTTATGTAAACTTACTTCACAGTTCTTCACTGCTTCTGGATTAGGACATTACAAATGTTAAATATGCAGTTCTTCCAGAGATAAGATTATGGGTAAGTCATTCAATCTCTTTGCTCCTTGACTATAATAGAAAAGCCAGTACTTTTGTTTTTCTTTTTTGTTTTTCTTTTGTTTATCTGGTCTGCCTGCAGGCTCCTTGAAGACAGAGACTGACCCTTATCATATGCTTGCTCAATACCTTAAAGAACTGGGGTTTGAGTTTTATCCAGGCCTTGAATGGAACTGTCCATGTTTTGGTTGGGATAGAGTTAATTTTCTTCCTAATAGCTGGTATAGAGCTGTGTTTTGGATTTAGTGTAACGCTGATAACACACTGATGTTTTTAGTTGTTGCTTAGTAGATGTAGCGCTTATACTAAGTCAAGGTCTTTCCAGCTTCCTGTGGTCTGCCAGCGGAGAGATGCACAACAAGCTGTGAGGGGGCAGAGCCGGGACAGCTGACCCAAATTGGCCAAAGGGACATTCCATACCATATAACATCATGATCAGTATATAAAACTGGAGTTAGCCAAGGGGTGGGAACTGCTGCTCAGGGATGAGCTATTGATTACTGGGGGGTGAGCAATTGTTGCACTGTGCATCACTTGTTTTTGTAAATCCCTCTATCAGTATTATTGTTACTAATACTATTATTATTATTCCCTCTTCCTTTGCTGTCCTATTAAACTGTTATCTCAACTAGTGAGTTTTTTTCCGATTCTCTCCCCTATCCCACTTTGGTAGGGGGGAGGCAAGCGAGTGGCTGCATGGTGCTTAGTTGCTGGCTGGGGCTAAGCCACGGCAATAATGTAATATAATCAATAACTAGGATTTTGCAGTACTGTTAGTTGCTGTAACTCCTTTTGAAAACGAAAATACACAAAGAGTTCTGGTTTTGGAGTACTTTGGAATTATGCTAAACAGGTTTTCCAGTTTTAACAAAAGGTATATTGTTGATATTGTGCTTTTGAAAGCAGCAGTTTTAACTTTCTTTGAACTAGCTTTCTGTAACATTCTTATCAGCTTTGCTCCAAACATGGTATTTAATATCAAAGGTAATCAGCTGAAGAAACCTCTGCTGTCTTCATGCAGAAGCACACTACAGTTTTTCACTGTTTTGATTTTTGGATGAATAACTTCTTATTCCTTTTATCCTCTAAGGTACTTTGAACACTGTGCAAACATACAAAGAGCTTGGCTTGACACACTGACTTTAATTTTTCCTTTTAAAGAAGGATGGGCATTGGAGAATGCATCCACAGTTCAGCATTCATCTTGGTACTCAGAAAAAAAGAGGTGTCGTAGTTCAAAAACTGGTGTGGTTGTTTTTTTTTTTTTTTTTTAAATAAACAGGGAGTTACTCATGTATAAAAGCAGGAGTAATGGGGACTATCATCCTGTGCCTTGCAGTTTGATTCACTGAATATCTACTAGGGTGCAAAGTCTCATGGTAGCTCTTCCAGTAGCTGGGTCATTTGTGGCCAGGTTCTCCTGGATGGATACTCCAGTATCTAATCAGGGGTAAGTTTAAATGGCAGCCTTTCTCTGAGTTGCCAGTGACAGACCAATTCCTATACTGAATTACTGGTAGAGGTTTGCAGTAAGGGATGGACAGAAATCCCTACTCACACATGCTTAACTAAATGTTAAAGAATTAGCCTGTGTTCTGGTAGCTCCTTTGGCTAATACGGTTGAGGCATAAGCCAAAGGAGCTCATGAAGCAGCAGTCAACCCAATTTCCAATGGCCAGCTCACCTGATAACCAGGTACCTCACAGGCCAGTTAGGAGGGGCCATCAGCTGAAATCCCAGCCAAGGACCCATGCTCCAGGTTTACAGTAAATTGCTGGGGTCAGGTCAGCACTGTGCCCTGTTTGTAGAAACAAACTGAGCTTGGCCACTCAACCTCAAGCTTCTGATATTCTGTAAAATGCCCAAGCAAAACCCATAATAAGTGAGAATACTTATAAATGATGCAATGGCAAGTTGGCCTCACAACACTTCTGAAGCAAATACCAGTAAAGCCCATTCCAAAAAAACAGCAGAACAAAACAAAACTGCTTCGTTCCTCTTCATGGGCGAAAGGAATGGCTTCCCTGCTCAGATTGCCAAGAAGGATGAACTGAACGTGAAAGTAGTTCTTTGGATACCAGACAGTCTAACTACTACAGAGTGGCAACTTGCAGAAGTTAAACCAGTTTAGCTATGTCACTGTACGGGTGGATAGATCAGTACAGCTGCAGAGTGGCCCCTTGCATCATTTTACAAAATGGTTATAAATGGTACACTGCCAATTAGTAAGAAAATGTTCTTCCTCAACTTCTAATTTGTTTTCTCTGCAATAGACCCAAAATGTTCACAACACTTGTTTTTATGTGGCAATAACCATCAAATATGGTAGCCAAGGAGTTTGAAAAGTATCAGAAAAAATTAAGCTTTATGCCAACAATTTGCTATCATCTGTTAAAAATGTGTTGTGCCTGTCTGTGACGATAATAGTCTACACTGCAAAAGGATGTGGGTATGTGCTGGCTCTACTATTTTGCTTTTGGCATCTGTTTTAAGTGTTTTCACATAGACCACCATACTGAACATGTAAAACCCAAAATCCAGACTTTTATTGTCAACTAAGACTATGTTTATCAAACATGAAATAAAATCTAACTGTTAGAAAAGAGGTCTTTAACTAGTCTCCCATCTTACCTATCTCATGTCTAATTACAAACGTTGACGACACAATAGAAAATGACCACCTCTATTCTCAAATGATTCTCAAACTGTTGATTTCAAACTATACAGCGGTATTGTCTAGCAAACTTATGAAGATTAATTGGTAAATCCCTTTGATTACAAGGTAACATACGTTGATTTTTTAAATGTTTGTGTACAGTACATAAATAATACTGGGACACCAGAAGTCCCTGAGACAGCTGTTTACACTGCCAGAAAAAGCCCTATCGTATGGCTGATATCTGTGCAAACGCAGTACACTAAGTGGAATAGTTTTAGACTAAGATCACTTAAACAAAGGACGAGAGGTGAAACAGTTGGCCAAGGAGCCTGACATTGTAGATTTTTGGAAACACCCTCTAAGCTTCTTTGATGGATGATGAATATCTGTATGAAAACATACCCTGCGGCATGAGATTACATTTGTCTGTATGTGTGTCCCACTGTCAACCCTACTGCCCTACCCCACCCTGCTTTTCAGAAAGTGGAATCAGGCATTGATCATGCAGCCAAAGAGGGTGTCAGCTGAAGGAATCACCTTTATAGGCACTTCCATAATCCTTATGGGTTTTAATAATAAAAAATAGAAATGGTCAGGTTCTATTACTGAATATGAAGATCTTTTCTGTGTCATCATCCATAAGAATTAGCTGCTTACAAAGAAACTCCTCTTTCTCCAGAAATGATGGATAAAGTGAAAATTTGTAGCTAAGAGTAGGGAATTATTTCTCATTGGTGGCTGAGTATAGAACCAGATACTTTATCCCTTAAAACAGTGGACCTCCTACTGCCAGCTATGTACAGAACCTGTTTCTGATATTAAAGAGTTAGAAGACTCTTGATCTTAACATCATGATCCCATGAGGTACGAAAATACCTAGTTGTGAAAACTGCAGTACAAAATATGATTATTTATAGTTATAACCCTTTTTTTTCTTTCCTAAATAGCCAGAAAAGACATGGAAAACAGTGCCAGTACACTATAAAGAATTGTTAAACAAGATTTCCTTGGAAGGAATTGCATTCCTTTCACAGACTATATGGCACTGTGGGATGTTATAACAATATAAAAGCAGTCATTTTAGAAGACATATGGGAAACAGTTACAGACTTTCTTCCTCTTGAATAATGCAGTCCGCAGCCAATGCAACCTTTGCATGCCACTCTGACACAAACTCTCAGCATTATTATGTGGCCTCGTGTTATAGAATATTTCTGGACAGGCTGATACGGAGAGTCTGCATCTCCAGAAGAATGACAGCAAGCACAGATCTGTTAAATAAAGGAATGCCCTGAGGTACCTGGGGAGTAGATGTCAGTGACACACACCATCAGTGTCCTTTGCTGATGGTCATGGTATTCTGCTTGTTTCTTCTGAGAAGCTAGAGAAGAGGCTGTTTGAGGGCTTCCATGCAAAAGGCTTTTTGAACCCAGAGAGCTCTGGGAGGGCAGCGACACATTCCTTGCTGTGTCTGGAGGGCAAGCTGGGAGCCCCAACCCATGCAGTACGTGGGTAAATCAGTGTAAACTATCTGTTTCACACATTAGCCTTATTTCCAAAGTCCTCCGAGGCAATGATAGAAGTCAAAAAGCGAAGACTCAATATTCAGAAAACACCATCAGAGTTAAATCCATCTACTCTGTGTGTTTACATGTGCTGCACTGCTCTTATTCTTCCTCCTCTCATGCTCTCCCTTCCCATCACCTGGCTCCCCCAGCCCCACCCTGATTCATATTTGTCTCACACATGTGCCCTTGCGCATCTCTGCCTTTAGGTCAGGAGATTTTCCTTCCCCCCATCTCCTCTGCTGTTAGTGGAGAAAGCAGTGGGCAACTGAGCTTCAGTGTTCAGTGGTAAGGATGTACCAAGGATCCAGTTCAAGTGATGGAAGAAGAAGTCTTATTTAATCCTGGCAATGACCTGTGGCTGGAGGAGTTCAGCACTGACCAAATCTGTGGAAAATATGACAGGCTTTGCAGACTGAGGACCACAACCCACATGTTTGGGTAAGGATTCAGAGGTGTGGCAAAAGACCAGGTTCCTGTTGGGAGAGTGAGCTCTCCACCAAATATCAAGTCTCTGTGTGAAAACACCAACAACTGTGCTGTTGAATCTGTGGTGAGCTAAAGGCTAAATCTAAAATCATTTTTAAATTTAAATTTGAATCTAGATGTAAATATGAATATCTGATGATCTAAAGCAAGACAAGATTAGTAAGAAGAGATGATTTGAGCAGGTAACATATCCAAAAAGAGTAGACAAGCTCTCTTGAGTTTTAACCTCACAGGTTGACGTAAAAGGATGAAAAAATCTTTCCAAGGTAGCCTTCATTGTACAGGTAGCAAGTGAGATAATTATTACATAGCAATTATAGCAACTGAGCTACACTGTAGACTCAATACAATGTGTTTTGGTTGAAAAATTATTCAGAATTTTCTAGAAATGGTATTTATATTCTTCAAATGAGTGAATAATGCAAGACTATTTAAATTATATATTTAAAATAGTACAATATAACCGATTTCAAAATTTCCACATTTTTAATAGATATTCCAGTTTTACTAAAGGTCTTATAAAATTTAGTGGGTAGTATTTTGGTAGTCTTCTGGTGGTAAAGACAGGAGTCTCAAATAAAAAGAATGACCTAAAAAGAAGTTATATGGCTTACACATTTAACTTCCAGGAAAATGAAGGCACTCCCTTCCTGATTCCACTCCTCAGGCCTCAAAAGCCTCAGAATATAAATGCATAAAAATAGTTATATAGGATCAGCCTTGATTCTCCACCCATTTCTGTATCCCATCTCTGACAATAGTCAAGACAGATGTTGCAGAAGATGGCAGAAGAAAACTTAAATAACAGATATGAGTTCCTCCTTCTTCTGAAGTCTTGCAGCCCCTAATAATCAAAGTTTTCAGCCTAGAAGTCTGTCACTTTATATCCCATCCTCATATTTTCTTTTATAGTTGGTCCTTTCAACTTACAGCATTTTCCTGTATTTTAAAAAGGTTAGAGAAGAATGACTGAGGGAGGGAAAAACCTTCTGCAGTGAGTTGTTAAAACGGCAGTTACCAGAGAATTGCAAAAAACTGGAGGACTGAAAGGGTTTCCTAAACTGGGGGCTACGTCATGCAGCAGAGACACCATAAGCTGGATAGAAATTCAAGTGCAGGAGTAAGACAGACAGCCTGGAAGTGCAATTGAAAGTGGGTTTTGAAAAACACAGACTCTCTGCAGGAGGAGAAACAGTTTGTTTCTCTGGGCATTGGATAAGGGCACGCGATTTCACAGAAATACGGCATCCCCTACCACTCCATATATGGAATTGTTTTTGGCCTGTATATATATGTACACATATATATGAAAATACACCTACACTCTTAAATATGCATTGTACATTCAGATATTGAACAATACCAAAATATTTTCAGTTTATGAAAAAAAAACCCTAACAAACAAAACCCCAAAAAAACCCAGAACAAAAAAGACAGTAACTGTTCCTGAGCTGGAAAAAGATATGTCTTATTTAGGACCAAGTGAGAATTCCCAGTGCATACAGTCTTATAAAAGGTTTTCAGGGGATTTAGGGTTACCTTTAGCATGTCTATTTTAATTCTGTATTCTAAAAAATACATTCAGCAATGTTCAGAACTGGCAGACAGGCTAGTAATTTGACAGACATTAAAGAGTGATGTGATAAAGGGAAAGCTCTTTGTCAAACGTTACAGAAATCTTGTGTACTGTAGATTATCAGATGAGTTACAACTGTATTTGCTATTCATATTTCTTCAAGTCCTTCATGGAATGATATATTATTTTAAGCTGGATGTAGTTGCTGAAAGCAAAGAAAATCTTACATTCTCAACACAGTATTTGCACAAACATTTTTGGCCTGATCCTTAGCTACAATAGCTCAAGATATTAATAATACTTTCAAGAACCATTTAAAGAATTTCTCTGTGTAAAAGCAAATGTAACCTTGTGAATAACATAAATTGTGGGGTATTCATAGTATGGGAGTAAAGTGGGGTTTTTTCTGTTTAGCACTAGTTCTCATAAACCAGGTGATTCGCTACATAATCTACACCTAACTAGAAAAAATGTTTCACCAGGTAAAAATAAATGTAGCTGTTCTAAAATCTGGAAAGATACAAATAAACTGTTCCTCCATTTAACAGAATGGTACTACGCAAGAAAATGATGCAAATTAATTAATCGTTGTGTTTTTCAGTGCCCCTGTTCAACAAAAAGCAGTCACATGAATCTTTTAAGATTTCAAATAGTTTTGGTTTCTTTAAATGATGTATGTCTTCATCAGATGAAGCAGTGATATATTTTTAATTGTGCAATTATAACTTTTCTTGATTTCTAAAGGAATTGGTTCTAAAATTACTTATCTACTGAAAAAACATTTCTGCAGAGCAATTATCCAATATCACATTTCTAGATAATGTCTTCTTTATCATCTTGTCCTGTCTCTCATTCTTCAAATGTTAACGGAACACAGTTGCCTCTTAGAAATTATTACTTAAAAGAAATTACCCTTCTCTAAAGTAAATTTCAAAATCTTTTCCTTAGTAAATCTGCAGTAAATTCCTGTTACGTATAAGTAAAATTTAGCTTCAGTACACAATACAACTCTCAGGGTGTTTGAAATTAAGCACATGTTCCACATTTTGTGCCATAAGTCCATTTATAACACAATTTTATTGGAATAGAAGGGAATATGCTATTATTAGGAATTTATTCTAATTCTGACCTACTGATGGATGGAAGAATATGGCTGAAATTCAGCCCTGGAGAAATGGATAGGATAGATAAACAGTTAACTCAGTTAATTTTCTACAAGAAATTTAATGACGAAACAAGCTTTGTTTCACTTACTGGAGCTTTTTCCCCTAAATTACACTAACAAGACTTTACTCTTTGTGCCTAAGAAAATACTTACTATGATGTCCACCTCTAGTTTTTTTCCCATTTCCAAGCAAAAATAAAGAAATTTTGTCTCCCTGATATATTATGTCCAGTGGTCTCAGAGAAGAAAGGGTCTGAAGCACAGTGGCTAGTCATCTTCTGCCCAAAATCTATAGTGGCAAAAGGAAGATGGAAGCTAGAAACTGAAATTTTGAATTATCAGTTGTTCTGATATGAAAGAAAGCCTTAAAAAAGAATTAACAATACATTTATTGTGAGGAACACAGAGGGAGAGCAGATGAAAATCTTTCATATTGCCTATTATGAAAATAGAGTATTATTTTCTCATATAATTGCTTCTATTTTGATCATTTGATCATTTAAACTTCAGGTACTCTTAAGCAAGCCCCTCACTACTTCAAAACACATTTCTAAAAACCTGTCCTATACATGTAATTCTTTGCTTTGAATGTTCTGGTTTGTCTTTCAGAAGAAACTAGTTACTGTCAATCGAATACAAATGTACTAAAAGAAATCCTCTCACAGGTTAGTAGTATCAGCAAATTATTTGATGATTGCTTTGGCAACGTTTGTGTTCCTCATCTATTTAGACAGTTCTCGAGAACATAAACTACATTTTTTTCTCTATTAATACGGTATTAATGTGATTAATGATCATCCCTCACGTGAGACTGTTTGCAATGCTGAAATATAAAGTGAATGAAAACCAGTAAGTCAGTAAGGGGACTCCAGGGAATTCTGTTCCTGTTTGAATGCATGAGAAAGAAACAGCTTCATGAAAATTGGTACTTACAATCTAATAATGCTACACATTTTTTCTCAGTGGAGACAGTAATTACAAGCATTTTCGCTCTGTTCTGCCCTGGTTTGCACAAAAAACCCCACCCTTGTTGAAATATCTTGGAGCTTTCTGGCTGTTTATTAAATTGACTGAAACTGGCCAACAGGTTCAAAAGTTGCTGTCTGGATTACTGGCAGAGGGACACAGCAGGATTTCCTTAGGAAGTCAGGCTAATCTGATTGTTTAAAAAATATCCAAAGTGAATTACATTTTATTTTCAATTTGCCTTATACATAACTAAATAAAATGGTTGCATAATTGAGCCTTTTTTACCCTCCACATTTCTGCTTCCTGGTCCCCACCCCCATAATTTCATATCAATGGTTTCAAAATCCCTTCTGAGCTTATTTTTTTTTCTCAGATTGTCAATTTGTCAGTTTTCTATTTGAAAGAATCCTTCAAAATCACACTGAAAATATTTCTTACTTATTTTCCTACATAAATTGGTGAAACATTAAAAAGCAATTTCAATATATACTTCCGCTGCTCATTTTGGTTTTACTGTAAATGTTTGCAGGCAAAATTTCTTTTGGGCTGGAACAGCTGACTTTCCTATCATAAAATGCTAAAATAGAGTTCAATATATGCTGACTTATGCTATTCTTGATATAAGATTAATTTTCACGTAGCACTTAACCATAAGGGCAATAACCAAAATACTGACAAATTAACTGTCTTCAGCCATGTTACTATTGTTATTTGTAATTCAATGAACACTGTTCTTATAAATCTAATTTATTACAACCTTAATTACCTAATGGAAAACATTGCCAAACATTTCAGATTGTTTTAATTAAATTGAGTAAAGGGGCACATCCTTTTCACCTACTCCATCATTATTTAGCCAAAGTACACACATGTAGTCCTGTCAGATTTCCATAATAAATAATTTCCTTTAGCTCTGCAATTTTATTTGTACTGTTCTTTGAATTTTCTTTAAATTCTTGAAATATTTCTGCGATGTTTTTTTTCCCATAAATACATTTCATTTTCTGTGTAGAAAGAAAAGGATTTGTATTTTCAGTAATGAGGCAATATCTGAACCTCAATACCATTTTTAATTACTGTTGTAGCTCTGCCTTTTCATTGTCCTCAGCACTGTACTTCTTAATTTCTTGGTGTTCCTCAGTCTTAAGAGAATCTAATATCTCTGTATCTCTGGAAGAGTCTTGTATAGAGTTCATTTCCCTTCCAGGGCTAGGTTTTCAAAATATGTTGTCCAGTCCTCTCTCTCTCTTTTTTTATTCTTTTAATGGATAGAGGTAAGCAGATGAGAAAGGAGTCACAACTGCAACTTACCAAGAGTTCGAAAAGGTCTTTGGTTTGGGGTATGGGAGAAGAACCCAGGTTTCAAAGCATTTGTAATCACAATGTCAAAATACTCTTCAAAATCACTCCTAGAAAGTAAAGGAAATTGAGTTAGCTAAACTAATGAATTAGCTAACACGCCACTAAATACTCTTTAACACTTAAGAAAGTAGCAAAACACTTCTTTTATTCAGATGTTTGTTCAGTGTCACTACTGCCTTTCTTTCCCTGAGGTTGTCAAAAGTGAGAAGACAGCTGACTGAGAACCCACAGTGCTGTATCTTCAGGAACACTCATTATCTGTAAAAAGATGTTCCTTGTCCAGAGAGTTTTCGAATCTCAGGAGAACATGTGACAGATGACATATTTTAATCTCAGGTGGCAACATATGCATAGACAAGTATAGAAAGGTGTAAGGGATTTTTTTATAAAGCAGAATACATGAAGTCAAGTGATGGGGTAGAAAGTAACTGAAGACTAAAGACATAAACACTGGTGCTGGCTTCTCTGACTAAATCCCTGCTGGTTACAGGGAGGATAGACATGTGGCTCACAAATAAACACTTACCAAGTACAAGTCTTAATCTGACAGCTAAATCACATCACTACATTAAGATTTTTCAAATGTAATTAGGTCCATGAAAATACAGATCAATATCTGAAATGTGGAAGTCATATCAATTTAAACAGGATTGTACATTCTAGCAAGGTATACAAATGGGACTTACATATTTAGGTATTTTTTAGAGACCTATATGCAAGTCAGTAGCTTTACAAGCCAATAGAAAAAACAGGCAACCTTGGGGAACATTCACGCTACCTGTCCTACTGTGAGATGGGCTATTTCTGGAGTTGCCAGTTATTCCTACTCTAGCATGGGTCTTCTATATTTTAAGGAATCTATTAGATCTCACTTATTACATCATCAAGCTGGGAACTATAGCAAGAAATAATAACAATACCTACATACAATTTCTGAAGTTCCTAAAATACAAAATTATATAACTGTTGTTTAAAGAGTGGTTATTTTTTATTATTGGACAATGTAAACATTTCTCACCTGTGACAGGCATTTTATTTTAGTAGAAATGTTTCATTGCTTAGATTACTATATTGCCTAAAACATCTGAAGAATTATGGATACTCTTGCATGGAACAAAGAAGTCCGAGATGGCAAGTCCAGGATGGGTATAGGCACTAAAATGTTATCAACAGCAGAAGTTTACTGGAAGAGAACAAGCTAACTGTGTCATTTTCACATAATCTGCAATTTCCCCCAAGCCTGAGATATCTTAACTAAAAACCTGAATGCTCTGCCCATGAGCTTATCTTCAAACATTTACTGTGTGCTCAAAATTACATTCTGTCTTTAAATTTCCTTGACAGGCTGAAGACGTGGGCCTGTGCCAACTTCTTGATGCTTAACAAAGCCAAGTGCAAGGGCCTGCACCTGGGTTGGGACAACCCCAAGTACAGGCTGGGTGGATAACAGATTGAGAGCAGCCCTGATGAGAAGAACTTGGGGGTACTGGTGGATGAGAAGCTCAACATGACTCAGAAATGTGCCCTTACAGCCCAGAAAGCTAACCATATCCTGCAGTCTATCAAAAGCAGCATGGTCAGCAGGTTAAGGGAGGTGATTCTCCCCTTTTACTTTGCTCTCGTGAGTCCAGCTGTGGAGTCCTCAACATAAGAAGGATATAGACAGGTTGGAGTGAGCCCAGAGGAGGCCATGAAGATGATCAGAGGGCTGGAGCACCTCTCCTATGGGGACAAGCTGAGAGAATTGGGCTTATTCAGCCTGGAGAAGGCTCTGGGGAGACCCTATTGCAGCTTTCCAGTACCTGAAGGGGCCTACAAGAAAGCTGGGGGGCCAGTTTTTACAAGGGCCTGTAGTGACAGGACAAGTGGTGACAGCTTTAAATTGAAAGTGGGTAGATTTAGATTGGATATCAGGAAGAAATTCTTCCCAGAGAGGGTGGTGAGGCACTGGAACTGGTTGCCCAGAGCAGTTATGAATGCCCCATCCCTGGAAGTGTTCAAGGCCAGGCTCGATGAGGCTTTGAGCAACTTGGTCTAGTGGAGAGTGTCCCTGCCCATGGCAGTGGGCTGGCACTAGATGATCTTTAAGGTTCCTTCCAACCCAAACCATTCTATGATTCTTTCCTCCAATGAAATTTTAGCTTTGTCTATTTTACTCCACTTGTGACCATATGTAAACCTTTACTTTTAAAAAGAACAAGTATCAAACATGAGAATAGTGTTTTTAAAATTAGCTTCCCTGAGAAAGAGTCCAGAAAGAGGCATAGCTCTTGTGTCCTTAGTTGAAAAGTATCAACAGAGGTAAACCTTTCAAATTGGCATACAGTGCAAATAATGCTTCCATGGGTAAGTTAAGCTTGAACCTTCAAAATAAATCCAACACTTCAGGAGCACAATGAAGACTTGTGGGAGCAGTGGCAAATGCTTTGTGTAAAAAAATCTGAAACAGAATGAGCAGAGTTTTCACAAGATTTGGTTAATTTTAACTGATTTGTTGAAGAAAAAACTGTTTTGTGTGAAAAGAGGTGTTTTCTGTGGCCGTTTTTGAATCATACTAAATCTCATGTACAAAGCTACCGATTTTATGAGAGCCTGTACCTTGTGTTACACTATTGCATAACATTATACATGATAGAATCTGTTCCAGTTACTGTTTGTGCTTGGTATTGTGGCCTGGGGTTACAGTAAATGGCTAAGACAAAGGGTAGGATGTATCTCACACAACTTTAGCCATCTAAAAATTGCACACTGAATTCACAGCTAGCGGTCTACACCACAGAAAGAGCCAGTGGAGAAACTTCCCCATTCTTAGAAGGCAATTCATCCCACTTATTTCAGACATAATTCTGTGGTACAGATTGCCAAGGATGATGCCCAGTGTTTTGTCTTCACTACCCACAGAAAGAATCAAACTGATAAGCTTCAAAAAACTTCTAGCTTTTAGATGGCTAACATTCAGGAAAAGGTGAAATGACACTCAGCTTCAGTGATTGTGATGACTGACTTCTCTTCAGGAGCGCTGCTGCCAAGGCTTAAACAACGTTAACTTGACACACATTCTCATGGTAGGTAAGCCTGAAAAGTCACACCATGATGTTTCTACTTGTGTGAATGAACTCACACTTGATTCTGTAGGTTTACTTGTCTTATAACTCAGAAGTATGTGTGTGCTCTGTTCGAGAAACGGTTTTCATCTTATTTCAAAATAACATTTTCTCTTAGACTTTGTCTCTCCTTACTAAAATGTCTTTCAGTTAAGGACAACTTGGTCAGACAAACACAACTGGGACAGTTTGCTCTTGAAACGGTGAATGATACCCTTATGCATAAATTTTCCAGCACTGATTTTATGTGGACAGTAGTTTCTTAGTCCAAAAAGGAACTTTTAAAATAAAATGCAAAGAAGTTAACAGTTACGAGGTAAGGATATTAGGAGTAAGAGGCTCAAACTTCACACACATCTCCGCTTTTCATCTTTATCCATATTTTTTTTTGACCTAATATGATACAGTTCTGAACTTCACAGTATGATACTGAATAACTGAAACTAGGGAAAGAAATTAGTAAAGGACTACATAGATGTAATGCATAACGGTTGATGTCAAGGATAAAATGCAGTTACTTTGGTCAAATTTATGTTAAGGGCAGAGATAAAAGGTGTGAACCTAGTCTGTATTCAAGTACGGCAAAAAGCAGCATGGGTGTGTAGAGGTTTATTGTCCAATATAAGGGATGGAACAAATAAAGCAATAAAAAGTTTAGATTTATTTTCAGGAAAAAAAATACTTCAGTAAGGTCTAATGAGCAGTGGAGTACTCAGTTTTCCAGAAGATGTCTTGGAAGCCACATTGCTTGAGTCACTGGAAAATATGATTGTAATTAACACTGTAGAATATCCTACACTTATCCTATGGAAAGAGAGAGTGATCCAGTATCCTTCTAGCAGAACATCTCTGTTCTGTCTTTTGAAAGGCAAGCAAACCTTGCGTACTGTCTTCTAGCATGATCTCTACATCTGCCTTAAACAGCTGAAACATTATTCACCAAGGAAAAGGGAGCCAAAATCATTATATGTTGCCAAGAAATTAGTTTCGTAGCAAATTATTTTATACACAAAAGAGTTAATTCATAGGCATCTTAGTCATAAGAATTGCTTTTTGTGTGGAGGTAGATTTTCCCATCAAATGAAGAAGTAATGTTCATGCTATGCAGTGAGAACTGGGACAGCGGATGCTCCATTTAGCATTTAGCCCAGAGAGTACAAAAGAGAAGCAATACTGGCAGGACTGGTTTTGGAAGGTCATTCTACTATTCACCTTACCTGTGGTTTTCGTACACTGTTGCTGTATTCACTCTGCTGCTTCCTCGCATATCCAGATATCCAAGATTGGCTCACATTGCACTGCTTTGTTTCTTTGACTCATTTATTGAATAGTATCACCACATCACCCACCTAGCTATTTGCATCACTGACTGATTTGTTTCTAGGGGAGTGATTGTTCTGCTGAATTTCACTGATTTTGAGTTGACCAGTCATGTTCTTAACATTACAGCTAAAATTAGCTGTTTTGATCTGCAGCTACAATCTCAACCAAGTGCGACGAACTACTTGTTTTATCTTTTCTACTGTGATTGTAAATGCACATATCTTATGCACAACCACCTCTTGGAAACCATCATTGGGAAGATGTATTTATAAGCTTTTCCATGCAGATTTAGGGAAAGGAATGAAATATTAATACTACTTGCACCCACCACTGGAGAAGCACAGGAAGAAAGTGGCTCAAAAAATACAGTCTAGCAAAAACTTATGATAAATTTGGGATTCAGATGATGTATTGGGTGTTGGCCTGGAAGATATTTCCTGCCATCTTCAAGCCCGTCATGATGCCCAGAAAAGATGCAGGGAAAAGTGTGCTGTGGGTCACATACAGCACATAGATGGACTAGCATTGCTTCGAGTACCCTGTAACATTCTACTAAGAGAAAGGCCCGCAAGAAACATCAGATCCAAATAATTCACAACACATAAAGAAACTCAGATTAACTTCCCTATAGCTCAGGCTTATCTCCAGTTGCTGTCTGGCAGGTACAATTTGAAATGGACATTGCACTTACCCAAGAATATGTTCACACAGGAGTCTGCAATAGTCACTGTGAGAACTAGTAATTAATAGCAGAATCTTCCCAGCACTCTTCAGTTGTTTCAGCCACTTTTTTACAGACTCGGGACATCTTTGTAAATATTTGTCTGGATGATTTTTCACTTCTGGGAAGTATGTCCCACAGTCTTCTAAAAAATTAAACATAATTATGTATTATCCAATTCTGCTCACAAACCACTTAATCCACACAACAAATGGCCTTTTATGCACAAACAATACAATTTTAAGAAGGCAAAGTTCAAAATTTTCCCTGGGTTGTAACTTAATATAAACCAAAACACCAATCAAACCAAGAAAATACATTGTAGCAGAAATAAGATTGTACGGCTTTTCTCTTTTATTATTGTGGAAATTTCATAGCTTATATTTTTAATGTTCATTTGCTCATAAGAGTAAATAATACATAAACTACAGATTATAGTCTTACACAGCAAATAATTACTTCCTGTTGCCTTTGCTCAATTTTTGGATACTCAATTTGCGACTTTAAAATGAGTTTAGAAAATGGGAAGGACCTGAAATTCCCAAGAACATCAGTTCAGTATCTTCTGACACTTTGGGCTAGCATTGTCTTGTCAATAACATTCATTTTAATATTTTTTTCATTTTTCTCAACTAGCACATTAAGTATGAAACGTTGATAAAACAAACTGGCAAAGATTCACAAGTATGTGAAATACTAGGAATAGATGCAAACCCCCCCTGCACTTCCAGCTTCAACAATGCTCTATTTGCTGGGTATAACAGCCATAGAATTTTGCTAATACACTTAGAATGAAAGATTTTAAAAAGTGTGCAATAACACTACCTTACGTATTCATTAAAGTCACCAATAAATATTTACCTCGTTATGTCCCACAGCTGCTTTACCAAGACATCATATTAACATTAAAGTTACTGGTTTTTATCATTCCTATGATATAAGACTAAATATTTCCTCTGTGCTCAAACCCTCTATAACCAGAACTGTCAAGCTAGTTAAAGGTCTAAAAAGAAACATAATAACTGTAGAGACAGAAATGATACCAAGTATTTGGCTCTCAGTCTGTGTGTATTATAGTATGGTGAATATCATCATAGAAGATTATTTTTCTTCCAGCATTTGTTCTATATGCAACTGTCTGTGGTCAACTTTGCTGAATGATTTAATAAATCCCAGACATTACTTAGCCTTCTGGTATGTGAGTAATGCTATTCTCTAGTTTGAAAAAATCAGATTTAAACCACTTGAACTTTAGCTATTTAATGAAAGAGAACATGTATGTTTGAAACAGTAGTGTCAAAGAAAGACTGAAAGATGCTGGGTGCTAAACACAACACTATTTCATAAATTACACATTCAAACATCTACAGATGGTAGGAAAAAAATGCCTACCAAAAGAAGTTTTGAATTGGCTGTTATCACTGCAACTAGACAGGAGGCAAAAATGTCTTATTCTGTACTATGACTTGAGAGGTTTCTTCCCAAAAGCAACAGGGTGGACTACGATATCTGAGGAAAGACTGTCAAACAAAACCTCCCAACTCATAACCAGGTCATTATTCCAGTTCCTCATAGTATTAAGGTCAGACTGTGTAACAGCCTGTACCTGGGGAATAGGAGCCTATTCCTGCAGCCAGCATTATGGGATGCCGTGACATTTCCCTTGAGAGACAGCCCTGAGACCTAGCCAAGACCAATCATTTTTTTGATTAAATGGAGCAGATTTACGAAAGAAGGTTTCCTGGAGTGTTTCCCGCCACTTCTTTCCTGGGGCATAAATATTTTTTTGGGATGGGCAATATAGTTTTGAAGAGCAGAAGCTGCACTATTTTTTTCAGTGTTATCTTTAGTAATTATATTTCACATGCTACTCTATAACAACCTTTATTCTTTGTTGTTTTCGAAAACACCCAACATCACATGAGAGTGAAGAGGGACAGAAGCAAAGCAGGCTTGGCATTAGCTTTCACGGGCTCAAACAATTAAAAGAAGGATGGCAAAGTTCATTTATACATACAGTGGCCTATCCCTTTTTTTACCCTAAGATAAAAAGATCTGGTTTATATGAACTTTACTGTTGGACACCTTCTGTGGACCATTCTTTGATGTACAACTGATTTAAAGCATTTAAGTAAATTTAATTGACACTGTCTTCTTTGTCCACACTCTCTGCAGTATCTGCTACGTGATAATCTATGGTATTCGGTCTTTGAGTTACATCTGCATTGGAAAAGGTCAGCAACTCTGCATTCAACATATGAGCTGAAAGAGTCTTATTCTAGTTTTCTATCCAGACCCTGAAGTCTGTTAATTGCAGACAAGCAATGAATCAGTTCTTGACACTGGGATCTGAAGCTTGCCTCTGGGCTGTTTGCCATATCAGGCAGAGGTACCTTAAAAGAACCCTCATTAAAGCATACTCTACTGTAATTAGGTTAGCATGGCCCAGGGAAGTAGAGCTTAACTTAATTCCTAACATACTATTGCATCTGGAGAAGACAGTTTGGTCAAAGATATACTCATACGTGCAAAGGAGTTTACCCACCAAAGCTTGCAAGATTTTACTGAAAGCCAAATAATATAAAAACTGAAAACCTTGCTTGTTATCCCAGGCCAAGAGCCAGTTTTGGGGACAGCAGAGCCACAGGCACTTGTTGGCATAAAGAGTTGTGGAAATTTTAACATGTGATGGAGAAACAGCATCATATCAAGGTTTCGCAATCACACAGAATGATCTGACAGTGAGAAATGAAGCCTTTTTTCCAAGGATATATATTACCACTATGTTATATGCTGCACTTTGTTTTTCTAAAGCAGGAAAACAATAAAAATAGTAAAACTCTATCAAGAAAAGAGTCAATGAGAAATCATAAAAGAACTAATTTTACCAGAGACAACAGAGGAAAGGAGAAAGTGAGTTAACGGCAATAAATTGATTTTATGCAAGTGTCATGCAGTTTTGTTCTTGAAAAGCAAAAAAGTAATTCTGCAGAGAACCACCATTCTTGAGAAATAAGAAATGTCTCTAGTCTGCAGTACCTTCCTGATAATGCTTATATACGATCCAAGTTCCAAAATGCTCTTAAAAAATGGAACTGCAAGCACACTTTAGGGAAGTTTTGTTGGTCCCCAAATTCACAAATTCACTGTATCAAAATGGTGGACTTGTGGTCACCACCAGATCTGCAACTGACAGTTTACTATCTGCCTAAAATAAAACCTCTACATTTTAATCTCTCTGTTTTATGAATATCACTTAACATACAGCTACATGGATATAGACATGCTTTAATGTCTACCCACAAACAAATGAAAACAAAGCAACAACAACTAAACAAATGCCCCAACTTTCATCTGGAACGTCTCTATTGTTTCTAGTTATCTGCATGCATGCCAACGCCTACACTAGTAACCTCTGGCTCTTTGGCAGTGTGAAGACTTTATCAAAATACAAGAAAGCATTTCATAAAGAAAAGGAAACGAGAAGACCATGACAATCAACACAATAATCAACATAACAATCAACATATTTACCCCCTGTGATTGTACGAGAAAACTTAATCCAATGATGTGGAGCAGGAAAGGAAGTGTCTAAGCATTTTATGCACAACTTCGTAATTTATTGCATGTATGTTGCCGTGGAGCAAATGCAGTTTTTCAGTTTCCATTCTCGTTACTAAACAATTTGGAGTTTATCTGAAATCTCTGAAAGACAGCCTGGCATAGCAAATTAGCAACTAGCCTCTCTAAGGATTTATAATCGTCTTCCAAATACACTTTGAAAAATAATAATTGGCTTTGCAGTCCATTAAGTATCCTTTCAGAAAAATGTATTTCCTTTTAAAGCAGAAGATAGAAATATAAGCAATTAAAATGAGTTGTCTAGAACTGCCACATATTAAAGTCCTGCCAGAGCCTCTTATCAGATTTATGTCCTGTTGTATATTCAAAGCAATATAATTTCCTTTATGTATATTATCAGTTCCTTAGTGTCCAGTTTGGTGCTTATTTTTTCTTGTTTCATCTGCCACTGTAATTTGATCAAGATGTTCTTTGCATCATCTTGCCTTACAGTTTAATTGCTTGTAATACAAATGTGATAGCAAGTGTGATGGGAATTGTGTGTAGCTGGAAATGCAGAATCCCCACACCAAACTCAGAAAGAGCCTGTACACTGCTTGCTGTGACTGGCAGCAGTCCTCCAGCACAGAAAATAATCCTGTCTTTAATCCAACCGCCCTCCTCTACTACAGTCGGAAAATTACTTTATTGAAGTATGTAGTTTGATGTTCTAATACCTCTATTTGAGGAAAAAATAACAGTGGATTTCTCTTGCAGTCTTTATTACACCACTTCTCCTTGGCAGGGTCAGTTTACACCTCACTGGCTCTGGAGTCCTTTGGACTCAATGTCTCTAAATCCACACTGCTGGGACACTGTAGTTTTCCTCCCTTAACTGCTATTTGGGTTATAAAAAAGGCAAATTCTCAAGAGGCATGTTTCTGGCAAGGTTTCAGTCCAGAACTAAAACACATGGACAAAGCGTATTTTTTGGTATTGTCACTGTTTCTAAGGGGCACCTACTTGACTGAATTAAAAAGAATTTATCTGCTATTTATATGAATTAGCTAAGCAGGGAGGTATGAGGCTAAAAAAATCCCTAGAATTCAGCCAAAATAAATGTTCAGCTGCCAATTTGTAGCTTGTATATAGTGGCTTTAACAACTAACCAACACTTACAATGAAAGTACTATTTGGGCATGTGACTTTTCTCTCCTTACAACTCAAAGGCAATTTGATAGCTTAGCTATCAATACCCATAGTCAGATGTTCTGCAGCTCTGACACCAATAAAAGCTTACAGCTCTTCCCTAATTTTTGTCTGAATGTAGGCTTGTAGGTAGCAGTTATTAAATTGATGAACAGACTAGAGCTGAAATAAAGTGTTACTATCAATGATGATGCAGACAACTGTACTCATTGCATATTGCTTTCCACTGTAGTGTTAAAGCACTTCAGGATTTTAGAGTGAACAGAGACACTTTTGACTATTGTTGCATTCTTCTCTTGTATAAATAAACATATCCAACAACTAACAGGAGTGTTCAACAGAAACACATGAGAAATACCTTCATTACAGAAGATTTTGCAAAAGAATTTATATTTCATTTAATGACATCATGCAGAGGAGAAAGGGTGTGATGGTTAAAATAACATTAGATGTCATCTTTAATTTCATTTAATTTATGCTCAAATGTGTATTCTAGTAGGAGCAGCAGAAGCAAAACGAGAGACAGAGGGAAGAAAATGTTAATATAAAGCAAGATAAGAAACCAGAGTGAAGCATGAAGCAGGGATGACTAGGCAAAATATGGTTACATTCTGGAGGCCTGGGTTCAGGCAGATACCAGGAACAGGGAACAGCAGGAAGAAATAAATCATCGCTCTCCTTCCCCCAGGAGATAAAGATGTTTAAAAACAGACTAAAAGGATGACAGTCCAGGAAGATAGGAGGTTAGGAAGAGTGTCATAAGAGCAATAACGAAGTGTGACAGATGTCAAATATTCTGTATTTTTACATTTTCTGCAATTATCTCATTTCCTTACTGTGGAGTTCCTTAACAGACCACAGGGTTAAGGATCCTGGTCCATTTCAGGCAGGAAGAATACTATCTATTTACACCTTTTAGTTAATAAGGAGCAGACGTGAAAAGAGAATATTGACTTTGGAGACAAAGGAGATGTTAGTATTATGGTACCAAATTTCTTGTTCTCACCAGATGAGAGAGGCCATATTTCTGGGAGAAGGAGAAAAAAAGGAGCATGGGTGGGTTGGCCAGTGAAGACCAGGAATTCAGAATGACACCTCAGCGAGTCGCTGCCCATCATGAGGTCGAACTTGGCAGCATGATGAACCTTTGCTCATTGTAGCTAAGAATTAGCTTGTGTGCCTGGACACATGAGTAGCTGCCTACAAAGCAGTGTATATTTCAAGCTACTCTTGGATGTATCAGTGGAACAGAATGGGAAAGAAAAGGGAAAAAATGAAAGAAATGAGACAGTAGAGAGGAGCTTGGGAATACGAAAACAAAAAGTAGACCAGTATCAAGGGTTAGTTGTATTCTATTAATAATGCATACCCATAGATAGGGAACATATATCCACATGTCAAATCAAATTAAAGAGAAAACTTTTCCTCCTATGTTCTCAGAAAAGTAAGGAATCTTATGAACACAAAGTAAACGATTATCTGTGACTTGAGTTTTTAACAAAACACACATTACCAATGAAAGTACAAGTTCCTCCTACAACTGATCCTCCATCTTTTGCCTGTGTATCTGTTAAAGAAAATGTTTACAGCTCATGTGACACTAATCTTCTCAGTATTTTTAGCAACATCCAGCACTGGTCAAGCAGAAATAGATTGTATTTTTAAAAATAATAAACTATTTTCCAGTGACGACAACTTTGTGTTCACCTTGATTAATTTCAAAGGGGTGACCATAAGGTAAGGATCCGTGGTGGGCTAGGGAAAACATGACTACTTGAATTAACAGTGACTGCAGGGCTATATAAATATTTAATGTACTGAATTAAACACTTCAACAGAACACACACAAAACATCACCTCTGCAAATATTACATGGGTCATTTCCTCTTCTACTCATTCTCTACTCCTGTGGCCTACGAGAAGCTTACTGTAAATATTAAAAAATTTTGGTAGCTTAAGATAAGTCACAATCTAAAAGGAGGCTGAATGACTAGGAATTAATCTAAGGAAGCCAAGAGCAGCAGTTGTTTCTTCTGTTCTGATATAATGAGACAGGAACCACCATGCTCCCTCCGACCATTGCATTTCCGAGGTGAGATTCCTGTGCCAAAGGCTGTCAGGAACAGCACAGGACCTTTTGCTATATTTAAATGGCAGTCATAATGTCAAAATGAGAGGCTACTGCTGCTCTGCCATCTCTTAGCTGAACATCACCCTGCACCCCGCTATCTCTGTTTCACAGTAGACCGAAGACCTACGATAGCTAGCCCAGAACCTCAAGGCTTCAAGTTTCAGGACTGGTCCTAACCAAAGTCAGCTTCAAGGTGAGGCTGTATCTTTTCTTGAAAACATAACTCATTAACTCTTGTTCCTAAATGTCTTTCAAGCAAGCTTAAAATCTACCATTTCCTTACACCCCTCCCCTCTTCCTATCTGAAAGGACAATTCCTTTCAGTCTGCCCTAATCTTCACCCTCTTGCTTTCTCAGCCTGCCTCATCCCTCACCACGTAAGTAATTCCTGGCCGCAGAATGGTGAAGGCTCCTACGAGCACAATGCCACAGCCAGATGCTTGCATGGTGTTTTTTGCATGCAGTTATCCTTGCTTCTTATTGAGGTCCATGAACACTAGAAGAGGAAGCCAGTCTATTTTCATATCTGAACTGTTCTTATTAGCATTCCCAAATGGCTGAGACCACCTCAGACCACTTCTACCTTGCTGGTACAACTGCTCCCTCTGCCAGAGTTAGACCCCCTCTGCAATCTTTGCCCTGTCTCATGCCATGCTTGCAGATCCCTTCCTTTAGTAAAGGGTAACAATACACATTTTTAAAAGTCATGAGAAGCACATGGTATGTGGCAAAGTTTGCGGCCTGACCTGGGGAGGACTGCTGACACATGACATTTGTTAGAAAGGTGTCCAGATGTGGGTAGTCGCGTGACCTTCCATAGTTCTGCATACACAAAACTTGGAAATGGCACCTTCTTTCTTGTTTTTCCTTTTCATCCTGGTTTTATGTTAATATTTACATCAACATAGCAATGTTTCCACAGTACACTACAAAGCAGGAAGGATGTACTTTGGAGTTAGAACAGGATCTGTTGCTACATTTTAGAGGAAATTATTTCTTTCTCAAAATAATTCACTTCCTTGCTTTATATTACCATGCTAGTTTGTGGTGTAACAGATCAGATTTACCAAACTGTATGAGATCAGTTCATTGGTGATGACACTCTTGCAACCCACGGGCTGAGCACTAGACCCATGTAGAGGTAACTACCATTTGTTGGACAAACATATTAAGTTAAATCAATCTGATTCTCCAGAACTTCACAATCCCAACTGCAATGTGTGAACATCTAAAGTGAATATTCTGCAGGTGTAGAAATCTGGTTTGTTCCATGGTCAAGAACGTCTTCTTACAGGATTCATGCAACATGCTTACCTACGCTCAGAAGTAAAAGACAGAAAGGTGATACAGTAATTATTCAAAGAAAAAAACATTTTTTTCCCCCTTGTGTTAAAGATTTACATGGATCATTTATTACAAGTATTGTCCTGGTGCTAATATTTATAGGGAGACAACTTATCCATGGGGAATGATCATAAATATTCTGGAAGTCTCCATCTTCACCTATACTCAGAATCGTGAAGCTATGGATCCTTACAGATTAATTTGTCATACAAGCTTGTTCTTTGCCATAGAAGGATATTTGAAATTATTCGTCTATATACATTATAACTATTTACACTGAACACCTTCTTTTCCCGATAAACTTTGCAGACTTAAATGCCTGTTAAACTATAACTGCGGTCAACTCACACATCTTCAAAATATATCCCCCGGTAAACACATCATAAAAAAACTGCAAAACAATTTAGGATGAAAGGAGGAAATTGTTTTGTTCAACTGAATACAGCTAAGAAGGTGGGAAATGGGATCTGTTCAGGACGCTGTTGTAGTCTAAAAGAAATGCTGGCACCTAATTTGACAGGAAGTCAAATATTAGAGTATATTTTTATTTCTGTATCTGATAAGGCTTTCTTGAGTCCATCTGCCTGCATGAAGCCTGCTGTTATGTTTGGTGGGGAAATGAAATGCATAATGAAGAAATAAAATACAGTCCATAGATATTTTGTAATGACACCCAGACTACAGGTTGTTGATAAACAAACTATTCAGCTGTACTCCTCCACCAAGAAGACATTACAGGTAATGCCCTTTTCTGTAGATCTCAAATTAAAATAGCTCTGGGGAGGAACTGAAACTCCGTTTGAAGCTTTGTATGCACCAGCTACTTTGAGGCACTTGTTGTGCTAAGAATGAAGTTAAAGTTCTCAAAAATATTTTTACTGAAGCAGTAGCGTTATGTACCTCTTATATATGCACATGTACATACTAACACACATGCACACACAAAGATACATATATGTACGCATACACGTTGTAAAGAAAAAACATATTTTTCCCTAAACCAAGAAATAATATTTTTCTGTCTCCCATGGAACTGTGCACTGACAATAACAAATGGTGTTGATTCCAACCTCTGGGTCTACAGTTGCCAACTTTCCAAATGAGTACAGATGGACCAAGAGCTGTTTGCAGACTTCAGTTTTGCTTTGTACTTAACATTCCTGTAGAGCTGGGAAACTGCAAGCAACCAGCACCACAAGAATGGGCTTGGGAGAAGAACTAGGTGTAAAATGAGGCATTTTAAATTGTATTCAAACTTACAAGTAGTGTTCAAGCATAAGCACTTCTACTGTAGGTGACGCACCACCTTCTGTTAAGCTTATCGTCATATTTTATGATAATGATGTGATTATGATAATGAAAGTCTTACTATTCTTCCGTGGGATCTCACACTATCTATCCTGTTAATAGAGCTCTCAAATCACATATATGCCAAGTACTTTTCCCAAGTACTTTTCAGGGTTCTGGCCTACAAAGCTCTGTAAACCAGCTCCTGGATGAGACTGCAGAAGTGTACTGGCAGTCCCCACGTATTAATGAAATATTACCAGGAAGATGTACCAAGAAGGGCCATCAGGGTAAGACCCAAAGAGCTTAAACGACAGGAAGAGAGTTGGGTTACATTTAGACACCACAGCCATATGCAGTATAATGGCATTAATTTACCTCTAAGAAGCCAGCACAGCTGGGCATAACAAAACTTATGTGTATATGGGTTGGTTTGTCATATAAGTAGTAAAACCATATGGCACTAGAGAGAAAGTGAGCAAGTTCCCTGAGAGGACAACTCTCCCTCCCTCTGTCCGTCCATCCATCCCTCTGTTCAGGTGTCGTTAGGCCAGCACCACATGTGGGTGCTGCCACATGGCAAGCAGGACTCCCCCTGACCCACATCCCCAGCCCCATGGTGGGCACTGTAGGTGGTGTGGAAGGGATGCCCTCGGCTGGGGAGCTGCACTGTCACCCCAAAGCACCGCAGCCTCTCTGCTACCAAGAACCATCAAAGCACGAGTGTCGGGAGGTCACATCCCAGCCATTTACTGAGCTGTTCATTTTTTCTGTTTGGAGTTTTTTCCCCCTTTCTCTCTTTATCTGCCTCCATGAAGGCCAAAGGGCCTTGGGAAATCCCATACATTTTTTTAGATAAAACTTTTAAAAGACAGAACGTAACTGAAATGAGCAGTTCCACAAAAATGACCGCAAATGGCAATGATCCACAACCAGAGGTCAGGGTGTGGGTGTTGGGGAAGGCTTAATGGAAAAGACTGGGTGATTTGACAGTTTAAAGATAAATCTAAGAGAGAAATAATAATAGTCTTCAAATATGTAGAAAGCTCCTGCTTGGGGAAAAAAAAGGAATAATCTGTCCCCTGAGACCAAGGTCAATGTGTCAAGAAGCAGAGAGCTTACACTTCTGCAAGCAAGTCAAGATTAGAAAAGATAAGAAACTTTCTAATTTTAAGGGTATTGACGCACTGGAAAAGCTGCCTAGGAGGCTGCATCATCTTGTAAGTTCAGGTCCTTAAAAAGAGGCTGGAAAATTATCTGCTAGGAATTGAACACCTAACCCATCCCTTTGGCAGTGGTGGACTAAATGCAAGACATCTTCTACAGCTCCTTAAAGTACTATGATTACATATTACAGATGATTATGTACCCCCATCTCCACTCATTGCTTTAACGAGTGATGTTTGTGTTCGCATTTATCCACCTCATCTATGGATACTGATGCCTGTGATCATGTTAGCAACAAAATTTCGTTGTAAGCAGTAAAAGGAATTAATCAGCAAGGAGCAGCAGCACAGCTTTTGACTTCTTGCTATTAATAACACGGTTTTCAGCAATCTGAACAGTACACAAACTAGAGGTCTGACAACTTCAACAAAACAAAAGAGAGAGACACACACTACTGACTTCATGCTACTTTCATTGCAAACCACCCCTCTCCCATTTGCACCAGCTAACTTGCCATAGGAAGGCTGAGAGAGGAACATTCAATTTCTAGTGTCGTTCTTGTGAGCATGAAGACCTGTATATTCTTATTGTAGTGCTATCAGCCTGAGAACAAGGAAAAAAGACTGCTTTCTAAAAATTTAACAAGACATACAGCCTCCATTATAAATGTTTTAAAAACTAAATTACCTAATTTTGTACAAAGCCTGTGTGTTGAGTTCATCATTCTCCTAGGGAGAATGGAAAAGAAGACATAATTTAATTTTATACCTAAAGTACTGTTGGAAAGGTCCTTGCTGGTCAGTAAGTCTACAAGAATTTTGGAGTTTAGAGCCCAGGAAAATCTGTATTGAAAAGTTACAAATTCTTTTATCTCCTAGTTTGAATCTTCTGTTTTAACAAAAGAGCAAACAGAACTCTCGGCTTTCTGAGGCCATTTTTGTACAGATGTCTGCAGCTACAAGCAGGATATATTGGAAATTTAAGGCAATTTATGTATTTGATTAAAAAATACTCATGTGACAACAGAGTATCTTGTACAGCACTGTTGAAATGCTGCTGCTCTTTCTCTTGATGCCAACTTTACAGGGCTCAAGTTCATACTACCTTTTTACCGAGCACAATATTTGGAAAACCACTTCTTTATTCCTCTGTAACTAATCTGCTTGTGATTCATCAACTGCAACAGCATACAATACGTCCCTTTTACTGGTGGAAATGATTCTCTCTTGCTAACCAACATCCAAACCTGCTTACATCAAAAACCCCAATTACAAAGGATGTGTAGTGAGGTATATATTTTGAAAATATCTATATTAATTGCAGAGCTATAAACCTACTAAAAAATGCATGATCAGCAAACAACAATGGTTGACCTCAGGATTCTCCTGTATATGGTGACAGTGCTGTAAAGCTCAGGGGTCCTTCCTGCCTTGCCTTGTGCTGATGAGAAGGAGCCTCTGCCTTACTCACATCCTTGGGCTGAAGCTAGGAACAATGACAATATGACAGTACCCCAAACTGCAGGGACAACAGCAGAGGCCAGACGATATGGCTGAGCCCCTGCCCCATTGTGTACCCTGCTTGCGGGGGGTGGCTGGGAACCCACACACCTCATCACAGCAGTGGGCACTCCTGGGCATTGTTCTGCTGTTCTGGGTGGACTGTGGAGCAGGAGGGTTTCTGTGGACCATTCCACCACCAACAGACCTGTTCCTGTTCTCTTCCCCTCTCACTAGACCCTCAATTAAACACTTCTTTCATGAGAGAAAAACAGAAGACAAGAGCCTGGTTACCACTTGAGCCCTTACCAGGCTGCAAGGAATAAAGTCCTGCCACTCAAATCCCACTCACAGGGGACTAAGCCAAACAGGATGGAGTATTTATGAAAGCAAAGACTGCATGAACAATTCGTATTTATAAAGTGTGGCACATTTAAAAAGTTTGTAGAGGCAGCTTCCACAGAGCAACACAACTCTTCCCTGAATATTTATGAAGAAACCAGATGTCACACAAACAGTTCTTTTGTTTTCCAGACTGCAGGACTGGTTATTAAGTCCCAGGAAAACAGACATGTAAGGAGTCCCATTTCAGCTTTAGGCTTTGAATTACCATTCATGCCAAAGCAATGACATATACAGCATGTTTCATGTAGCAATAAGCATTCTTCAATAATAAGTCTTAACATTTTAATCCTCGTTCACATTTTCTGGACCGACATCTGAACACTAATGTCAGGTTCTTGTGTTAATATCATGTGTTATATAGCCTTTCTCTTGTTACTTCCTTTCTACTAGAAGATATGAACTGAGTATTGAAAATTGTATTCATACTTAATTCTGGTGTCAGACGATTTATAGTGATACAGGACACAATGTAGAGCTTTCTATTTTTATCATTAAAATGCTCTTATTACAACCAATCTTATATTATATTAGTAATAGTAGCTCTGTCACAATTGCTTTTTAAAAGGAATTTCCCTGTTGTATAAAGACTTAAGATAAGCAAGAAGAAACAGAAGTAGAAATAAGGTTTGCTTTTTCTTTTTCAAATGGAAATTGTCAGGCATCAAAAAACATTTCAGTATCAAAGACATAACTGTCTGATAGTACTATACCAGAAATACTTATGTGCCAATCTTTCAGGAATTTGCCTGTATCTGCATTCATTGGTAAGAGCTGCTATAAAACAAAATCTCTATGTGTACGTATTACATATGTGAGTGTAAGGTGTATGTGCACAGAGAGATAAATATACTTCTATGGAAAATGTCATTATACCATTATAATTACAGATATATAGGCTAGTGGATAGAATACATAACTGTACTTAAAGAAATTTTAAATTTTCAGGTCTGTGTATACACAAAGACTTTAAGAATCTTTAGAGAAAGGACTGTAATTTCTTATGTAGTCATATAATTGTCAGACATTTGGGTTACTTATGACTTTTCCACATGTAAAATTTCAAAAATTCGTATTGTTTCCAATAACGGAAAAAGGAATACAGACTACAGTAACATCAGAAATGATGTAGGACAAACTTGGAGACAACATTTTCTTTAGTTATAAGCAGAGATAATTTTCATATAGGACTTCAGCTGCTGGAAATTATAAGTGTCTGTAGGCAACAAAGAGCTAATGTAATGGAAGGCATGGAAGAACACCTGTGTGAGAACATATGAAATCCATTCAAGAACATCCTCTCATGAGATGGAAAGCTTAGTAGAGAGTCAGACCAGTAGAAAAGATAAGCATTTCAGAATGCTGGAAATACATTAGAAAACCAAAAAGAGTTAACTAGATGATTTTTAAAGGTCCCTTCCAACCCAAACCATTCTATGATGCTATGAAATCACTAGTATGACTGCATTTATAGAATAAAATAGTTCATTTACAGAAATGCACTGTTAGAAAATTTGAGAGCAGTAGCACACGCTGTTATGAACAAAAGCATATAGAAACATATATAAATGTTCTTGGAAATCTTATTCAACCTTGTGCTCATTCATGGTTAGCTCACCATCACCATTAACAGAATCATTGTGTTAAGAAGTCTTTCTTGGTTTATCCTGGATCTATGGTTGCATTTCTGTGTAAATATTTTTGCTCAAAGAGCGGGAGTGCTATATGGAACCAAAAGGTATCGTGCCATAGGCTGTCTATATAACTTTACCTGTTTCTTTCTAGCTATATACACTTTGATTGTGTGTAGCTGTTAGTACTTGCACATAGCTGACTACACACTATTAAGAAATATTTTATAGATTGATAGAAGCATGCCTCTTAAGGATTTGTTCATATTCCCATGACAAAATTCTCACTGATTCCCATGGGATAAAGATCTTCAAGTATTTTATCCTCCTAAATATGACAAGAGTCCTAAATGCTCCTACTCCTGTTCTCATTTGAATTTCTGTCTTGCAGATGACTGTAAGTGATCAAACAAGCCAGCCTAATCTGCTGCAGTCTGGCAGCTGAGCACTTGTACATGCACACCTGCTTCCTTTTCTCCCTCACTTAGGCCAAGGTTTTATTTCACTGTGGGGACAGGTTTAATGTGCATATATACAATCAGTCACTCCATCTCACCTGGCAGGCAGTAACTTTTTATGCCATTTGCAAGCCCAGGAACATGCCCCATGTAAAATGCCAATCTAATAACACCTTTCACAGTGCTCATCTGGGAAGTTTAAACTCTTCCTTTCCAGCTTCTTTAAAATGTCCTTTATGTAAGCCAAACAAAGTGGATATGGAGACGACTGCAGGACTCCAAGACTGGGAAAAGTACTCTGGCTTATTATGTGCACACTACTAAACCAAACAGGAGACAGGATTTCCCCATGGTGCGGTAAGAAGCTGGTCTGAGTGACTTACAATCTTAGGCAGGCAAGAAACATTTCAATTGCTACACACAAAGTTCGTCTACACTGTACTCTCTCATGTTACTCCATCAACCTTATTTGAGTTTTAAGCATGTATTCAAATTCTCATGTAGCAGAACTACATCACTCCAAATAAAAAAAACCCAGAAAACTGCCTTATTCAAAGTTTTCTACCATTTAAGGTAGAGATTTTTTTTTTCCCCAAATAAGGCCCTAAAAGGAAATATCATGTTCTTGTGTAGTAGGTGAGAACTGAAGGACCACAGCATGTCTTATACTAATCAACTGGAGCAGGAATTCACTTTTACAGAAACAGTTAGTTCAAGACCAAAAGAAATTGAAAGTTGGTTGTTCACCAATAATGCTTTTAGTAAGGACACCTTTCTGATCTCAATGAGAGAGCAATTAAAGCATGTAAAAATCCATTACAATTAATACAAGAGAAATATTTTGTATAGTTATGAGGAAACTTGTAATACCTCTGTCATTATCTTTAATCTGCCTTTCCAAGGTATCAGCCAACCTCCTGTTTTGTCAAGTAGTATCTGTCACCTCTATTGCTATCCACATGAACTGTTCATGATGGTCTGGTCCTGATCCTTCAAGGAGGAAAAGGGATTTGTCACATCAGTTTCACTTGCAGTAGGATTAAACCCTTCAAATACCCTGTCAGATGGATACACAGAGTTGCCTTCTCTCTACAATTTGGTATTTTAAAATATAATTCCAGTTCAGTATCAAAGATAATTTATGTTCCCAAAATAGGTTTTCTAGAAATCTTCTGGGAATAATTTAAATTAGAAGCATGCTTACATGCCATTTTTTTTTTTCTAGCTTGACAGAGAAAAATAGTTTTAAATTATAAACAAAAGCCAAGCAACAAGCTATGTTTCTACATGAAGGTTACAAAATAAGATGGAAAATTTTCTTTTTCTTTAACTCTGTAGGCATAAAACTTGGGAAAACAATGAAGTAATATGATAAAGTGGAAGTATTACTTATAAGGAAGTTGGCATTCAGAGCCATACAGGAAGGTATTGCTCATGAACGTCTCTGTGAAAACACTGACTAAACAAAACCTTATTTCACATTTAAACTTTAATAGAATAATTTAAAAAAATAATTTTACAATTATTGTAAAGAAAAATTTTCCTCACTACTATGTTGTAATTAAATTATAAGCCTGGATTCAACCTTCACCAAGCATTGGCTCTGCTGAAACACAAGAGGGAGCAAGTTCCACAGAGGAGAGAATGCTTTTACTGAGACTCTTCCAGTTACAGAATGTGATTCATCATTTAGTAGGATGCAAAAGAATTTAGTCAGATTATTACCAGGAATGGTTGAGGACCTGTCAGCAAAACAAAGCCTTTCAACTTGTGAGGAAGTATGTAACAAGAAGCCACAAAGCAGCAGAAAAAGCGAGGACATGCTTCATTTGGATGGCTGCAGGTTTTTACAGATCAAGTTTAAAAATCTTCTGTTACTGACTATGAGATGAAAACCTAACAGACTTTCAGTCTTTTTCTAATAAAGATTATTTCAGTTCAGACAGGTTTTTAAAAATCAACTCACACTTTTCCTTCCCAGCAGAAAGTCATAGATTCGGTTGTGAGTCATACCTCCTCTAAAACAAGATTAAAAGGAAGCCATAAATATGATCAAAGGCAAACCCACCTACGCAATGAACTGAATTACTTGAAAAAAATCCCCATTCTCTTGTGCTCCATTCGGGACTAAACCTAGGCAAGGCTCAAAAGAAAAATCCCCCCCAAATCAGCTGTCTCTCTGACAATTCACATCTTAAAATCTTAGACCTGAATCAGACGTTGCTGCCAAGTCCTAACTGGGAACTGAAAGTGTTCAGCTGATCTTAAGGACTGACCAAGTGACCATATATAGGTTTGTGTAGGAAGGGACCTTCAAGATCATCTAGTTCCAACCCTCCTGCCACGGGCAGGGACACCCTCCACTAGACCAGGTTGCTCAAAGCCTCATCCAGCCTGGCCTTGAACACTTCCAGGGATGGGCCACCCACAGCTTCTCTGGGCAACCTGTTCCAGGGCCTCACCACCCTCTCCGTGAAGAACTTCCTGAAATCTAATCTAAATCTCCCTGCTTTCAGTTTAAACCCATTACCCCTTGTCCTGTCACTATAGACCCTTGTAAAAAGCCCTCCCCCAGCTTCCTTGTAGGCTCCCCTTTGGGGCACTGGGACTGGGTGGCCAAGAGTTCTTTGCTGAAGTTTGCAGTATCCACAAAGGGGAGAGGTAATTGTTACTAGAGAGAAAAGACTACTCATCAGATTTATTGATTGTGTTGTATACGTACCTGAAAATTAAAGCTTTATAATATTTTATATAGCCTCCCAAGTCTTTTAGTGGCATTTCTCTTAGAAATCCTGACATACAGTGAAAATCTTTCAGAAGTGTTCACATAAAGAAATGATCCCCTAGCAGTAGATCACAAGGAAACAGGGCACATCTATCACGGTACTGATAGTACAGCTGTAGTGGAATATGAATGATGCTCATCAGGAACTAACTTGATTTTTAGGAAACAACCTCCATCTTTGAAGGTAACTTACTTCTGGGATAATACTGAAACGCTGCCTCCATCAAGTACTGTTTTTGCAAGGGTTTTGAGTATAATGTACTCATTATCAAAGATATTTCTTTTCTTTACAGGCTGTGTTTAATTTGCTGTTTAACAGTAGAAACATTCTACTTAAACAAATCAGGTTCCTCATGTAAAACTCACAAAGTTCTGCTGTACCTATATCTCATCTGGATTAATTAAAGCTGAGAGGCCTCAGAGAGAGACCTCTGGGAGGCTGAAGATCTAAGAGTATATTATGGTTTTTCTTGGGCTGATTTTATACTGATGAAATATTGTGTACTCCTTTCCATCAATTAATCTGCAGTCAAATAATTAAAAATGTCATACATTATAATTTCTACTTTGAGGACTCAAAGACACTACTTTGCTAGAGAAAATAAAACCAGCAGAATTCCTGCAATGCTCCTCAAAACCTTCTACTTTGCAGATGTTATCATCTAAAAAACCACAGTAGAGACCCCCAAAGACAGCCCTGCACCTGTTAAGAGTTTCACCACAGCAGCATCAACTAATCAACTGTAACTATCTATCCAAATGTACACATTTAAAGGATAAGGACCCAAACTGCCTTTTTAGAAGAACAAATGTGAGCATTTTCATATCAACATATTATTATCAACACATACAAAGTCCAATACATTGTAAATTCTCACCTAAAACCAGACTTGAGTAATATATACTTTCAAGCAATCAAATAGCATCTAATAATGTGGGGTACTGAAATGATATAACTCAGAAGCTAAATAATAATAAGAAAACTAATGTCTCACAAAGTGCAGCAGACTGGGACATCTTTGATGATCACAGATTTATTAAAATCCTCATACCTGTAGTATGAAGCTGTAGGTCTAGCTGTTGGCCTCACCCAATAATGAGAAGAATTAGAAAGAAAGTTATAAATAATTCTAATGTTTGATGCTTAACACATAAAACTTTAGATGAGCAATGTATGTAGTGGTTAAGTGTCAAACCCAACCCTTAAAGAGTTAGTAGAATAATAAGAAACCAGTTTGTGGTGTTTTTGGAGTCTGCTTTCAATCTAATAACAGTGAGTTCTAGAAAAAAGGGTGGAGGAAGTCTGGTCAAGGACCAGCAACAGCGGCAGAAAGCAGAATTAATGAAATTTTACTTTAGAGCTGACCTAATGGGTATTGCAATAGCAAAACGGCTCAACCTACATTCACTTTATGGTCATGTGGGAGAAAGGCAGTAATCATCCCAGGGATTTGAGCACCATATTTATGGTGAGAAGCAAAGATCTGGGTGCAGGGGGCAAGCAAGAAGAATCAATAAAATACAGTAATTCACAACACACTCTTTACCTGTATTTAAGTCAGTTAAAAGTCCATCAAATAAAAAAAAAAAAAAGTATAAAAGAATGCTTTATTGCCCCTAGCTACCTTAGGCAGCATTAGGAGGATCTCTAATGCCTAGACCCAAAGTATTTTCCTGAAAAAAGTAAAACTGTTACAGTATCTGGCAACGTGAGGGCTGCTGGGGTGCACGCAGAGCCTCATGACTGGGGCGGTACAGGAGACGGACACACACGTGGAAAAGGTCATACTCTGCCAAGCCTGCCCTCTGTGCTAGAGACCTTCAGAAGCTCACCCTGGGTGTGTGTGGCATCGTTTACAACTTCTTCTCCACAGCCACGCATGCACACCTCACGGCTACATCATTTCTCTGCTCAGGTTGCATCACCACTGCTTAGAAATTGGGGAGGTCCTGAAATGAGTTTTTAAGGAACCCAAAGTGAACACAAGTAATGGCTTCTTGGACGCTGTCCACAAAATACATCCTTCTATCTCCTTCCCATTATTCTGTGACCTGAAGGATGTTGCTGAGGTAATATTATGCTGTGAAACACTATGTTGAACTTTTTCTTGCAGAGTTGCCTTCATAACTAGTTTGAAGTGCTGAGTTTTACTTCACAGCATGTAAAAGAGTATATGGCTCTCCTTGCCCAGCAACTGCAATGTTTCAGCTCCCAGAAACATGGCAGCTCTTCATACCGGATGTACCCTCTCATCTAAAGTACCAAGCTCACACATTCCCAGTGATTCAGTGGAGTTACATGAGTTTAAGGTTTCTATGAGAAGCCACTTGACTTCCCTTTTTCTTTGGATCACTGGTATTTACCTTGTCCAACTGGAACCCTTACGTTTGCTCATGGATCTAGTACAGTGGCAGCTTGCAGTGAGAGGGCTGCGGGCCACTGCTGTTAGAAACTCTCATCCAAAGAAAGGCCATTTGTACCATGACAGCCACCTCTGGGTGGGACTGCCTTGCAACACAGCTTTTTCTCATGCATCCTTTTCTCAGAGAAATTATATCGTGACTATAGTTTGCAACTAGCACAACTCCATCACAAAGCTGGTATACCAGGTCTATGGAAGAACAATGAGCTTTTAAAGACTGGAGGGTATATTCAAACGAAAGGAACATAACTCTGAGTCCATAACTCCACAGAGCTTTTTTCCCTCCTTGTGGTAAGTAGAGAGGTCACTGTAATTAGGGAGTCTGTACTTCACCTGACCTTATTGGATAAACTTACTAGCTGTTGGATCACTTCACTTGCTCTTTTTAAACCCCAAGGGAGAGGCTGTCTGGCACCTAATGCAGGCTACTGAGATCCAGCACCGCAGTCACTGCCTGCCTACTTGAAACAATCCTTTCCAGCACTCACATACCACACAGGTCTCGTAGTTCAACTCTCAAGCTCCCAGAGACCACGAAATATTTGGCAGTGCAACAGGTCTAAGATCTTTCCTGTTTGGTTTTGCGCAGAGCTCTATAAGGCAAATAGTTGGTGCAAAGGCACAGAGGACGTAAAGGATTTCAGCAGCGGCATTCTCCTCCCGGGTTTTGGTTCCTCTTACTCTCTGTGCAGGCAGCTGGTTGGTATCCTTCAGCCATTTGGAAGTTAGCTTCCCTCTGAAATACACACTAATGCCACATACTGGCTTTCATACTGGAAGGTGAATGTATGCAATATCCCCAGTAATTAGATGTATTTCACAGTGTTTTCAAATTTACCAGCAAGACAGTTCAAGTCACCTTCTAAGACTGTTGTAAGTTACCGAAGTGATAATTCTGTGTTAGTTATCTGGCTTCCTGACAGATTTCTTTGACATTCATAATTCTCCACAAGTAGCACATGATTGTGTATCACTTCAAGAAGGTCATCTCTTTTTCCTAAAGCTTGGTAACACTTATAAAGTAGCTGGCACTGCACACAGAGTCAGATCCCAAACACAGTTAAATCCTGTATCTCATCAGTATTCTTTCTTTTGATTTTAGCATTGCTAGAAAGTATCATGGTAACAACACTACACATACAATTTCAAAGAACTCAGAAATTTCACCATAAGAATTCACTCCATATTTATATTCAGCAAATCTCTGCTTTGGACTTATAAAGCAGTTTCAATAACTTCAAACTATGTAAATACAAATTTAAATGTACCTTAAAGTATCTATGTGATATTAAGGTATATGCAAATAACATATTAAATTTTTTTTAGGAGCGGGAATTGTTTATATTGTCTAACTTTTCCAAACCAGTTTTCTTAATTTATTAATGCAGAGACTGAGGCAGGTCCAGGTGGTGATTTAGAACAAGAGTTTAATGCAGGTGCTAACTCTGTAGAGGGAACATCACAGAAAGCTCACTGCTCATGTTCTACTGGCAGCTAACTGCTTCTGCTCAGACTAAATAATTAGCAAACTAAAGTGTACTGAAAAATAAATAAAAAATATTTTTAAAACCTAAGCAAGTCACCTCTTAAGTTGCTTTGTCCATCCCAAAAAATCCTGAAACAATTCACTGACAAGACTTACCCAAGGAGAACAGAAAATATTTTCCAGTTCGAGAGGTCAGGAGTTAGTTGTTGGCAATCAAATAGACCTTTCATTATTACCTTGTGGGATCTAGTAAGTATTTTCTTCTTGAATGTTTTTCTTTTCCAGAAGTGGGAAGTATTGGTTTCCTTCTCTTCCCTGCTAATGACTAAGATGCAGTGGCTCTGTTAGGCTGGTCAGAGGCAGGGAGGCAAGAAGAATGTGTGATGTCTCCCACAGAGATTCTTTTCTCTGGACAATTTAAATGTGGCATGAAAGCAAGTCCTGTCCAGGTCAGTTTTAATAGGAAAGAGGATTCTCGCCAGAGATTGTGGTTACCCTCAAGACTTCATTTAAATCTCTTGGGAGCACAAATATAAAATTCCACTAACAGTTTGCTGTATTTTAGCTTTCACAACCAGAGCCGTAGAGTGCTTTGTAATGTAGAGTAACAGCTAGGATATTGAGAATATTACTAGGTTTTTTTTTTATTTTTTTAAATTAATGATATCTACACCATCAAAAATTGGGAATATTTTTTGAACCACAAAGAGGTATTAAAGGCTCAATATTTTTACTTCTTTATTCTTTCTGTGTTTTTATCTGCTAGGAAATATCAAACTAGCAATGAATAAATCAAGCACAGCAATGTTGTCTTATTAAAATGTGATTTGTTATTTTTTATTTTTTTGTTCTCTTGACATTTCTCCCTGGAACTAGAACAATATTCACTTTTTCCTAGGGAAGGGAATACTAGTACAATTGAAATACAAGCACCTTTCTCATCTTAATATTTTCATCAGGTGGTTTCTCTTTTCTTTTACCACTCTTTCTACTTAGAATAGGCAGGTATGTCACAGAAGTGTAACAGGATAAAATCTAAGCTCCACAGACATTTATATCAGATCTGTGCTCTAGCAGATCACCCACGTTTGCCCCAGGTCAGGTGTGGACATAATCACATTATTTTCACATTTCCCAAAGCACACTATAATAAGCTCTTTATGCTGACATTATGACTTCATGCTGGCTTTATGCTAAATGCAGATCAAATACCTGATCCTTTATAAAGGTTGAGTGGCAGAGGCCTCAAAGAAAGCCTGCTGGGACAATGTTAACCTGATGAAATTTCTGGAGATAAATCTTATCAGCAAAGTGAGTTTAACCTACACCAGTGCTTTATGTCATGTGTTCTGGATGAGGCAGTAGAAGCCTTAAGGCAGCTTCAGTTCATCACCGAACCTAAGAGTACACACAATCAGGTTCAACTCAAAAGAAAGGGTTTAAAGACACTCGTACTCAGACACTAAGGATGTTTCTAAACGTGCCCTTTTACAGTTGTCCACAATTAAACCAGTTTTAGAACACCTAAAATGGTTTCTACTTACTGCAAACACTCTTTCTGTGACAGCTTTACTTTGTCTGACTTTCCATATCAACTATCATGGTCTGTTTCCCTTTGCTGAAGGAACATTTGCAGGTGCAAGCAGAATGCTGGCAAAGTCCTGTTACTATGTGAGATTATGGAGAAGAGCAGCACTGGGAACTCCTGTCTTCCCCCCCAGGTCTTCCAAGGCTGGTTTTCATTGCCATCGCCACAGTGCCATAAAGAAAAGTCAGAAGCTTCCAAAGCAGTTAGTGCCAGCACTGATGGGTGACTTCTGGGACTAGTCCTAAAGAAGAGCTCTGCTCTGACATGCACATATGGTCCCAACTACGCGACACTATAATTGTGGGGTGAGCAAAGAGGGAGAATGAGAAACTTCTCTCTGGGTTGTGGAAATTTCCCAGCTCTATGAGAAGGGGAAAGAACTCCCTCATGAATCACTGCTTTGGTAAAAACCTATCCCAGTACAAGAACAGTCCTTAAGGATGAGGATCACCCCACCTAAGGTTGACAATCCCTGAATTTGTGCAAGATGGCAAGGCTTCTTTTATAGCTGGTGGAGACAAACGAGTGTCTCTGGCATGCTGCTCCTCCCATCCCAGTGTACACAGATGTCTAAAATAGATCATGTGAGTCACACGCTACAAATGCCTGTTTCTTTCCTTCGCTTAAAAAAGGAATCTAGACAACAGTTGCCTAATTGTCGATGTCCAATGCTCAGCCACATTAAACCCAGTCTGGCTGGAAGCATGAGATTTGTTCAGCTGGGCCACTTAAATATTAACATCTCTAAAATAGGAGATAGCAAACAATGGTTATGCAAAAATGAATTGGATTAAAGAATACCAAATGACTAGAGGCATAAGACTGTCTGAATATGAATTATCTCCTTTTCCATCCTCTTTCTCCTCTCTGTCATGAAAGACGAATTTTGATTACGCAGGTAAAAAGAACACGCACCAAATCTCTATTGTTTTCTACAAATACCCATAATTTGGGGAAAATGAGATGTCTTAGCTTGAACACAGCCATTTTGAGGGCATGGAGGTGAAAGACACCTTTAAACTAATATTTACGCTAAGCGAAGTCACGTGGGTTTACTCCTTTTTCTTGCATTCACTTTTCTCATAAAACTTTGCAACTATGCTCTGTATTGCAAATTCTGCAATTAATTTTCTGCATTTCATTTTAGGTTAGGCTGAGCTGAATTAAAAAATGTCAGGGTAACTAGCTGATCCCAATCCTAAACATCAGGATACAGAACCATTATCCAATGGGTAAGAACAGGTGTTTCTGCTTCATTCCATCACCTGTATTAAGAACATAGTTAGATGCAGACTTTTGAAAAAGGGTCTCCCAGTGACCTCTGATTGTCATGCAAACCCTTTTGCACACAGAAAATAGCATAGAGTATTTCCAGTCAGGCACATAACAGCCTCCTTTCACAATTCCAATAGAGAATATTAGCCTCTGTATTTCATTAGCAACTTTCCAAAACCTCATTGACTAAACATTTGAATAAACTAGCGAAATAACTGTCTTTCTCTGAGCTAAATAATCTTCTTTCTCTCTACTGAATACAGAATATAAAAAATATGCAGCCCAGCATCACTGGTGGTGAGGTGTTTTGAATTCACAAGAAAATATGCAGTTGTGATATTATTTGTAACTGTACTAACTTGTTTATTGAACTAGGTTGCTAGGATCACAGACCAATTAGTTCAACAAATGATGGAGCAAACAAAGCAGCTGCAGTCCAAAATGGTATTAATCAATTATATTTCTACTTCTAAAGCAAATGGCTCAACATGTTGGCTTCTCAAAGCACTTGTAAATCTAGACAGCAGAAGGCCCCATACTGTCATGGGACAGCCACATCCACTGTGTGGGGCATGTATCTACAGACACTTGGTTGTTTTTCATTTCTACATCCTTCTGGTGAACTGATATCACAATAATTCTGTAATTGCTACTGAGCAATGTAATGCCACTGCATTATTTATTTACATTTCCTTTGCAAAATTTTTTTTAGCCTACTGCCTTTTTATGACTTAAAATAGTGTGTTTATATCTTAGTCAAAGTGTTTTCTAGAAGTTCTTTGGTCACTAATATCAAAGTCTTTTTCTTTCTAATTAAGCAATGATACAGGCACTGAAAATAAGCTTTGATTAACCAGAAACTCTCTTAAAAGCGTGCAAGTAATGTAAGCTTAGTTTTGCTATTAAACATGCAGAGCTATTTATTTTACCTGTAAAATAAACTACTTAGTAGAGAGGACATACTTTAAAGCACCTTTTGAGTAGCTCCCTTGAGATGTATTTGAAAATATTAGTCCTCTCAGACAAAAAATAGCTAAAAATACCAACATACTGATAAAGGACATGTGAATTTATTTGTATCAAATATTCATGTATTAACTGGAAATTGCATCTCAAGGAAAGGGAAATCCTTGTATATAGTGTCTCCAGATCCAAATGGTCAAACAATATTTGAATAAGAGCAGAGAGCCTAAAATGACTGGGAAAAGAAAGAACTATCAAAATGGCAAAATTAATTACTCCTGGAAAAAAGATGCTCAAGAAAATACCAACAACTTTATCTAGTGAGAAAAAAAAAAGCAGCTGTAGAGAAGAAGTAGAAATATCATAGTACAAATCAACACGTAATCCCCAAATTAAACAGAAGTCTTCAGTGAAGATAATGTGGTGAGACAAGCCTATGTCCATCATCATAGTCAAAGCATAAGCAAAGCTTTAACAGCTTAATGCACTTGAGTCTACTCACAAGTCCATTTTCATCTCAGAACTCTGAAATATGGCTGTATAATACCAGATCCAACAGAAAGGATTGTTAATGAAGATGTTACTTAGGTAAAGCTACAAAATATGCTCAAATCATAACAGGGTTTGTGCCAACACCAGAAAATAAAAAGTGACTCAAAACTCTTTATCCTTTCGCACCTCAGGCTCTATGTTAATCTTAGGATGAAATGTGAAGGAAAGAATAATTAATGGTTTGAAGGTAAATGGACAATAGAATAAAATGTTACATGGTTTTAGTTAAGGTAGGTCATGTCAGACTAGCCTGATTTTTTTCCTTTGATAGGATACCTGATTTTCCAGACAAAAGAACTGCACAGAGAGATTAGATTTTATCTGAACTTCATCGGAACATTTGATAAGGTGTCACAATGGAGATTACTAGGTAAACTGGAAAAAAGGAAGATTAGAAAAAGACTATAAAGGTGCTGACTAAAGTGACTGCTGCAGCGGAAATGCCAATGAACTGTGCTGAAAGGGGAACCTCTGGGCTGAAAACGGATTACTCCACCAATAGTGCTCCTCCTGGATTAGTCTTGGCATTCATTTTGTTTACTATTTTACTTTGTGATTTCACCCCTAAAATAGGAATGAACGCAAGAAGTGAAAGAAAAAGGAGAAGCACTGCCAGTGTGAAGGGGGAAGAACAACGTAAAGGGAAAAATGGACTGAATAGTAAACATGGGATGAAAGTACAGCATCCTGCAGTTAGGATGGGATTCGTCTCATCCAATCCACCTAAAAACTTCTTATCTTCACAGCTCTTGAGTCTCCTTGTATAATCAGTAGAAGAATGTGACTACAAGTGTGCTGGTAATTTCCTATTATCTAGTTTAGACACATGTCAAAATGGGATGAATTCTTTAAGAGATTCTTTCCCCTTTCCATAGTCATTCATAAATGACATTTGGAAGACTTAGGTGCCTAGGTTTTAAACGTCTAAATTTGATAAGAAAAATCTCCACAAGGACTATTACAAATTTTTGTTATAGTAGCTCATCAGCCAGAAATCAAATGGGAGGAAAACATGCATATTTTGTATGACCCAGGACTCTGTAAAACACAAATAACTTCTTCAGACATAGTACGCCAGGTAAACTTAATTGAACCAGAAAAGAGTTAATACAAATATACAAAACAGTAGTGAGTTCTCATCTCAGTAAATGTTGGCTTGTCCATATTCTGCAGGTGTCTTTCAAAACACAGCCAGCCTGTCTTGCAAAAAACCACTGCAAGAGCAATAATAGTGTAAATAGTTAAAAACTTCATTAGATCTGCCCTGAAAGGGAGAATGACAATTTAATCTTAAAAAGCACAGGAGCAGGAGGCTATGAAGTTGCCACAAACAGATTTAGGCTGGAAACGTTCTTAACCATCAGAACAGTGAGGCTGTGGGACAGCCTTCCAGAATAGCTACTGAAGGCTAGAAACCTGAAGAGTTTTAAAAGTGACCTGAACCATTTTATGAAATAGATTATATAATGCAGGGCGTGAAAAGAAGCAGTTGTATGTGGTGTGCTGGGTGGATCTTGCTAGCTTTATGTTTGCTTGAAAACTAGACTCAAGAAGCTAAATTCCTAAATGTAATTTGGAAATGGGCTGAAATGCTATGGAAAATCTTTATTTTAAATTTAAAAAACCCAAAAAGCCATCTCCCAAGCTCTTAAAATATTTTTTCCAGTGTATGTTAGTACATTTATACAGGTTTTTAGAGGGAAATAAGAAGCGATTTTTCAATTGTGATGACAGTAACAGAACCAAATCTCTGAATCCAAAGCTAATGTTTTTCTTTATGGGGGCATGTTAATCTAATCATATGAAACATTTGGTTATTGGTTTTATGGTTTTGAGGCTTTTTATTTCTAGAAGGAAACAAAGAAAGAGTGAATTGAACAATATAGATGAGCCTTCCCTTGAAATATGTTCAAATGCACTATTTCTTTACAATTTATTTTTTTTTATTTGGACAGATCAAGCACATGAACTTTTTATTAAAGAGGTTTTCTTCCACATTTTTTTTCTTCAGCTTTTTTGGTACATACACATTGTTAAACAAATGAAATAATCAGTGAAATAATACATATCATAATTGAAATAAATATTATAACCTGAATTTGATTCAGTAACTATATTTCTGCAATTTCATATGAAATAGAAGGTTCAAAATTCATTATGGGATATATATCCTTAATTCTTGATGTCCCTATCTAAATTTGAAGGAGAGCTTTAAGAGTTTAATCAAATTAAATTTACAAAGCCTACAACATAGCCACCAGACAGTTTTGTAGCATGTCCAGAACTTCAAATCTCACTGTGTCATTTTGCCATATGACAGTCATAATTGTAGCAGTACCAAATATCTATGGATTGAATGTAAACTTCTTTTATAAATACATCTTTGTGTAGTATAGATCTTGGATAGCACATGCTGAAACAAGCACCTAATGACAAAAATATTGGAATTGTAATATAAATGTATGTTAAAAAATAAAATTGTTAGTCTTCAACTGCCAACCTTATATTTTCTCACCCAAGAAAAAGAAGGTAGTTAATTAAAAAGATATAAAGAATATGTTACACTTGATATATCACTTTTTCTTTCATGCATCTTTGAAAAGTCCTCTGAAGCAAACATACAGTATCTTGATTTTGTAAGGGAAATGGGAAAATGAAAAGTTTAAGTGGCTTATCCAAAATCACAAAATAAGCCTTCTGCAAAACCAAAAATGCAGGTAAAATCTCTTGATTTTTCTGTGTTGTGACTTAAACAAGTCAAATAAACTCATGAATATCAATTACACTACTCACAGGGATATGATGGACTAGATGATCTCTAGAGGTCCCCTCCAACCCCTACCATTCTGTGAATCTGTACATCAATTGGTTATTTTAGCTGTGCTGTTCTACAAACTATTTCCATCTGGTCATTACAAAAACCAAACCCCAAACCTGTTAATTTCTGTCTTTATCAGGGATTTTGCTTGCACTGTGGTGAGATGCACTAACAGTAGTCAGAGCTATATGACACCTGTAGGTACATGGCTGTAACAGCATGTCTGAAGTATTGCTTCCACACAAGAAAGCTTTCCCCATATTAATTATGGCTGCATAAACCCTTACATGCTTATCCCCATCCTGCTCCATACATATGGTGGAATTTTGCTTGCATAATCAAAATGAGGGCATATGATGACCCTATAGGTTTCTGTTGCATAGGGTGAGTCTGAATTTTCATGGAAGCTCATGTGATCTCTCCGCCACATGGATTTCCTAGAGCTTGTTATCAAATGAGCTTCCATAAAAGGTAGCAAAACAGACCTCTTTCTTTCATGTGGTTGCCAGTTCTAATGAAGCTTTTTAGGAATGTAATTACATTTGAACTTCTAAAACTACTCTGAGATTTCCCAAAGGTCTTCAGTTTACTCTGTGACACCCACAGAAGCTACCCTTTTGTGTTCACACTGACTCCAGGATTGCTACGCCAGTCTCAAAACATGCCAAGATAAGGATCAGTACAATACTGAAATTGTGAACCAAAGCCAAAATTGTACAGAAATCAGACATCTGTTTATGATGATAAAGAAGAGTAAACACTGCAAAGCTGGGCAAAATAGCAGGCAGAGGTTCCCTGAAAAAAACCCGTGCAGGAATAGTGCATTTCCAGAGATCAATAAACATTAATTTCCTATTTAGTAACTTGACTGTCCTTTCACACTACACATTATCTTGTCAGCTATACATAAATGAAAAATATAGCATGCGAGCATGGTAATGGCTTGAAGAGGTAAAGGCTGATTTTAGTGTGAATTTGGTCTGTTACTTTACATGAAGCTTCAGTGTCTTTCTTTCATGTTGAAGACATAAGGATACTAGGTGAGAGACAATCTTACCCAAAACAGACATACAAACCTATATATACAATCATTCTTCAATACTGACTGTCTATTTGTAACTAGATATATTAGCTATTGAATAAGTTTATCCTGCATAGATGAATTATTTAAAAATAGAGCCAAAGTGAAACTGTGCCAGAAGTAATAGTGTATGTTGAAGCCTAGCTGTAACACATTAAGTGAATAAGGTTTTATAATTAACTTTTGAAGCAAAGCTCTAAACTCTCTAGGAGAACAATCACTGCAAGTGCTGAAGTCTTCACAATTCATATACATTCAGAACAAAATACAGTTTTGATATTTTAATACAATTATATAGAAAAATAAGGAACTGTTAGTATGCCATTACTAGCTTCTGTCTGTCTGTCTGTCTATGTATCTTTTCTAATTAGTTTTGCAACACTTTAATATCATGTAGCAATTTAATTAAGGGAACAAGAAATAAGCCTTATCTTTAAATTTCTTTACTATTGACAAATTCAGTTTCAAGCTCCAAGTGATTTGTTTTCTTCCTGTTCATCTGCCTGTGTATTTCTATGAAGAGTCTCACTGAAATTTCTAGGTTTCTTATGAATGTTAATGCATTTATTTTCCAAAGGCTGTATGGAAATCTGGCTGGTAACAGGCACTGGGACCCTCAGACTGGAAGTACTCGTTGGGGTTAGAAGATGCACAGCAGCCTGATCAAGAGATGTGCAGCTCCTCCTGTGATGCCAATTTGTACATTTGCCTGTTCCTCTGTGAAAGGCTTATAATTCACACAAGTTCCAGATCAATATTTTCATTAACCAAGTGCTATGTTCTGTGCTGCAGGAGTCATTTTATGGGACTTAGGTCCAGAGATAACTGTTTTGCATAATGTGAAGGAAGACCCAATGGCGGGCATGCGTTCTTGCTCCAGAGCTTTAAAGACAACTCTGTTTCACACTGGAAATATATCACCTGGCATTCAGAGCAGTATTCATTACAAAGCTCTTCCTAATGAGCTTTATATATACTGGTTTTGCTTTTTTTCTTTTATCTTTTTTTTCCTTTTTCTTTTCAAGAGCAGCAGCTGTGATAATGAAACAAACTCTGGCTGACTAACAGCACGGCAAGCTCTGAGGAGGTATTTATTAATGGGTGAACTGTTTCCCATGCTACTATACTTTTCATGAAGAAAGTTTTTTTTAACCAAGCAGACAATCAGAAACATTGTGCAGTATCCTTCCCTCTTAACAAACTCACTTATATGTCATTTCTATAATTTTGCAACTGAAATGCTGAAAATTAATGCTCACACCAAGTGAAGAGTGCGTTTCTTTTATTTTGCTCATGTCAGATATGTGTTGCATATATGTGTTGTATATGCTTTCATTCCTAAACCCCACAACGTCCTCCCCCAGCTCTCTTTATCTTTTCAGAATTAGTTTGCATTTGTACATGGCACAAAGCCTTAAAAAGCTGCTTAGGCCAGGATAAAGCCTGGGATCAGGCTAAATAATTTTAAGAAGATCTAGGAGTGTCTAAGGACCTAACATATTTTTGCAAGGTAGCATTTATTACTCATTTATAGTTTGGTGCTTGTTTGAAGAGAGATGGCTGTATGTGAAGGAAATAACATAGATAAGGGAGGATTGTATCTGCTGGATGAATGGAATTTTAGTCTTCAAGTGTTCAGATGAAAGAAGTATCAGTTAAGTACAGGAAAGTGAAGATGAGGACAAAACTGCAGACAGAACTTTTGAGAGACCACAAGATTTTCCACTGTTGAAGAAACATCCGGTTCTCTTTTCCACAGAACTGAACATTAAAGAATCTCTTCTGTATTAGGATGTCATTTTAACTTTTCTGTAAAAACAAAATCTCCACTGAAAGAAAGAGTATACAAACTCAAGAATATATGTATCATGATTCAAAATTTTAGCAAATCAATATGGCATTTGTTTCATGGCTTTCCGAGAAATAAATGTTAATTTTGGCATAAGGTTACTACAAAACAGATCAAGAACGAATCGTTGTTCTTAAGAAAAAAAAAAAAAAGTAGTTATAGATAGTATTTTTTCAGGCTAATTATAAAATTTGTCAGAAATGATCTACTGAATAAAACACAGGACAAAGACATAATACATTTTAATAAATAAAGTTCTATGTAGAGATATTTTTTGCTCTTTGTTTTCAAGAAGGAGATCGAGAAGACACATATTTTTGAAATTATACATGATGCAATTTCAAAGAAAGATCAAATCCCTATTGAAGTTAGTCTATTTAGAAATATTTAATTATTTGAATGAAACACCATCTACTTGAAATAATTACCTAAGCAGAATTGAGATTGTGGACATCAGAATTTATTCCAAAACCAAGTTTGGCAACAGAAAAATGATAAGGGGTTTTGGACTAAAAGCAGATTTTTGGATCATGTGTTATTTATACCAGTATTGTATCTGAAACGGAATAAATAAAAAGATAGTAGTGAGTTACTTTGTTCAACAAAAGAACTACCATATGGACTATGTGTGATCATCTATTAAGATCTGGCACAATGGCACCAAATCTATGTTCTGTTTAGGTGAAGAGAAAGCTGAGGAAAAGAAAGCAAGGAAGTGGGAATCCACAGCAAATAATCTGAGGTGTTTGGAAGTTGCTTAGAAGATCTGGCCTGTACAAAAAGAATATAAGCCAGGCTGAAGGTATAACCCAAGCTACTCAGCTTCTGCTATAGCGCAAGTCTTGTCTTGGAGCATTATGACTTGGAACGTGGAATTCGTAACTGATAGGATATGAATCATCCATGGGTAAGTACTCGCAGAGGTAACACAAAGAAAGTCACACAGATATACACCAAAAAGAATATACAGTTTATATGTTAATAGTATTTGAGGCTACTAATAAAGACTAATATTCCACAGGATCAACACCTGTGTCCCTACCTGTGCTCAGCTGAATACAACAGACACTCACGAAACCCATGTGACATAATAATAAGTATTATAAGACCCCTGTGTCCCATATGGGTTGAATATGCCTTCTGTTGCCTTTTTGAATGGTATAAAGAAAATAAACTAAGATGAAGCAATAGACCATCAGTGAATACTACCCAAGAGTATCACATGACGTTGAAATAAGTAGAGCTGATGGCATGGGTGAAAGATAAACACATGTACCTACTACATTCATTTGTTAAAAAACTTGTAGAAGAAGTCTGGCTGATCTATCATATGATGGTATAAATAGGCATGATGCAAAGTCTAATTAATGAAGCAAATTTGAAACAAAAGAAGAAAGATAAAAAATGAGTTCTTAAGCAAGAGCAGTGTAACAGAGGAAGAAGAAGAATAAAGAATTCTGGTATCTGCAGAAGATATGACTACGAATATCTTCTTTTGCTTCATTTTAGCTTCTTTGTGAATCTCTTAGACACTCTAAATGACATATTATAAAAAACTCATGAATAGTTTAAATTAAATATGGGCCTGCAAGATGAGATATGAGGGACAACCTATAAGCAAAAGGTTGATCAGCATCAAAAATACAATAATCATCAACTGAGAAAGCAATTAAATATTTATAAAGAGGATTTATAAATTACAGAGAGCCTTTCCACTTGCTTTGGTTGCAGAACAATTCTTATGGCAATGCAATGCACACAGGATAGAAATTTATTAATGAAATTCCACAAATGCAGCTGTAATGAAATGAAATCATTAAACTGCAGTTAGCATTAAAAATGTGCCCTTATTGTACTGTTTTGAAGACTCAAGGCCATGTTTCTAACTTTCAGATCATAACCTCTAAATATGTATTGTCCTTAAGAAAGTTCAAGACTGCACCACACAAAAATTAAAATCAACCAACCAACCAACCCCTCTCCCCCAACCTGGATCACAACTTAACTTAGAACCCAAGCAATGCCACTTGCATTATTTAGATGAGTTTCAAGCACAGTAACATAATATGATTTGGACCTCAAAATGATGATGATTTAGGCATATAGTTAGATTTATTGTTTGCAAAACCCAGCATTTTTCTAGATTTATAAGACATTAGACTATTCTTAAGTTTTATAACATCAACACCTACTAAAGCTCAGTGAGCTTCAAAAAACCATAAATTCAGAAATCTTTGTCTAATTTGTTTTAAAAAGACCTGCAACTTGAAAAATACCTAAGCCTAGGCAAAATAAAAGATACTTTCACTTTCTGTTGTGACCAAGGTTATAATGTGCACTAATGCTTATTTATAGGTAGTCCTACTTCCCTACAGCAAGTTATGAAGTCATCAGGACTGATGGGACTATCAAGATAAACCTATGTTTTCCTATAGAGTTATGCAAATTCACATACATGACTATTGGTCATGACCTTATGACTTTCACGACACAGCAACAGAAACAGCAGTGTCTTCCAGCATTAGCTCTGTACATCATTTCAGCAGTACAACCACTGAAAAATGGAAACTCTCCCATTAAGACGCATTGAGTAAGAAAAGGAAAATGCTTCTATCTATCAGGCTGTACCTATTAGAGGGTCAAGACTTTCAATAACTTGAAATAAGACTCATAGATTAATGAAAAGTTATTGTTATGAGACGATGCTTGTTTTCAGTGATTACCTGATAGGTGAATTCAAATTAGAAATTCTAATCCTTGGATCTTGGTTCATGACGTCTCCTAAATCACTCAGTTTGGAACAGATTATGGTATATCACTTTCATCCTTTTACTTGAGTTCTCTTTTAATTTTCAGTATTAAAAATTATATCACAAATCCCATTTATACAACTTCTGAAATCTGTACTGAAATATTTTTTTAAAAGCAACTTATAATGATCAAATGTCTTTCTAAATGAAAGAGAGAGGTCAAACACTATGAGATGCCAAAACTGTGAGGAACCTTGCCAGCTCCTGTTTTGAATTCCAGGTTTTTTCATTCTTACTTTTCATAACTGTTACTGGCACTATGGGCTAGGAAAAATTTAAAGTAAACCCTGAAATACTACCAGTTTCTCCTTTCCAAGTACAAATATATTCAAAGCTTTCTTACACAGATCTTAAGGCAAGCAGAGCCATCTCTTAATGAAAGCTGAAAATTAAATGATGAAAGAGAATTTTTATATATTCAAATTTCCCAAAATAACATATTTTGGATGAAATGCATTTATCATCATAATTAACAGTTATATTTAAAAAAAGGAAAAAAAAGGGGAAAGAAAAAAAGGAAAATTGAGAAGACTTTAATCAAGAGCCAGGAAGAAGAAAATGTATAAACCCCAATTCAGAAAAAGTGAAAAAACCTCACCTTACAAATGCAATGTTGATCTATTTAAATTAAAACAAGTCTTTCAGATCAAAGATACCCTGCCTCAGTTTTTTGGCCATTATCTGCTTGTTTTCTATCATGACTTGGTTTTAACAGCTCTTTTTCTGACTCCAGAAGCAGTGCAGAAAGCTTCACAGAAAAAGGGTAAGAGCTGGGGAACATGAAAAAAAAGATATTCTGTTTAAACACAGTAAGAACTTTATTGATCACTTCTCTGTCTCCATCAGAATTACACAGTACATGGCTAAAGGACACTACAGCTCTACAACATCTCAGTTTCAGTTATGCACCTGGCCTAAGGTTCTTCCTCCTTAACAACTAAGATCCAATGGATTATGATTATTTGTTTGTTTCTTCCACTACAGCAGAATTCAGTCCTATGTATTCATGCTAAGTTGGGGAAAAAACCCTACTAACTCTAAATATATTCACATTATTGAAAACTGGGATATCATCGTGTGTGATTTAATGCCATTAATAAAGGATAATAAGCAACAACAATGATAAAGCAACTACCACCACAACAACCACAACATAAAAATCACATTAATAAGAAAATCTTACTTTTTATAATATAGGTATTTGAAATTTATGTAACAGCACAGGCTGTCTCCTGGTGTTAAAGCGCTCTGTTTGCACATTTCAGCAATAATCTAAAATACACACTTCTGAAATTTGCATTATGGATTGAGGCAGTAAAATTCTCCAAAGATTCCATCATTCCTATGCATTTTCTATTCCTACGTAGTGCTACCATGCCAGCAGGATTACATAATTGATTATTCCTGCCTAGAAACTCAACACACCCTGTTCCAAGTCGCCTTAGCACAAAGGAGACCTGCCTGCAATTCCTTTTCCCAGTGGATGAGCAGCCATAGCTGAGAGTAATGAGCTTCTCAGTTCTCGGCTACCTTGGTATTCTGGAGAGGAATAAAAGTGTGTCCAAAGAAATGACAGATCTTGAAGAGAACTAGGGTGGAAATTTTTAAGAAACAGATATGGTAAAGTGGGACTAGGAAAATAGGAAGGGAGATGGAAGAAGCAATTATCTACTGCAAAGGAATGATGATTTATCTTGTCCCCATCCCAGCCACGTTAACTACCCAGCAGTGATGGGTGAAAGGCCAAGTACAAGTGCATTCAACTCAAAACTGACAGAACTGACAAAGACTGAATTCAGGCCCATATATACAGAAGCTATTTTATGAAGATCAATAGCTGACTTCCTGTCAATTCCTGTCTTTCCCAATGCTCCTGCTAGATAGTGCAGTCCTGAAGTATGAATTTAATGGAACGCAGTAAGGAAGTTCAGATACAAGTTAAAGGGCCAGCCCAGTAAATGGAGGACTGCAAATGTCACTTTTATTACAAGTTCTGTCATAAAAATCAAGTCATACATCCATTATGTGAAGCAAACAGCTTAGAATGAAGTTCCAGAAAAATAATGTTATATTCCTTGTACCTTATAACCATGCAGTTTCATTTTTTTCCCCTTAGTGTGTCAGGGTCACTACCCTATCTCTATAAGCTTTTTACATGCTTGGACATACTTTGCACACAAACCTGTTAAGACTGGCATTCTTATGACTGTCAGCATTGTCACCCATCAAGGCACCTGAGAGATTTACAAACATGAACATTGATCAGATCCCTATGAGACACTGGCATTTTGTTATCCCCATCCTACAACAATCCCCAGTTCTCTGAAGCGGAGAGATCCTGTGGCACGTATATGCACTAATTATGGGTGTCCCTTTCCTTGATGTAGTTCTTTTCTTCCAAACTTATTTAAAAACAGAAATCCCAATCAGTTGTGCTATGCGCTTCTTCTACATGTCAAGCCCTAAGTTCCTGAGGGATCATAAGAAGTATAGCAAAAAAATGAATAATCAGTTGGAAAGAGATGTGTCTTGTGCCAGCCTTGTGCCTCCAAATGTAGAGAAGTTCTGCAGCTCAGTGAAAAGCTTGTCTCTCCTGAAGTCACTGTCAAAAATGCCATAGAAATTAATGGGATCGCTGCCTCCAGAGCAACAATGTCCTAACACTGGCATTCCCATTTAGTCTTCCCTATGGCATTAAACTAAGATTTTCAGCTGAATGATTTTCATTTCAAGGTTAGAACCATAACTGACCTGCAATTTGAATTAATGTAATCTCAGAAACTTGCTCATCCTTGCGTGAACGGGGTCATATTAAACTGAAATAAATCTGTCAGAATCAAGAGCTGTAGACAAACTAGTCTCTCAAGATTTTGTCTATGGGCAGAAAAGAAACATAAACAAAAAATATTTCCCCTATTGTTTCAGATAAAATTCAAGGCCATAGAGCCCATTATAATTTGGGTATCTAAATTCTGAAGTATTTTGTGCTAAATTTTGAAAATAGTTTGCAATATCTCTGAAACTAAGGTGCAGGGAACATGTCAATTAGAGTTGTCTATATAAATGAACAGCAATATAAAACTATTCTGATATTGCATTTTGAAATAGCACAATAATGTAACTCTAATGGTGATTAAGATGTAGTTACAAGTCAGGGAAATGTCAGAATGAAACAGTGACTGTAAAGAAGACGAATCTGCCTCAACCAAGGGACGTGACGATAATTCACACCCTGCACTGTCAACTTCAAGATTTATACTTAATTTTCTAACCCTTTTTTCTTTCTCCCAAGAGCCAGAGCAGTGACTAAATATACTCCAAAAGCAAAGTTTTCTTCCTTTGATAACAAGAACTGTTTATGCTGAATGTAAGTATCAGCATAAGAGATACCTCAACAAGATAAAAACAAGAAAACAAGGGATAAAATATGGATGCAATAAAGCACAGCACAGTCATCTTTGAAAGTCTGGTATGTGACTCACAGACACGAAACCAGAGTTTAAAGTATGGGATTTTCAAATCATCCAAAGCCAACACTTGGAATTAATAGATTTAGAAGTGGTAATAGAAAGGAAGAAAAGACATTGATTTGAGATTATTTTCCTGGATTCCAGGAAACACTAATATTTCAGACTCATCTATCATTCCTTAATATGGAGCAAAATCAACAGATACTGTATCTGACTCATACACTCACAGAAGTAGAAAAATGGGTAACAGATATGAAGGCATTCATAAGATCTTCTGGGGACCTTGTCTCCCCTTTCTGAAATCTGACTTTTGCTAGAATATGAACAGAGTAACAAACACGGGGAAATGCTGTAACTTTTTCTCCTAGGAAGTAATTTTTACTGGTTACAGAATATAAAGAAATTTGTTTTCTACTCTCCAGAAAGCAAATCCCATTAGAGAGACATGCCAAATTAATTTCATGCTCCTCTTTAACACAGATAAATAAGAACACAGGGCTTAAATGAGTGAGAATCCCCAATCCCCTTCCACCTCTCATACAGAGCCATTTTCATCTGGGAAACAAAAAATTATCCTCTCCTGGAACTGAATCAGAAGGCAGACCCGCCAGTCAGCAGCCAGCATATGATTCAGCTCAGCTTTTCAATAAGTTAAAAAGTCCAAAAGCCACCAAAATTTTTGAATGAGGGCTGCCTCCTTCTAACTCTTCTGAAATGCCTGCTGAGCAGTCCTATGAATCATGCTTGCTGCAAGAGGAGCACCTCTGAGTTAAGACAGCAGGGACTTTCGGTGACAGCTGGCAAGCAGACACTCCCTCTATCGAGGGACAGCTTTCATTCAACTAAAAGGTAGGACAAACACCAATTCGTATAGCTGGGCACTGAAAAGGAACTAGATCAATGATTAAAATATATAGTAATTACAAATCTCCCCCAGCCATAGTGTTTTTAAAGAAAAAGATCCAATATGTTTTCCAAAATGAGAAATAGGTTTATTATATAAAACAAGATGTTTCATAAAATATGCTGATTTTTGCTTATATTTTATGATTATACTAGCACGCATTGAATAATTGAGTAATAAACACGACTGCAAGTTGGAAAAAGACATTCCATTCAAGTATTGGGAAACGATACAAAACATTAAAATAGCACTAAGTATTCCACTCATGTTAAATTCAGTGCTTGAATTGCAGAATGATTTAGCTGTGTCTTCAAATGCTTTTAATATTCCTTCATGCAATGTACACAATCTCAAAACTGTTTTGCTGTAATTCACTCACCTTTTCAAGGCAATGCATTTTGAATGGAGGTCTTGTCCTTCTCGTTAAACCAACTGAAAGAAATACTACTTGTCTCCCAGATTAATCATGTTAGATTTTTACTAGCCTGATCATTTACCAAATCACTGACAATGAATATTTCCTCTGTGTTGAAAAGACTTCTGTTTAAAGTATTTCAGAGTAGCTTCGTAACACGACAGCAGTAGGCAAAACTGCTTGAGCTTTACAAAAAAGTGTGAGTTGCACAAAAGTACTGAAAAAAATACTTCATTTTATTTCATCTGTTTTGATGTCTGCTCTTACTGTATAAATACACTGGAAATGTATCTACATTAAAAAGTGTAAGAATAGGGTTACAAAAATGACCATCTTTTTTGGGGGGAAGCAGCTTATCACAGCTATAAAAGTGAGGCTGCATTGAAAACTAATCTCTAATTTTTTTCACTTTGAACAAGATTTGAACAGATACCTGGCATATACATTTCTTTGGGGTTTGGTTTGGTTCTTTTTTCTACCTCCCAAGCTTTTCTCTAAACTGATTTGGCTATTTTTTTAGGCCAAAGAGGGGAAAATGCTTCAAGTATTTTTCAGTCTACCCAGTAATGTTTAATGAATAAATTTTACCCTATAATCCTACTTTGAATTCTAGGCTCCTCAGCAACCAACTGTAATGTTGGCCTTATTTTACTTAAAAGTTTAAGATTTGAAAACTGGGTTTTGAAGGGACAAAAATTAACTTTCAATGCAGATTCCAGATGACCTTCACCATGCCAACTCTTACAGCTTTATTCTACAGACACAGTTAGACTAAGCTGCAACATTTTCAAAGTATCCATCTCAATAAAGTGAAAAATCATCTTACCAGAGAGTTACTGTGTTATACAGAAATACAGGAGGGCTCAAATTTGGAGGATGCCACCAACACAACTTCTTCTGAGCCTTATTTTACAGCTCATATTGTAAAGTGCAAGTTCAGGGCTTAACCTTTAACTTAAAGGGCTTAACTTTGCCCACACACTTCCTTCATACCTGAAATTAAATAATGCATGGTGATAATTCAGAAGAACTCATTAGTTTGCTCAATATTAACAAGGGTACTTCACACCTAATTGTCTTGCAAACTATTAGATTTTTAGTATTTCTTTTTTAAAAATTATTACCTTTTTTTACTGTGTTATATCTCTAGTGTATTTACTTAAACACATTTGACCCAGTTCTACCACAGCTTTTGTTATAAGAGATTCTCAGATGCAACTTAGCCTGGTGTGGGAACATACACACCAGGACACACACAAATAAATGTGCCCCAAAATGTGTCTGTGAAAGGAAAGCACAAAAGCTGTCACAGCTACAGCTCTCAATTATGCTCCACAGTCTTTCTACATAGGAGTAGGGAAGCAGAGAATCAAGGACGGAATACACATGCTGAGTCTGTTAACTTTAAAATTTAAGGATCATCAGAATCTTAAAGGTGTTTGGGTTTTAAGAAAACAGGCCCCTAAAATTTGAAACATAGGGCTTTGCAAAGGCAAAAAGTCAGAGCAAAGATATTTCAAAACCATGAATATGTCTGGGAAGGGAAACTGACTCAGGGTCCATTTTACCATAGAACCTCCCATGTCTCCAGTCATCCTGCCTGAAACTCCTCTTCCCTATAGCCCATGGCTTTACCTCTTTGTCCCAGTTCCTCCCAAATCTAATTTTCCCTATCCCAGAGTGCCAATGTTCTAACTCTTCTAAGCTCTGTCCATGCCACCCACTGCCACTTCCAACCAAACTCCATCGCCTTTTACCACAATGCTTGCCAAAACCCTCTTGCTTTTACCTCTCTACTTCCAATTCCTTTTCAATTGGAATGGAATGGGAGAGGAGGAGAGGAGAGGAGAGGAGAGGAGAGGAGAGGAGAGGAGAGGAGAGGAGAGGAGAGGAGAGGAGAGGAGAGGAGAGGAGAGGAGAGGAGAGGAGAGGAGAGGAGAGGAGAGGAGAGGAGAGGAGAGGAGGAGAGGAGAAGAGAAGAGAAGAGAAGAGAAGAGAAGAGAAGAGAAGAGAAGAGAAGAGAAGAGAAGAGAAGAGAAGAGAAGAGAAGAGAAGAGAAGAGAAGAGAAGAGAAGAGAAAAGAGAGAGAAGAGAAGAGAAGAGAAGAGAAGAGAAGAGAAGAGAAGAGAAGAGAGAAAAGAGGAAGGAGTTCAGTTGGAAGGGACTATTGGACTAGTCCAAATGCTTGTCCACTTCAGAGCCAACCAAATGTTAAAGCATATTAGTAATGGCGTTACCCAAATGCCTCTTAAATGCTGACAGACTTGGGTCATCGAGCAGCTCTCTAGGAAGCCCATTCTAGTGTTTGACTACCCTGTTGGTAAAGATTTCTAATGTCCAGCCTGCACCTCTCCTGAGGTTTTACTGTCAAATTTTTTTCCCACTGAAGATTGTGTCATCCAAGTACCCTCCAAAAAATTCTTTTCCTGATCCACTGCACCTGAAATCTGCTCATATCAAACCCCATCGTTTCCCAGTCTAGCCCTGTAACTCCTGACACTGAAATTATTCAATATTGCTCAATGTGCTCAATATTTTCTGTGTTTCCACTTCTGTATAACAAAATAAAAACACTGAAGACACTTACAGAAAGTAATCAGCACTTCTAAAGTTAGGCATATCCCTAACCTTAGCTGGGCTGATTCAAGGCTCAAGACTGAATATTAACATTTGTAGTTCAGAAAAGCTAATTAATAGTCTTTCATTCCAGGCATTTGCAGTTATATTGATAATACAAGCTTTGTAATGGCTCGCCACCTCTTTAAGGATGTCTATTTAATTGGGTCATCCTGCATCCCAGCATGTTCTCAGGAGTCCTCAACTGTGATGTGGAGGATAGGGGAGGTCTGCTGCAGGTAGTCATCACCTGCAAAGATCTGTGTGCTGACTGTGAGACCTACCCTGACGTTCATACTCACACACCTTACTAACAGGAGCAGTATTACAACCAGAGAAAGCTGCAGAGCACTCCAAAGAAAACATTCTTCCTTTATGCCTAAATAGGCATTATATTCCAATAGTATTAAGAATTTGAAAGCATATTATTGACACATTTTTGCACGTTAAGCAGCCAAACACATTATTAAATGTAACATAATTTTTCTTTGTGCTGAAGGCCTAAGCGGCCTCTTAAAGAGCACAAGACTCTTCCTTCATTTTAAAATGGATGTGCCAGAAATTTCCCTATGATATAGTACACAGTCTTCCTAAAATTAAAGGCTTAAGACTTTGTGGTTGGTAAAAGTATTTAGCATGGCTTGCAATGAAAATTGATAATTCTGCTTTTTAAAAGCAGCCCAGAGAAAGCAAAGTATGCATTTTAATAATTATGGCCTAAATTACTTTGTGGTATAAATCAAAGGAGAATAACCTTAACACTACAAAATGGAGTGAGAAATGTAGCAGACAATATTGTTTCTCCTAAACACAGCTGTTGCTTATTGAGCTTTATTTTCCCAGAATAGTCATTGCATCACTGAATGCAATTTTTAAAGATTCAGCGTATCTTCCATTGGTAGCCTAAATGTATGAGAGCACACATCAGTTAAAACTTCAGATTTTCATTTATCTTTCTATTCTGTCATGACTTGACTACAACTTCAAGCTATTAACTTACTTCAAGCTATTATCTTAGGATATAATGTATAATGATTTCTAATATATTTATGGAATGGCTTGACATAATAAAATTTACCTTATATGGAGCTGCATTTAAGAACCATCTTATCAAATAGTTTGGTTTTGGACATAATTTTTATATGACAACATTTTTCATTGAAGTGCTTGCTATTTGGTGTCAATGTATTTTTTACAGGTTGCAGACCATTCTGGTGTGTTTTGGTAGTTATCTCTCAGGCCAGGAAGCTGAAGCAGGCCATTACCTGCTGCTCTGTGGCCCTGAGCACAACTGCTGCAGTGTGGTCACACACAAGTAAAATATCAACAAAACAGGAATAAAAAAGGCTCCTTTCAAATGCCTAGTGGGATCATTCTCTAGACTGGTCAAGTCCCTAACTCCTGAAGTGTGCCTGGGGATTGTCTGGGAGCATGGCAGCTGCTTTGAGCCCCAGGAAGGACAAGGAGAGCTTCACGATTTGCCTGTGATTTGCCTGCCGGGGCCAGGGCTGGGGCTTGGACCCTGGCACAGCTCAATTTGCTAATACAGGCATAGACTAAGATTACTAAATCAATGACATTTCAGAAGGCTGCCAATAGATTTGCAGACCGCTTGCACCATAAAGGAATCAGCAAGATCAAGCTAACATATCTGCTTCACTAAAAGCAATGAAACTACCTTTACAGCTCATGTAAATACTGTGCTCTGGATTGTCTGACCTGGTAAACAAATCTTGCACCAAGGACAACCTGAACTTAAACAGAGTATAAGAAGTCTGAGTAACTCTGGCAGCAAAAAATCTTATTCATGGCTCCTCCAGTGTTGGAATTGCTTTTCAGCCTCTCTTCAAGCTCAGTGACTTTCTGCAAGCATACAGAAGATTGCCTTTTCTAGCAAGAAAAGTTCTCTAGCCTTGTCCTCATTATTACCATTTTCCAGTGGACTTAGTCTGGTCTTTCCACTATAAATAAACACACAATTCCACACAGGTTGGTGTATTATTTATTACCAATCACATCAGTAGTTCTAAGTGCTGAATTTTCAATTTTAATACTTTCCAAGAAACAGCATCAGAGGCATTTATTTTTGCATTAAGTAATTTTCTGGGTCAAGGTCAAAGCATGCATGTATTTCAGAATTTTGCCCCAAGACTATTAAAGGTTTGATTACTTTGTCTTACTTTGCCAAATTAAGAACAGACTTGTTTTTTTAATCATATGGGGGATGAGAAAAGGGCTAGTTGCTTACTAAACCAATTCAGATAACCTAAATGATTCTATGATTGCTTTCCTCACTAACTTATCAGTGATTTTTCTTCAACTTTTAATACTCTGAAAGCACTCACTCCCTTACCTTCCCCATAGATTGTAAGAGTTAAATTACTCTTCTCAAAAAATTAATATTCATTTGAAAAAATCCACTGTCATATTCATTCACTACACAGTTCAGGGAAAGGTTACTTACCACCTTTTACAAATGCTATTCTTCTTGAATGAAAAATCGTGATTTTAACATTCCTTTCACCAGAGTACTTTTTGCGTGCCTTGACCAAAGATGTATGACAAATGACATTACAGAAAAACTGGACATTGTCTGGGAAGTTTTTATGAAAAGAAAAAATAATTCGACTTGCAAATACTGCAGTAATACCTGATATTTACAACTTCCAATTTTATCTGCTTCCCTGCAGTCTGGGTGCCATGGCACAGTCGCAGGTGACTCCTGTCTCTGGACAGGATGACCATGGGTACCATACCCACACAAAGACCCAGCAATGGTGATGCTATCACATTAAAGAAAGAAAGAAATCAGTGACTGGAGTTCGGTCAAGAATAAATATGAATTTACTCTTAAGGCCTTTCATGGAAAAATCAGCCATGTTGATTTTCGTAGCAGTGTCTGGGAGACAACTCGACCTAACAATGCTCCAAGAAATGCTCACCAAATATTTTTGTGAAGCATGGGAAAATACAAATAACCCACAATTCACATAAAAAATAAATAACTTCTGATCATGAAACAGAGGAAGAAAAATTTGGCTAAATCAGACTAAGGCTATCTTTTAGCTCAGTGTTCATCTTTCTGTAGCACTTAATATTTACAGGAAGCATAGAAACCACCACTTATTACTGGTTCAGGAGAAAATAGTATAAAAAAAAATCAAACACAGAGAATGCTACTCAGCAATTTACATAAAGGAAAAAACAGAATAATGATAAGGTTGGGAGAACCATCTAGATCTAAGAACATCAGCCTTTTGCAAGACAAGCTTTGGGACTGTACTAAGTAGTCAGAGTCTGTTCAAGTCTCAAGATAAAATTAGGTAGCAATTTTAGGGGGGTGATATTTCACAAGTGCCACTGCCCTACCCCAGCATCAAACAATACATGGATCCTTTGAATAACAGAGGTCATCTTCCCCCGTAACGTGACAGGTAGGTGAAAGGAAAGGGACTATACGTGTTGGATCCTTTAAAAAACAGAATATACCATAGAGAACAAAACTTCAAGTGGTGATTAAAGCAGACAGAACCCAAATGAGCATAATGCTGACTCATCTGTATTTCAGATGAAAGTTGGATGTTTACAAGGAAGTGCAGTAGGCAGTGGTTGCAGTCAATGTGCTTGGATCATTAACTTGAGTAGCATTATCTGGTTATTTTTAGGACAGCCACCCATATAGGTGGCATTAAGGAACATCATAATCCTCTGTTAGGCCACTCTGCAGATGGCAGTGTATGTGCAAATACAAGACACAGCAATTAGCAAGTGCTCTTACAGCGGGGTCTGGATGAATACAGCTATCGATAGCCTACACTGTTCCCAAAATGAGCAGTATGTAAGAATCATATTTGATTTTATGAAACACAGGAAAACAACAATCCATTGGGTCAATGTTGCCTAAGTATAGTCTAAGTAACTGAAATAAGACTATTAAATCCTTATTAGCACTACTGTTACCCAAGTATCAGGTTCCTTTCAAAAAGCTTTGAAGGAAAAGACATAATACTCTGCTGAAGTTAAGCTGGTTAACTTCTTTTTTTCTGATAGAAAAAGTAAAAGTGTCTCCATTTGCAAAATCTAAGACATGAAAAGTGTTCAGAGGAGACAATATTTATCATCTAAAGATTATATTTAATATTTTTTTCTAACAAAACCAAAACATACAAGATTTTTATCAGGAAATAAAAAGGAGACAGCACGATAGGTGTACTTAGACACAGAAGTAGTCACTTCCAAGTATTCAAAAACTATGTCTGAAATCCCAAGAAACATGAAATTAAAAACAAACTGAACAGCCTTTTGACCTCTTAATCTTTTAGGATGCCCACCCTGTTCCTCCTCTTCCCCAAGCATCTGCTTATGACTATTATAAGTCAGCACACTGAGCTGCAGGGACATTTGCTTGCAAAGTACATCACTGCATTCTGAGTTTCTCTGTAGGATCATCTACAGCCAACACTGAATTTTAAGTACAGACTTAAACATTGTGTCTGTGTTTCAGTGAATACACAGACGTTGACCTACCCCGGTTGTTGCTGGGGTATGCAAAGCTGAGCACTGTCCTTTTTGAACAATGGGAATTCATGTCCAGCTTTCCATTCCTCCTCCTTTTGCACTGCTTTCTCCTTCTCCTCTTGAACACTTTCTTGCTGCCACATGCTTCCTTCTGCTCCTCTCAGGTGTTGCCAATAGCTGACAATTTTCTTTCTGTCACTTTTATGCTCCATTTTTACTCTCTTCTGCTATGATGTTTATTATATGACAAACATTTCCATAAGGTGACCTCATTCCTCTTCCCTTGGAACAGCACAGTCCATCTTTGTCCAGGACAGGCATGGAAAATGCTAACAATTTTGCAGTAAAGCATATGTCATGAGCTTAAAGGCAGAAACTAAAAATAATTTACATACTGAAACATTGAGGGATTCAGAATAATTAATTTAACTCCAGGGAATCTACTTTATATTTAAGACATAGATCTTAAAAAACCATGGAGAATATATCACATAGTAGACAGGGGTACAACCATATTTCTTATTTATCAAAACAAATGCCCATTATATTCTTTTGCCTATACCTTTCAGAGCTCCTTCAATACGTTACGTAGAGTTCACACATTGATGCGAAATGATGAGTATGTTTGGTTTTTTTTTAATCCAAGTGTTATATAAAAGTCCTTTTGTACTAATGGAAGTCTCCTGGTTTCATCTGCACTCTACTTGGATTAACAAGTCCTCACTATAGGTTTAGAAAAGTGAATCATCATAGAATCATAGAATGGTTTGTGTAGGAACGCTTACAGACCATCTAGTTCCAACTCCCCTGCCATGGGCAGCGACACCCTCCACTAGACCAGGTTGCTCAAAGCCTCATCCAGCCTGGCCTTGAACGCTTCCAGGGATGGGGCACCCACAGCTTCTCTGGGCAACCTGTTCCAGTGCCTCACCACCCCCTCTGTGAAGAATTTCTTCCTGATATCTAATCTAAATCTCCCCGCTTTCAATTTAAACCCGTTACCCCTTGTCCTATCAATACAGACCCTTGTAACAAGTCCCCCTCCAGCTTTCTTGTAGGCCCCCTTCAGGTACTGGAAGGCTGCTATAAGGTCTCTCAGCCCGTCTTCATAGGAGAGGTGCTCCAGCACTCTGATCATCTTCGTGACTCCCCTCTGGACTCACTCCAACCAGTAAGAACCTGACAGTCACCATAAATGGTGTAAAGGAATGAGGAGAGCACAGGAGGGGAGAAGAGGACAGAGGGGGCAGAGGGCAGAGAACCTGACCTTTTGCAGAAATGTAGGGGATACAGTTTAGAAGGTATAAGACAGAACATGCACTTGATAAAGATGTTGTGTAACATGTGAAATTATTTAAAGTCATCACTTAAAAATAAGAGAGAGATGTCCAATTTGAAATAAAATTATTCTCTTCTTGGCACTTCTGATGTTAAGTTTAACTTTTGCAAAAATGTCTCTTAGTGTTACAGTTTTGTTATGTTTATTCCAATCATTTGTTAGGCCAAAGATTATCTTGAAAGTTATTAAGTTAGGAAGCAGCATTATATTACAAACAGCTGGAACCCTTTTAAAATATGGAAAGTAACTTTCAAATGCCACAAATGCTGAAGATATTACTTCCTTTGGCTTTTGCTTATTAAAGATTTTTTGGGTTTTTTTGTGAAACAAATTACACCACTGCAATGCAAGCCAAGAGCTCCCTTTTGCCATCCTTACATCTAAATCCAACTAGTCCTACTCATAAAAAGCACTAATGGGAAATAAAAGGGCATGAATCTGATATTCTGATTGTCAAAGGGTAAATTTTCTAAATACAGTGTCCCCTGTCCTGTGCAGATGACACTTTCTGTGCTAGACTGAACACTTACACTCTTGTCGTGAAACACATACAAAATTGTAGGCTGAGTTATTAAAAGGTAACCATAATGTTAAATCTGTGGGAATTACTCAGAGACAGCTTTAGTTTTAAATAGAAATGTAAGAATACTTTTAGCACTCAGGTACATATTCTTTTTGTTCTTTACAATTTTTCCTTTAAGAGAGATTTCTAGTCTCAAGTCAGTGAGATAAATCCTGACATGTTTGTCACCTGTGGTGATCTCTATAGGAACAGGTCTCCTCTGTTCATTTCTCTTACTATAGCAACAAAGCATAATGCAAAGGAACATAAGGAATACACAAACGGTACTGGAGGGTGCTGAAGTTGCTTTAATAGGATGACTGGGGTGTGCTGCGATAATAAAAAAATTCTTTTCAACCACGGAATTCTCAGCACACTACATAGCTTTATGCAGTTCCTCTGTCCTACTGAAATAAGGAACTGGACATCGTTCAAGAAGTTATGCAGAGAAATTTTATTGTTATAATGAACCAGCTTAAAGTAAAATGTTGTATTGGTTATTATAGTATGTTGCTGACAATAAAAAAGCCACAATCTGAAAAAAATTAAAAAAAAACAAAAGAAAAAAAGGCTAACAAAAGGTGGAAGGTACAGAAATGTGCAAAGGAATGAGAAATAGAAGGGGCAAACTGTGTTACTCATTTTTAGACATATGCTGTGTTCTTTTTCCTAAGGTGTCTTGTGGAAATCATATATTTCTGTACTTCATCACATTATTTTTTAAAATCTAAGTTGAAACTCAATATGCAATGAAAAAACCCAACAATATAGGCAATAAGCATTACAAGTTAAAAGCTATTCACAGACCAGTTTATCTGCCATAATTTGCTGACTTCAGTCCTCAGGCAAACCAAAGAAAAACAACTATTCCAGCTTCAGAAAAAGCAGTAACCTCCAAGGCTAAACTCAAACCACTGTTAATAATTTAAATGTTTTCTCCACCCTCAGCATTAATATGAATTTTACTCTTTTTCTTTTATAAACTAAGTAAACAAAATAGATCTATAGAAGAGGCTAATTTCAGATAGTTCTACCTTTAACAGATTACAATTTTTTGTAAGTCTACAAATAATCAACAGCCTTCTGCTAATGCTATCTTACATTACACTAGGAAAAAATACACTTTTTCTACTACTGCAGAAAGCAGTTCCATATTTTAATACTGCAAATTCAAATAAATAAATAGCACTGTTCCTCTTTGCCCACTTTAAAACATTTTACTAGACCTTTCATCTAACTTGGCACTGTCAACCTCTTGTACCACATCTGCTTACAGCTCCTGCAGCCAAAGTAAACATGTTGTGTTTCATGAGCAAAGTTTGGAAAGAGAAGTTTACCAGTTGACCATATATAACTAAGATGGAATGGCTAAATTAGTGATGGGAAAATATTTCTTAGTCTTCTGTCACCTTTTCCAGGTTGAAGGTTGCCCTCCTTTCTCTCACTATAAATACACATACACACACATACATACATACATAGAAAATTTTAATTTGCTTTTAGTAAGAGAAAATGAAAACCATATGAAATAACGAAAATGATCCACAAACTTCCTAGCCTTCAGCAATAATATTTATAAGAGAAAGGGTTTCAGTGAAAAAACATATTACAAAGTTTTTCCAATAAAAGATTTTTTGAATGAAAAGTGCTTTATAAGAAACACAGATTTTAAAACATTATTGATATTTCTTTCCATTTGTGGAGGACAGAGGGAATTTAGTTACTGAGGAATATAACGACATTTTCAAATGGCTCACTTCATCAATCATGTCACTTTTATCTCCATTCGCATAAAAACAATTACACAATGCAGCTAATGCTTCCGCTGATCTTTCAAGGCATAACAGCTCATTTCTAACATTGCATTAGTAGCACTGTAAATTAGTGTTCTACATTTCCCTTAGGCTATTTTGGAAGCTTTAACTAATCCATGACAGGGCGGAAATTATGCATAGATGACCTGGAAATTAATAGATTGAACTAGATACTAAATTGTAGCAGCAGTAAGCAATTTGGACACTTTTTTAAATCAATACTTACTTTGGGCAAATCCATACTCCACTGAACTAAATCAGGCCAGTATAAAACACCTAGTTGTTGCCAACATTGCAAGTATCAAAGCTGTGGCTGGTCCTCAAACAAAGCATATTTATAGCGTTTTCTGTTCCTCCACATTTTTGATGTATAACTATACCTATGCATCTAACTGCAACAGCTAGAGTACAGCTAAGTACAAAAGCCTGCAGGACTGATCAGCTTGGATTTTTTTTTTTAAATTCTCATCAGATTCATTTTTGAGTCCCAAAATTTCTCTCTTACAATAGCACTGGCTGATGTAATAGTAGATTCTGCTTCTCTTAACCCATATTTGGAGGCTCCTCCTGCCGTAAATCAGCCCCAAAATATTGCTTCTATCAGCAGAGTATCAAACATTTTAAAAAGATAAATTAAACCGTCTTCTGTGACTCTTGACAATCTTTATGGAGGAAAAAAAAGCACCACCATACTAACCAAAAAGATAATTGTTCATTGAATCATGTGAGCAGTTTGTGCAATTATATGCAGTTCATGTGCTGTAAGCAAAACTTGTTTAGCTGAATCAGTAACTAAAATCATGAGTCAACTTTTGAGCTAAAGAAGGTGGCTCTTACACTATTATCTGGACTAGCTTTTTTACGAGACAAAGACTAATGCTACCTAATGTCACTTACACAAATATTTAGCTGTGCACATTGTCCAATGTGTAAAGCAGGGCTTTTGATATATCTACATTTCCAGAATACGAACAGAAACTACACCTATTTGAAAGGAGGAAAGACAACAGCTCTAGAGTTCTTGGGGATGTGGCTATGGGGGTTTTTTGTTTGGGGTTTTGTTTTGGTTTTGGTTTTTTTTTTTATTTGTTTGTTCTGTTTTAACCTATGCGAGTCATGTAGGTTATGGTAAAATCTCTGTTGATACAAAGGAAGAATTTATTTTCTAAATAGAAGGTGACCTTTAATTCATAAGGACCCCTGTCCTCTTTTCAGTCTTTACTGTTTGTAAAACACTGCAGTAGTTCTGATTTCTCAGAAAAAAGTATTCCATATATAAGTTTAACTACAACAGATGTTCTCTGCTAAAAGGAAAATATCTGCTTTTCCAATGGGTGTAGAAGTATTTATCTTTTACTCTCTTTAAAATCGCTCAATCACCAAGTGAAGTTCTAGGAACTCTCTGTAACAGACACCAAAGCTGTTCTCTCTGGATTCACTGCTTGCTTCATAGCATACTCCATAATCGGTTATGCATATTTATTACAAACCTTACAATTTGCCACATTCCAACTACCATATTCGCAGTTCAGAAGACATTCTTCTGTTCAAAATCATAAGCACACACAATAGAATTTCCAGCTTCCCCACTCATCCAGCTCCAAAGCCGCTTTCCCCTAATCGCCCAACAGAAAACGGCTGCGTGGAGGAGGGTCCTGCCAATTCCCAGTTTTGTATGCTCTGGCATTTTGATGGAAATAGTTTGGTATAAAAGAAAAAGTTCTTTTCCCTTTCCAGCAGCATTCTTTTTCCACTCTTCTCATATTCTGTAACAGTACAACTATTTCTTTTTTGCTGTAATTTGATAATTTATTTTAAGGTGACCAGAACTGGCAGTTCTACACAATCTGTTGGACACAGCAGAGGTATCTACACAGGCAGGTGCAACCAGACTCTGCTCACAACCTGGCCTGGCTACATACAAAGCCATGGTAGCCTGGAAGCAGCTGCGTTAGCATGGATGTCCCCTCACTTAACACATGTATTCACGTGCATTTGCTGCACAGCTATAGGACGATCATGCAGCTTCCAGTCAAGGCCTGCTTCACATCCAGCCGGTTTCTGCAGAAGTACAAGAATCTGGTGCCAGCTGTATAGACATGCCCAAAGTGCTCAGAGGCCCAAATATCAAAAAGCAAAATTGCTTTGTGTAGCTCTCCAGAGGCACAAAATATGCTGAGGAGCATCCTCCAGTAAAGCTGCAGCTGCTAGGGAAGAGGCAACCTCCCAGTGACTCAAATGCACATACAATAAATCTAGCAGAGTCAACTAGACATTAGAAATTGAGGCTGTGATGTAGCACTTGTGAAGAGTTAATAATGACAGTCAGAGGAAAAGTACAACATGCTAACACGCTCTCAAATAGAAATCGGCATCCCAAATTTATTTGTGTGCATTTGGCAAGTCACAGAAAGGGTTTTATATTCACTCTTCTGGCCAAAAAAAGGAGCTGTTTTGGTGTCTCTCAGCAGAACCTGCCAGATGCAACTTCAGTCAAGCATCCGTCAATAGAAACACTGTGAAATGCTTCATGTAGGTCATGTAGGCCTTAGGCCTGCCAAGCTTGACAGCATTCCTTTGTTGACTTGTATTTGCTGCCACAGCCTTATTTCTACCTTAGCCTTTCCTGTTTAAACTCATGAACCAGCTTGAAAGATACACTTCAGACTAATTTAGCAAACTATCCTAATAGAAAACCTTTGACAAGGGCAGGACTTTTGTCAATATGGACAAAGTCAGGATCTAACAAACTCTATTTAAGACGCAAGAGGCCAGTCTGGACATTTGCTCTGGTGAACAGTACAGTTTGTCACTCTGCTTCCAATAATTTGCAAAGAAGATGAGTCTTAGTGTATAGAGCCTGAAATAATTTTGAAACTACTGTTACTTTTGCTTTTGGGACTAACCCTGTTCTGAAGCACAATGAATGTGTTAACTGAGCTCTATACATCAAAGCATTAATTAATAATTCTCACAAGATATTTACATTGTTTAAAACTGTTTTGGAAAGAAGAAAAGAAAAAAGAAGATACTTGAAAAAGCAAAGATTGTGATGCACCTAAGGGAAAAGTGTCAAGAATAGCTCAAGGAACATTTCTCCTTTGATAAGGAAAAAATGCTCCTCTCTCTTTGAATTTGCAGATAAACATATTGAATAGAATTTTTATAAAATTTTTTATATATTGTACCTAGCACTGATAGATATCTCATGGATGTCAATTAGTACAAAAATTGAAATTTTCAGTCAGGATCTAGTTGAATTCACAGACTGGAAAACAAGGCAGCTCAGAAGAGAACTTATTGCTATCTACCACTACCTGAAAGGAGGTTGAAGCAAGGTGGGTGTTGTTGGTCTCTTCTCCCAAATGACAAGTGATAGGACAATAGGAAATGGCCTCAACCAGGAAAGGTTTAGATTGGATATTCGAAAACATACCTTCATCACAAGGCTTATCAAGCATTGGAATGGACTGCTGAGGAAGATAGTTGAGTCACCATCCCTGGAGGTATTTAAAAGATGTGTGGATGAGGCACTTAGGGACATGGTTTAGTGGTAGGCTTAGTAGTGTTAGGTTAATGGTTGAACTTGATGATCTTAAAGGTCTTTTCCAACCTAAAATATTCTATGATTCGATTAAATATATATATATATATAATGATATATCATTTCTATGTTGGTTATATACCTTCTATGTGTTGATGAGAACATTAATATGACCTGGGAATGTGTGCTTCCAGCCCAGAAAGCCAACTGCATCTTGGGCTGTATCCAGAGAAGTGTGGAGAGCACATCAAGGGAGGTGATTCTCTCCCTCTACTCCACCTGGAGTACTGCACCAGATAGGCAATTCTTTTGACTTTTTCTAAGCACACAGTTACAGATAAGTAAACATTAGCTAGAAAGTAGTGGTGAGGCACTGGAACAGGCTGCCCAGAGAAGTTGTGGATGCCCCATCCCTGGATTTCTTCAAGGCCAGGCTGGATGAGGCTTGGAACAACCTGGTCTAGTGGAGGGTGTCCCTGCCCATGGCAGTGGGTTGGAACTAGATTATCTTTATGGTCCCTTCCAACCCAGACCATTCTATGTAGTTCCATAACTTTGTCTAGATGAATTTTTAGCATCAGTTTTACACAACTAATGAATATTTTGCAATAAAAACTTTATTTATTATGTTTATGTATGGCCTGAAAATGGTGTTTTCACAAAGCAAATACTGAAAACTAGGTGATGCTAGGTAACTTTTCCTCTCCAAACAGACACTTATATATAGTATATGCATATATATATATAGTTAATAGCAATAAATGTGCTTCATCCAAAAGACAATACATATCAAAACAAGCAGGAAGAAGACAGTATAAAAATCTGAGCAAAAGAAAAAGAAAGATATGAAAATGGAACCACTGAACTAATTTTTAAATCAGTATTTGAACGAGAAAGAAAAGTGTCCTCAAAATACTAGACTAGGAAAAATAAAGTTTCTTTGGAGATACAGGACAGGCTGTGTGTCTGAAGCAGCCATCTATGTTAGCTCCTGATGCATAGGTTCTCCGAATCAAAACATGGCCATATAGTTTTACAAAGTTCAGTTGTCCTTGCATACTAAAATGGTATTGCACAATGCTCTAACGCAGAATTCACATTTAAAAGTAAAAAAACCAAACCAAAACCCCAAATAACCCAAAAAACCCCACCAAAACCCCAAAACCCAAACTCCTGCCAAACATTCGAAAGATGCAATAACAAATCATCTAAAGGGAGCTCCCCTGTGTGGTGTGAAGTAGAAATTATCCTCCTGAGAATCAGAAGTCGCGTGTGAAACAATCAGGGTAACATACAGCTAAATAAAGGTGAGGGTGTTATGTCCTAAAAGATATTCCTTGGGCAGAAAGAGAAGCTACTGGGCAAGCTTCTTTGGCTTGTGTTATGACAGTCGGAATGAATTATTGTAATGACCCAGTCTGGCTTTAATCACTGAAAATATTTAAAATTATGTTTTGCTCAAGGGAGAATAAGTTGGAGACACATGTCAAGACTCCAGAGAATTACTGGGAAACCTGGTAGTGATTTCTCAGATAGCAAGAAGGCTCTTCAGTCTCCCCAAGTTTAAATAAAATTGAAGAAAACAAGTGACTGCAAGAAGAAACCTGAAACGAGTGGCATATCATAAAAACATCCGTATTTGTTTCCTGCTGGAAGAACTTCCTGTCAAATTCATGGACATAAACAAAAGTGCCCTGAATTCCAAAGCTGATGGGATTGAGCAGACAGCATTCCTGGGCTGTTATCACAGCAGAAATATTTCATTACAAATCTGAGTCACTCTTCAGCTTCTCGTAACTAAGAGACAAGAAGCGAGTTTTTCTTTTCAGTGTGCACACAAGCAAACGAGTGAGAAAATTAAAACTTAAGTTTTATCCAGTTCATCCAGCCTATTCAATTAAAACTTAAAATTAAAACTTAAGTTTTATCCAGTTCATCCATCCAGTATTCAAACTCAGATGGATCTTCAGTTCTGCTGAGTGGGAAAGATGCTATTTAAGATGAGACAGGCTAAAAACTGTTCTCAGTCAGCATGACAAAAATTAGAATAGTAAAATCAGAAAATCCAAAGCTTTCACCTAGAGTAGACAGTGATTCCTTCTGAAGTTTCAGGATTTCTGGCTTTTGCCTCAGGTTGCATTTTTAGAGGAACAAATTTTAAAGGAAGACAGCAGACAGACCAGCATCTTTGGCGGTCTAATGCTAAATACTGGGTTTTGGATACAGTATTTTTGAAGAGATGAGACATACGACCTAAACTACATGCTAGTTAAATTATTCCATTTAAGAGCAGTGATTCTAGGACAGTATGGTGATTTTGTAGCAAGAATATAGTGTACAATGTGGTTTTTTTTGTTAACTAAAGCCTCTATTCTAGCCAACTTCAAACATGTATTTCCTTCTCTGTCTGGCCCTCATTTTTTGAAAAAGGACTCTCGCCCTACTCAGCTGCATGGCTCCAACGAAGCTCTGCTTGCTAACGCATGAGTATCAAGAGCAGATATAAGGAGAAGCAACAAATTCTTCCACCCATGCCATGCTGAATGGCATAGTTAGAACACAGTACAAGAAAGCATCAAACACATGGAGAAACAGACAGCAAAGCTCAAGGTATGGAAGATGGAAAGAAATCCATAGAAAGAATCACTGGAAGACAGAGATAAGCCTTCATTTCTAGAATTTATTGCTTGCATGTTTTATGTATAAGGTGTGCAGTGTTGTTTGCATTTATACTTAAAAACTGTCTTTTCCATTCACCCCCACTCCATTCACCAGCTCAGAAAGTCTTCAGGAGAAGAAATCCTGCAGCTCTAAAGGGAGTGAAAGCACATTCTGATGTGCTGTTGGAAACAGGATAGCCTGAAACCAAAACAGGTTTCCTTTGTTGTTTCCTTATGGTTTACCATTTTTTATTTTTGCAAGCTTTGGAAATCAACTTTCAAGAACTGACAGGCAGAGAAAAAATTTAGCAGTAGAGACGAAAGGGAAAAGGAGGGTACTTTTAAAATGTATTATTTTAACATTAATTATATTCTATTAAAAAAATCCACCTAACCATAAACCAAGTCAAATCAATAAAATCCTTTGCTGCTGTAAAGTACAATCATATCAACAAAAAATATTTGTACAGTGAGAACTTTTACTGGAACAACCTCCCCAGGGACATGGTAGTGTCACCTTCAATGGAGGCTTTCAAGATGCAACTGGACAGAGTGCTAGATAATCTCATCTAGGCTCCTTTCTCATGAAAGGTTGGACCAGAAGAGCTTTCAAGGTCACTTCCAAGCTGGGCTGTTCTATGCTTATAAAATTCTATTGAATTCTATGATTCCATATCAGAATCTTCTGCTGCTGCTATTGTCTCTGAATGCTCATGAAACCAAGAGGTGAAGAATCAGCACTGACCTTACATATGACAGCACATAAGTTTATATACTCATTAAATGCCATTTAAATTACTTTGCACAACAGAACACGTCTGAAATAAGGTTATATAGTTATATTCTGAAAAGTGATCACCTATGCATATGTGCAGAGCTTTAAAACTCTAATTCTCTCTCTGTACTTAGATGCTGTAATGACCAACCTGTTTTCAAAGGCATCTTACAATCCCAGCCCCCAAAGGGATGCACCCCAAGATATATATTGATACTCCTAACCATATTTATAGTCCGCTACAGATTATTCTAATATATGTAAGGATACAAGATTAATAGTCAAATCAGCTCCAAAACATAGAGAATATAGAAAGCAATTCTAAGTCCTCACACTGAAGGACAATAACTAAAATTCAGAGCAAACATTCTGTACTAACTAAAGAAAACAAATGCCAGACCTAGGGAAAACAGAATTCAAAAAACCAGTTCTTACCAACTTTGCTGTTGTTTTTTATACTTCAAAAGTAAAAAACACTGTTCTTCAAAAACAGCCAGGAACATTGCAATACTCATCTTTAAAAGGTTGTCCAGATGCAAACTTCATAAATGACTGGGATGAAGAAGCGAAGAAATACCATTGGGAAGAGATGGCAAGCCTGAAGCTTGTGTACTTGTAAAACTTTTCTAGTTTCTACTCTCAGAACTGTGTGGCATGAGGTTCTCAGAGGAAGGCACATATCAGTAAGGAGAGAGAATGCAGAGATAACAGGTGATCATTCTTTAAATTATAGAATTATAAAGGACACATGAAATTTTTTTTATTGACTTTTTTCTTGTGAAGATTTCATTGTAGTTCATAGTATTTTTTTTCTTAATACACAGCACTTTCAACACTAGTTTCTGTAGATTAAATAGCTTTTAAATAATAATAATAAATATTATGTCTTTAATAGTAATAATAACAAAAAGTAAAGACTATGAAAGTAGTTTACCTTAAAACAAAAAAACTGGTGCCCTGGATTGTACAAGCATAAGAGAAAACAGCTTAACCATTAAAATAATTACCTGATGTTGTAACAGAATTCTCTTCACCTCTAGTGGGAAGTGAGATTTCCTCAAGATTAGGTTTTCAGACAATTAAAACATTCCCAAACTTTCACCATTCCAACTCACATTTCTTATCCCTCAGGCTTTTGCAGAAACACTTGTTTAGAATTGTTTGTCTATTCTTTAATAAAGATACTAGGAAAAAAAAGTCATTACCCTCCTTCTGTACATCTGTCTTGCAAAGCAGTTTCAAGTCCTTTATTCTTTCCACAGGTTTGGAAATTGTCACATACTGGTGTAATGGGCAAAATATCCCTCTTGCTACTGCTATGAAATTCTATATGATGATTACAAATTTCAGATTGCATTTGCACAATAAAGACTTATTAGATTTTGGCAGCTAAATGCTCCAAAGAGCCTATCTATACATTCACCCCCTGAGACCTCACACCTACTTAGCCACTTAATGGACCACTCTTTGAAAGAAACAGACTGTTTCTTTTGGAAGAGGCAGTAGCAGAATGTAACCGAGTCTGCTTTGTCCTCCAAGCACAAGAACAGAAAAAACTTGAGATGCTTCTTATGTGCCTTCCCAGGCATGTGGCATAAATGCAGAAGTAGAGGAAAGTGCTCTACAGGGACAGCAAGAGATGGTACAGGGAGATGGTAGTTTTGATGAGGCCATAAGCTTGACTGCAGAAACTCAGAACTAGGTTCTTAGACTGTGCTTTTAAATTCAGTTTCTGACAAAAAGATTTGGGCCATACATATCTTTTAAAAAACATTGGAGGCCTGACCACATTTGCATAAACCAGCGTAGACCCCACTGCCAAAACAAGGAATATTTTACTTCACAGGCCACTGTGCAGTCACCTTAAATGTAACTAGATGCCACCAGTCCTGAGCGATAAGCTGTTTGTTGAGACTTAGACAGCTCTACAGTCCTTTCCCGAACATAAGTATAACTGCTTCACACAAACTGTGACACAAAATGTTTCGTTTCAGTAAATATTTTAGATGCAGGCCATAAAATAATGCCAAACACAAAATGTAGTCCTGTTAACTTTTTTTTCCAGTTGTATGCATGCAAGTATTCAAAATAACTGCCCACAGATATTAGACACAAAAAACCCAAATGCATCGATGCATCTGAGGTGTCATACTGGTGCTCCAGGTAGGCTAGGAATTAAGGACTCCAAGGACAACATGTTAACAACTCAGGAGACAGGCTTCTCCCAAGGCTTTGAACTAACAGAAATAGATATTCTGATCCTTTACCTCTATGACTGATTTTGTCTTTTCATTCTCAAAAGACCAAGATCCAGAATTCCTATGAAATCATTTAGTCCTAACTGGGAAATTCATAGGTTATATCACTGTGACAACTTCTAATCTAATGCTCTAGAAGTTACAGACTTTTCCTAGAGAATATGAATTTTACCGCAAGGTCTTTCTCTGCTTCTAAAAGATGATCCAGTATAAGTTTAAATATTACAAAACAGTCTCAGAAAGAACATGACAAAACCCTGTCCATCACCCTCATTAAGTTCGTAAAATAGATCTTCCTTTGTCACTGCAAAAGTTTGTATCTTTATTTGGCATATAGAAACTATAAAAAGTATTAACATTATCTTATACTATTATTAAATAGTTTCCTAAGGTTCTCCAAAGATTATTTCACATATCATCCTCCTGCCAGCTCTCAGTTTTCCAGCAGTGTTGACACTCCCCGCATGACTAGCCTAAATATACTTTCCCTTAAAGTACCTCCAAACTATTGGCACACAAAGAAAACAACCTGTTCTAAATTACAGGAGTATTTTGGAGATAGAGTACTGCATGAAGGCCTCAGAGAGAGAAGTCTGCTAGAAACCTAGCATAGTTCACATAAACATCCTGCAGTCATCAGCACAGCCCAAGGTAGAATCCAGCTCTGAAACCCAACACAATTTATGTACACAGGACATAACAGGAAATATCTGGATTTAGACAGGTATAAAAAGGAGCCAGGAGGAAAATACACTACTAATGTTAATTTTACTCTTACTTACTAATATGTAGGTAAGCAAATACATCCCACCACAGGTCTATAGACACCAGAGGTCTATTTTCTGAAACAATAAGCTCTCTCTGAATGACCTCACATGCATTCTTGGTGACCTAATATTTCAATGAACAAACAGTGTTATATTTAGGTTCTGAAAAAGGGAGAATATTTAAAGATGCCCAGCTTTATACAAAAATATTTCTAGCTGGTAAATGAAAGGGTTTCAATCCAAAAACCAAATTCCAAATCTCATTGCTGTAACTCCTACTGAATCTGCAGGTTGATCTTCTGTATATAAGGTTCCTTTTTGATTCTACTGTATCTAAATTTAATACTAAAGTCTATTTCCCACTTATCCAAAAAACGTGAAGTGCTGTTAAAAATTACTAGCATGCAGAATTAAATGGCAAATACAAAGAGAGAATTTTGCCTTGTTTCTAGTGCAGAATTGGATAGCTAGATACTAACTGGATAAGCCAAGCAATGGCAATAAAGAAATGTTGAATTGACTCTACCAGATTGAATGATAAATGATGTGGTGAAACACTCATTAATAAAATGTATCAAGCAAAATGTAGATCCCACATCAAGTATCAGCAATTCATTTTAGCCCAAGCTTCCCAGATTCCACACTTCCTTGGCCACAAAACAATTTAGAGTAACATCACAAGCTACCGCAGAACCTTCAGGGTTTACATAGAACCTCCCTCATTTTCTACATGTTAAAAAGCCCTCTTAATCATCATATGATACTTTTTTCCTCTGCACACAAGTAGTTATACTATCTCTCAAAGTTAAGTCCACACCTTGTGGGTGGCCAAATCTTTGCACCATTTGAATAGCCTGGAATATGTGCTAGGGAGGGCAGCCACCTTTTTAAGTTACATCCCTGTTCATTTCTATCCAAGATGAATCTCTGAAGAACTCTAAGATACTTGGAGTAGACTTGGGCTTATGAAACTTGGTTTTCTGTAAGGCAGGTCCTGCTTGACTAATCTGATCTCCTTCTCTAACAAGGTGACCTGCTTAGTGGACAAGGGAAAGGCTGTGGATGTTGTCTACCTGGACTTGCGTAAAGCCTTTGACACCATTTCCCACACCATTCTCCTGGAGAAAGTGGCTGCTCATGGCTTGGACAGGTGTACTCTTGCTGGGTAAAAAACTGGCTGGATGGCCAGGCCCAAAGTGTTGTGGTGAATGGAGCTAAATCAAGTTGGTGGCCGGTCACAAGTGGTGTTCCCCAGAGTTCGGTACTGGGGCCAGTTCTGTTCAATATTTTTATCAATTATCTGGATGAGGAGGTCGAGTCCACAGTAAGTTTGCAGATGGTACCAAGTTGGACGGGAGTGTTGATCTGCTTGAGGGTAGGAAGGCTTTAAAGAGGGACCTGGACAGGCTGGATCAATTGGCTGAGGTCAGTTGTATGAGGTTCAACAAAGCCAAGTGCTGGGTCCTGCACTTGGGTCATAACAAACCCCTTCAACGCTACAGGCTTGAGGAAGAGTGGCTGGAAAGCTGCCCAGCAGAAAAGGACCTGGGGGTGTTGGTCAACAGTTGGCTGAGTGTGCCCAGGTGGCCAAGAAGGTCAATGACATAGTGGCCTGCATCAGGAACAGTGTTGCCACCAGGACTAGGGAAATGATTGTCCACCTGCACTCCGCATTGGTGAGGCTGCACCTCAAATACTGTGTTCAGTTTTGGGTTCCTCACTACAAGAAAGATATTGAGGTGCTGGAGCGTGTCCAGAGGAGGACAACACAGGTGGAGAAGGGTCTGGTGTACAAGTGCTCTGAGGAGTGGCCGAAGGAGCTGGGGTTGTTTAGTCTGGCAAAGAGGAGGCTCAGGGGGGTCCTTATTGCTCTCTGCAACTATCTGAAGGGAGAGGTTGCAGAGAGGTGGGTGTCAGTCCCTTCTCCCAAATGGCAAGTGATAGGACAAGAGAAAAAGGCCTCAAGTTGTGCCAGGGGAGGTTTAGATTGGGTATTAGGAAAAATTTCTTCACTGAAAGGGTTGTCAAGCATTGGAATGGGGCACTTAGGGACATGGGTCAGTGGTGGTCTTAGCAGTTTTAGGTTAATGGTTGGATTTGATGATCTTAATGATCTTTTCCAACCTAAAAGATTCTATGATTCTAGACATTCACTACAGATCTTGATCAACTCTCATTCCCTTATAGTTCAAGGCCACAGCTGCAATGGTTAGATAAGTTCCTCAGCCCAGCAACATACATTTTAAAAAAATATTTTAAAGCTCTAATCAGAAGCATAGAACTGATGCATTTTGGACAACTGACTTCCTTTACCAAAGGTTTTCTAAAGCTGACTTTGAAGTGCTGTAAAGACCTACGAAATCCATTCAGCAGTGAGAATAAAATGAAGTGAAACTATAGCAGTTTCATACTCAAACTATCATCAGTTTCAAATCTCAGTCACAACACTATAATGTATAGAAAAATGAATACACCAAGGAGTATGCCTAAGATGCAAATGCGCAGTGCAGAATCTCAAACTAGTCGTAGATGGAGATTAGTCATTCCCACAACAGCTTGGAGCACAGTGCAAGCTAACCACGAGGCATTTGGCCTGCCTTTCCCTCTGGTTTTGTAGCAGCTCAACACAGGTTGCAGCCAGACTAAGTAGAGGAAAACTGCTTCAGCTTTCCAGCACCAAGGTCCAACAGCCTGTATACAACCAGAAAGGTGGGGTTCAGGCCCAGTTTAAGGCACCTACATTTAAGATGGCTTAATTTCTAACTCAGCTGTACCCAAACACCATTTATGTCTCTTGAATTTGTGTATTAAATACGCTTACATGCACCTAGCATGGTCAGAGGTCTCTCCTTTTTCATGAAAGTTTGATCAGAAAACAGAGCAGCGGAACACCAGGAGTTGCAGTGTACTCCCTCCCCCTCTTTTTTTTTTTTTTCTTATGTCAGTTAAGAAACCCACAGGTTCTACAAGAATTCCTCAAGAAATGTTGCATAAGATAACCATAAAATTCAGACTCCCCATCACAATCTGGACTATGTGACACAGATAAATGACTCCTTTACTCCACATCCCCTTTCCTACCCTATATGACCCTCTCACACCAATTTCAAAGTTATTGCAGATTGGTGGAAAACTTCTACTCCAAACCTGTAGCAAAACCAGCATGGCAGAAAACCCTCTTTGAAATCAGTTATCCGTCTTCTGCTGTAGCAGAACTCTGTCCTGACTAAAACCAGCACAATGTCATTGACAGCAGATGCTGACACCAGAGTAGCCTCTTCCTTGCTTATGAGGAGGCTGCTTGCTCCTGAGCAATTTAACAAAAGGAGTCCCAGAAACTTTGCATTTATCTACATCCCCAGCTATGCTACTGATAGAGATCCTATTTCAAGAACAAAAACTGGCTATTGGTTACAGATCACACAAAAGAAAACTGCTCATTTATTCATAAATCAGATGTGAATCTGGCATTTGTGGATTCGGTTCTCTGCCTCTCAACTTCTCTGATCTTTAGTAAACCTGTTAAGGTTACAGCACTTTAACCACATATAATCCAAGCAGCCATTATCTTTCCATAGCTACATTTTTAAGCTGTGATAATTAAAAAGTCAAAGATACAGTCAATTTACTGTAAGTGCCTGGAAAAGTTTAATGGCTTCAGTGGACGCTTAAATCCAAGAGTAACACACTCAAAATCTCACAGCACTTAATTTCCACTTGCAAAGTTCCCCACTTTTACTTCTGTAAACAGCAAAAATACATCAGGCTCTTATCCATTAACTCTGTGGAGATCCTTGTATACATCTCACCATTAATGGGTGCAGAAGTCATCTAACATCACCCACAGCAGGAGTTCAGTGTTTTGGTTTTATTTTTCCGCCATTTACCACAGTTACAGCAGGGTCAGAAAGTATCACCATTGGAAACAAGCTGATAATTTGGTCAGGTTGTCTGTCATGAGTTTAGAAGTCCCTGTCTTTCCCTCGCATCTGAGTAGTTTTTTGTGTATCAGCAGTTGGGTAAGTACTTACCTGCTCTGCATATGAACCACTCATATCTTTCAATCTTTGTATGTGAGAGCCTACTGGCTAAAGTACTTAAAATATAATCCTTCACATTCATGTGATTTTTCTCCTATAAAATGCAGGAGACATTGAAGCTTGTGGATCTGAGCCAGGTAATATGGTGTCCCTATAAAACTTTGCAGCTCTGATGCATTTTCTGTAATAATAAAAGCAGCCACTTCATTAGCACTTCAATACAAGCAGGTAATTATGACTCTCCTTTATGACAATATAATTCTGCAAAAATCCAATCTTAGCTAAGTGAAACTAAAAACTGTCTTATTGATAATCATCAGGAACAATTAGAACTCCATGGACTCACACTTATTTTGCGTAAGGGAGAGAGTATAGACTTATATGCACTCACCAACAGAACTTATCCTTAGTTTCAATTTAAATAAATGAAAAGGGAACAGCAGTATTTTAAATGACAGACCTAAAAAACCCAAACAAATCCCTTATTTTTAAAGTGAACTCAGACAACTTTTATTTGTTCTGGCTGTAAAAGTCTGGATTTCCCCACCACCACCACTTTTGGCACCTGTTTTTAAACACTAAGGTTTAAAAACAACTCTGTGCCAATTGTCCAAACCACAGCAGGTAGTAGGGTCAATGAATGAGGCTATTCAGCAGTCTGACTACCTGCTCCAGAGGGTACACTTGAAAAAGCAGATCAGTTACACTATTTTTCACAAACTCTTTGGAAGATTCCCCTAATTATGGAATACCTATGGGAGCTCCTTGAACTTTTTCACCTTTGGGAAAGTAGGGGTGGTTCCCATCCTTCTTTTACCATTGCTTCTAGTTTATTCACTGTGATCCAGAGGAGTCTGAAAGAAACCTCCAGTACAGCATGCACAGAGGTAGAACAAGATATTAAATACTCTAATAAAAGTCAGAAAAATAGAGCATGAATTGAAGAAAATAAAAATACACCCCTGCCTCCCAAACAATATAACTATTTGTCATTTTTATGTGAATGCTTTTTTTTGCTGTTACATATCAGGTTTTTAAACCACAACATCAGGAAACTCAGGAACTTACTAAAAAAGAAAGAACACTTGCAGTAATCTTTAATGACCAATTATATAATTCTGTATTTTAAAATCTTTTAACAAGTACTGTGAAATGATGTGTACCTATGGGAAAACAGGCTTTCCTCCTTCCATCGCTCCCAGAAATGTTTGATTGCATTTTAGTCCAAACCAATTTCTTAGTAATTCAGCTTACAGAAAACATTCATAAACCATTGTATTGACACAGCTGAAAGTGCAGTCAACATCAGGCAGAAGGCTCAAAATTAGAATCTCCAGTAAAAGGAAACAGAAACCTCTTTACCTGCTTATGTTGAAGCAGTTCCAGAGACAGTTCTGTGTAGGTCCCCCCTCCTCAAAATCCAAAGTCAAATTTTCATAGCTGCTTAGGCTGCCCTTTGAAATTTTTTTTTCTAGAACTGTTAACAAAGTTAACTGGATATTTCTGTTTTTCCTCTCCATCAAAAGATGCAAGTCCTACCATCCCCTGCATGTTTACATTTGTAAATATGTGAAGTGAAAATCCAAACTTTAGATACATAAACATATATACTACTTAATCAGCAATGCATCTGTGGAGGAAAGGATGAATATCAAGATACAAAACCAGCTTTGTGTTTTGGATATCTTGAAAACTTACCATTTTTCATTTAAAACCACACAACTGATAGGAGTTTTAAATTAATGCATTCATTTGATCAGTATTTCTTGGTTTTACTTTCAGAGGCAGGGGAAGAAGGAATAAAAATGAGGAAGGAATAAGGTCAGCCAAGCAGCATACCCAAGGTACTGGAAACATCTTTCCTAACACCAGTACTTCTGTTTGGTCTGTTTTACTTTAGTATCACAAATTCTCTAAGATGGGTGAAGATTACCTTATCTTTATACAAGCATAATGAAATGGAGCTCTAAACAATGTAGTGTTGTTTAAAAGCATTGATCAGTAATACTATCTGACTCTGAAGAAAGTATAATCAGAAATTCATGTCAGTCTCAAAAGCTTTCTTTATTCCTGAGGTTTCAGCATGGTTATTTGGTGTCTCTGCAAGTTAACTCAGAACACAATTGCAAATATCTAACTGGGTGCCATCTATTTAAATATACTGCTATATTAAAGTTCTTGTGATCAACAGTTACCTGAGCTGAACAGAGCAAACCAGTCAGCAGTCATTTGTGCAGTGTCAGCATAAATACAGACCATCTTTCTATTACTACTTGAAAGTAGGACATTTACTCAACCACAATTACAAGTGTTAGAAGTACAAAACCTTTAAATCTGTAAGAGAACTAATACAGGACTGTAGGGGTGACACAGCTCCTTTTGTTTTGTTTGAGAGTTGTTTATTTTATCTCAAAGTATGAATATGGATAGGACCACACAGCCCTGCAGATTACCTCAACAAGCATCTATTCATTCCAAAAGATTACATGTATTCTGAAAGTAAAATCTTATTTATTTTGCAATTAGCAAGGTAAACATTTTCTTCACCATGATGTTTCTAGTCCCATGCAGTCCAACTGGCTAGTGTTAGAACAGAAAACATCCTCCATGTAAACAATTACAAAACAAAACAAAGAAACAACATCAAAACACAAAATAAAATATCCCCAGGCTTCCCACAGCTACCAAATTCACAGATTTTCCTGCTTCGATTTCTTTGGGTGCATGTGACTATAAGCAGTAAGCAGTTAAACACTGTATTCGCTTTCCCCATTAAGAAAGATACAGCCGAACTCTGTTCCTCTGCAATTCCATTGAGGGCTTACCTGGCTGCTATCATGGGAGCCTGTAAACACTGTTCAGCACTGCGTGACAGAAAGGGGGAGAGGGTGGTTTTAAACCATGGAGTGGAGATGATTTAGGAGTTTCCAGAGTGTTATTAAGAGCACCACAAACTAGGAACCCCAATTACTCCTTTAATTTCATGGCAGGCTTTCAAGCATTTCTTAGAAATTCCTAAGCACCTTTCTTTGAGATCTTAAAATGGGAGACTGGAGAATTTCTTCACCAGAGATGGTGCTACAGGCTATTAGTGTACTGCAAAACGGTAGCTGCCACGAGTTTTGCGTGTAAGCACTTTAACAGAGGAAAACATCACAGACTAGACTCTTCAGAGCTTACTTCAGACAGGTAACAAAACTGGAACCAACATCATCAGAAAGCACTTGTCCTAGATACTGAGCTATAAAGAAGCAAAATAATTGTGTCTTCTTGACAATGTTGAGATTTAGTGTTAACAATAAAGAGTTACTCCAAATTTTTCAGACTGCTTTTTAAACAACAGGAAAAACCTCCCACTAACAAATTTTTACCTCTTTCTTCAAAACTGAGATTACTTAGACAAACAAAAAGAGTAACCCCCTTTCCAGGTTCTTTGAGTACCATATTTTAACATAAGAAGTAATTATAAACTACAAAACATTCAGGATTAAGACTAAAAGCCAGTTATGAAAAGTAAGAAAAAATCCAAGTTAAAGCTGTGAATTTTTTACTTTCAAAGAACTCAGTTATTTGAAGCTAGTGAAGCACACGGTTTGTGCTTAGACAGTGCATAATGAAGGCCACATACTCAAAGTCAAAACAATAAATAAACATATTCACACTAAAAATCCTCAGTACCACAAACATACTTAGCAAGTTCCCAAATACTGCAAGGACCTAGCCCAGCCTATCTCCATGTTTTATTTCTCCTATTTTCTTTTCCTTTTTTCTGGGGGGTGGGGTGTGTGAGAGGGAGTAATTGCTCATTTTATTACAGCTTATGTTTAATTAAGCTGTTCCACATTTCTTCCTCATAAGCAGTTTCTTATTGTGGGACTCATTCAGGTCCCGTTTACAAGTAACTTGCAGGACTTTCAGTCAGTTCCCATTTCCCAAAGCACAGTGCCACTTCCATGTCCCTTATGCATGTGATTCCACTCTGTGGGAGTAAGACACTGAAGAAACAGGGGATTTCGGAAAGCATGTGCAAGTGTTTTCTAACAACATTCAACAGCAATCTAAACATTAAGTCAGCAAACGTGATGAAACACTACAAACTGCTGTAAATGACATTAAAAGACTCCAGTTCCAGTACCTACTTCACATGGTCCAGAAAGACTCTACTTTGAGTTTTTTTATTGCAGTTAAGTTTAGGACTTAATCTATTACATCTTTACATGGGAAGAAGCAGCCACTACATAACTAAAAAGCAAGGTCTGGAGTGGTGCAATGGATCCATGTGTCACACAGACATTCCTGACTCTTAGGGTAGTGGGACAGGGGGACCAGGGGGCAGTGACGATACTTTCAAATGAAAGTAAAGACAACTTTCTAAGTGCATAGCTATAAAACAAAAGCATCTGAATGTCTATACTTTGAAAAAAGGTATGCAAATAACAAATATTTTAAAAATGTGCTGGTACTGTAAATAGGTACACACAAGTATGTCTGCTGCACATATTTTTCCATGTGCAAATATATACCAAAGCCTACCTTTCATACGTGTGCTTTGAGCTAAATGCGTGTTAGTGCCCTGCCAATAAAAAAATATCCACAGCAACAGGGAAAACATACAAAGAAGGTGAACTCCAATTCTACCTCAATTTCCCATACCCACAAAAAACAAAACCTCAAACCCAAGAAGTAGCATAAGATAGCACAATAGGGTGGAGCTCAGGTTAAACACAAGGACAACAGACTTGCCTGTATATACCTTTTGACCCCACAATCATCCCTATTTACGCAGGGGCATACAGAGATTATTCACCTTCCTGGCCAAGGCAGGAAGTGAGGCTGCTGGGCAAATATCAGTGTACAATTATTGGTGCTTTTGTAACATATGTGTGCCTGCTTTGGGGGTATTCATGAATTAGGCTAGAAATTAGCATGAAACGATGCGCATAAAACTGTCTCCTGCTGCTCTTAACTTTCTTAACCAAATATTGTCAAATTAGCAGCAACCACACTTCCCACTAAGGGCTGTATATTTACATGTTTTAAAAATCAAAAGCTATTTTTGGATTTATGTGAACCAAAAAAAGGAGCTGGCTTTGTATTCCTTCAAGGAGGAAATAAACTCCATGCCCATACATTTGCTGCCTCTGTCAAAAGTGGATGACTGGATTCTCATTTATAGAGACCAATTTTTAAATGAAGCACCTTAAGAAGTTACACAAACGACTTGCCGACAAAGCTTCCTTCTTCAAAAGATTAAAAACTGAATGCACGCAGGGGGAGTAGCAATGCCATCTCAGACATGCAAACGTTCTCTGAAAACCACTGACCAGATTGGACACACAAGCTTAATGGGGAAAACAGTCTTCAGACCTCTGCAGCGGAAAGGGTTTATTTACAAAATTGGAACATAATGTTGTTCAGAGGATGGCTAGGAAGAAGAATAGAAGAAAGGAACTGTTTGACAGTACATTAAAAAAATGACTGCAGCAGTCTTTAAATCACAACATTAATACAGCCCTCTAGTAAGCAAAGGTATTAGCACAATTGCAAACAGAATAAACTTGATGGTCCACTGGTCTCTTTCAGTACAGTAACTTGTGTTCTAGGATATTTGCCATAATACACAAAAGTCAAAAAAGTTGTTACTTGAAGAGTGTGGAATTAAACAAAGACACAAAGCAGGTAAAATTCAGCCCACGTTAACCTGTCATTCCACAGGATAGTCGCACAGTTCAGGGCCACCAGCTCAGTCTTCAGGTTGGAAGGGTAACAGGTGTCCCTCCTGTACCTACCATGCATGAGAACTCCCAGTATCATAGGTTATTTATTAGTAGCCCTACAATATAACATGATAGTACCCTTGCCTGATTACAGTGTTTCTACAACTGGTATTAGGGAATGGGGTGCATACGCATTCTTCTGCATAGTTCATACATACTGCTTGTACCTCACCAAAAGGCTCCCCAGACAGCTTCAACAAATGGCATAAACTTGAAAAATACATACATGCTCACTTTACCATGACAGTAACTTGTAGCATGTACTCAGCTTCCTTCAGTAACAACATAGATACCATTTATCTTTGGTTTTCCACTAATTTTTGATGCAATGGAAACAGAATTTCAGACACATTAAAAAAAAGAATCTAACTCCTACAAGACTGAATACCACATAAAAATGTCAAATAAATCTGCAAATAGCAAAAGAGTTGTATCACACAGATGAACTATATGTAGGTATTTTTGCTAAGAATGTTTGGTAGAAGCAAAGTGCACAACATATTTAGTTCTACAGTTTCATTCTAAATGAGAAAGGGTTGTTTCTTTCTTATTTTTCTCTTCAATCTAAAATGATGTTTCAGAGACAAACCCTGAAGGACTCTTTCAAGGACTGAAAATTCCTGCCTATTTAGTACTGAACACTGATCAAAATTATGCTGAAACACTGCAAGATTCCATTATTTATTAAAAAAGTCAAATGTGTGGATATAGACTGTTAAGAAAGATTAGTTTAACAAGCTTTCATAATGGGTAAAAGCAGTTTATAATCTGAGGAAAAATAAAAGAAAAAAGAGGTAAGTTTGATCCACCAACAGCTACACACCAGTAGTTTAAATTTTCTAAACTAAAGCCATTTAATAGGAAAAACATGCATCTAGTACAAGTACAGCGATAACTGCATTTGATTGAACAAACCTTAAAAAAAAATTGCTGAATGCAGAAAAGCTGAAAAAAGCTCCACCAGCCCCAAATATCAACCTGTGTAACACTTGCAAATTTAAGCAGTATGCATTTCAATACATTTGTAACAACCAGGCACAATGAAGTTCTCATTGTGTAAGGTAAGCTTGCACTTCAGGAATTCAGCATTTCAAGAATACAGAAACATTACTTGCAGTATACATGGAATATACTTAGCACTGTACCTCCACCATCAAAACAGAAGCCTAGAAACACAATGTGAAGATAATTTCCTAAAACAATAACTGCTTAAAAATACTCTTCAGGTTCTCACATAACTCCTTTATTAACATCTTAATTGATTTTAAGTATCCCAATGAACATTACTCACGTAAGTAGTCTCCATAAACCTTAGCAGGGTTACTCCTGAAAGTAACAGCTCACCCAAGTTCAAAATGTACAGATTTTTCCTTAAAGCATTTACAGAGAATTTACGAAGCACTTAGAATTACCATCCTTACTTACAAGTTCATGATTTTTTCCAATGGTACCTTTCACAGTTCTAAAAACAGAGGGGCTGTAAAATTTTAGAAAACACTACCTATGAGTAATACAATTTCATGAACAATAAGAAATCCAAGAGAAGAAGAAAAAAAACCCCAAAAATACTTAACAGGATCTAGGATGACTGCCCAAAATAGCTTCCCCCACCCCTAAAAAACACATATACACACAGATAATTACTGCTTACTGGGTTTTGGGGAGGAGCTTATACCCAGCAGTCACCCAACTGGGGGGAAAAAAATCATATAAATACTCAAGGGTGACACTTGAAATCATCAGCTTCTGCTCACTCACCAGTGGCAGAAGAACTCCTCAACAGAGGAGGATCCACTGCTCTACTACTCTGCATTGGAGCTCCACAACATTCTGGTATGTTATAATTTTATTTAATTTTATTTTGTTTTGAAGGTAACTTCTACAGGGTAGACACATGTTGGGGAGGGAAGGGGTTTGATATTTAAAGGCCAGTGACAGCAACCTTAATGCCACTGGGGCTATTTGAAAGGCTACAGATTAAAGCCTGGTTTCAAGCAAGGCAATGTGAGTTTTGCCACTGATGCTGAAGGAGCCAGGATTTCATCCATTGTTTACTACAGCCTTAGACAGAAGCAATAAGGTTGTGGCAAGATGTCTACACATTTCCACTGATAACTTTTCTTCATTTCAGGAGTTTTGACATACACAATGGCTGAATTTACTTTAGGAGCCCTAGTGTAACTAGAAAAATAATCACTGTTTCTGAAGACAGTGCTTTTGAATAAGCTGGCATCCATTTAAAATTATTCTTTCATTAAGAGTGACACTATTGCCTCTAAGCTATCTATACAAGACCTCTATCATTCAAAGTAATAGCAATAATAATTCCCTTTTTCTTTGATTTTTGACAACTAGTGAAAGCAGTAGGAAGCACACGCAAATTAGTGTTACTTTTAATACCAATACTGTAAGAAAACTCATTATTCACTCAGGCACAAGAAACAGAACTGAACTGCTTTTCTTTTTAACAACCTTTTTCTCCCCTTTCTAACACAGAACAGATTTGGAAACATGCACTTACAAATATCCTTACTGCTGCTGTTTTGTCTGAACATTGTCCATGGTAGCGATGGATATTTTTCTGAGCGATATCAGAAACAATCCAGCATCAAGGGGCCACATTTTCTACCATTCAATGTAAAAAGTCAAGGTAAGTTTACTATTCTTTTAAATGATAAACTAACACAATTATTCCTAGTGGGTCAATACCTGAACACAAACTCTTTGTTTATACTACTGGTATTCAACTTTCACTAGCAGTTTAGTTTATTAAAGTAATGTTATCAGTGCAGAATGATCTGGCAGTTGCCTCCTATTGACAAAGATGCACACTTGCCACAGACAATATTTTTTTAACACAATCACTAAAGGCGTATACAGCAATAGCAGAATCACAGCTACAGATCTGATCTTCAGAAGTGGGAATAATACAACATGATTGTGTGCATAATTATGTACATGGTAATTATCCACAAATTTCTTGATTCAACAGTAGGTTTTCTAACAATAGACCTGTCATCTACAATATTCAGAAAGAATTTTTACATTCTATGATGTTATCTCTACTCTAAACAGACCTTAGGTGTGAATTTCAATATATATCTGATACATATGGCCAAATGAAGGCAAAAAAAATCACAGAATGTTTTGGATAGAAGGGACCTTAAAGACCATCTAGTTCCAACCCCCCTGCCATGGGCAGGGACACTCTCCACTAGACCAGGTTGCTCAGAGTCTCATCCAGTCTGGCCATGAACACTTCCAGGGATGGGGCATCCACAGCTTCTCAGTGCCTCATCCCCCTCTCTGAGAAGCAATAAATTAATATCTAGTCATAAAAATATGACACAAGCTTCTACATAGTGTTTTAATAAGTGATTTAAGCTTATACTTCAATTATCACACTAATCTCATAGTGATGTAACAATTCTAGCTTTATTATAAAACGTTCATTTCATAAAGCAGTCTGTATAGGCAATATAGAATTGCAATGCTACATATTGTGACATCTTATTTCTGGGTATCCTCTCTGTCCTTGTAAGTCAAACGGGCAGCTATACTTGGTGTTTGAAATTATGAGTTATGTATTTTTCCATGCTTAGGACAAAGCTTGTTTAAAAACTTGAAATCAAAATTTCTGACTTCCTAGATGCCAGTTTTATTTGACGAACTGTCCCCCAAAGGATGATCAGTAATTTCTACTCAAAATTATCATCAATAAAATTAGAAAAACTAAGTCTTCCTTGTAAACATCCCTCTCTCTCCCCTCCCTCCTCCCCAATATTATTTCAGACATCAACAGGCTATTCAGAATAACTTTCACTTCTGCTCTACCCCATCTACTTTTGGTTGCAATAAACATACTTGGATACAAATGAGAAAGGCAAATGAGGGACTCAGAAGACAGGATTTGCAAGTAAGCTTCTTCTAAAATGTCCAGAAAAAGGACATTTTAGTCTCTATCTGCATTAGAAAATAAGGTAGCACAACAGAAGCAGATCTAGAGAGCAGAATAGTTGCTGTTCAGGACATAGCATCCACATTACCTTCATTTAGGAGGTTTTGCTTCACATTAGTTCTACTCTGAACCTATGGATTGGATGCTCATAAGCAGCATACACTGAGTCTAAAGATGCAGTCCTGGTCTCAGCCGAACCAGCTCCAGCCCACGTGCTCCAAGAACACTCTGCAGTAAGAACCAAGTGAAAGCAGCATGGCTGGGAAACAGCCCCCCAAAATGTTCTTCCGAGCTGTACCAAAGTATTGTGAGAGTTTTACGCCTTGCCTTTAGCACAAGGACTTTCTGGAATCCTACCAGCACGCTCAGACTGAATTTAGGTACACATAAAGAGCTACTCTCAGGACTTACTAACTGAAATTCCCATTGGATTAGAGTTGCATTTCCTCCCTCTTCCCTCATGAACTTTTCATAGTGTTTTTCCATTACTTTATTCAGAATAATTTACATATTTATATTATTTTTAGGTGAAGTACGATATTTACTAGGTTATCCTCTACCATGCTTCACTTACTCTTCATACAGCTCAGTTTCTTTCTTCTCTATAGAAAAGATTTGGAAAGGGGGAAAACAGCAGCAAATTAAGAAAAAGGAAGGAGTGGGGTAGAGAAGAAATGGGCTGAAAGAAATGAACTGTCTTGAACTAAAGTTTCACTTTATATACTAACACAGAACCTATTGTGCACTAAACTTTGTATTTAGAATAAGAATGATGATATCAGCATGCGAGAAGTGTGAAATGCTGTCTATTTAGGAAAGGTAACAAAGACAATGTGTTAGACCTCAAAAGCAGGAACAGCCAACAGTTTCACAGACCGGGGAGTCCAGTCTTTCAAAATTGCTTGACAAAGCTTCATTTGGGCAACAAGCATCAAAACGGGGGACTGGAAAACTACTGCTATTCTTCCATCTGGGAAACAAGCATCCTATAGAGGGTTTTTATTAGAGTTTAAAGAGGGCAGACTATTAGAGATGATAATTTCTAGTCTGAGGCTATCATGGAAGAATAAAACAGGAGACTACAGAACCAAATTCATCTAACTATTGTCTAGTCAGTTATTCTGTATGCAGGTAGCTCAAGCAGCATATGGCAAACTTTTCATCGTAGCTTACTTTTCCTATCTGGTCACCAAACACTGGGTTTAAAGATCTAGTTACCAATAGATTACCTTTCTTTTTTGTACAGCTTTGTCAAAAAGCAGCCTGGAATATTTCAGTCTAGACCCAAACTGGCAACTCAGGGCAACATGTAATAGATCATACAGTTTCTGTTGGCAATTATAACCTATTAAAGCTTAATTTAATTTGGTGACAATATTCTAACAGTTAAAAATCTTGTTCTTGACAACTCTCCAGTCAGAATATACTTTCCTTTTCTGTATGTATTTAGTGTTACCATTTTTAAAGTATTCTAGGACATAATTTTTGAACGAGTAGCTCTTTGGCTTGAAATCTTTGAAAAGTCCTAGTTGACAACAATCATTGCATTAAGTCTGACTGTTCAGCAATGCTTAAACAAGCCATTATTGCAGGTTATGTTAAAGTCTTCATACTTTATTCAATACATAGATAGAGTTTGACTGCACTAAGAGAACATAAACCAACTTTGCATCGAGATATGTGCCAAGACATATAAAAGAGTAGCCAACAACTACTTCAGTTTTTCTGGTAAAAATCCCACTACAATAATGTGTTCAGCTGTCCATTCCTCATAGGACCTACCATTGTCTCTAGACAGCACAATTAACAGACATTTTAATCTAAGAGCAGCACAACTTTGAAACAACACAGCTCCTCACAAAAGATCTCTGACATGAACACTAACAAAGCCTTTCGCATCTTATGCAAGAAAGCAGCACCCACCACTTTGTGAACCTAGGACTGACATGAAGGAACATCTAAAACATGGTAAAAAACAGGAAATAGAAGCACTCTGAAGCTGAAGTTTGATTAAATTTGTCACCAAAAAAAAAAAATTAGAACAAGTGCAATAGCTGCATGTTACTTAATTACATCTGAATAAAATGAGTGTTGCCCCCCTGCAAGAATGAGATTCTGTTCTTTAGCAGTCAGAGTGAATTTATTTGGCAGGCCTGGACATAGCTTCTTGAGTTATGGTTATGAAAGTGCAGACCTGGCAGGGGTCACTGTTGTCTTCTGCCAAAGAACCCACATAAATGCTTGGGTTTGGATGTGATGCAGTTGATGTAAAAACCTGGTTGTGTTTTTCCCCTAATGATTTACAATTGAAACTACATTAGTTCAGGAACCTATTTAGGTATTTGTGCAGGGGTTTTGATCTGACCTCCCTGGGTTCTCCAGTGTGAACGGATAGTTTTTGAAGTTCAAGTCATAGACAGAACCCAAGCAATAAATTCAGAGTCCTCTGTTAGATGGCAGCTGTCTTATCTGCAGTGAAGAGAACATTTGCATGCTACTTCTGCTGCAGGGTATATGTTAATTCTGACAGGCTTAAGGCTTTTCCAAATTACTTTTTCATATGATATAGTTCTTAAAATTTGCCATATCTTATGTCACCTTTATAACAAGCAAACCAATTTGCAATTGCACTCTACTGAATCTGGGAGTTCAGTTGTAAGAAATCCAACAGTATCAGTAAGATACGAATAGCAAAGAGTGCACCAGGCTTGCCACTGGTAGTCACAGATTGCACAAGCTCCTTTGCAGCTGAGAAGGATGTGTGTTTGCATTTTTGGGGTGTCAGTAAATCACACATTGCTTTCTTCCAATGTGTAGGATTTTAATGACTATCTTCCTTTTCATTGCCTTAAGGAGGGTGAGATAGGAAGGTGTGCAAAATAAGGTAATATGTATTTGTGTTCATGTTATGCACCAGCAAGAAAGAAAACGCACTCTCTGTATTTCTTAGATAAAAACAATTTCCCTGGCAACACAGGAAGAAAGCAACTTTGGCAGATCCAGTATCCAACTAAAATCAAATGTATTTCATATACACATTTATATTTTAAAAAATACAACATGTACAAGAATACTTTTCTTCCTCCATCTTATTTTTGTTTCATAAAAACTAACCACAGGTTGGAAAAAGCAATTTATTATCGAAGAGACAGCAGAATAGTCATGGCATAAACTTTCATATATATGTATCTATACATGCACACTCACACTGCTCTCTTTGTAAGAGACTGAAATGCAAACATTAGCTGAACCAATTGTTGATCTTATCAATCTTTTCTAAAGAAACACATAGAATATGTTGCCACTATAAAAACCAGAGTCCAGGCTCTTCCTATATCCTTCAGTTTTTACTTTTAAAATGAGCTCTTAAATTAACATTCATCATAGGTATAGTATTTTGTTCTAGAATGCTCCCAGTTACTGCAAACTACTGAAGTAGTCTTAAAATATCCATGTTAATCTTGTCTATAATGTCCTACAAATTAGCATCCTAATTCCAACAGAAGCTGCAAGCTCCCTGAAAGTGCACAGAAAACTAAGCAGTGAGCCTGTTTGTTTATTCCTCTATTTGTGACATTTGGTTAAGTGGCTCCACCTGCTGTTTTGATAACTAAGAAAATAAAGCACTATTAAAACCACAAAACAATGCTGGAATTCTGACTGCAGTAAGATGAATTATCAGTTATCTTGCCAGCGTATGAATTTTTTATGGCAAACAAAAAAATCTTTAAACAGTATTTGAAAATATAACATTCATATTTACGAAAATGTAACATGCATGTTTACAAAAGAAAAAAAACAACACACACCAAAAAAACAGAACCATGGCCACTTGTGGTACTCTTAAGGAAGAAAGGACAAAAAACTCACTACTTAAACGTAGCACCAAATAGTTTCAGAAAAGCAGCTACACCTGCACAGGAAGCTTTCTCTGGTTTCATTCATGATCAAGATACAAGTCTGATAACTTGCTAAATCAGTTACCCGGAGTTTTCTTCTTTGTTAGTCTGCATTTACTTGCACAGCATCTTTTAAACTCTCTGATGACACTAAACGTATCGAAGCCCAAAATATTTCTAGAGACCTTCCAGCTCACAACACAACACCAACACATTTGCACTTTATTATTCCTAAGAGCTCTGAGACACATTTTCCCTGAACACCAGGTTTCTGCTGACTAAACACAGTATTACAAACTTGACTTCTATGAGGTTCAAATTAAGTTAACCCTTCACACATTTCACCGCCATGCTAAAAGTCTGCAAACCTGTTGTAGCTGCCCTGGTTGACCTGGTTTTGTCTCTCTCACAGGTGTGCAGATTAGGGGTGAACAAGGACCCCCTGGCCCCCCAGGCCCTATTGGACCAAGAGGACAACCAGGTCCTGCAGGAAAGCCAGGGTTTGGAAGTCCTGGCCCCCAAGGCCCCCCTGGTCCCCCAGGACCACCTGGATTCTCTGCGGTTGGAAAGCCAGGCATGCCAGGTCTACCAGGAAAGCCAGGAGACAGAGGACTAAATGGTGAGAAAGGAGAAGCTGGACCTATTGGGCTCCCAGGTGCAAGAGGGCCGCAAGGACCCCCTGGCACTCCTGGCCCTTCAGGACTGTCTGTTCCTGGCAAGCCAGGACCACAAGGCCCCCCAGGAGCTCAAGGGCCGAGGGGCCTCCCCGGTGAGAAGGGAGAGCCAGGTATTCCTGGTATAAATGGACAAAAGGGAGAAAATGGATTCGGCGTTCCAGGCCGCCCAGGTAACAGGGGTCTTCCAGGCCCACAGGGACCCCAGGGCCTCCCTGGTCCTGCTGGAATAGGGAAGCCTGGTGAAAATGGTCTTCCAGGTCAGCCAGGTATGAAAGGTGACAGAGGTTTACCAGGTGCACCCGGAGCAGCTGGTATCCCAGGTCCCCAGGGTCCCCCAGGAGAACCTGGAGAAGCTGGCATTGGCAAGCCTGGGCCAATGGGACCACCAGGAGCAGCAGGCATCCCTGGAGCCAAAGGACACCCTGGACCTGCTGGCTTGCCTGGATCCCCAGGTCTTCCAGGATTTGGAAAGCCAGGATTGCCTGGGATGAAGGGACACAGAGGGCCTGAAGGTCCTCCTGGCCTTCCAGGACCTAAAGGAGACCAAGGCTCAGCTGGTGTGCCAGGAGAACCAGGGCCTGCCGGGCCACCAGGGAACATGGGCCCTCAAGGACTCAAAGGCTTGCCTGGTGAGAATGGCCTGCCAGGACCCAAAGGTGACATGGGCCCTGCAGGACCCCCAGGATTCCCAGGAGCCAAGGGTGAACGAGGTCTACCAGGATTAGAGGGAAAACCAGGATACCCAGGCGAGCAGGGTCTTGCTGGTCCTAAGGGACACCCAGGTTTCCCAGGTCCAAAAGGTGACACTGGCCATGCTGGGCTGCCTGGCTTGCCAGGTCCAATGGGTCCGCAAGGAGTTAAGGGAGTGCCAGGGATCAATGGTGAGCCAGGTCCCAGAGGGCCTTCAGGAATACCCGGGACCAGAGGCCCCATTGGACCCCCTGGCCTGCCAGGAGCCCCCGGTGCGAAAGGTGAGCCAGGAGCACCAGGACTACCAGGCCCAGCAGGTATTTCTACGAAAGGCTTAAGTGGACCCATGGGACCACCTGGACCCCCTGGGCCTAAAGGTAACAATGGAGAGCCTGGCTTGCCAGGCCCCCCAGGTCCTCCTGGTCCCCCTGGCCAAGCTGTAATCCCACAGATGCCCGAAAGCTACATTAAAGCAGGAGAGTCTCGGGAGCTATCAGGAATGTCTTTCACAAAAGGAGTAAACCAAGCTCTTACAGGGATGCCAGTGTCTGCTTTCAGTGTCATCCTCTCAAAAGCCTACCCTGGGGCAACAGTGCCCATCAAATTTGATAAAATTTTGTATAATAGGCAGCAACACTATGACCCCAGAACAGGAATCTTCACCTGCAGGATCCCTGGACTGTACTATTTCTCCTACCACATACACGCAAAGGGAACAAACGTGTGGGTTGGACTCTACAAAAATGGGTCCCCACTCATGTACACCTATGATGAGTACAAGAAAGGGTACCTCGATCAGGCTTCTGGCAGTGCTGTCATCGATCTCATGGAGAACGATCAAGTATGGCTGCAGCTGCCCAATTCAGAATCTAATGGTCTCTATTCCTCTGACTATGTTCACTCTTCTTTCTCAGGTTTCCTATTTGCTCATAACTAACAACATCCCACATACACTGTCCTGACACACTCTCCTTCAGATCATTTTAACTGGGCAATGATCTGATTCATCATTAGCAGGTCATACAACTTCAATTTTGCAACAGAAATAGAGGAGGGAGTGAAAAGGTGGAAAAGATTGGTTAAAACCTAGTAGAAAAATATTGTATGTTTTTAGACAATTGTCATAAGAAATTTGTTTGAAGTGATCAACATGTCCAACTGAATGCAACATTAAAATATTATAAATTAATATAATGCAGTCTCTCTTTTTTTTTTAAATCAGAAATTCTATCACTTCTCACAACACATAAAGGAGCCAATCCAGGCCTCTAGATCATACTTCACAATACTTGAACTAACTGAAGATATTATTCAAACTGTCTCAGTTTGAATTCAGATGCAGCACAGTCATCACAACAGCTGGATAGTATGCTTTAGGAACATTAGTCTGCTATCTGACAACTTCATCCTCAAGCTATCAAGCACCAGTAAGGAAAACACAACTCTAATACAGTACATATCATATCACAGTTTTAATTTAGCTCCACTGCCCTAATTAATGAATAACTGCCTTGGAGAAAGGTAAATTTACAAATTATCTGTTGTGGAAGATCTAAGACTTTCACAATATGAAACAGCAACCAGATTGGAAGTCTAGAAATCCACTCAGCTTCACTCCATGCATGTTTTGTAATCTGAAGCAACAAACTAGTTCAATATTTTTAAACTCCTAACATTCTGTAAAACTACAATGCTCTGAGTACAGTAAAACAACCATCACCAAATCCTGAACTCAAGAGCAAATCTCCACAAACATATAGACACTCACAAAAATCACAACAGCTCTAACCACTCCAAAATTGGAGACAATCTTTGTGCTGTTTTTTTCTGAAACAGTTAACGCCTTTAAAGCACACCACACCCAGGACTATATTTTACTTAAATGAAAGTATCAGATGATGACAGTAATTAGTCAGTAGACAATCATATTTACCATACCTACATATGCTCATGTCTCACAAACATTAGATGTTACATTAATCTGTTACAGCACTGTGAAAAGTTAATGGTATAAAGTAAGCTAACGTAGTAAAATTTTCAAACCATAACAGTTTGATTACGTTTATTTCAATGAAAGTTACCATTCACATGCTTTAAAAGTATCATATACATAAAAACCTTATCAACTCTTAAACTATTATTTTTAGCTTATTTTTTTAAACAGAAGATTTTAATCACTTGAACTAAAAGTATGTAGGCCTATGTTAAAAGTTTTGTGATACTGGCATTTCTTCATGAAAGCAGAACCTGAGGCTTGATATATTGTGGCATCTGAAATCAGCAAATTCCTAAATACATGATAATATGCTGGGATTAATAAAAAAAGCAAGGACACATTTAGGTTGATCCATCATTAGCCAAACTACATAATGTTTTGGAAACTGTAAATAACTACCAAGAAGTAACTTTGCAGAGGTATTTTTTTTCTGCCCTTATTAAGTGTTGCTAGATAAGGAAGCCTGTGGCTTATTATTTTACCAAAGTATAACCTAGGTCCTTAAGTAGAGTGTGTAACGTGAGATGTGCTCGTTTTAGCAGCCAAGTAGACCCAGGCAAGCGAATTGATACTTCTATTATAAACATCCCACACAAATGTTTGCATGGAAATAATTCAGTAGACAGTACCACAATTTGTAAGTAGCAATTCCGTGATGCTTGTCTTTTAAGCCAAAATTATTTTGGCTTGAAACTCAAGACACTTGAGTATGAATTGTCTATCCCCACTTTTCTACCTTCCTGTTTCAGGCCAACTATTAATTACAGATCTCCTAAGAATTATCCCTTTTTTGCATTAAAAATGTTTTCTTATGCAGAATTAGGTCAACAGCACTTTCCAGTATTTAAAGATCGCATGTGCTGCCTCCAATACGTTCAACGCATCTGGTACTTTTCTTTCAGAAACAGAGGGACTGCAAACCAGGTCTGGAGAATACTGCTCAGTAGTTGTACAGTTTCTGGTTAATCACACTGCATCTGAAATGTATACCAAAGCTCATATCTAAAGTCGCTGGAGGTGCTTGCTGCTCAGTAGTCCGTTTCTATCCTGCAACTCAATTAACTAGCCTCTGCACAAGACTGTTTTTAAAAGTATGGTTCACCAATTCTTACCATCCGTCCACTTTAAATCAGCTTTTGTCCTTTAATGTCTTTGTTCCTTGAATGAACACATAGGACTTCAAATAGTTCTACCTCAAATAGTGCACCTCAAGCCCATCTTTTTGAAGAAGGGTTTTCATAACTCTTCAGACATTAAGCCATTAATAAAGCCTCTCTTAACACTGAAAAACTAGAGATTACACAGAAGTTGTGGCAGAAGCCTAACTTCTATCTTGATTTTAGCTTTGGATTCTCAATTTCAAGGGAACCTTGAGAATGTCTGTAAGATTTCTAATTTTGTTTTAAAATATTTTCTCCACATAAAGCTCTTCCAGAAACCACATCTTTTATGGATCATGGGCAGTAAAGAAAACTCAATATAAGATTGAAATGAAAACATAGGAGCCTTTAATAGTACAGAACTCACTTCCAAAAGGCTTCAAAAAGATTCCTGAGACAAATATCAGTAGTTCTTAAGTGTTTGACCACATGAAGCACCCAAAAAAATCTCTTCTGTATTTAGCTGGAAAGCAAAGCAGAGAAGTGTTACAATTTGTTTGCTTCCACCTTTGTTGTCATTTTCACAATTAAGACAAACAATGATCTCTTATCACTGGACCACATCAGCATTAGGATTTTCTAGCATTTTGCAGCATTTTGGAAGAGTCTTTCCTTTTGGCCAGAAAAGCATCTTTGCTTTTGTTTGTTCTGTCTCTAGTTGCATATAAAGGATATAGTGCACATATCACAAACATGTACATCCACTATCTTCTCCCAAGACAACAGGGTAATAACAAACTTGCAATCAGAAATCCCTGTGTGTGTACACAAGCGCAACACACTTGTTTTTGGGGAGAGAATAGAGTTGTTTAGAAAGATCCAAAGTTTTCCTTACTGAAGTAACATTTTCCATACTTCAGCATGCCACTTCAGAATACTGATCAATCACATAAAAGACAAAATGTAAGTTACTAAAGAACAGGTGGTAAGCCTAGCACTTACTGTCTCTGATAATTTTCCTGTTTGTAAAAGACTGTCAGTGACAAATTTCTTAAATGCACCCTTGGGATGGGATCTGAGAGCAGATCCCATCAAGCCTTTTTAGGGGCAATTTATAAAGTCTCTGCTGCCAAATTATCCCCGATCTTTTTACTTCCAAAATGAAATATAATCTTATGAACAGATCCAAAATATTATTACAAATATGTAATTTTCACTATATAACCACAAATGCTAGTTTTCCAACGTGTAAGGAAAATGATAGGGAAAGACAATCATGGAAGGCTGAGAGAAGGCAGCCTCTAAGAGAAGGCATTTTACCACATTCTGCTCTAATAACTTATATCAGGCAGCTTCCTCCTACAACAACCATTAATTTTTCAGTCAAACAATCACTAAATCTGAAATTTTTCATGTGGAAATAATTATACAGTACTTCAAACCCTCCTTACTCCTCTATAGATGAAACTTTATTTCCAATGTGTAGTGGACCTTTGTCCACATACTTTTATACAGTGTTAAATACACTGCCACATGCTGTTTCTTTTAAAATTGCTCTTTATTAATTTATATAGAATATAAACCAAATGAAACATATACAAACTAATGTTCATCACCTTAAAGCTGCAAAAAATTTCAATAATGAGATTTACAAAAAGGTTTACTCAAGTAATTTGATGCTCAACTTGGACATCAATTGCAGAGGGCATTCTTGCAGGTATTATTATGTAAGAGTGACCATTTTGAAAATACGAATGTCAGTGTTCATTGCTATCTGACATCATGGTTTTCTGACAGTATTGTTTTATAGATTCCCCCACATTCTTTTGAGTTATTCTTCAGAAAGGAAGTTCTGAATAACCATTAAGATAACACTATTATTAATTACTATAACTAATAAGACTATTTTGGAACCCTCTTACTCTCCCCCTGCAAGCCTCAGTTCTTTACTTCTGTACAAGTGGAATAGTGGGTTAATACCCTTCATTCAGCTGAGTCAGGACAATCATGGCTATCTGAAACCGCCATCAATAAAAAATATCACAGGGCAATTATCTAAGGCAATTACCATAGCTAAGACAATGAACAGCAAAATCCACCAGACACCTGATTATGATCAAAGAAATCATGTGAAAAAGAGAAGGGGCATAAAGAAACAAGGGCATACTGACAACAAACCAAAGTGACTTGCAAACACTTAAAGATTTCAAAAAATAAAACGGTCAGTCGTTCTGCTCCGTCACTGACAATGGCACTACTGAGACGGTATTTCGACTTGGGAACTCTGTGTCTCCTCAACTGACTGCTTAGCAAGTTTGCTTTCGGAATTTTACCTTGACTAACTGTTAATGAGCAGTCCTTTTCTGTGAAGGGTTAAAGCCTCTACAAGGCATCTGAGGGCATGGAGTTAAGTCAAGAGGCTGTGGTTTTCAGGTCAGGCTCTGGGCTAAGACAGACAGTAGGGCTTCGTGGTATGTAGACGTTGGGCTGAAGCCAGATTTAGGAGTTTCCTCAGGAAGTTAAGTGTGCAGCTGAGAAAAAAAAAATTATCATCTCTTTGGCACAATCTCATGAGAGAAGGTAACACTATTCTCATTGCACAGAGAGACCTGAGGCAAAAAGAGATACTCCATGGGAATATCACAGGTAAGTGATAGAGGAAGACATTTTCTGCTTTTTCCAATTCCCTGTTTAGTGCTTTATCCACTGGACCACATTGTTAAAAGGAGAATAAGACCATTATGAAGCCTTTCAAAGCGATGCATGACAGACCATAGTACTTTCATACATTAAAATATTTAAGTAGCATATACAATAAGCATTGTTTTACTTCTGATTTTTCAAAGCTTTATGCAATATAACTCATCAGTTACCACGTTTTCTTATATTTTCAACACTGGTGTGTATGTGCCTCATGACTTATAACTGTTATAAACTCAGGTGTATTAAATTAAGTACCAACCCTGATAGCAGTTAGAAAGGATGAATTCATCTCACACATCTGCTTGTATTCAGATTCCATGCTCACATACACAAATAGGTACTGGACAGGTAGGTATACGCATAAACATACACAGGTACACACAAGCAGACACTCACAGAAATAAAACTATTATTTCTGATTTCAAATATCAGACTGACTTCTGTTTGATGTCATTAACTTCCAAAGAACACTATTTAAAATTATACATTTTGCCAAACGCTGCATGATCCACACCTTTTAAAACAAAGAGCTTTCATGATTTGAAAAAATAATTAAGAAAAATGCTAGAAAATAGTTACAGTTGATTAGAATACATTTAATATCAACAGAAAACAAAGGATACGTTTATGTCACATACATGTGACATATGTCCTTCACAGTTCCTGAAGGACTTCTGAACTACAATCACAGTGTAAGCTTCAATAGAAACACAGTAACAACAACAAATAAAAACATTATAGGAATAACTTGCTGTCTTTTTCAATACACATCCTGACATCAACTTCTATTTTTGTTTGGAACCCCTCTGAGATATTTCTGCTTGAAAGGAGTACAGAAAGTCGTACAGCTCTGGCGAACTAAGTTTTACAAAGGTCCAAACTACACCTGTGCCTAATGAATGTTGCATTAACAGATGTAATTCTATCAGAAAATAGTATAAGAAATATTATACAGAATTCTGAACTGATCAGTATATAATCTTTTCACAAAAAAAAAATTCCAAACACCACAGTTGAAAATAATTTCAATTAATTGTGCGCACACACACAAGACGATTAACCTTTACTCTCAACTTACTATTTTATATGCCTAATGGAAACTCAGAAGTCTGAAGGAAGAAAAGCATTTCTAGTGAAGGCAATCCAAGATGTCTTCCAACCCTAATTTATACTGCAGTATTACAAGGTTGGCATTGGGTGGAGGAATGGTATTATTAAAAAAAAAATCCCCTGCAATTTCTAGTAAATTTCTAACAAAATAACAGAACTTTTTAAAGTTTTAAAAAATTGGAAAACAATCCCCTCACCATTGTGTCAATATCACATCAGAAATTCTAATCAAATCTAGATCCTAAAGAAAATGATAAAATATTAGTTAATACTTAATTTTTTTTCCCCAATGCATTTCTGATTTTATTTAGGAGTACAGCACAAGGAATAGAATCAAAATACAGTTCAAGGATGTCCACATTACCATACCAGTCATGGGAAGAAACCATTTTTTTTTCTGAATTCAGTGAATTTTAACATAATCACAGGTGTCGTTAAAAACAGCAAAACCATTTCAGCTAAACTAAATAGAAATAGTAATGATGAAGATATTCTATTTCAGGATAAACTTGTGTCTAATATGGATAAACTTGTGTCTAATATACAACTATTTTTAAGCTTAAAAAGTAAAGGCTGTGTTGAGTAACCTACAGCGTACTTGCAAATGTATTTGTTTTGGCAAGCACATGTAATGCTTTCAGCTAGCATAGTAAGTTTTCAGTGAACTCACTTACCTTTAAAAGCTGATATTTTATAATTGTGCTGGATAGCAGCAACCATGTCCTTCCAGAAGTCATATTTTTTCTGACCGTCATGCTGTAAGTTACAAAAGGAACCTAGTCATTATGTCAAGTATCAGCTATTTCGAGCTTTCATATTAAAACAGTGACAGAAATTACTTAATAAATAAAATATTTTGAAGCTGGAGTGTAACAGTCAGACAGCAGGATTCAGATGATCAGGACTCAGTACCCAGCTTGACCGTGAACTCTAGGTAATCACAGACAAGTTACCTCCCTACTTCAGAAGGATATGGTGGAGTGGGGGTAAGAAGGGGAAAGGATTCGTATTTGTGAGGAACTCTAAAACATTACAGCAGAAGGGGGCATTAGACAGAACAGCAACCTACTGAATGAGCCATCCCAATGACATTCAGGAAAGGAGTACCTAGAACTGCAAATACTGTACTTAATTAGCAGGTTGACATTATCTACAGCCTGGTACTTCTATCACCTTCCACACACCAATCTGGCAAAACCATCCACTGTAACTTAGAGATAATGCCCTTCTGCCAACAAGTCCACCCCAAACACCATATGAAATACTCTCATCCAGAAGCCAGGCTGAGCAATGCTGTGTTACACTGTACCCTGCAGAGTGCCAAACCCCAGAAGGGCAGGGGAAGGTGATCTGCACTTGTGAACATCCTCTCACGTTCCCAGAAAGTTACACAAGAGCTCCAGCTGAACCTCAATTGCCCTTTCAGCATCTCACCAAGGGAGAGGAAGAGATTCTCAACCAGCTGAGCTCCACAGCACTCTCAAACTCCACAAATTTTAGTGGAGTTTACAGTCACAGTATGAGGCAGTAGCAAAACAGGTGGTACAGTCTCTTTGAATTTGTACCCGACAGAAAGTATCATGTAGTGTTGTTACAGGCTTTCCACACCTACACGGGGAAAAATTTCCACGCAACTGTTAACAGATCTCACGGCATTGCCCTGTGTGTCCTGACCACTGCACTAATACTGAATAAGGACCTATTTTGTAAGCATAAAGCATTTTCTAGAGAGGGAAACATTCAGAAACTGAAAAAAACAATCCCACCCTTAACATCACCAACCAAAACCACATAGTCTATATGTACTGAAGTAAACTGCTATTTCAGGCCTAATTTGCCATGGAGGCTTCCAGAAGGACAGTCTGTCCTTAATTTCACAACCAGCAAGTCACACAAAAAAGGCCTTTTGTGCATGACTGACAAGCACTATGGCAGTCTGCTTATCAATCACTGTCCCCACAGGTTAAGAGCAGGAATGATACAATGCTGTGGCTTTTCACTTATTAATCCATTACTACCGCAAACTGCCACAGAAATACATACAAGAGCAGAGAAAATCTTTCACATACATCAAACTTCAGTTAGCTGCTAACCAAGATCATTATCCAAAGCCGTGTTCAGGAGATGCTGGGAAGCACCTCTCTGTGTAGAGGCGATGGCACTGGCCTACACAAGCATTAACCCTGGGACAGATGGTTCAACTGTTTGTTCTCCTCATACTGCACATCCCTGACTTGCTCCTTATGTTTTAAAGAAACAAATGGAAAAAACAAAATCCCAAACTATCAATAAGCGAACAGTTTCTCAGAGTGCTGTTTGGAGGACAGATGGATACTAGTTTACAAGTGGATACACTACCTACGGAACATTTGACCTCAGAGAAGACTAAAATAACTGTCAAACTACTTCCTTGCAAATCTAGAGCCGTGACATACGAGATGTACAAGAAAACAGACCAATTCCCAGAGAGAGAAAACTTTGTGCATGTCCATGCAGTCCACTAAGATTTTGGCAGTTATTGTCAAATGTGTCTTCATTAGCTGAAGTATCAAAGAAGTATTTTGTGTAGAGCTTCAGTGTGAAGATCCAAAACACTAAGCAGCTTCTCTGCGTTGTCTGAAAATATGTAAGAGTTCTGACTCTGGACACGGCAAAACCAGATTCATTCTTAACAGTGTAGAGCAGACCAGCATCCAACTCATGTCTGAATCCATTCCGAATCCAAACCTAGCAGTTCTCCCATCTCTTTCCAGTAGGAAGCATTCCTGATCCTAAACGTTTTCTGGAAACAGTAAGAAAACAGCCCTTACTGAAAAGGCTCCCAGAACAGGAAACAGAAGCCTCTGCTTCCTTTCAGAAATGTGGAGGAAGAAAACATGGTGGTTTCTAACCCTTAGGATTCAGCATGTAGCAGGCATGAGGGCTGGAGAGGCCTGCCAGCTCCTGCTTTGCATCCTTCTCAGCTGGTTGGTGAGGCAACTACTGTGGCCCTCATGTTGAAACTGGGCCAACATCCAGTAAAATACCCAAGAGCTGCTAGCTGATAAAGAGGATGCACAACCCACTTCTAGTAGCTCTCTGGAGAAATGGCATGGGCTTAATTCTCTCTGGCTGAAGACAGCCCTGATACAGGGTCAGTGTTCCAGCTTGAGGACTAGTAACTGAACATGCAACCTTATCACACACATACTATAACATGCTTTCCCTCTCTCTCTCAATAAGTAGGTGATTTGCACTGAGTCTAAATTAAATGTAAACCAAAGTAATACAATACAGGCATCACATCTGAGATGGATTTCTAAGCCGCAAGAGGAAGGAGTTTAATCAGGCAAAAAATTAAGTCTTATGGCACACCTGTCCTCAGTGCATCCTGATAAGCTAGCTTTAGCTAACTCCTCATGCAGCACTTGGACTTAGGCAGCAATCTACTCAGTGTGCTATTTTGGAGTGGAGGCTAAAGCATCAAGTCAGGTGATACCCAAAGAGATCCCAGATACCCATCTCAGCTCTGAATTTCACTCTGCAGACAAATTTTAGTATTTGCAATTTTCAGTGCTGCAGAGCTTTGGTACCTTCAGCCAGAAGATTACATCAGTACTCTTTAACACCAATATACTTACTCTAGGGGAAGAACCCTTTCCTACCCCCAGCTGCACACAAGTTAAAGATTCAAGCCTTCTTTAACACAACAAAATCAATTGGCATCAAACTTCAAGGTAGGAATTAAGGCATTCTAAAAAGCACTGAAAAAGTTTCAAGCAACTGTATTTTAAAAAAAAAAAGATACTATTCTAGAGGTGTATTTACATCTGTGTACCCAGATGAGTATCTTTAAGACAAAAACAAGTTGAAAGCTTAATTCCATCCTTTTTTAAACTCATTAACACCTTGCAAATCAGCAAACTGTGCTATTCAGAAACTTACATTAGATTTAATTCAAGTACCATCAAGTTTAATTAAAGGAGATTTTAAGAACTATATTCTGCATATCACAGAGTAAACTTGAGAAAACAGTGCGTTTCTATTTGTATCCTAGTTATTTGTGCCCTCTTGTGGAAGTACATTTATTTTGAACGTGCCATACAGCTCACAATTAGCTTTGGAGACAACTTCAATACACTAAATCGGACATGAAAAATTCCAAACAAGAAAAAAAGCTAAAGACCTTGATGTTGTTCAGTACACTATGTGTATGCATTTAATAATGTGTACAAGAAGTGTGGTGGGGGAAGAAAAAATAATGCAATACTTAGTTTCAAATAATCCAGTTCTTACCTGATCTAAGCTGTCCACAACCCTTGCACACAAGAGAGCTCCTGGCAGGTCAAAATAATTATCATACAAATAGTATTTAGCTGGAAAAAAAAAAAAAGAAATTTATACTTTTTTTTTAAATCCTTATTGCATGCTTTAATCACAAATTAAAAAAAAAAAAAAACATTTAAATAATGGTATAAGTTCCTAGTTGGATTTTATTGGCAATAAGCATTATCTGCTTCCTAACCTTTGTTAGCCTTTATTCCCACTTCTGATTCTCATTGGCAACGGAAAGTTGTTCACATATATCAAGGCAGTGAGAGCCTAAAAATACATTTTAAGGTTTTAATAGTTAAGATGGAAGAAATGGGAGAGAACAATGAGTTTTAAGAGTCAGGACAGTATCACTCAATTCTTCCACAATACCTATTTCCCTAGAAGCAGAAACAAAAAGAAAGGGGTTGCAAGGTTGTTTCAGAAACATTTGGACAGGTGCAACACAAAGTCTTGTCCTTTCCACACATGTGCTGCAGACAGCACCTTAGGCCAAGATGAAACACACCCACATTATTACGTGAGCCCCGAAAACAGAACAAAATCAGGAGGGTCCAAGTGTCCTCCCAGACCGAGGTCATGTTCAACAACCCTTTCATAGGAGTGAAATGACTTAACCAGTTGGGCTTTTTTGTGTTCATGATCTTGTTTGTGCTGTTCTTTAATATATCTAAGACATAAGTCAGCAAAACAGGGATTAACATTCACAGGAGAGACCAAGTACACTTCTCAATGAGGAAGGCAGGCACATTTGATCTATGACTAAAGGAAACCTCTCTCTTCTAACCTGTTGTAAATGATTACCCACAGTTTAGAATAAGCATCACAAACAAGTTTATGTAAACAAAATCTCAAGGAAAATCTCTTCAGTACATAGGACAATGCAACTAAACTAAGCACTTTATGTGCGTTACTCAAAATCACCATGCTCAAAGTAAAACAGAGAAGAAGTAGATGGCAAGAACACACACCTAGCCACAGTGCCTTCAAAGTGACTCCCATCTTAAAACAAAGAAACTTCAGTGGCAGGAGAAGTTTTGTTTCCGGATTTGCTGTTCTTTGCACCTGCACCTAGGCCTTCAGTAACAACACTGGTAGTGAGTCAACAGTTAAAAATTTAAGATTTGCCAAATGTGTCCTAAATGAGATAGGCTGGTAATGTCAGCCTACTTCATCAAGGAACGTACCCATCTCTATAACCAAAACATGCCTATAATATCCGCTGATTTTTCCCATCACTAGTGACCTAAATCTAAACTGAACTCTAGTATTAAAAGTGGAAAATACAAAAAAACCCCACACCACCAACTCTCCCCAAAACATTTACCTATTCCAGTAACTCTCAGCTCAAGTATTTTTAATTATTTGTGGTAAGAACCAAAGGGTCTGAAAGAATTTCAAAGAAAATGACATGCTAAGGTATAGCTACCTGAGCGGGAAACCATTCCACTGACTGTATTAAAATGCTTCCACTCCCTCCTTCCATATGTGTCCAGGAGCTCTTCAGATGTCATACTCTTCGTACCATGGCTTGCTCTATTTGATGCAATATTTATATATTAAAAAAAGAAAAAGAAAAGAAGAGGGAGAGAAATGTTGAAAATAGTTGAAGTACTCCTAGAGCATAGCAATGCATTGCAACTGAATTCTGACCTGCGCCAAGTTGATCAGAAGTAACTCTATTTGTAACTCAGAAGTTTCCCAGCGCCTAAGCTTTTATCATATACATTACAGTCCCCAATAAAAGCCCTACTACACAGAGGTTTGGTTGGCTGGGGGCACAGCTACTGTGCCTCACCTGCTAACACAATCACTCTGTATTGCTCGAATGTTCTCAATTGTGTGAGGACACTCGCTATACTTGAACTATCAATATAGACTGCACAATAAAACACAGTGCAGAAAGCCTATACATCATTTTGAAGCCTGGTAACATTCACAGAGTGCAGGGCAGAACTATGGAAAAGTGCTAGTTTGAGCTCTGCAAGCAGCTGTGTAATACAGAAGTACATACAAGCCTTTTTAGGAATTGAAAATCAACTAGCTTGACCATCAAATTGGGCCCCAAATGAACGCACAGACCCCAGCTTTGAAGCAAATGCAGGCAATGTCAGGAGAAGCAATCCTGTATCACTCTTCCCTTTAATTAATTCTAGTCTTGAATCCTGAATTTAGTACACTGAAATTCGTGGTACTAAATGACTTCCAGGATACACAGCAGAGACTCACAGTTATTTCTTCCCTTCTTTCAATGAGATCCGATTTTTCCTAGCATCTTCAAGCTCCTTCTCCCACATACTATCAGAATAAAAGTAGTAGAGTCTATATTGAGTACTAAATTACACAGATTTTCACTAATGAAAAAAATAAGGAGGAAATGGGCTTGGAATTGGCATACATTAGATGTATTTACTTTTCAAATTTGTGATTCAAAATAGCAGTCTTTGATGGTATTAAAAAAAAAGGGGGGGGGCGAAGGGGGGGGGAGGGCAAGAGGAACTAAGGATGTATCAAAACAATTACTGAAGACAAAATACAGCTTTTAAGTGAAAAAAACCCAGAATTCTGAAAGTGAATGCGTCAGTTTCTGTTCAATTTACCTCATGGTATTTAAATTATATCTAGTAAGCCTGTAGAATTCTGAATGTGTATGGTACAAAGATAATAGTGCTCCCGTCATTGACTCTGAGTCAGGTTACTCACAATCCAAAGAAAAACTTTACCCTGGATCTTAGCAGAACTGGACAAAGAGTACACTGGTATTCATTGAAAGAGTGAATTTATTTTGAAGATCAGTATTCTCTCAGTTTTAGATGTTTATTAAAAATGAGAAATTCTTTACTAGCAGCTAAAATAGAAATATTCTGAAAAGACTGCATATGAAACATTAACAGAAACTGAGCACCACATTACCAAAGAGTATTTAAACTTTTGCATCTAATAAATGAATGCATGCTGAAATTAGTATTTATTTAATAAAACTGAGATTCCTTTCAGAAAAAGGATAAAATTTTGGTGTTTGTTTAATGATATAAAGTTATTGTCAATATTACCTTAAAACTGTTCCATCTTCCGCAAGTTTCAGGAAGTTTCCTTCTTCAATGTCCAACACCAAGCCTTTACAACTTTATTTTAAGGGAAAAACGAAAAATTAATGCTTTCAAAGGAATGCCTTATTATATCTCAGAATAGTGAACTGCAGTTACAGAAGCTATACAACGATGTTACACAAAAGCAGGAAAATCACAACCCTTCAAATACTTCCATGTTTGAACAATGCTCTAGATATGCAAATACCTATTACTACAATGAGGACTGGATTTTACATAGCAAATTCCTACTAAATAAATCCAGTTCCATTGTTCGGTCGTTCAGTGACTATTCATATAGGTAAGGTTGGAGTATTAAGGTCCAAACATATACAACTAAGAAATGTTATATTTAAGCCATTTCAATTGAAGAAATATATTTTTTCTTGGCAACTCCCCTACTTACTACTACTAGACTGATGACATCAATTATTATTATTCAAAGCAACTGAATATCCAAGGAACACGTGAAGCAGAAGCACTGCCATGATAGCCAGAACTCACGTGGTGAAGAGTTGACAACGTAGGACAGACATACTACATGAGTTCCTAACTCTTCTAGTAAATCTGTACCTTACAGATAATTGAATCTACGTTCAGTTATGCTGTTTGAAAAATGAATTCAGAGTTCAGTGGCTAGAGTAATAATGAATAAAAAAGACCAAACCAGTAATGCCACTTTCATCCTCTGTTACAAGGTACCCTAAGGAAAGAAAATATGCCACAAAGCAGCAAGCACACCCAGCCTTCCATGAATGACACCTGGGTGAGTAGCATCTACATGTTGGCTACCAGCTCTGTGGGCTTGCAGGTCCACGTTAGCAAACCCCCAGCTTCAACAAGGGACCAAAGCAGAGATATCTAGGTCTTAATAAATGATTGTATGCATCAGAGGCCTCAAAACATGAGAAATACAGATACATTGCTTTTCGCAGGGAAGTTGAAACCAACATGGTTGGAAACTGCCCAGCCAAATACTGACTTGTAAAAACAACTGACCAAAACCATTCCCACAATAAACCTCAATCCTGTGTGCCTCCTAAAAATATTTAGTGATCACCTGGCCTTCAAGCCCACACCCTGGCCCAGACAATAACATATTAAAGTTGGAAGATCAGAGATTCATGTTCAAGCTCCTGCTCAGAGACCACCAAGCTCACAGCAGCAACTTGCATTTCAGCCTTTTGCACAACAGCTTTGTGCCTGGCGGTGCCACGCAAGGGCTACCACCTGGCACATCAACTTTCCTGGGTTTCTCAGAAGACTGTTGGGATTATTCTGCCTTACAGAAACAAAACCACATCTGTCGAGATAAAAATTACTAAATTCTGACAGTTACTGGATTTATCAGTTGAACTGAAGGCAGAAGACAAAGGAGATCTATGAAATAAGACAGTAAGTCAGACTGAAAGTCTTGTGCCTAGACAGCTAGAAACACAGGTGAAGCAAGCTTGGATGCTCAGTTCTCTCTTCAAAATATCATTTTAGAAGTATCTCATTACAAATTCTTGTTTGAACAAGTATTTAGAAGTGTAATTTTGCATCTATCTATTGGGCTTGACAATCATAAGAATCACCACCTAATAAGAGCGACTGTTTTCCAAGCTTTGTAAAAGTTTGTAAAAGCATAAAGGAAATTACAAAGAAAGTTTGTTATTTTCAACGTACTCACCAGAAGTCTAAGCTGTCTGGAGCTAGAGTCAGCAAGTCTTTGTCATAACCTTTCTCTGTTACCAGATACTGGGCAAAACTATCATATATTAGCTAAAAATTGGGGGGAAAAAAAAAAGCACATTAATTATATTAATTAGGCAAGACCAAAGATACTGTCTCCCTGGAAAGTGGCAAGATGTGTTAGTGCCTCAACAAAATCAACCCAGGGACCTAAGGGCCCTGCACCACTATCTCAACTGCTGAGAAACTGTGCCTGAGGGTATTTCTGTCATGGCTGGAAAACAGCTCAAGATGTTCACACCACCGTTCTGGTGCAATGTTAACAGCATATGCAAGTTTACAGCACTCTACCCTACTGCCCCTGTGTTTCAAGACTGTTGGGAAACCAAGATGGTAAGTACACAAGACTAGTCACTACTCTCCCCTCCCCAAACTTTTTTTGATTTTAAATTGTCACAGTTACCAATACTCAACAAGCGGCTTCTGAACAAAAAACTACCCTTAGGGGACATTTTAAAAGTATCCAAGGGAACCTATTTTGAAGGAAGCAGGCAACTACTAAGTAAATTGTTACTATTTATCAGGCTTTAACAGTGTTCTTTCTGAATTTATCTATCAGTCAGTGATTTATTAATGTAGTGGGCTGGTAAAGTTGTACAGTAAGATCGATGTAGATGATGACAGGCCCTTAAAGACCATACAAAAATAGTAATGTTTCCTTTTTCTCACGGTTTTTTCATTAATGCTGTTCCTTGGCCTTTTTTTCTTAGTTACAAAAGCTGACCTTGGAATGAACATGAATGTCTGAGAAAGGCTAATATGAAGGCCAACACTGAAAAAGTAAGCACTAAGTGCATCTTCTACCTGTAACTGACAGCATCTAAGTATGTTTTATTTCCAACAGATAAGGAGACATGCAATGGGCATGTGTCAGCCTGTGTGCTGTGGGAACATAAGGAGTGAACTAAGTTTAGTAGAAGTGTTTTTTGGGTTTCCTCCTTTTTTTTTTTTTTTCCTTAAAAACTCTTCTAGTTATCCATTTATACTATCTGCCTTCACTGGACAAAATTCTTATCAGGAAGATTATGCCTGTGCAAAACGTAATGCCTGTGGCATAAAAGACAGAACGCGGAAAGTAAGCCTAGATTTGTATAGTTTCCAGCAGGAACTTAAGAGAACATACATTTTATAACTTGCCCCTATTGAACCCTCTGTTGTAAGAAACATGTCTCACAACTGAAAGCCACACACAGCTAAAGGAAGCAGTGCAAATGTCCAAAACTTGATCCATACATGTTTAAAAATGGGACACCTCAAAAACATTTGTTTCTATACCAAATTCTGAAGTGTCTTCCAGCCAGCGTAGGATGGCAAAATGTTCTATAGGTGAAGGGAGGCAAATAAAAGGGGAAGAGGGGATATCATGAGCATCCATGACCCCAGATACCTCCATGGCAAAGCACTGACATCAACAAAAACGGACGAGTCAATGAAAGATTATCCCTGACTTTAAAACGGGCCAGCCAGGAAAAACCAACAGTGCCAAGGGCGGGAAGGCACGGCACATGACAGTAGCTCCTCTCCGTAAGGGACAACGGGGGCTAAATCGGAGATGCCAGGCGCCCTGGAGCTCGGCGTTTTATTTTAAGCATCACAAAGTTTGCAAAGGTCGCCTGACGAAAGTGCCGCGGGCTCCCAACCCTGCCTGCGGCATCTCTAGATCTGGGGGGAGGGGGGCGGATAGGGAGGCCTCTACCTTCTCAGGGCCGCTGCGGTTAGGGAAGCTCTGAAGAAGCACCATTTTCACAGAAGAAAATGCCCTTGGCTAGGGCAGAGGCCTGCTGAGGAGCCGGCTAGTGAGACGGGCACTTGTGATCCTCTTCTATTTTTAGGCTTCCCCGACAGCCGTGCCAGCGGTCGGGGGTCCCGACCCCGCGCCCCCCGGGACCCGCTGCCCTGCTCCCCGGCACTTTCCCTTGCGCCTGGGCAGGCGGCGGCGAGCGGGGCGGAGCGGAGCAGGGCACCCCCGGCCCGCGGCTCCCAGGCCGTGCCGTGAGTGCCGTGCCGTGCCGTGCCGTGCCATGCCGAGCCGGCCCGCACTCACCCGTGCGCTCTGCGGGAGATGATACCGGCAGAGCGTGTGGTCCAGGTCGAAGCCCATCACGTCGCAGTCGGCCAGGGAGAAGTGCTGCTGCATCGCCGAGCCGCCGCCGCCGCCGCGGGCAGGCGGGCGGAGGAGGAGGAGGAGGAAGGGACGCGGGCGGTGCTTCCTGCGGCGCGGCACGGCGCGGTGCAGTGCAGTGTGGCCGGACCCCCTCGCCCCGCCCCGGCAGGGCGGCCCTCACCTGCGCGGGCTGTGGGAACGCCCCAGGGACCAGGCCTGGGGCGAGACAATCACCCCCCTACCGAACGGGCCGCCCCTTCCCGGGAAGCTGGGCGGTGTTACAAACGGGGCTCGGGAAGGCGGACGCGCGTGGTTGGTCGGTGGTGTGTGCGCGCGCGAGGGTTTAAAAAACGCGTTTCCCGCCGAGACCTTGTGTGCTTCGGAACAGGCAGGGGAGCGGAGGGGCGGCTGCCGGGTCCAGCCCTAGCTGCAGGTTGTCAGGAGCGCAAGGATGGCCCTCACAGGGACTCTGGAGAGTGGGATGCAGGTGGGAGGGGGAAGAAAGCAGCCAGCTTCGTCCCGTTGGAGGGTCAGTGCCCCGGCGTAAGGGCCCAGCCTTGCAGCACCTGAAGGGGCCTACGGGAGGGGCCTGTGTTACAAGGGCCTGTAGGGACAGGACAAGGGGTAACGGGTTTAATTTGAAAGAGGGTAGATTTTAATTAGATATAAAGAAGAAATTCTTTACGGAGAGGGTGGTGAGACACTGGAACAGGTTGCCCAGAGAAGTTGTGGATGCCCCATCCCTGGAAGTGTTCAAGGCCAGGCTGGATGAGGCTTTGAGCAACCTGGTCTAGTGGAGGGTGTCCCTGCCCATGGCAGGGGGGTTGGAACCAGATGGTCTTTAAGGTCCCTTCCAACCCAAACCATTCTGTGGTTCTACTAGAGAGAATCTTACGTAAGTATACAAACACTGCTAGTATTTATTATCAATGTCCCTCCCTGCAGGGTATAAGCGCCACTGCAGACTATAAGCAGCACCATACAGTAAACCACAATGTACTGTACATTTAGCTGTTGGAAAACAAACCCCCAGAGGCGATTACCTACCTTTTAATTTCTTGGAAGCTTTGGTAATAAAAAAAAAGTAGTAACGTTAACAACAGTACACTCTGCCTCCAAGTAACATCAGCAAATGGGTATTTTGGTAGGCCAAACAGATTTTGCTGTGGTGCAGTTAGAAAGAAAGTGCTACCTGGAAGGAAGTACTGTGTTTGGAGAAAAGTAAATAGGTGAGAGTTTCATTGATTTAATTCTGTTCTCTGTCGCTGAACTTGAATATGGTGTCTAGTTAAGGCCAGACTCAGGGTGTATAAATAGCTGGGCTTGACAGCCTTGTTTGCAGGACCTCCTCATTGCCCTCTGCAATTCTTTTCTCTCTTAGGCTGACAATAGCATCAAAACTTAGTTGTGGTTCACAAAAGATGAAGGAGTCCAGTTCAATTACTCTGCAAATCTCTCTCTCCCTCTCCTTTTTTTTTTTTTAATTCTTGCATGGCTGTAAATAGAATAATATAAAAAGTATTTGAATTGAGAGCAATTTTTATGAAACATTTAACCAAGTCATCTTTTTCAACCTTGCCTTCCAGTGCGCAGCTGTAAGTGTTGTGCTTTGCAGGTGGTAAAGTTGGGGGCCATAACCACAGCAGCAGTTTTCATTTTATGAAAATAATTATGTTTTGATTATATCAAATTATGATTTAATTTTTTGCAGGAAGGCTCAATGATGATTTAATATTCCAGACTGAAGTGCTTTTGGAAATACACTCAAATGCTTGAACGAATTGCAGCGTGCTTTTATGTTAAAATTCAGTTCGCTATGCTCAGTTAAGATATAGATAAATCTGAATAATGCGACCTATCAATCACAGATGTTTGAAAATTCTACAGAGAAGTTCAGTATCAGATTAAAAAATGGACTATACAGGAAAATACATGAAAGTTATGAATAAAACTCACTAATGCTTACTTAATGCTTAAGGTGTCAGAGCAAGAAAGAAAGAGATTGCATAATCTTTACCTCAGACCATTGTGTAGCAACTTTGTTCAAGGCTCTCAGTATCTCTCACAGACATTAATGTACTTTCTAATGCTGTTGTGTATGTACATATTTGCACACCATATTTATTGTATTCACCATACATTATATATATACGATAAATTAGATATACATGATACATACATATGTTTTAGATATATGTTAAGTAAACCTATTTGCATATACGCTTGAATACATACATATATATGCATTTATGAATACATTTTTCAGATTAACAAGTGTGAAATCTGAGCATACAGAAACTCATCCAAGGTCTCACAACACAACAGGGATCACAACTATAAAGAGGAGGCATCAGCCTGGGAACTCTGAGCACAAAACATTTTATCTTCCTAAAGCTGCTCAGTTTAGGAAACATAGAGCAAATTCCTGCCCTGCTGAAGTAAATGACCACAATTTCAATTGACTTCAGTGGCTCCAACCGTTCACCCACAGCTGCTGTTTCATACTATCCTTACCTTAACTTAAAGGATGTCTGACTTGCAGATTACATCAGTACAGCACTCTTATTCCAGAATGACCTTTTTTCTCCCCAAGGATTCATGCATCTTCCAAAACCATGTTTAGATTATGGCATTGTAGTTTTATAACTTTGCTTGCTATGTCTGTAAAACATTTTATATGAAAACTCACCACAGAAACAGCTTAATGCACTGTAGTATTGAAACATATGGACAGATGTAAAAAAACATATATTTGTTGGTAGAATCATAGGATGGTTTGGGTCGGAAAGGACCTGTCAGGATCATCTAGTGCAGCTCCCTGGTCACTGTATTCACTGTCAACTGAATGTAATCTTGAACATCCAGATTTTGTTAGTGCTGCATTATTATATTCACAGTAATGACCAGCTATTTTAGAATTTACAACACAAAAGTACTAATCATATATATTCTTAAACCACTTTGTGTGAGGAACAATATTCACCAATGGAGAGATTCAGCAAGTTAAATTCCAGGTACATGAAGCTGAAGATTCAATTAAAAGTACAACAACAAATATAGAAAATGCTAATGAGGGGAATTGGTTTTTAGTTCTGGGAAAAGAGAAGATAAATGAGAGAATATAACCTTTGTCTTCAGTATTCACAGCACAAACCTGCTAACAGGAAAGTTGGCAGTTTACTTTCAGCATTCAGTCCTCCAAAGTTATTTCTTTTTCTTTGGTGTTAAAAGTGTTGCTTTGTATCTCAGTTTCTTCTTTTCAGATGAGTCCTTTAAAGACACTCACATCCCATTCTAGGGCCTTTCTCCGAAAAGAACCGCCTTTAATCTAAATGCCCTGTAGCAACTGAACTGGCTTAATGTCTTAGCGACATCCTTTCAGATTACTCTTTCAGCTCTGCCTTTCAAGTTTGATGGTACCATGAGCCACTCAGAGATGTCCACATAACTGAGGTTGAGATTTTGGGCATTCAGGTCTTAAGTGATACTATTTCAGGTTTCTCCATGGTTCGTTTATGTGTCACAGTAATTACTTTCATATTGTATTTATGTGGTAATAATCCACTGTGAAAAACCGTCCTAGCAGGGGACCAGTCACGCTGAAGGAGACATAATTTCTTGTGGTGTATCTCACCTCCTGCAGCTGCAGCCTCCCCCCGCCCAGCTGAAAGACCGCCTGGGGCGAGCTGCCCCTGCAACCTGGGTGCTGCCCACCCTCGGCACCCCCACACGTAGCGACCTGCAGGAAGTCCGTGTGAAGTGCGAGATTTGATGGGTCCAAGCCTTCTATAGTCATGAAAAGGAGCATTTTGGTTTTCCCCATGTCTCACGCCTGCTTTCGTGGGAAGAGGCTCCTACCACCATTTAGTTTCAGAGCGCAGGAGTGTACTAACGTGCACCAGAGGGCAAGGGGAGCATCACAGAATGCGATAACATACATAAAGGCGGGAGAACCATACAAAAATACTGCAAATAAATCTGTGCTGTCACACAGAAGTAGGACCCTGGTATTCCAGCTCTCTGCTTTCTTTGTCCTTAAGAGGGCAGCATTACGATACACTGGAGCATTCCTGCAAGTAAACTTTGAATCACCAGCATCTTCATCTATTTTACTTTCCTTAAACTTCGGTTTTATTTTCCTAAAGCCGTGTAAGTTGACTTTGTCAGTTGTGTTTTGTCCTGACTATGCAGTTGCAGCCATTTGCCTATTTAGTCAAAGGTTATAAGACTTCAGTTAAAAAAAGGAAAGGGCCCCTCATATTGCTACAGAAGAGTATGCAATAGTGATATGTGAAAATAAAACAAGAATTTGAACAAACATGAAGCATTTTCATTTTAGACAAGTGATACCTTCCTACACAAAAGTAAGCTCAGAAAATTCTAGATTTTTCTCTCTTTTTTAAAAAACAAATGAAAATAATTTGGAGTAGAATAAGTAAAACCTAAAAGTTGTCTGTTTGGGTTTTTTTTTAATAATATTTTTTTTAGCATACTGGTAAGATCTAGAACCTCAGCTTTGCAATTGATTTAGTTTTTAATCCTTGAAGTTGTTCAATGCACAGGTAGAGGAGTGCCTCGCATCCCAGCATCCTCACCCTGTGCTGACAGAGTACCTTCATTCCCCCACCAAACACGATGCCCTGTCTCCCCGCTGGGATAACTCCCTGCTCTTCACAGCACAGACTCCCCATCTAAGAACTGTTCCTTCCATCCCAGACTGATGGGAAGACGGACCCCACAGCTCAGGCTCACCCCACTGTCCCAGCTCAGGGAGCTCTGCATACATGTTTCCTGAGAGCTCCCCTTATCCTCACACAGTCTGGGGTAACCCCCAAACAAGCACTGCTGTTGCTCTAACTTCACTCCCATCTCAGATATACCCACATATTAGCCCTTCTGGTGCTACCGCAACACACACCACCCTTAAAAAAGCCACCACACAGCTCCCATCCTACAGACAGTTCCTGACAATGCACCACTCTCCTGCTGCCTCTCTCATGTGTGGATCAGTAATCAGATTCAAATACAACGTGGTTATTATGGCATAATGATGCCGTACCTATTTAACTCAAAGGGCCTAGGGAGCGTAAAGCTAGCTTCATCCCTGACTCTGTAATCACAGCTTGTAAGAAAAATTAACTAGTAATTGGTGGTAGTCACACAACAAGTTTCTGGGATTTTGCATGAAATTGTACTTTCACTGAGTTTCTTCACATGTTTAATGTTAAACAGGATTGCAGGATTTGGTTCTGTGTTTTTAAGTTTAGGACACCTAGAAGGAAACACTTTTGTTTAGGAACCATCAGAGGAATAAGCTAAGAATACACAGAAGCAGGCCTCTGGCTTAGTACAGAGTGATGCTTTTGTAGACATAGATCAAGCAACACTAATTAATTTCATGGATATTCTCGTTCTTTGTGAGAGAATTAAAGCTGTCAAGAATATATTTGTTTAAAAAAACAGTTACTAGCGCTTACCATTACCTAGTAGACCTTTGAAAGTTTAGGAAAAAAACTACATAAACTTCAAGGCATCCCTCTGTGACACATGGGTAGAGAAGCCTGTTGAATATACTTGTTGATTGATCAGAATTTAAGATTTGATTAAATTCTAGCGATTTCAGAAGTTTTAGTCTTTATTGGGTTGTTTAGTAGCCTTTTTATATGGCACAAAGTTGGACACATGAAGTATTTCAGTAGAATCACAAACATACAATCTACAGCATCCTGCTGGGAGTGGGACATCTGATTACATCTGGCATCTCAATACTATATTGGTTACATTCTCTGTCTCACCAGCATGGAAATGAGAATCATGCTGCTAAAGAGACAAGATCCCCAAAACTAAACCCAGAAGTTCGTTGGAAGGTTAAACAGACAGTAATTCCCCAGGTGCTCAGAGTCTCTCAAAAGCCTGCTTATTGTCCTCATCACCTCTCTCAGAACTTGTGATCTGACTCAGGCTGTTCCCACGCAACATGAAAGAAGGAAATGAAAATCAATGATTTTGTCAGAGTGATTAATAGCCAAGACTGATTGCTGGACCCTTAGTGAGTATATATTTTAAAACTCTGAATAGTTGTCTAGAAGTACTTTGAAAGATTTTTCTTTTTGAGCTGGATGTATGTTATATTTAGTAAAAAGAAATTGCACTGGAAATATGGACTTTTTGGGAAGCTATACCTCCAGAGTAGACCTGTGTGTATTTTAAGGCGAGAGAACTGTGCAGTTTATGTGATCTATGGACACTGTCTTATTTCTTCTATGGCTTGTTTTGAACATCCCATTATTTTACTTTTATAATTTTAGAATAAAATCTGGAGTAAGACTCCTAAGTTCTCAATCCTCATTTCCCATTCATTCACGGTGTATTCATGTGCAGATAACTTAGTTGCTTATGGGTTTGATTTCTTCATGAGTAAAATTGGAACGTGTTTAATTGAGACATTCTGAGGATTTCTGAGTTGTTCAAGTAGGTTACAGGCTTGCATTTTAAGCCTGACACTTGCTAATGATTGGATAATAGACAAATCTGACGTATTCCAATACACAGTCTGCAGTAAAGAACAAAGCGACTGAACAGCCACTGGGAAATACCACAACTATAAAACTATGAATTTGGAGATAACAGAACCAGGAAAGACTTAGACAGTCATCTTCTTGCTCTGGGGCAGGATCAATCTGACTACAATCGTCCCTAATAGTCAGTTGTCTAATTTCTTCTTAAAAAGGACCAAAGAGCCAGTGAGGCAATTTTTTCCTGTGTTTAATGATACTTACACACAAAACACTGAGTTTTCTCCCTAGCTTAATGTCAAAATGAAGTCTCTATGGCTCTTTTTTGCTTATGTTTTGTCCTATTTGTAGCAGATGTGAGAACCACATCACTGCACACCAGTATTCTATCTATTTGATGTCTGCTTCTATATATTTTCCCACAGGCTCTTTTTGTTTAGTTATATAAATAAGGTCCTTCCTTAAAGGATGAGGGGTTTTGAGCCTGCTTATCTTTCACGCTTAGTCTGGATGATATTAATTCATCCCTCATTCATTATCAATTTGGTCCATATATATATATATATATATTTTTTTTTTTTTTTTAAATTTTTTTCTGAAATACAGGGTCAAAAACTGGACACATTAGGGCTGAGTACAGAAATAATGAACCCACAGTAATGCAACACAGCAATCTGTTTTCAAAGTAACATGAATTACTTAATTCATTTCAATCATCACCTTGTTAGGATTTTCAAGAGCAAATTGTATCCTATCACTATGATTAGTAGAGAGATCAATTCTTTTTCTTCTTTTAACAATAAGTCATCTTTCTTAAAGAGTACTTGATCTTCTATTTAAGAAATGTTTTCTTCTGTATGTGTTCATTGCTGAATATAGTGGACACTGAGAGTGATGTTCTTTGAAGCTGCGATAATAAAATGCTAATGGTAATGTTTATAAGAGAATATTTTGAATATAAATTGCATTTGATATTTACTGTTCTGCTTCTGCCTCTAGAGGGTGTCTAGTAATGATCTACTGAGAGGATAAAAAAAGTATGCTGGATTTTGACAAGAAGGAAATTATCTACAAGAACATATTCTAAAATTCTAACCATATACTAAGCCTCAAGAAGATTCCATCACACTGATGTAACTTTTTAAAGATCTGTACTCTGTTTCTATGTAAGTCTGTAAAGAAGGTCAGAGCCACCTCTTCTGTTTTTAGGAAAACAGTATGCTTGAGTTGTGTTGAGCCTCATGCTGTTCTCAGAGAGAGGGGGAATTCTGGTACAGTTTAAAGTGGTGGAAATACTGACAGAGGAATATGAATTTGAGAAAATTTTATCAGAGGAGAATACATTATTTTGTCTACAAGAAAAGAAATCTGTATCACAAGTGCTCATTGAAAACAAGTATCACTAAAGGGGCTTACTTCCTGTCCACTTTCCTTATGTTCATAAAGACATGGCATGTTGGCTAATGTTCTTTGTGCAGCATCTCACTGCATACCTGTGAAAGACAGATACAGCAGAAAGAAAACAGGAGATAGGGAACTATAGGAAATACACAAGGAGAGGGGGAGACCTGAAGAAGTTCTTCCCGGAGAGGGTGGTGAGGCACTGGAACAGGTTGCCCAGAGAAGTTGTGGATGCCCCATCCCTGGAAGTGTTCAAGGCCAGGCTGGATGAGGCTTTGAGCAACCTGGTCTAGTGGAGGGTGTCCCTGCCCATGGCAGGGACGAGTTGGAACTAGATGGTCTTTAAGGTCCCTTCCAACCCAAACTATTCTGTAAGTCTATGATTCTATGACCTAGTCTGGAATGTGGATGGACAGTGCCCAGCATTCATGTAATCATAGTAACTGATTATAGGCCCAGCTCTTTTCCTACAGAGAGATTTTAGCTGTATAAAATCCTTGAGTGTGTACAATTTACAGTAATGTGGAACAATTTGTATAAATAGGTTTTATCTAACAGGAAGAATAAAAATAAAACAGAGTTGAGAGGGAGGTGCTGATCTCTTCTCAGTGGTGTCCAGTGATAGGACACATAAAAATGGATCAAAGCTGCATCAGTGAGGGTTTAGACTGGATATTAGGAAGCATTTCTTTACCGAGAGAGTGGTCAAAAACTGGAACAGGCTTGCTAGAGAGGTGGTCCATGCCCCAAGCCTGTCAGTGATCAAGAGGCATTTGGACAATGCCCTTAATAATGTACTTTTACTTCTGGTCAGCCCCAAAGTGGTCAGGCAGTTGGACTATATGATCATTGTAGATCTGTTCCAACTGAAATAATATTGTATTGTATTGTATTGTATTGTATTGTATTGTATTCTATTCTATTCTATTCTATTCTATTCTATTCTATTCTAAAATTAATAGCTAGTTTTTCTACTGTTTACACATGTAATATTTCAGTAATTTAAAATAATTAAAAATGTGTTCCTTTATATGCTATATCAACATATTCTAATTGTAAGTTTTAGCTGCTTGTAAGCTCCTGTCTTTCCCACATGCACAGGTCAAGAGAGAGTGAGTGCTGATTTTATTTTTGGGGAAAAAACCTCACTTTCATTTACAGGTGAAACAATGAGTACAGTACGTTGATAAGCTCATCCTTTCCATCCATCCCTCTTTAGACTGCTTCTCTTGATGCAATTCTGACTTCTGAAGATAAGGATGGTAAATCATGTTCATAAGTCATTTTCGTGGTTTAGCACAGCATGCAGACTTTGATAGAGTTATGTGAGAAATGATATTGACCCATCATAAAATCTTCATAAATATATACACTTTCTAAATTTAAAAACTATCCATAACATGGTCATTTTGGGAATACATTTTCTTAAAAGAATGGCCAAGTCATGTTTGCTGATAATTCTTTGTCATCTGCTTACATATTTTTCCCCCACCCATAGATAGATGCAATTATAAGCATTTTTCATGCCTTAGAAAGCTACAGCGTGGTTTTATTCAGAAAGACTGCTTCATAGGAAGCAAATTAACTTAGAATTTTTAACAATGATGTGTGCTGTATATTATTTAGAATAATGTACAATAAAATGAAAAATAATAACTGAGGTCTGGTCCCATTGCAGATAATGGCAAAATTCACATTAAATTTAGCAGTGAGATCTGATTGTTTGAACAAATAGAGAAAGTCTTTATACTGTCAGTCCTTGACAGAGCCTTATTCCTCTGTGTTCATTTGTTGTCTGATGTAGCCTGTTTTAGGCTCAAATTCAGCTAATAAATAAGCAACCCTCATCACCGAAGCACTTGAAAATGTACTTTTAATGCTTTCTTGAGTAGAGATAGATTACTGGATCAACCTTATGAAAATAAATAGCTAGAGTTTTCCCATTACAAATGCAAAAGATTTGAGGTTGGAAAATGCCAAATCAAGTATAAATCTATGGCTTTGTGGATTTATGGCTTAAGATAATATACGAAACCAGCAACGTGATTAATCAATAAGAGTAAACAATTTTGTCAAGAGTAAAATTACACACATTGCATTGAAAAGAATGGCAATTTGCAAATTACAGAAACAAAATGGAAGTTCTGATTAAAAGGATTATAAAAAAGCTACAAAGTGGTGGTAATGTGTCCCATTCTAATGTGCAAATGGAAAGAAATATAGTTGAAAAGACAGCTGTAATAAAAAAATCACTGTGCTTCATTTCAATTTGTTACCTTAAAAAAACCCCACAGCTTTAAAATGTTTAATCATTTAAATTATTTTCCAAGCACAGATTCAGAGCAGTATTCACTTGCCTTTTTTTTCTATTTTCTTTAAATGTCATATTATTTGAATATTTTACTTTGCTTGGATATTTTACTTTGCTGGAACATTTGACTTCCTTTATCATAATGCATTATGAAATTTTGCTAAGCGAGGTACACTATGTCAAATATTTAAATTAGCATATATTAATGCAGCATTATAGCTACTGACTTGAAAAAGATTATACAATGTAGAAAATGATGCTACAGGCAGCAGTTTCATACATTATTTAATTATGATTCTTGTATTTGATGTCTTAATTTGTCATTTTCTCACATGGAAGTTTCTCCTGTTTACAAAATTTTGCAGAGGAAAATAGTTGTTTCTGTTGTGATCTCATCTAAGTATTATGAAAAAAGACTCTCTTTTCAATTTCCAGTTTGACTCAATTTTCTTAACAAAACTGTTGGTGGATATTGCCTTGGAATATTCTTTTTTTTCCCCACCAAAGTACTGTTCTGACAGTAATTCTCTGCATGGCGTAGGGGAATTGTTTCAAATATCATGTATCGTCAGTATCAAAGCCCGATGCTCGGTGATGATAACTCCCTGTCTCTGAAATATGGAGCAACACATTTATGAGGTGGAGGAGGGTTCATTTTTTTCTAAAATGTGATGGTTTTATGTAATTATACCAATAGTTCCATACAGAGCACATACAAATCAGTAAACATAGGAAATAACTGTAATGAAAACTCATCCAAAATAATTTCTCAAAGCATGGAACACAAAAATTCTATCAAAAGAAGACTTTTGAAGTATTATGGATTCAAATCTTATCTGTACTTACTTAATACGACTCAGTCAGGCACCTTACTTCATGCAGAGCAGTACCTCATTCCAAGAGCACTTCAATTAATATCAGTGTTGCAGATTAGGTTTGTACTAGGCTTACTAAAACACATCATATTAACACATTATTTTTCTGTCCATTCAGGCGACTAGGAGAAATACGTTTCACCACCATGTTTAAACATCATTGTTGTGTAGAATAAACAAGGCCTAAATAATATTGACTTTAAGTTAATTAGAATTTGATTTAATGGATTTAGAGGACTGCAAACTAATCCTTTAAGCAGGGGTAAGGCATCTTGTAGGAGTCTCTTACTTACATAGGACTTTGAAAGCAACATATGGAATGTAAAAATTGACTTAGATATCTGTCATCCTCAAACCTACAGCATAAGTGTGGAGTCTTTTCTTTATGGAACAAAGGAATGTACTTTAAAAGCAATGGGGAATTACCTAGTTTGAAATACAACTTTATTGAACAGATTTGTTTCCTTTTCTAAAATCTCAGTTTATCCAATCCTGTCAGACACAGATTATAAATGATCCATCTTTGTTTTAAGGTATTTCATATTTTAAGAAACTATTTGCAATATTAATTATTTTTTAATAATATAGGGACCAGAATGCTAAATTTCAGTATTAATGCTGCAAAATGTGCCATTCTCTTCGTAATAAATTAATCTTTCTTGCTACCTATTGCTGGCTGTAAGAATGTGAGACTCTTGTGTCCTTCCCCAGGCATTTTTGCTAATAATATTCATCAATACATCTGATTAAGTCTTTCACAGTCACTTTACATCCAGTAGCTTGTTTATTTGGACAATTTCTGATTTGACTCTCAGTCTCCAAAACAAATTAAGTAAACATACAGAAGGGCAGTGAGCGATACAGATCTGTTTGGCCTACTTTTGCAAAAAGAAAATATAGTGGGATGCAAGGCAAAATAACTAAATTAAGCCCAGAAATAGGTACTGCAAAGATTATCCTGTTAAATTATATGTAATACTAGTGCAGAGGACTCAAACAATAGTTTATATTGAAAAACCTCTGAATATACATGATTATCCTCATTTGTTCCAAACTGTGAGCATGAAAATTAGGATTATAGGGTTTATCAGATTTTATTTTTTTTTCAGTAAAACCAGCAAGAACATTTTTATTACATGTTCATTTTTTTTTCTTGCCAATGATAAAATTATATAGTGTCTAACACATACTGCTTTATTTTCAGAAATGCAGAGAATCCCCAGTAAAGTCACCAGGGTGGGAACAAAGACCATTTCAGAGGCACTGCTGCCGTGTGGCCACCAAAGTCTTGCCCCACACAGGCTCGGGAATCTGCTCAGCAGTTTTCAGCACCCCCACCCCTCTCTCTTCTTGAGGAGAGTTTTAAATCTGACCAGTGAATTTCGTGGCTATTTGTTAAAGACTACTGGTTTCATAAATAGAACTGATCCTGAAGAGTTGGTTGGGAGGAAAGTAATCTGATTTACAGTTATTCATCACTTGCAGCAGAAGTCTTTCTGGTCTCATAAAGCCAAGCAGGGGCATAAATTGGGAGAGAAGATGAATTTAATGCCTGGGTTTATTTGAGATAAGATATTCATATACACAAACATTTCTAGGCTTAAGACCTGTTCTAGCTACAGTTATAAATATTTATCTGAGTGGTCTCAGTGAATGCAGTGTACTTTCTAATGTGTGTGTATAGTGGTATGTGGGTGTAAAGATGAGTCTTGATCCTGAAAAGAGCTGTGCATGAGATTGATTCTGTACAGTGTAAGTGGCTCCATTGTCATGATGAAACTATTTTTTGCAGTAAACGTGTGTGCAAACCTTTTCAGATGAATGCCCAAGTTGCCAGAACTACAAAACATGACAGGAAATCCATCAAGTATGCAAACTGAAAAAAAACCCTGATTATTTAACACATCTATTATTCACTGTTTTCAGTAAACATAGATAATCCTTGAAACAAGGCTAATGAGGATAGTTTCTTTTTCAACAGAGGCCTTTCCCAACTTTGGATATTGTCCATCAGACCTAAGAAAAGTAAGTAACTCTCAGACATCTGTGTTCTTATTGATGTAGGTAGTGATTAATAATTGCTGTGGAGAAGAATAGTCTCCAGTGGTGCTTCATAAAAAATATACAATTTTTATAATCTGTGAAATCAACATGTTTTTTGATCAGGCCCAAAGGGTTCACTACAAATTATGATGTTTAGGGATCAGTTAATGTGCATGGTACTTTCTCCTTTGTTCAGTTTCCTTTGCAACATTGCAGAAGAGGAATGAGACAGCAGTTCAACATCCCTCCTCAGTGGAGATGCACCTGATACTGATAAACTTTCAGTGGACTCTTGTTTCAGTGATCCCACATTCCCTAGTCCATCAGTAGTCTGTGTGTGCCTCTGGTCTCCTCGTTCAGAGAACTGACTGAGAGATATAGTGGAAACAAGTGGCTTTGGTTTCTAAGATGTTTGGTTGGGGTTTTTTTCCAGTACAGTAAAGAAACAGAAGTCAGCAAGTCTAAATGGAGCTGAGACACATGTGTTAATGGTTTAGGAAGACAGCATTTATTCCTGACCAGAAAAATCCAAAACCAAAAAACATGGGAGTCAGTTTTCTTCATCACCAGGAAGCTCTAGGTCCGTGTGTGGGTTTTGATTGACCTCTTATCTGTAAGAGTTTGCCTCTTACTGAAATGCCACTGCATGGTGCAGACTGGCTATCTCCTGTGCTTCCTGCTCCTGCTTCAAGCATTACATGTCGCTGCAGTGATTTCCAGCTGTTATAAAGCTTAGGCTTCACTGCTGGGATGTGGCAAATGCCTCTCTAGGCTGCTTTGCTGCAGCAGTATCCAGACACCCATGCTCAGTCTGTATGCCAGGTTATAAGTGCCTTAGAAATGGGAACATACTGGTCAACTTAGTGATTACCTTACTTGATGACTGGAGGGTAGCGATTTTTTTCATATGTGATTGGTATAATTAGCTGAATACCTACAGCTTTTTTTTGGCCAGTGCCTTTGTTTCCTTATAATGCAGAATCAGGAATGAATTAAAACCTGTTGCTTTATTATTGTAAGCCCTGTATATTTATTTTGCCTTGTAAGAAGTGCCAAACCCAGCTAAAATAAGCAAATACAAAGCCAGAGGACTGGTTTGAAGGGCAGGCACTCAGCAGGGGAAAGCACCGGGTGTGAGGAGAGCAGAAGCCACAGGTGTGCTCTAGGTGAGGGTGTCTGCCAGCCTCTGGCGAGAAACGCTTCTCACCAGCAAACGAAACCAGCCCAAACCAGGAAACAAAAAGAAATATTCAGGCTGCCCACGTCGGAGACTGCTAAGGAAACAGGCAGCTTGGTTAATCATTACCAAGGCACACTTCACAGGCATTCGCTGCTGATCATATGACAGCACCTCATCTGGGATAAGAAAACACCATCCTAAGCAGTAAGAGCTGAGAAGCTGTGCTTAGATGTTGGACTTTATTGTTTTTGCCATGGGAGAAGAGGCTCCATGCTCGCCTGTTGTTCCTGAGCTCAGCCCAGCCCTGCTGTTGTGTTGCTTTCCTGTTCTGAAGAGGAAGTGAGAAATTCCCTTCACATGTGCACTTGGGTACTCAGGTTTCAATCCCTATCCAGGAGCCGTCTGTAATGAGCTTGCAGTGGGGCTTGGAGAGGAACTTCTAGCTGTGCCAGGAGTTGTTTCATTTTGTGCCAAAGGAGGAGGGAGAGAAGAAACGCTAAAATGTTGATGGTGCAAAAATTGCTCTAAGTGTATCACAACTGGGAAAAGCAGAAGAGAAGCAGAGGAAGGCACAAGGAACCAGGATGGGAAATTTTTGTCAGAAGCACTGCCCCTGTTTGGAGCCCTATATCCCCTGCTTGTTCCTGGGGAGAGAAGGTGAGCGGGATGAAAAAGTCGGCCAAGTCTTCGCCAACCTTGCTGTGGTGAGGCATGACTTACAAGCAGGACAGAAAGACAGAGACACTAAGATAAAAGAGAAACCTTTACCTCCACTACCTGGCCAGCATCTGGTGAATATTTGCAGATTTGTGGCACTCTTTGACTACGAGGCTCGCACTGAGGAGGACTTGAGCTTTCGAGCTGGGGATAAACTTGAAGTGCTGGATGCATCCCACGAGGGCTGGTGGTACGCTAGGCTCCTCCTGCCAGCAGAGTCAGTCAGTCCTGGCCGCAAGCTCCAGGGCTACATCCCTGCCAACTACATAGCTGCTGACCAGACCATTGAAGCTGAGCCGTAAGTAACCCACGCAACACACACTGCAGTCTCCTTTCTGTTAAACGGGTTTGGAGCCTTTTCTCTTGCTGAGTAGTACCCTGCCCCACTCAACCTCCAGTGGTCCTACTCGTGATAACCCTAGTCAGCATGTGCAAGGAAAAGACACCGTGCCCACAAGAAAATCAATTACAAAAGGCAGAGTGTTGAGAGTTTTTGTTTAGGTTTAAATAATTTCACTCCCTTATATATCCTAATCACCTGTTTAAGAAGCATCTGGGAAAATCAGGTTGGTCACTACTGTGCTTTATTTGTATAACAGTAAGTGTGTGTCAGATGCTTCCCAGAGAGTGAAAGGATATGACCCCTGCCCCAGATAGCGTTCAGCCTAACCAGCTGCGAAGTTACCAATTAATCAGAGTTTCAGGCTGCTACCTTTACACTTTTACATCTTCATACAAATCATGGGCGAGTCTCACATAGTAAGTTTATGGTTTCCTCTATATTGTTTATTTCTTCTCTGGAAGCAATTTTCTACCCTCAAGACAAACTTAACTGAAGTACTTCAAAGGGCAAAAGAGTGGATATAGCAACAGAGTACAAATTGCATTTGTTAAACTTTCACAGAGTTTAATTATGCAATGCATGTTTTTCTGCCTCTTCAAAACATGTCCAATCTTATTTAATATTCTGAACTAGAGCAGAAATCACACAAAGTCAGTTACTTGGCTCCCTAGTGACAATGACTAAGGTCTGACTCAGCCTGGGTTGCAGAGTTACTTATGTGTGTTGCAGTCAGAGGCAGTGTTTGTTGAAACAGGTTTCACTGCAGTTCCAGAGGTATGTTTTAGTAAAAATCATCAGTGTGGAAAGAGACAGCAGAAATGGCATTCATTACTAGTCTCAGAATTAATGTTGACTTTAGAGAGATGATGTTGCAGCTTTTCTGTTAAATCTCATTTGGACCTGAAATATCACCTCCGATCTGATCTGCCCACTGTGCTGCCAAGGGCTAGGAAAATTGGCTCAGTCTTTTATCAGCTGTAAGATTTGTGCTAGAGGCATCTTAGGGCAACTGTAAGATTCCTTCCTAACCTGAAGACCTTAATTTCTGGAGTATGACCAGCTGTTTCTATTTCTGCATTCAGGCAGACAACCCTTTCAATGGTCATGTTCAAAAGAATTCTTCCAATTGCAGAAATTAATCTGCAGGGAAGGCATTTTCTGAACCACTAGAGAAATGGTGGTAGGCTCTAATTCAACTCAGCTTGGCCTTTGCTCTCTTTCAAGAACTAGTTTTATTAGAAGTCATCTAAGATTTCTTCTTGCTGTTAATACTTTGAAAGTAATTTGGCTCAGTTATACAACAAAGTCTCAGCTCTTAAGGTGTCTCTTATCTTTCTATACCTACAGCATCAAATATGAAGTTAAGTTTGCAAAAGTGCATTGTTGCATAACCTCTGATTTTTTTCCTTGATGCAGAGTTGATTTTATTTTATTTTACTCTTTTAATAGACCTTTCTCCTTTTATTACTAAAGACTAAGTTTTAGCAAAAGGTTTTTCTTCATAGATTGTTAGACCACTGCAGAGGAGGAATTGGAGAGTTTTTACAGCTCTCAGATGAAGTCATTCCGCCAAAATGAGTTTTTAGTTTTGTACCAAAACTAGTCTGGCTAAACATATTGCTGTTTCTCAGACTTCCTTCTAAGTCAGTTGGCTTTAGTGATCTTCATATGTATACAAGACTGTTTGCTGCAGGCCACACACATATAAACACAGACTAGCTCAGCTTGGAAAGGACATTTGAAGCATTAGTCCCAACTCAAACATGGCCAAAATAAAGTTTGAACCATTTGCTTAGTTGAGCTTTTCACCCTTATGGTGAGGATATTTTTTGCTTTGTGTCCAACTGGAATATTCCTTGCTACAGTTTCCTCCAAGAATTCCCTTTCACCCACCTGCTGCATTTCACACCTCTGTTACCGTAGCGAAACAAGAAGAGCAACAGTAATGACAGTTTAAATAACTAACTGTTGTTTTCCCTAAAATAAGTGAATGATGGGGAAAAAAGTTATTCTAATGTCTCTTTTAATTGAAATTCAATACTTTAATCATATTCTCTTCCCAAACTTTGAATTCACCTTCTTTCGTCTTTCTATTTTGATTTTAATTAGCTCTCCCCTTCGGTGTTGGCCTATTGCTCATGATCGTGATATAGACATTTGTGGAAATAGGAGATGTTTTTATTGCATACTTTACACAAGTCCTTTATGGTCTCAGCACAGAGCTGACAAAGAATGGAAGACTTACAACCTCATGTTCACCTGCCAAAATGCATATGTACCATATATTTGCAGTGGGTTGTTTATGCTTTGTAAAATTTACCAGGCACAGCTGAGCAACATTCTTTGAGCTAGTTGGAGGCACATTTCCTAGCACCATCTAGCTTCTGTATATCTGCAGAGACAATGTGAATTTTAGCTTGTTTCTGGATTGTATCTCCATCGTACTAGATCAGCTGAACTGTTCTGGAAAGCAGGCTTGATGTGTGGCATGGCTCTTAGGAAGCTTGAGAAAAAAGCCAACTGACCATATGCTTTAGCAGATTATTTCGGCATGTTCGTGTATTAAAAAAAAAAAAAAACAAAACCACAAAACCAACCCACATTCAAATGCATGCATGGGTACTCTATAAGTTAACTTAAATAAAGGGATAGAGCAGCAGGAAATATTCTATGTTATGGAGTGACTTAGAGGTGACAGGACAACTATGTAAGCTTAGCCAATATATGCTTGAAAGTTGCATGCAAAGCAGTCAAATTTCTTTTGTTAATAATTTTAGTTTTGTCTTTAGCCTTCAAGACAATTAAGAACAAAATAGATCTGGGCCTTTTTTATTAACACTTTGACATGGTCTTTATTATAGAGACAGTTAGAGATCAGAAAGTTTGTCTGGATCTGTGCTGTCTATTCTGGCAGAAGGTAATGGTCTTCTTACAAGAGCTGGTAGTGATAGGACAAGGGGTAACAGGTTTAAATTGAAAGCAGGGAGATTTAGATTAGACATTAGGAAGAAATTCTTCACTGTGGGGGTGGTGAGGCACTGGAACAGGTTGCCCAGAGAAGCTGTGGGTGCCCCATCCCTGGAAGTGTCCAAGGCCAGGCTGGATGAGACTTTGAGCAACCTGGTCTAGTGGAGGGTGTCCCTGCCCATGGCAGGGGGGTTGGAACTAGATGGTCTTTAAGGTCCCTTCCAACCCAAACCATTCTATGATTCTATAATGCTAGGTAATTTCTTGTCCTCGGCAAGTGCTGCAGCAGACCATTTTTTCTCCTTCCTGATGTGTCTGTGAGTTTTTTCAGGATAAGGCCTTTTTTGAACCTTTCCTTGGTAAGAAAGAGAACAAAGTAAATTAATTTGGAAAGTGAGAAACTTTTCTTCCTTGTCCTCATTTAGATAACAGTTTTTCTTCCTGGGAGTCTCTTTGACTCTGTCCAGTATGACTAAGGTAGCGCTGATAAGGTAGATCAATAACTGGATGAAAGGGCAGAAAGGATATGCAGTATCTCAAGTCTGGGGAAAACAAAAATTAAATACTGTTTAGAACAAAATTTTCGCGTTTCCTTGGCTATCAGAATGTGCAAATTGAACTGAGGAAGAATGAGATTTATTTGCTGTGTTTCTTTCCTCAGACCAAAGTTTATTGTTAGAAATTGTAAGCTAAAATTAGAGGGGGACTTTGTTTATATTATTATATTATATTTTCCTAATATAATTACATTATATAATTAACGTATGCCAAAAGTCAAGCACTTCCTATTTGTTCATGTTATCATGTTAAAAAGAAATGTCTTTTGCTTCCTGCCTTTGGCTCAAGTTATCCCTTCCAGTGTGAATTGGTTGGATGAAATCAGTAACAATCTGTGTGAATAAGGGAAGAGGGAAAAAAGGTAAATCCATGGCTTGGATTCTGTCTGCTGCAGCATTGCAGTCCAAATGTGTGCCGCATAAGATTAAATATGTCCGAGAAGTGCACACCTGCTACTATGAAGGCTGTTTTGGACAGACAGAGGAAACAAGGCCCTTCATTTTTATGTTTACAAGTACAGCACCTTCTTATTGCTGATTTTTTCTAGCACCTGCAGTACTCCTTATACTAGCAACAACCCATCAGGGTGGAGGGATTGTGCCCAGTGTCTCTGGAGTCATGTGTGTTCTCTTGGCCTAACCTAAGATAGCTGGGACAAGGCAGCGGGGAGCAAAGCATTCATCCAGTAAACCATAGTCGCATATTGAACTTCCACTTCATGAAGAAATAAATCTGTTACTACCAAAATGTTTTATTACTTAATATATGACCAAAAGAAGACACAGACTATGCTAATGATAAATTAGCAGCTCTAAGAACACTTGGTGCTTTTCTTCTCTCTGAATCATAAGTAGCTGTCAAAACCACAAGCCAGACAGATTTTTCATTTGTAAGGAAGTTTGAGTGAGGCTGTATCTGCCGCATCCCATGATTTCAGAATGCCCTTCTTTCTGGGTTTAGACGCATACCATTTAGAAAAAGGAAAGCAAAAAATGCAGTTGGAGGTACAGTCACATAATTTAACTCGCATGTGCAGCAAAGGATGATCAGCTAGAGCAATTCAACTAACGCCAAATCCTGAAATAAAAGATATAAATTTCCTTGACAAGGAGTGTGACCTTCTCATCTCTGTGCTCTCTGTGTGCCTGTTATTCTGCACTACAAACAGGAACCATAGTAACACATTCACCTGTCCTTATTTTATTACTGCCAGTTGTTTTAACTAAACAAGAAGACGACATAGTGCAAATTGTTATGGGCAACAAGTATAGCCCAGCTGCACAGTTAATTTAAATGAAGCAAAAATAAAAAACCTCCATTACTGTTGGAGTGACATGAACTCTTTTTTTCTAGAGGAAAGAGGGGTCTCTTGCCTGCCATCCTGATGGATCTGTTGGCTGTTTATTGAAAGTCAACTTCACTCCATATGTTCATCCCAACATTATTGACACAAGACTGCTGTGCTGAGGGAAGTAAACCCACACAAATTCCTAGTAGATTAGGTCAAAGAAGATCACGGCAATTACTTTTAACTTTTGCCAGTTTCAGAAACATTCCTTTTTTCAGAGAGATTTCTTATGTAGGTATTTCCCAGCTGGTAGAAACTGAGCCCCAGACCTAATCAATGAAACCTCACCAGGTCAATTCCACAATGAGTTTTATTAAACAACCCTTCGAAAGCAGAAGTGACTTGTAGGTTATTTTTGTCAATCTCCATAATTCCTTCACCTTCTGTGACCTGACTCAGCTTTAACTATTTCATACATTGACTGAATCCGAGTTACTATATGTGAAAAATAAAGTGTTCCCTGGGCTGATCCATTTCAGACTTTCTGCTAAGTCAGGCTTATGGGGTTTCTTTGGTTCATGTGGGTCATTTTTCAAAGTGGTATTTAGAGCCAAAATATCTAGAGGGTCTTTTTAAAGTGAAACCTTAGATTCTGCTGAACAACTCAGAAAACTGAATGTAGTCCACTGTGGTTTCTGTGCACTGCCTCCCTCTTGCTTTTTTATGTCCTCTATTACAGTACAAACTCCTGAGGACACCACCACAGTCAGCAGCAACCCTTGTACCGAAATGAACTTTTACAAATTGTTCATTGCTAACATGACTACACAAAGTAGTAGTAGGTTGTTCTCACATTCTTGGAACACGATATGTTAAGTACGAAAGCTGCTCTCATATAGTTTTTGGTAGAAAATGTTTCTTTATCACCAAAAGATGTATTTATTTTAAGTCATTGAAATGGCTGTATTTGAACTCATTTGAAATTCCATCTTTTCCTTCAGTGGATGTACTTTATGTATGTGGTTTTGTGTGTGCATGCAGGTGTACACACAAACATAAAGTTTGTAAGACTGATACTCTTAAAACCATGTAAACCAGCTCTGAGAGACAACGGTGTATTGCAAAGCCAGAAGATCATGCTTTTGATGTTTTTTGACCTTGCGTTCATGGCATCTGAAGCACCCAAAGTTTGGACCTGCCATGTGTGTTTTGGAGTGCCTGTCTTGAATATGTATGATTGAATCCTACAAAAAGAGCATGACTTGAATCACTTAACTTCTTTAGTTGTGGTTGAACATTCCAATGCTGTCTTCAGGCACATCTTGAACTTTGTCTTCATTTTTGCTCATTTCTTAAATATGCAAAGATACACTGAACATGAAAGGAGCTGGTTTATGGAACTGTGAAATGTCAGATTTTACTAAGTGCCAGCAGTATTTACACATCGATGTGTATACCCATGTCCAGAAAATGTGTGTCTCTGCTCAGAAAGGTGGAAGGAATTATGGTGTTGTAGTTCAGCGGTTCATGCAAACTTGTCTAATTTACGTCACCTATTTTCTGGCAATGTGGTTTTCTAAATATACCTCATTGCCTATTCAAATTCTGATAAATGAAGTAATTTCACCCTACCTTGTCTTTATTTGAAATTAGTTTGTATGTTATACATTATAATCATTATATGATAGTTTCCATTACCCTATTATGAAAGATTTGACAATGAATCAAGTGAAGACCAGAAACAATATCCTTAAAACCCGGAAATACAGCCAGTTTGCTTTTCTTGCAGCAGTGTGAAACCCAGGTGGCCTTTACAGTGCCTTTTAGAAAAACAAAGACCATGTACTGGTCAGAATACCTCAATAGTCCTGTTTGGTGTTTTTTTTCTTCTGAGTAGGAATAAACATTGTGTTTGCTAGCCTAGATTAGTTGGTTTTGAGCAATGTTGTTGGCAAAAACATTCACCATGTATTATACAATGGTTACTGTTTCCTCAACAGTTGTCTTCAATGGCTCTCCACGCAGCACAATGCAGAGCTGTGTGGAGCTGAGTGACCTCTAAGCAGGTCTAGAACTGAAAAATAGTAACCAACAGTTCAGCCAGGCTAAGAAGTCCTAAAGCTGGGATGATTTTAAACAAAGTAGGTCAGGTATCTCTGTGAAGAATTATTTTGTAACATGTAAAAAGCACTGTTGGTTATAGAAGACTTTGGGGCTTTCTTTGTGTAGGATCATATCTGTACTGCAGAGATTAAGTAATAAAAACATAAGAGACACCCTGTGAGGTCAAGCTAATGGCCACTCTAGCCCTGTTACTCTGTCTCAGAAAGGATTTTATGAAAAGTTCGCAGGCACATCCACTTCATTTGATCCGTTCCCTTTGTACTTCAACGGAGGCTGTGACTGTTGTATAAGCAATGTCAGGGGGTACATCACTGCCATGTCTAATTACAGACCTGTTGTCAAGTCTGTTTAGCAAATGTGTAGGTGTTGACACTGCACAATTCTTTATTTCTGTCTGTGGGCAAAGACCAAGCTGTCAGGAAAAAAAAAAAAACCAAAACCAAAAAACCAGCAAATCAAATACCTACAAAACCCCCTCTCATCTCTGCAGAAAGTTTTATATTACTAAACAAATGTTTGGCTTTTTTTTCCAGATTGGTGATTGCTTAGTCATGAGTGACTCAAAAAATCCCACGCTCAGAATAATTAGTCACAAAAGGAAATGGCAGTGCTGCACAGGTCCCTGTGAAATTCAGAGACCGGTCCTTCACAGGCCACACCTATCTGCCCCATCTACCCTATAGCACCCCTGTCAGCCTGGGCTGTGGACATCAGTGTTTACTTTCATGGATTTACCCATCAATTCATAACCCAGGATGTGTCCTTTTATTATCTTGCATCTATTATCTTCTAACATGAAGATACAGCAGAGATGCCTTGTACAAACATTATAATAATGATGCAAACTTCCAGTAGTCTAGTTTAGACAACACAAACTTCACCTGCACTTTAATTTTAAAACAGATGAGTAGAAAAAATATAATGAATCAGGATTCATATGTTTTTCTGTAATAAAATGTTTTGTTCCTTTATCAAGTTATACAAGCAAATTATGTATAGCAAAGAGAATACAATTTATTAGGTGATATTTTAAATAAGCCAAAATATTTACTAGTATATGTAAGAGGAAAAAAGAATTTTGAATCATTTTCAAATAGCATTATATGGGACATATTTGAAGACCCTTCTTTCATTAACGCTTTAAAAATAACAGATTAAACTACTTATTTAAGAAGCTTATTCTTTATGAGAGTTCTCTTAAATGCTGACATGCAGATTTGCACCTCATAACCATATAAGAAAACCATACAAGTTACAAGAAATTAGAATGGAAGTCTACATCTTTGCAGTTTTAAATTCTCCAGACATGCTTAGAATTAACCTGGAAATAGCTTTTCAGATGATCAAACAAAATATTGATCATGAATATATTCCTTTTCTTTATCACTTAAACCAGATAGAAATACATAGGGGTTTTCCATGCTGGTACACTAATCTTAATCAGTGAAAACTGGAAAAAAATGAAGGAGTGAATTAAATAACAAGTGACGGTTCCAGAATAGATTGCACTAATTGACATTTTCATTACTTCTGTTCAGACAACTCTATAATATTTTATATTATAAATTTATCTACAGTAATGTTGGTAAACATTTTCCCATAGCTTTCTCTCACTAAAGCAGATATATTACTAGTTTCCTGAAAAATTAATAACATTTTTCTGTATTTATAGCACAAATTATGTTGTATCACACGTTTTCAAACCTCACTGCAAAAGAAGAGGAAAAAAAAAAAAATCTGAGACTCACATGTGGGAAAGAATATATATCATGAATTTAAGAAATGATGAGAACTCACAAGCCTCAATCTTCCTTTTGAAACTATTAGTTTTTTTTCAGTAAGAGGAAGTCTCTGTAAGGGTATATGGAAGGAATCTCTGATTCTCTAAGGGTATGTGGTGAAAGGAGCCATAAGCGAGAACATGCAGAGACAAACCTGGGGGACACATGAGAAGAGAGGTGAGGAGGACAAGCCTGCTGAGTCACACTCACCGATAAGGGTTTGCAGTGTGGGAATGCTTATTTTTCAGCAACGTTATCTGACTGAGGACCTTGCCAATAAGGAAGGGAAGGGAGACAAAAACACAGAGACATCAAACCCAAACGATGAATGTTAACAAAGACAATAACCATAAACAAACTCCGTCAGTCATGCTAATTGATGGACTATCAAGAAACGGCAGGCAAACTCAGACTTTGCAACTGATAAGGATGTAAACCTGGGGGTACAGGACGTTGGCAGGAGGTCTGTGGGGCTATGACAAGTGATGAAGCAAAGTTTAGGGAAAGGGACCAGGGAGGACCAAAGTGGGGATAGACAGAAAGGGATATAAAAGGGGTTCACGTGTAAAACAGGGCCAGTCAGTCCGCTTGTCTGCCTGATCCCTGTGCCAGAGTGATCACTGCACTCTGTCCTGTCTTCTCATTCAATCCTTTCTTGACTATCTGTCTGTGTAATCTCCCGCTCTGACCCATGTGTGAGTGCTGCAAGGACTGAGTGCCACTGAGGGGACTGGGGTGACAGGGTATTGGGCCAGCAACTGGAGGCTGAGTAGGGATGCAGGTGTCCCCAGCCTGTGGTGTCAGCTGCTGGAGTGAGTTGGGTCTCAGTGCCAGATGCTGGAGTGGGTGAGGGTCTTGGCCACCAGCCACTGGGGTATGTCTTGAAACTGCTGCTGGGGGGACAGGCATGCATGAGGCCAGTGTATGTAAGAGGGGCTGGGATCACCACAGGGTTGTTGGATGGAGGGATGGACTGTGGCAGCATCTGAGGGAGGGGATCCGCAAATGTGTGTTTGCTTGTGAATCTAGAGAGAGAGTGTGTGTGCACTGTCACTAGTGACCTTCTGGCTCTGCCAGCCAAAGAAAACACACATGTGCTTGTGTTTCATGTGAGCCCTGTACGTGGATGTTGTTGAAGGCAGTGCCTTGTCTGTGGCAGTTGGTGTGTCTCTGAGGCACATGCCCAGCTTCGCTGCTGGTTGAACCTGCAAACAGGAAAGCAGCAGCCACATCGCTCAGTATGAGCAGAGACCTCATGTGCCTGGACTGGGCTGCAGCAGCTGGATAGGAGGTCCCTGGGTCGCAGCAGCTGGAGAAGGTGGCCGCTTCTATCTCCCGTTATGGCTGTATTTCATACCTGACATTCCAAAGCAATGACCATTAAAGACACTGGAAATCTTTCATTTGAACCAAAGACAAATTGTTTTAGAACAAGTTGTAAATGTAATGAAGTCCTTATCCAGGTACAAAACCTATACTGGGAATAAAATTTAATTATTGTCTTTAGTCTCTTAAACTGAAGAAATATCAGAGTCTTATATAACTAAAACACCACAGGAAAAGTAATATGATACCACTTTCATCTGCCATTTATTTTCTCATGTAGAAGACCTTCAGAGCAGACTAGATAATACAGCATGCAAATGACCAATATTGTGGAGAATTAATGGTAATGTTGAAATTAATTATGCAATAGTGAAGTGGAGGCTCACAGGATGAAATTTATTTATGGAGATTTCCACAAATTAACTCTATCAGATTGTGAATTGATTGCTGGTTTATTAACTTATGTTCCTGTTGTGCAGTGAAACTAGTATTGGATGAGCTATGCTAATCTACAGAGCTCATGCACTTGGCCTTGTAATACTGTCCCTGCAGGAGAAATAGTCACTTCCCAATCATTACAGGGTGCAAGAATAGCCAAAGGTGAAATGGTTTGTCATCCTGAAGGAGGCTCAGAGCAAACTCACTTCCATGATTGCAGCACAGTCAACTGCTATTATCAACTGTTGAAAAATTAATGGAATATCACTCATAATCCCTTACAACAGAATCACAGGACAGCGCAGTTATGACCAACTAAAGTACTTACTGAAAAGGTTTATACACAGCGTGACACAGATTTTGTAGTATAATGCCCAAGTAATCTTTGTGCTTATGTTTACAAGACAGTACATTTGTTCTAGACTGGAAGAGGAAATACCTACCTCTGTGGTGGGTTTTACCACACTTACTCACTGTTGAACCTTACCTTATCCAAACAATCCCACACAGTTTCTTACTGTAAAAGTCCCTAAAGCTCTGGCAGGCCCTTTCTTCAGGGCACAGCTTATTATTTCTAACAAAACCAACATAACAGATTAACACATAACAGATATCTCTTAGACAAAAACAGACTTCAGAGGCCGAGAATCCTTTTTGACAGGTCTGCTGCCCTCATGAGCTAATAATCTGCAGTTTCTTCAGCTGGGGTCCCCCAGTGATTTGTTAGTGCAAGGTGATGGTCCTTTTGGGTCTCAGGTATACACAAGGTCAGCCTGCTGGGGTAGGCAGGTGTTTCACATGTTTGCTGTGGTTACATTGCGGTCACTGAGACTATGTGAAGTAAGCTCTTGTTCAGCATTAGAGCTGAGTTTTAGGAAAGTAGTAAAATTAAAATTAAACCCATATTTTGTAAAGGCACTATGCAATATAGGTGTGATGAATTTGGTCCTTGAGTCTAGAATTATAAAGCTTTACTTTTTTTTTATTTTTTTTTTCTGGCAATAACCTGCAATTTTCCATTTTACTAAAAAGAAATCGTAGCAAAGATTCTGCCTAATTTTGGTGGTAGCTCAGGTATGTTCAGTCCAAAAGTATTCCTTCTGTTGCAACGGAGGTATGTTCTATAAATTATTGTCTGTGAGCATCTATGCGTGTTGTATATTCCAGCAAAACAGTGACTATGGTATGTTAGAGAATAGGTTTTAATTGCTTCATTTTAATAAAAGAACCCTTGTTTCATAGATGAATATCACTTTTGTCCTAGTGCTGATGTTCCTGATCAAATAAGTACAGGAAGAGAGCAAGGAAAAACGGCTCCCCTCTGGAAGAGAGACACAGTGATATTTCTTGAGAGTTCTTCATTTTAGTTTTGTATCAAATCAAAATATTTAATGTGGCCTGAAACAAAATGTAGGGTATTGCTTAGGTTTATCTTGTTTTCAGATAACTTAATCCATTCTGAACAAAATTAAAGGAAAAATGCTTATATTTTCATGGAAACTCCATTTGAAAACAGAAATAAAAAAACCTTTAAATTTGAAAATTTTTCATTGAGTAGCTTCACAAGTTAAGCTACAATACTTTGTTTAGAAAGTGTGTAAAGAAGTATAACTTAATCCTCTGCTTCTTTTGCTTCTGTGTTTTTTATATTATCATCTCTTCTGCCACCTCACCAATAAAGCTCTCAAGTTTGACATACATTTAGTATTCATGGAAAAAATCCAACCAGTCAGCTATAATCTGTTGACAGGAACATTTGCAAAATGTTATTCAAAAGCCAAGAGCAAAATGGGATCTGTTATTTTCCAAAACTCTGTATTTCTCATTGTAATGATTATTTAAAGAAAAACGTTGATCTCAAAATATGGAAAATACAGTGGAACTACAGTGTGTTGTTAGACAGACTGTCACTTTCAAACATACAGACGCACTTCTACGTACTTAGAGAACACAAACTAATGCTGCTCTGTCCTTTTGTTAGATCTCTGCTGCTTACATAGCGTAGAAATGAGCCTTTAGTTTTTCACAACTGTTCACGTGTTCTATGTGTTCCACCGTGGAAAGACAAACACACTTACTCCAACCACTGTCATTGTGAAAAGACTATGAAGCTCCGAGTTTCTCACACAATGCATACAGTCTTTTTATTTTAGTTTGTGTAAGTTATTCATCTACAAGGATCTAAGCAATATACATGACTCAGATCTTTATGTATGAAGAAAATTCATTCATTGTGATTGTGAAAGATTAAGTGTGCTGCCCTACATAACTATTCCTGAAAACCTGAATTTCTGGTTTCACTTGGAGGAAACTAGTTTCTGATTAAGGTAAATAAGTAATCAGAAGTGAGCTGTGTCACTGTATATGTACATTTTAAGCGCTCTTTTTTCCAGGTATTGTCCAATTACTTTCTGCAGTGTGTTAAGATTTTAACTGATTTACTTAGGTAGATGCAAAAGGCTGTTGTTACCTGAACATTTTTATTAAGACATTTTCTTTGCTTTTTCTGCCTCAGTTGTTGCTGATTGTACTTCGGTGAGTAATTTTTAAGCCAGTATATTTAGTGGTGACTTCTTATCAATAAATACATGATCAAAATGAATGCTAAATTATTCTCTTGGCCAGTACAAACAAGAGTAGTGTGATGAAGTAAGAAAGAGAAAGGAGAAAGTTCTGTAGAGAGCAATCCTTACAGTGGGAGTTAGTCTGAAACTGGTTCATGAGATATTCTGTGAAATTGTTTCCCCAAGTAGGGTTGAAATCGCTGCCAAAGACACATGCACTGCGGGAGCAGGATAAGCTGGAAACCAGCCTATGCTGAGCAGGTGCAGCAGCAGGTTGTAGCCCTTGGGCAATAAATGCAGTCCTAGGTTTTTGTCTCACCTTTATTTTCTCTCCATCGTTCTCTGTTAGCTCAGACTTTCTCCTCTTCCCCCATCCCCTTGATAATATTCTATGGTCCTCTCTGTTTTGATTTTTTACTGTTCTGTTTTCTCCCTCCCTCCTGCATTGTCCTTCCTATGCATTCCTTTAACATTAGCTTTAAATTCCTTCCTCTTACATTTTGTCCTTGTCCCACGCATCTTTCAGTATCTGATAATAAATGACGAGAGAGACAGCATTAAAAACAATCCCAGCCAAGCCTGTAGAAGGGAGGAAGTAGGAAGGGCTCTGTGTCCAAAGGGGCTGAAACCTGGCGTTAGGTTTTCCAGCCTCTGCACAGTGAAGGTCTGCAAGCCCTAGAGTAACCCTGGACTATGTAGTACATATCTACATGGTATCCTTTCACTATGTATATCCTTGTGCCGTATCTGGGAAGGCTTGTATATTTGAAAACACTCATGAAAGGAATCTTTTGCAGGTTTTCATCTTCATGGTTTAGCCTGACTGCAGATTTTTCTGGTTTTCTTTTCAATCATAGTCATCAGGTTCACTGCAGACTATAAATGGAAAATTGAAACAGCCAGTGCTCATCTCCCACGCTCTCCTTCATGCAAGCAGTTCTTCATTTGTAAAGCACATCTGTTTCTTAACTATGTTATATGTGGAAGGCTTTCATCTTTGCAGTGATATTTCCTAATTTCTTGAAATGTCATCTCTTGGAGAAATTAGATTACTTCATTAGTCTTATAATTAAGACAACCTAATATTTTCTATCAGAAGAGCTTGTTTGGTTGCTTGTAATTTTTCCAGGCTTCATCTGATTGGATGTGAATTTTGCAGGGTTGATACCAGGTGCAGGCTCCCTTTTTCTCTCCCTGAAACAAAAAAATTGTGGCTCAGAACAATGTGAGAAATCCTTTTTGCATGTACTTGGAGGAAGGGGAGACTGCTAAATTAAAAGCGTGTGCTTTTTCGCTATGTAGGAAAACTTTACTTCAAACTAACCAAGCCTTTGAAAATAAAATTGCACTTTATATGTGATAACCCAACAGGCTCGTTAGAATTTGGTGACTGCATTCTATAAAGATTTTTGATATTTTGGGAAAACCCACCTACTGCTTGGAGCCTTCCTCTCAGAGCAGAGGGGACGTGCTTGTGGTGCCGTAGGTAAACTCCTGTCCCTGCTCCTGGACTGATGTTTACCCACAGCGGACTGCAAACCTGGCATGGATGAAAAGCTGGCTCAGCAGCCCTCTTTGTCCTCCGTGGATGACGGCAGTGAAGAGCGGCGCATGCGAGCCTGTTCAGGTTTCCATGTGCTGAGTAAGGGCAGTGATCACAGGATGGTCATATGATGAAAGTAGTTGAATAAGACACTGGAGGATCTCTCTGTCTCTCTGTCTCTTTAGCTTTCCATGCATCTCTCCTTGTCTTGTGTGACACAGAAGGTAGCAGCTATTGCTCTCTGAATAAACTACTGCATACTGTATGATGCTAAATTCCCTGAAAGGTAGGCCCTAGGCATTTCAAACTGGAAACCCAAAATAAGTAAAAAATGCTTATAATAATGTCTTATTGCCTTAGTCCTTTTCTGTGATGTTTCTCCTCTCTAAAAAGTATTTTACAAGCAAAAGGGACACAAAAAGAAATTAATGAATGTTTGTAAAGCATTCAGATATTATAGTCATGAGCCCTATAATAGAGGCTGCTATGTAATCAGCTATTCATGTAATTTTATAACTTGTATTGAGAGCAGAGACTAAACATTGTACAGTAAATAAACTCCGTCTATGCAGTGACAAAACAAAATAGAGGGTAACTATTCAGTGAGTAGCATTTCTATTAACACTGTAGGAAGCAGTAGATGTGACCATGTAATTAAAGATGGTATCATACTGGATTTTCCTGAAAATGGCTGAGTGGATGCCATGAAAGCAATATTAATATTGCCATCTCCTAACTTTGGTGTTCTTGAATTTGCTGCTACAACTTTCTATGACTGTAGATTTTAAGGCATCTTAAATGCAAATTTTGTATACTCTTGAAGATTTTCTTTTAGCTATTGTACAAGCTTTCTGCATTTCAGAAGATGTTGAGATATATTTGGGTTCAGTATCAATAACAGTATCTATTTTTCTTTGTTCTCACCCAAGACTTTTTCTCTTGGTAATTCTTTGGCAATTCTTTGCTCGTCTTGGTCTAGAAAATATTTTATTCTCCTCATAGCCTAGCATTACAGATACAGTTTACACAATCCAGTTAATCTGCTGGAGGGCCAGATAACCTGTTTGTCATCATCATTTCTTCCACAATGGAAAGATCTGTTCAGGAACCACAGGAATCACAACAAACCATCCCAGCTGCTGAGATTTAGTGGTCTCATGAGATTTACCCTAGCATGAGAGGGTAAATCCCAGTTACAAGCATTTACAAAAAATGAAAAGTGAGATGCTCTTATGCCACAAAGTGCTGATCCAGGATAGGATCATGATGTCCATTTTAACGTCTTCAGTGCTGCTGAAAATAAATTTCATGTGACTGATTTCCTGCTATTTCTTCTGACCTTTGAATGACCTTGCCATGTAGTCCTCAGCAATACTTCTCCCTTTTCTTCCCCTCTCATTCCTATTGTAATGATCATGGTTTCTATACGTGGCTATACTTTGCTGCTGACTCCACTCTCAGGATTTTCCCTTTCAGTTAGGCATTCAAAAAATTCAGACTATGTCACAGACCTCTGCCCTTAGCCTTATCTTACCTCCAATGTCCTGGAGTTTAAATGAGAAACTGAAATAATTTCCCCTCATCCAAGCTACATCTGGTTATTAATGCAAATTTAGTCACTTCAGGTATGACGTTGGGTAGCTAATTCTGACTTTGCTCCTGTACATATTAAATCTGAGTAAAGGCAGAGGATAAATTTGAGAATTTGTGCTCTGATAAGCCCTAATGAGAATGGGTGACATGGTCAGAACTTCCACATCATTTTCTGTGCTAGTCTTCAGCACGAATAACAAAAGAGCTATGAGGGATCTGCTGGAATTTCCAAAAAGCCAGAGATTGTAGTTGTTTCATTCTGAGCTGTTGTTTGGCTTATTGATGAAGATCTTACCCACATGCCAAAGGCAGATTGCACACAGAGTCCTTAATCATGAGTTTAGGGCTTCTGTTGGAATAGGTCTTCATAGGGGCTTCCCAAGGAAAGGATATGCTGCCAAAAAATTTCCCCAGTAACAGAATTTTCACCTGGACCATGTCTGGGGGTCTTTGACTGTAGTTCCTCCAATGCAAAGGCAAGATGTTGGTTTAGGAGAAAGGCAAATACAAGAGCCCCGGCTAGAGGGAGGTAGCAAAGTGCCCATGCAGGGAAGGTTGAGAATGCAGAGAATTGTCCTATTAGGACTTTCATGTCTCACCCATGCCAAGAAGTACCCCTCCATGGGACTTAGCCCATGCCTTGTTGATCTTCATTTGGCATGACTGAGGATCTTTGGCAGAGGTCAGACCATGTCTAGGGTTAGGACTGAGAGAGAGATGAATCTCAGGGCTCCAGTGTGACCACAGGTGCTGGGGGACTGCCCAAGGAAGATCAAAGCTGCACAAAGACTTGTCCTAAGAGAAGGTTTTCACATGGCCCATGACTAGGGTCTTTTGGCTAAGGCTCAGCATACACCTTGCATTAGAGCTAGGAGTTAGTGTGTTTGGGACTTTGGCGAGACCAAGCATAAAGCTCCAGTGTAAGAGGGGAGCTGGGGGGCTATAAAAGGACTGCCCAACTGATGGTAGGCTGACAAAAAAAAAAAAGTTTCCCCTATAAGCTTTTCCATTCGCACCGTGGCTGGTTATCCTTTTGTTTGGGTTTAACTCTGAGTGTTGGGTAGAGGTAATTTCAGGAGAGAAAAAGATCCTGTAGTTCCCAGATTGGTTGAAATCCTCTATTAAATCTTCAATCTCTACCTCCAATGAGCACATTGCACTGATAACAGTGACATGATCAGAAGGGAATATTACTTTAATGGGAGGGAACAGAATGGAAGGGAAGAAAACTCATTTTGCTTACTCTTCTTTGGATGGGGATATTTGTGGGGTTTTGTTTGTTGTTTTTACCACTGTTTTTTAACATCTAGGCGTGTTGCCAGGCTCTGGAAACTTTATCAGTGGTATAGCATTGCAGAATTTTGACTCCCTATCTTTCTTTGCTTTAGCGATTCTGTCAGTGACTATGTGGCATACAATATCTTCTGCCCATGTTACTCCACCTCTCTTCCACCTTCCAGATTAAAAGTTCCTGCCATATCTTCCTGCTATAAGAAAAAAAATAATGTAGTACTGTTTCTATTGTAGTGTTTTTTTTTTTTTTTTTTTTTTTTTTTAATGTAGCAAAACACAGGGATACACCAAACAGAGCCAGGTAAAAGGGGCTTTGACTTTTAGATAGAGGTCAGCAGTGCACTGCAATCTGGAGGACAGAGGGCTTCAGAGCAAAGCTGGTGATGGAGTCAAGTAACACCATCAACTTCTGTTGAATTCATGACTCTCTTTTGATTCAAGCTGGACTGAATGGGGAGGCAGGGTTGAGCATACGTGACATAATCTGTTTCTTAAAATTTACCCTTCAAGAATAACCACCCGCATTCACCTCGATGAAGGTATGTCCTTTCCTTTGCTGGAAGAAAAGCATCATAGCATAGGAGTATGAGTCTCAGCAATGACACTGTCCATCAGGGAATAGCCCATGACAAAGTCTACTATGATACATGTGTCCATCAGCTGTTGATCCTGTGTTCAAAAACCTGCCAGTGGAATGGATGACCAACGGTCTGAATGACCACAAGAAACCTCACTGGTACTCTAGTATTAGGTATCACCTGCACCAAGTAAGGACTGTGTTTGTTATGGACCTACGTGAAGGTTATCTTTTCTGTCCCCAGCGCTGAAGTTCAGAGTGAAGCTGTGTATAAATTGCCAGTTCAACCTTCTCCTGAGCTGTCTGGTGCCAATATAGCACACTGAAGTCAGAGAAGGGGCTAGTTAAGTAACTTGTGTGTTGATGGTGCTTGCTGTTTTAGTCCTGTTTTTCCAAGTGTTCTGTTTCAAAACCTTCATCTAGCTTTCAGCTATAAAAATCAAATACATTTACTGAGGATTGGGTGTTGTGGTCTGATCTTCCTATCCCACAGAACAACATCTCATGGTGAGCAATTACTTTGATTCATTGTTACTCTTTAGAGTACTTTTCCCCCTAAAATAGACGCTTTTGGATGAAGTAAAATACTGAGCCTTTTGAAGCATAAATTCAATTGCTAGAAATTGAAATAAGCCCTTCATGCTTTATAAAACAAATTTAAACTTCCATTTGTAATGGAAACAGTACTTTAAATTCAGATGTGCTTTTGTTAAAAAAGTAAATAACAAATTAAATTATTTGCTTTGAGGTTAAAGGGTTATTTTTTCACAACCAGTATTGCTTTTGGTACTGTATGATTATTTTTGCAAACCCAATGACTTTGAACTAAGAATCCCATATTCAAATGTTATTAAAGGAATTTTCATTATATTTTTCTGAAACATTCTAATCAGATTCTATAAAGTCAAGCAAATGAGGTAATATACAATATGTGTCCACTTTTCACTCTCCATAATAATTGATGGCTTCAATTACCTTCTCAAATACCGTTGCTCTAATTACCTTATTTCACAAGATCTTTTTAACTGCCAAGTTTATCTGTAGTCAGAAGCTACGTATTATATACCCTCCATATAATCTTTAATGGTAAATTCATATTGATTTAAATGAAATTTTTCCAATCTAAGAAAAATAAACATATCAATTGAAATATTTTGAAGTCAAATGAACAGTTACATAGGCCTAAATACAATATGCCCTTATATTAGTTTTAGACCCCAAAATTCTATTCTGTACTGTAGACATGATCTGACACACACAAGCGTAATACTGTTTAAAATTGTCTTTCTCAAAAAAGCCAACAATTTCATCTTGTTGCATACATTATATTATTGCTCATGTTTTCACCTTTAGCATTATCAGCTACTAACAGTGTATGTAAAAATACTGGGTCATGTGAAGACTATACTTTTGGCTATCATCTGGAACATAAAATTCAACCATGCTAATTGGAAGCTCCTTTGGTTTTGGTACAAGATGAAATCCTTTTGAGAGGACGCTAGCCTCTTAACTCATGAAGACAGGAGACACAAAATTAAACAACTTTTCTTATACACTTTTATGAGAATCAGTAACTTTGAATATTATTAAATGATATCTTATACTTCAAGGAGAAAAAGATTTTTTTTTTAAGATAATATATTTTATTAGTTTTTGGATGTTATTTGCAGAACAGTTTTACTTAGAAATTAAAGAAAAGTTCTAATTCAGTTTTTAGGGTAGACAGATTTTCTTTGGGACTTGAATACACTTGAACTTGTACTTTGTCGTCTCATTCCTTTGATGAGAACCTCAGTCAAAGAGTTGAACATTCATTGATTACTTAGTTTTCTACAGTCTAATTAATGACATCAATTAATTAGTTGAATTAATTAACATGTTATCTAATTAAAATTGTTACTAACACATTCCAGCTTTCTAATGAGATTTCTTTCCTTGCCAAGTATGTATCAAGGCCTATTTTATCCAAATCATCTTCAAGTCAGAGGACAGGAATGCAGTCCGGAATATCTGGATTTCATTTTTTGGTTAACAAAGCATATTCAGTGTAGGCTAGCACCATCTGTATTTGCCTCTTTTTATTTCCTCTTTATTCATACAAAACCATTTGTCATTCCTTATGCTTGCTCAGCCAAGGTGTCACCTAATGTTCTCATTTATTTTGTCAATTCCTTGTGGTGATTGCAAGACTTACAGATACTAAAGTAAGTAGTTTGTTGATGACTCCTTCTCTACTTTTCACTAGTAATTGACAAATCAGATATTTAGCTGAGTAGGCAACTTACTTGTGGTGTGATACATTCATTTATTTTAAAAGTTTGAGCAATAGGTTTAACTATGATTAATTTAAAATGACTTCTCCTATGAGTATATGGCATATTTCTGATAACTATTAATCATTATTTGCTTCAATAAGGGGTGGAGCTAATCTTGGAAATAGCTTTGTATGTTTGTTGAATGGAAGTGGAATGCCACCCCAGTTGAAAATGCTGACTGATCTCAGTCTTATTTCTATTTAATTTACACTAAGCACAAAGCAGCAAAAGAGCTAAATAGCAAACTGAAACTATTGCCTGAGCAAGTCCTTGTAAACTTCAGGGTTTAATGAGAGAAGAAAAGTATGTTTTAAAGGAGTAGATTATTACAGAACAGGGATGTTGAGACATTTGAAGTGACTTGAGGGACATACTGGTTTTGATTGTCTAACAGCAGCAAAGCTGAATAATTGCCAGTAACTCATTTTAGATATTGACGTGCCAGGGGGATGGTCAGGGTTGCAGGGTGATTTACTTCTTGGAAACTGATATGTCTTCTGCAGTTTCAGGGATCTTTGACTTTTATGATGGTGGGATGTTAGCACATACCTGCACCTTGACATAGTTCAAGTGGCGTCAATGGACTTGGCACCAGTTTCTGTCACAGTAACCCTGGGAAAATTTCTTCATGATTTTTTTTCTGGGACAAGGCCAGTCTGTCACTTCTGAATTCTTGTTCTATTGAAATCAGTAGGACTTTTCTTCAGCAGTGAAATCCAGATTTCACTCAAATGTGTAAGCAATATTTTCAGGCAATACATTTGTTGTGTAGTTCTTGTTGGCTTTTCCCCCCCTACTATTGGAATTTAATTAGCTTAGCACAGATTATCTTTTAGTAAATATGCAGCATGTTTATAAAAGCTAAATTGTCTTCCTAGTATGTTTCACTGACTGGTGAAATTAATGTTTTTTATTTGTTCAGATGGTTTTTTGGCCCAACCAAACGAGCAGATGCCGAGAGACAACTGTCATACCCTGGAAACCAGGCAGGAGCCTTCCTAATCCGAGAGAGCGAAAGTCTAAAAGGCGAATACTCACTTTCAGGTATATTCTAGTTTTTCAACTTAAGCAATGTTGTAAAAATTTCTCAGTTGATCTGAACTTTTTCATTTTTGCGAATGATAAACTGTAGTCATGAAAATGAAATTAAGTTCATGATATTATTTTTTTCCCAGGAGATTAATAAAGGAAACTTGGCAAGAGACATTTGGGGTTTTACTAACATTTATTTTGAAGCCTTTGTTTATTAATATGCTCAGAACAGAAATTAACTTTCTTATGCTTAGTACTTCTGGTATGCCAGCTGTCTTAAAATAGAAGCAATTTTCATGATTAAAATGCCAAAAGAATGCATTACAGTTGTACACTACTGTTCTAATTAGTACACAAAATAAAAATTAAACCATGTTGGCAGACATCTGCAGTTTAGGATAATAACATTTCTGCTAGAGCACACCCTTAGGTTTATATTTATTTGTTTACAGGGGCAAAATGATAGGAAGATTTTAAAAGTTCTTCTTTAGAATCAGTCATATTTCATTGAAGAGTTCATTGTAGACATCAGTTAGATCAGTAGACAAAGTTAGATTTATGTTGGTGATGGGTTTTGAAGTGTATTTGTAGTCCTTTGAATCTGAAAAGTTATCAAATAAGGACACTTATCTGATAATAATTTTACTTACATATATGTACATGGCATCTTCTTCATGTCATAGACATTTGCCATATTAGATAGAAAATGTTCATGGAAAACAACCAATGAACAATCGTGTTTACTGTCAAACTTGTCGTACAAGTGTGAGTCAAGAGCGTAATGTTGTCCCTGAGACAAGAAGGCTATACACCCAAACTTCCTGGTATGTTCTACCCATATAGTTCCATACACCAGCGAAGACTTGTTTCTGAACCAACATAAGTTGTTACATGCAGAATTACATCAGTAAAATGAGAGCCATCTTGTGCATAACCAAATTCTTTCATATTGACTACGCTTCTGCCTGAATGTTTATGTCTCAATCATCTTCTGAGCACTGCACAGAAACACATTAAGCAGCTTAATGAAATTTTGACACATTTTTGGTTTCTGTTTCAGAATCATGAGGAAAGGGTATATAACTGCAATGACTTGTGGTAGTGGGAGGTTGCTTTTTATTGCCAAGACAAAGAAATATATGTTGCCTGTGAAGGGAAATACAGGGAAGTTTATGGAATAAATACGATATTTACAGTTCTGGGAGACTTCATTCCATGGTCTTCAGTTTGCCTTCAAGGAAGTTTGTTGTTGCCAAGAAGTGCTGATAAGAAAACTAACATCAGCAAGGAATTAGGCTGCTCCCAAGCTGTGACAGGACTGACCCCTCTGTGTGCACCCTTTTAGCCAAAGATTGTATTATAGCTGCAGACCTTTCAAAATTATTTCTCTCTATATGCCAATTTATCCTTGTCTTATACGATTTCAGCTTCCTTCAAGTGTTCTTCATCAGTGAACTGATTTCATCCAAGGACTGGGCTAGACCGATAACAGAGTAGGGTTATGCAGGGAACGATAGATAGGCCTGTATTATCTGCTTAATGCTGGTGTTTGAATACATAACACCTTATTAAATATCAATGAAAAATCTTGTGCTTGTGCACCTAGGGGTGGAAATGTAATTTCTTTTCATTATTCAGCCACTGTAGTCTTCTAGGAAAGATGCAAAGTCTTAATTGTTTACCCTGCATCCTGACTAATTCTCTAACAGGAAGGCAACAGTATCTTATTTAAACTATGAAGTACTTCATAGGAAAATCCAAGAAAATGAAAATAAATATTAAGCCAGTGTTTCTGGTAGGATGAGATCACCCTTTGATGCTGCTGTTTAATTTTTTCCTTACAAATCGTGGATAGAAACTATATCTGATTTAGAATATTTGATTCAATTATAAAAGCTTCTGTAGACATTTTTCAGATTTCTGTATAAGCTTATTTGGGAACAGGAGATTTGATGATGGCTGATAACAGCAAGATATGAAATCATCGGTGTGGATTTCTACCACACTGGTTGGTTTGATGAAGGAAGGGATGGGTGGCACTGAAGAACATAATATATGTGGAGGCAAGGCTTCAGCTACAGGAGCCAGCTCTCCTTCCTGCACAAACATGGGTTGTCCTCTGAGCATGTATTCATATATATGTGTCATCTCAGATTTTGTAGAAACATAGAATCACAGAATGGTTTGGGTTGGAAGGGACCTTACAGATCACCTGGTTCCAACCCTCCTGCCATGGGCAGCGACACCCTCCACTAGACCAGGTTGTTCAAAGTCTCATCCAGCCTGGCCTTGAACACTTCCAGGGACAGGGCATCCACAGCTTCTCTGGGCAACCTGTTCCAGTGCTTCACCACCCTCTCTGTGAAGAATTTCTTCCTGATATGTAATCTAAATCTCCCCGCTTTCAGTTTAAACCTATTACCCCTTGTCCTGTCACTACAGGCCCTTGTAAAAAGCAACCCCCCGCCTCCCGCTTCCTTGTAGACTCCCTTCAGGTACTGGAAGGCCTCACTAAGATCTCCCTGGAGCCTTCTCTCAGCCTGTCTTCATAGGAGAGGTGCTCCAGCCCTCTGATCATCTTTGTGGCCTCCTCTGGACTCACTCCAGTAGGTCCATGCCCTTCTTATGTTGAGGGCCCCAGAGCTGGATGCAACACTCCAGGTGGGATCTCATGAGAACAGAGTAGAGGGGGAGAATCCCCTACCTTGACCTTCTGGCCACACTTCTCTTGGATACAGCACAGTATACTGTTGGCTTTCTGGGCTGCCAGCGCACACTGCTGGCTCATGTTCAGCTTTTCATCTACCAGTAGTCCCAAGTCCTCCTCAGGGCTGCTTTCGATCCCTTCTCCACCCAAGCTGTTCTTGTGTTTGGGATTGCCCTGACCTAGGTGCACGACCTTGCACTTGGCCTTGTTGAACTTCATTATGTTGCCACAGGCCCACCTCTCCAGCCTGTCCAGGTCCCTCTGGATGGCATCCCTTCCCTCCAGCGTGTAAACTGGACCACACAGCTTGGTGTCAATGGCAAACTTGCTGAGCTTGCACTCAATCCCACTGTCCATGTCACCCAGAAAGAAGTTAAACAGTGCCAGTCCCAGTACCAACCCCTGAGGAGCACCACTCATCACTCATCTCCACTCAGACATTGAGCTGTTGCCTGCAACCCTTTGAGTGTGACCATCTAGCCAGTTCCTTATCTAGTGAGTGGTCCATCTGTCAGATCTATGTCTCTCCAATTTAGAGACAAGGATGTTGTGTGGGACAGTGTCAAATGCTTTGCACAAATCTAGGGAGATGACGTCAGTTGCTCTTCTCTTATCCACCAACTGTAACCCTATTGTAGAAGGCCACCAAATTTACAGAATCATAGAATTGTTTTGGTAGGAAAAGACCTTTAAGATCATCGAGACCAACCATCAACCTAGCACTGCCAGGTTGTCAGGCATGATTTGCCTTTAGTGAAGCTACGTTGGCTGTAACCAACCACCTCCTCATTTACCATGTGCCTTAGCATGGTGTTCAGGAGGATCTGCTCCATGATCTTGCTGGGTACAGGGATGACTGGCCTGTAGTTCCCCTTTTTTCCCTTTTTAACAATAGGGGTTATTTTTCCTCTTTTCCAGTTAGTGGGAACTGCACCAGACTGCCACAACTTCTCAAATATGATAGATAGTTGCTTGGCAAATTCATCTGCCAGTTCTCTCAGGACTTGTGGATGCATCTCATCGGGTTCCATGGACTTGTGCACCTTCAGGTTTCTTAGGTGGTCTCAAACCTGGTCTTCTCCTAGAGTGTGCAGTTCTATATTCTCCCAGTGCCTGCTTTTGCCTTCTGCGACTTGCGTGGTGTAGCTTGAGCACTTACTGGCAAGGGCTGAGCAAAAAAGTCATTGAGTACTTCATCCTTCTCCATATCCCAGGTAACCAGGTCTCCCATTTCCTTATAGAGAGGGTCTGCATTTTCCCTAGTCTTCCTTTTGTCACTGGCATACCTATAGAAGCTTTTCTTGTTGCCCTTGATGTCCCTGGCCAGATTTAATTCTATCAGAGCTTTAGCTTTCTCAGCCCAATCCCTGGCTGCTTGGACAATCTCTCTGTATTCGTCCCAGGCTACTTGTCCTTGTTTCCACCTGCTGCAGGCTTTGTTTTCATGTTTGAGTTTGTCCAGGAGCTCCTTGTTCATCCACACAGGCCTCCTGGCATTTTTGCCTGATTTCCTCTTTGCTGGGATGCATTTCTACTTAGCTTGGAGGAGGTGATCCCTGAATATTAACCAGACTTCTTGGACCCCTCTTCCTTCCAGTTCTTCATCTCATGGAACTCTATCAGTCAGTTCCCTGAAGAGGCCAAAGTCTGCTCTCCTGAAGTCCAGGGTAGCGAGCTTGCTGCGCACCCTTCTCACATCCTTAAGGATCTTAAACTCCACCATTTCATGGTCACTGCAGCCAAAGCTGCCCTTGAGCACCACATTCCTCACCAGCCTCCCCCTTGTTGTTGTGAACAAGGTCCAGTATAGTACCTCTGCTCATGTGCTCCTCTATTACTTGAAGAAGGAAGTTATCATCGATGCATGCTAGGAACCTCCTGGCTTGCTTGTGCCCTGCTGTGTTGTCCCTCCAGCAGATATTGGGTTGGTTGAAGTCTGCCATGAGGACCAGGGTTTGTGACTGTGAGGCTGCTCCTATCTGTGATCTTTTAGGCAAAGAAAGTGAATAAACTCTGAAGATTAATGACATGATTTACCACTCCTGATAGCAGCTTCCCAGATGTGCTGGTTTTAGCCAGGAAACAGTTAACTTTCTTCACAGTGGCTGGTATGAAGCTAGGTTTCTGGATTTATCCTGAGGAAAGTACTGACAAGGTGTCTTTTTAGCTGGTGCTGGGGAGTGCTTGCACCAAATTCAAGGTCTTTCTCAGCTTCTGATACTTCAGCTGTGTTCCCAACTTTCTCACTGTGGGCAGTGTGGAGGGACACACAGTTCAGACAGCTGACCCAAACTGCTCGAAGGAGTATTTCATTCCATAGTGCATCACACTTGGTACATAGGTGGGGAGTGGGCTTAGGGTCCATTACACTCTTTTTGCTCCTTTGCTACCTCCTCGGTTAGCTCCTTATCTCCTTTGCTAACTCTTTTCCTAATTTCTTTGCTTGCTCGTTCATTAGTGAGTTGGTGGGTTGGTTGGCTTTCCCAGTCATGCTGTTGCTGGTGGGGCTCGCTCAGACTCTGCTGCAATAGCTCTTGGGCTCTGGCTCTCTGGCTCTGACTCTTGCTACTTGTGACCTGGCTGTACATCAGTTGGCAGGTGGTCAGCAATTGTATCATATGTTTTATTTTCTAATTTTTAATTACTTACTATTATTATTATTGTCATATATTCATTTATATATATTATTCATCTATATTCAATTAGTAAGTAGTTCTTATGTCAATTTTATGAGCTTCCTTGTCTTTTTCCTCTGAATCTCCCCTCCACTAGGGGAGGGAAGGGGGAAGGCGTGTGAGTGGTTTCATGGTATTTTGCTAGTTGAGGTTAAATCATGACCCCAGAGTTGAACATAATTTAGCTTCAACATGCTACTTCACCCAGAAGAGCTAAATATTATTTGCTGCTTACTGAATAGGCTTGACTGAATGGCATCTGTTTGTGTTGTGAAACCTTTCTGCTTCCAACCGAACAGTATACATAATGGTCCAGACATCTTATGACCATAATCTCATTACTTATGTCTGCTTTTGGGAGAGCTAGTGCATTCTAAAGCAAATGATGAAATCGATTGTACTGTGGGGAGAATGAATTGGAAGGAAGGCTGTTCAGTCCACTACATGCTATGAAGAAGGCAGTTTTTCTCTCTGTCTTCATTCCAGGAGTTTTGAGACACTCAAAAACTGAGGCAGAAGAGTGTCTTCTTGAGAAACAGTGATTCAGGAGCATTTCTTTTAAGAGGTTTTGGATGGCTTCTGTCTCCACAGTAGTCAATACACTGACAGGGGAGGAGTCACAGCCTGACATTTTGGAATATATCCTTAATTTCTGTTTCCAATTTTTTTGTCAGTGCAGAAAGAATAGACCCCCAAACTCCTGACCTCTGTAGGACTGGTTGGGCTTGCTCTACATGCTATTGCTGTTTTGGTTTCACTCCAGAGTATAAGATAATGACTGGAAGAGTGACAACCTGGCTTTCAAAATTAAGGTCTTTAAGAAAATATAACTCTCTGTCTAGGCTAACATTTAAGTGTAATAAAGCTAAAAAGGAAAAGAAATAGAAAACGAAGAAAGATTATTATCCAAGCACCCATAAACTGATGTTATGATTTCCTACTCATGTATGAGATGTGTAAGAGGCTTGGTTCTAATGAGGGAGACAAATGTCTCTCCTTAGGAAAAAAAAAAAAGTAAACCCTACCTTTCATTAAAATGACACTTGAGACTTTTAACTTGCCTTGATGGGAAAACTTAAAATTTGTAAGATTTAGATGAGAAATGACTATTTAACTTAAAAACAAAAAGTCACATTCAGTGAATGGTTAAATGGGAAGCACATCAAACCAGATAGGCCACTGAGAAGTGTTGCTATCATTTTAAAGTGTTTGACATTTTAAAAATAGGTTTTCCCATTTTAAAAATGCACATGTTGTCGACAGATTTTTATGTTGATGACTCCAGCATCTGGTGTGAAATGTATTAAATTTTAAACATGTTGGTGCCATCTTAGACATTGCCTCTTTTTAATTAAAAGCCATAATTTAGATGTGCTCAGCTTAATTGAGTGTCATTGCCAATGATAGCAGGAGGCTCTCTACTTCCCCCCTCACTGAATAATGGTATCTGAAAGACTGATTGCATTAAATGACAGTGTAAATGGTTTGTGTTTTCTTCCTTTTTTTTCCCTGCTCCTAAAAAAGATTGTGCGGTTTCCTCTAAGCCAGATCGGCTTTCAGTATAGGGAGAAATAGGTAATAGTTTAAGGCAGCAGTCTGCTAGGAATGCCAAAATGGTGGCTGTAGCAGAGAACGGTTTTGGAGTAGCCCCTGCACGCATTGTGTGCTGCTGAGGATGATCTTATAAGCCACCTTCCTCCCACATCCACCTGGGCATGGAGGCTGAGCAGAGCTCTGGCCGGTGGCAGGGCCCTCTCGGTGCTGGGGGAACACTGCTCACAGGGGAGGTGCTGGGGCATGGTGGTAGCGGTGCCGTAGTGTTGCTATGATTCATTTGGTGAAGGTGTTGACCCTGGTGATGCCACGATAAAATCGAATTTTGCTGCCCTGGGAAAAGAGTATTAAGTTATTTTATTCTCATCCTTGAGGTGGCATGGCCCAACCTTTCGAAGATGGGAAACAGGGAGAGGAGAATGCTTCTGTTAAATCAAACCCATGAATAAATCTAATGGAGAATGGTGATTCTTTTGGGAAGGGCAAGTAAAGAAGGAAAACACTGCAGTTGCCAAACGCAGCTACTGTGAAGCTAAAGTTGAGATCCTGCCCTGGTTAGCAGCCCGGTATGGACGTAGGGATGACTGGAAGCATGGAGATTATAGCTAGCTCTTCCCTGAGTGACGTGTGCTCTGTGTTGTGTTGGGCAGAGGAGCCGCACCATGCTGTAGTGCTGTGAGTGTCCGGTGCAGGACCTGTAGAGCCAAACTCAGCCCTGGGATACACGTAAACAGCCCCCTGTCGAACACTGCTCTAACCTCAGCTGCTTATCACAAGAAGAAATGGTATCAGCACAGAACGTTTCTCCAGCTTCTCCATACACATCCCTGCCTGACGTGGATGCTGCCAATCACCAGGCTTCATCCGAGGCTCATTTAGGAAATCAGAGCACATCCTTCACACCAACTTTTGCATTAACATTAGCTGCTTCACAATTAATAATTATAACACTGCTAATAAATGATCAAGTAGTCAAACTACTATCACTTGTGATATACAACTGAGACTGGATTAACACAGTCATGCTGTTGGCCTTTTAGTCATCATAAATAGCAACTCATTTGGCCAGATGCATTTTACTGTTCACTTTGGAAAAGTTATTACATTCCCAGTCTGTTGTTACTGTATTACACTTTCCTTCATTTTGCTTCAGCCCCATTTCCAAATGACACGTCACAAAAACATACCTGCATTTTATAATTAAAAGAATACTAATTATGAGGTGTTAAATTAAAAAAGCCACCGTCATTTGAAAATTGTGATGTAATTATCTTTATACTATGGAGTCATATTTACAAATATTCTTATTTCTGGTCCTCATGTGGAACTGAAAGTTAGTAAATCCGCTCCCTCAGAATATTACCTGTGACAGTCAAACGCCCCATCGATTTTTCACAGCTGCTGTCCGCCCTCTCGTGGTCCGGGGTGACAATCGCACATACAGCAGGGTCATACATGACTGCTTAAGGAAGGAGCGATTTTTCTTCTTAATATAATCACATAAATAGTGAGGGAAATTATACTTTATATGAGCTTTGCTAATTTCATGCAACCCATAATTTTCTGTATTTTTTTCTACATATAATATGTAGCTGTATATTCTTCTGTTACTGTAACCAAAGCGATTGCAAAATTCATAGTGTTACAATGTTAAGGACCTATCAGCTATAATATCTCCACGGGATAGCAATACAAACTTTTTAGATATTTAGATTTTCAAATGTGACAGACAAGGTGCTTCTAGGATTGCAAAATATTTCCATTCAATTGTTTATCTAAGAGTAGCCACTAGTCAACATGACTAAATAGAGTGTGTTTGCTGGAATTTTGGCTACTAAAAGGTATACTGGATGTAAACAGCAGAAGGCCTTTCCCCTATGCCTCCCTTTTGCTTTTCAGGCTTTCACCTTGTGTGTGGGCCTGAGAAAGGGGACAGTAAGGCTGATCTCCCAAATCAATGGGTGTGGAAGGAGCCACCTGGCCTATTGGAAAGGTGTAGTGTTGGGCAATGAAGACCAGGATGGCAACTGGAGCATCCTTCTCCCCTTGAGACCTCTCCCCTCACTCATCATGGGAAAGCACTGTGTTGTTTTGTTAAATGCAGGGTGGGATACCCTTCTAATAGGAGCTAAATCAGTTACCCCTCAGTATGTAACACAGGCTGTCCATTTCCCATTGGGAAATGATGCCTCACTCGTGAAATGTCGTGCTAAATAACATTTCGTGTGAGAGACTACATCCCTTAACAGCTCTTCAGCACTGTCCTCTCTGCTGACTCTCAGCCTATCATTGCTACTGATGATATTCCTTTAAAAAGGTGATCTCTGAGCCAGGAGTCTCCAAACATTTTTGATTGTGCACCCATACCAGTAAAGAGAATTTTTAGCATTCAGCCCCAATATTTATTTATTTATTTATTTATTTATTTATTTAATTAATTTAAAATTATATACATGTACTACTGTGCTGATAGATTATGTACATTATAGAACATACACAAACAAAAACAATTTAAGAAAGGAGGAGATAAAGATGAAATAAACAGTATTTTTAAAATCTTAGTTTTATTAATTAATGGTGCAAAAATTTTCCCCACATCCCAGCGGACTGTCTTCCTTGCTTCCTGGGTTGCATGCATTCTGCTTTGGAGACCTCTACTCTAAGCCATATCTGATAGAGCCATCAGAAAGGGCAATTACGAGCCTAATATTGTTTAGATAACATACTAAGTGAGTGACAGAGCATTTTTTTGTCCATCTCTGGCTCGCTGCTGGTCCAGGACTAGCCCCAGCATGCAGTGGCCCAGCTTTCTTTCTGACACCTCTAAAGAGTGCTCTGACACTACAGGAAAGGACACTTTGGGTGTCATGACATGCAGATAAATAACCTTCAGGAGGTGAGGAGAGCAGAGTCTTGTTGATTAGGAAAGAACAGATTAGAATAAGCCAAATATGAATGGAAAAGGAGTCATCAGCTATTCAAAACAGAGCATTATTGGCCTGATTTTTACATACTCCAGACATGCACAAAACTCAGTTAAACCCATGAAAGATGTGAATGCTTTTCAGAGACTCATGGCCATGTGGAGGGTATATCTGTTTGCTCTAAAATGCGTGCCAGCCCAGCAGCTGCTATTTGGAATGTTAACACTGATAAATGAAATTTTAAAAACTGATTAAATGATTACTGTGAATTAGATGTTCCTGGCTGTTTTGGTGTCTTAAAAAATGGAAAATATGACTGCCTTACAGAAGATGTATTTATGTTATTTTTTGCATCAGATGTTATGGTGCAAGTAGGAATCTCCGAACCTGGATGGTTGAAGGCTGATAGACTAGATGTGTTAAGCTACCTAAACAGTGGGATTTAAGTTGAAAGAGGTTTTTTTTTGTAGCTGTCATATTTGAAACTAAAATAATTTATTTTAAGGACCTCACAAATACATTTAGGAAAGTTATGATGATTTGGTAATAAGCTATATTGTACCAGTGTTAAAATTCCTGGAAACTTAATATATTTAAATCTTCCTAGTTTTTGATGGTGTATCTGTGAAGCACTACAGGATCAGAAAGCTGGATGAAGGAGGCTTTTTCCTAAGCAAAAGGAAAACCTTTAAATCTCTGACGGAGTTTGTTGACTATTACAGTAAGAACAGTGATGGCCTTTGCATAGTGCTTGGAAAGCCATGCCTAAAGGTAAGAGTGGATGCTACATTGTGCAACATATGTTTTGTAAAGTAGCTCATTACATATCAGTCAGAAGGTGTTAAGACCATATCTGCTTCTACCATTTCAAAATGGTGATGATCTTATTTTCAGGAAGTTCTGGGTAGTGGTACAGGTCCATTTTTGAATCTGACATGTTAATAATAAAATAGCATGCCATTTTGAACAAATCATGTGGCTGGAGGAGAAAATATGCCAAGTCATGATTTATGAATAACTTTTTATAAATGTATATGGAGATGAAATCTCCAACTTCATAACTCCAGCTGTCCATAAGTAATTACTGAGACAAAACCACAAGGCTCAGACAAGCAATACGTCACTGTTCAAAAAGCTTGCTGGAGGGATGATTTCTAATTTTCACTTTTAATGGCAGAATATTTTTTTTAAAGTATTTCTTATTTCTAACAAAAAGTACCCAAGGTGTGGGCTGTATTTCATGTTCTCAGCTCAGTTTATCATGTGTGTGTAATCTAAGGAATCATTATTTATATCAGTTGCAACTTTACATGACATAGTTAACAATGACTTGTATATGCTGCTGAAAAAATATATTAGAAATCTCAATTACTGCATTATTTATTTTCCTTCAACAGGTACAAATTCCTACTACATTTGATTTGTCATATAAAACTGTTGACCAGTGGGAGATAGACCGACAATCTCTGAAATTGTTGAAAAAATTAGGATCTGGTCAGTTTGGTGAGGTATGGGAAGGACTGTGGAATAATACCACTCCAGTGGCAATAAAAACATTAAAACCAGGTATGTGAATTACTCTTAAATGCTAATAATGTGAAAAGTTAGCAAAGATGCTCCTTTATTTTGTAGATGCTACTGAAATGAGAACCTGTCCTCATATGCAACTATTCTTAAAATCCATGCAATTAAACATGAAGATTAGTAAAGCTCAATGTCCAGGTATTCTTTAGTGTTTTCAATTACAATTTTATACACTAGTCTGTTTCCATATGAGCTAACAACATTCCTATTCAACATCTGTGTTACACTAAAAGACAACCCTGCAAGGCCATCTCTTTTGTACAATATTGCTTGTATGGTACGGAAAGACTGCATTTCATCTGTAGATGTATTAATTTATTTACTACTGTTTTGTTGTCTGTAGGACTTCTTCTAGTGATTAGATGCTACATTATAACAATTCCTTTGGTTATACAGACTATGTACTATGTTAAGTTTGTATTTGAGAAGTGCTTTAACCTTAACATCGATCAAATAAACTTTCTCAAAGTTTTTGATACGCAACATTAAGATCCAATGTTTGCATATAACAAAGGCTTGTTACTAATACAGATTTTAACATTTTTCTTAATTATTTTTAATTAACTTCAAGTAATTTTTGCATTTTAAATTGACAGTATAAAATATCTGCCAGCAGATGGCAAGAACTACATAGATAAGAAAGTTAACCTGGATGATATAAATGTTTTATAAAAAGAGATAACAATATAATGAGTTGTGGTTAGTTGAAAAAGCTTGTGTTGGGCATTAATGATAATGTTTCAGGGAGCAGAACAGATTCAGATCTTTGATTCAGAAGAACAACTAAATACACTTGATCCCTACTTCAATGGTTTCCTCAACAGGGAGAAATTTAGGCATGTGTTTTAGGGCTGTCTTGTGTCAGGATATTGTCTGTGTTTTGGGACTTGCAAATTGAAAGCAAGTAAGAACCTTTTTTTCCTCTGCTTAACTCAAAGTAGAAAAACTGTTTGGACTAAAGACCTTCTATAAGTCATGTGAAAAACAGCATACTTTTTTCAGTGAACTGATGCGTCTCCCTGCTGACCCAGTAAATGCAGAAACCCTCTTGAAATCTCTTTGTCCATTTTTCTTTCCTAAGATAGTGTCCACTAAGACTATACCTTTTGTGACAGGGATTCATCTGCCTATTTTTAATGACTTCTGAAACTGCAAGTCTGAAACCAGACTTCTTTTTGTGTCTCACCTGAATCTTTCATACTGCAGTACAAACCTATTACCTCTTGACTAAAGAGTGTCTCTTCCTCTGTACAGCAGTCTTGTACACACTTGAGAACTACTGTCAAGTTCCTCTTTGGTCTTCTCTTTAGGTTCAACAGCACGACCAGATTCTTTGTGTAGATCAGATGTTTTAGATGTCGCTTGGTTTTCGTAATATCTTCACTGGGCTCTTTCAATGTAGTAACCATATTTTTTTCCTTGTATAATGCTAAAAGGAAGAACAAGTCTAGATGTATAAAGAGAGGGATTTGCCTCACGTTTCTGACATGCTAGACCTCTGTTTAAACAGTCCAGTATAATGTTTGTCTTTCTTCTCCTTATGACAAGAACCTAATATTTCCATCTGACTTTCCTTTAGTGATTTAATGCAATATCTGGCAAGTCTGTTTTATTTCAGAAGACTGAAGAGTGAAATCTCTTAAACAGTATTTAAAGAAGAAAACTAATGAAGCTGAAATGAATAGCAGTGCTAAGCTATCTTAAATTTTGGTGACATCAAATTTTCTTTCAGAAATTTTCCTTTCTTTACTCTTTAAGAAAATATGTGGCAATTAGCACTCTAGGAAAATACTTGTTTCTCATCAGACAAAATAATTAGATTTTTAAAAAATTGCAGTGCATGCATTTCTACTTATTTTCTTTAGCAGAAAAGTGGAGCTGACATTATCTCATATTGCATATGTAAAAATGGGAAGCTATTTTAACCTTATTTCATTTCCTTCCCTTAATAGCTCATTTCAAAACTCTAATTCAGCTTTTCCTTTTGTATAATGGGGACAGTAGATATTATCAATTCTCTGTGAAACAAAATTCTATTTTAATAATGGATTCAGTTAGAACTGATGAGGCTACCTGGAAATACATGAAATGTTAGTGGCAAGTTCCAGCTGCAATTTACCTTTTTTTTTTTCCCCCCTTTTTGATGCTGATCAGCTGAATGACTGCTGCTAATACTCTACCTGAAGAAAAGGAAGAGTTAGTTAATTTTATATCTGAAACAGATTTCAGTGTGTTTCAGGACAAACTGATATGTGCAGATCTGTTCTTTGACTGTTTTTCAATTCATTATCCTTTTAATGTGTTGGAGATAAAGCACACTGAGAACAAAATACTTCTTAGAGCGACACAAGCAGGAAAAGTTTTTTTCGGTTCCTGTAATAATAGGGTGTCCTAAGAATGCACTTACAGAAGACTATAAAACAATAAAAAATGACCACATAAACTTCTTCAATAGGCATGTTAGCTAAAAACGAAACTTTACAGTGGTATAAACATAATATTCACTGCCAACTTGTTATTACATAGAGACTAGCACAGTATAGAGTAATAAGCCCCTTGAACTGTGATACTTTTTGTTGTATCATAGTTTCACTGGCAAAAAGGCTTGATTAATCAACACTTTTTCCATCTCTGTTTATTTTGACTCTGGTCTACCTCCTGTTAAGGTCAACAGTAACAGTCTTACTGATTTCACAGTGGGTTATTACGAGTTAAGGCAGAAACAAGCCCCACCTGGATGCAATGCTTGGGTAGTGGAAAGGTTGTCATCTAATACTTTGATAAGGAAGTTGTTCATTGCACTTATTGATTCTCAGAATGAAGACTTTGATTCTTAAAGCCATCGTGATAAATTATATGTAATACTGAATCTCTTATCACTGTACTTTGTGAACTATCTCATTCTACAAAACCAGTTCAAACAGTCTCTAATGGAAGCATTTAACCTTGTAGTATACTTCTCTAGGGAATTATCCTCTTCTACACAATGTTTTCCACCATTTGGAGTGCCTTACTGTAATCAATTAGCACATTGGTTTTCCATTTCAATAATTAAAGAAACACCCCAATAACCTCACCCTAATCCAAGTACCAAATGCTTAGCTTGGTAGTAATAAAATTACAGCAAAGACTAGGTCGGGTAATTTCATTCATCATAATATAAAGATGATAAATGAATGGAAAAAATAGTTGTTCATGAGTAATCAAGAAATAGTCATGTTATATGTTGATGATTGAAGCTTCCAATGTTTACATAGGCAATATTTCAGGCTTCAAGTGTAACACACTGTAAAACAATCCTATTGCTTGGCTCAAAGACCTTAGTGAGTTGTTTTTACACTGAGGGAGAGATGTGTATTTTAAAGCCAAGTCTTTCTCTTAAGCTGCTCTACAGTGTAGACCCACTGGAAAAGAAAGGCATCAGAACAGCAGAGGGATGAGATAAACTGGAGCTCATCTGGCAAATACAGGGGATTGAGATAGAGAGTGTTATGTTACAATGACTTTACCACCACAGAAATTGTGACATGGAACCATGCTGTAATTTCCAAGCAGAAGCAGGTTAATCAAGTAAGTTAATCACAACACAAACAATGTAGAAGAGCATAATGCAATCAGTATGTTGTAGATTTACAGGCCTGAAGGCCAGAAGGGATTTCTGCTAGTTTGAGTTTTATTACTGAGCATTATTTTGCAGTGTACATCTGTCCTAGATCATGTATAGTCTGAATTCTGTTATATGCCATTATATTTCACCCCTCTGCTGAGATAGAGTATTTACATTTAATCAAAATGCAGCTTGTTCTTGACTAGATAATAACTAGAAGTCTTCTAGTCCTGAGAAGGAGGCACAGAGAAGTTGCCTTTGCTATCTTTGACAGTTTGTATTAATGGTATATCACTATGACTGTGCCATGGTTTAACCTCAGCTAGCAATTAAATACCACACAGGCCCTCACTCACCTCTCTCCCCTGGTCTCAAAACATAGACTCATACCAGCTACTGTGAAGAAAATTAACTCTGTCCTTACTAAAACCAGCACAGCCTGTAAGAATGTGGACCTAATTTCTCATCTGTATTTACCTGCTATCTTCTCTTTAACTCTTGTTATGTCTTCTTGTAATAAAAGAAAAGCCTCCTCATATACATTATTTTTATTTTCCATCCTTTAAATACATACAGAGTGAGTTAAACCAATTTTCAATTGTCTTTAGATATGCTAAATATTGTTTCTTGTTATATGGTACTCTTCTAATTTCTCAAATATTTTTTCTGGACTTACACTAATTTCTAGCTATTGCTGTTAAGAGGCTTAAAATGATTGTGCTTAGGTAGATAACCTTCTAACCTATCAGAAAAATTAAACTCCCAGAATTCTGGTGAGATGGCAGTGATGGACTTTTCCCAGAACCAATTCTCACGATGCAAATGTGTGATTCCTGACTTGTGAGTAATTAGGGTATTCAGAAATCTGTTTCCATTCCAACTTGGAGCAAGAGCCAATTTTTCAAATATTGCACACAAACTGGAAATTTCACAAGTGTTTCTTTCAGAAACATTGATGTGCAGCATACTAGCTACATTTTTCCTTTTTTTAGGCATCTAACATCTTACACGTATCAGGTTTTTTAATAATTAGTGGGAAGAAATAAGCACTTACATACCAGGTAAATCATACTACAGATTAGAAATGTACATTGCCATGAGAGAATAACATACCAATGAAGCACTTTTCTTTGCCTTGATTGTAAAGACTGGACAACTAACTCAGATCTAGGTATATTAATAACTGACTACAGTTGGAGTAGGTGAATCCAGCTACCAGCAGTAGTCTGTAATTTCACAGAATTTACAACAGTAACAAAACTGAAGAAAATGCAGAGCTGGCGGAGCCTCTGAGATCTGAAACTGGTCAGCCTGGGAGCCCTCTGACCAAGAACTGCAGAGGGATTGGGGTTCCTAAGGAGGCTATGGGAATATCCATCTTCTGATGAACCTTGTGGAATGTCAATTCACCCCGTTTTTATGATTATGGATTATCTAACTGTCCTGGTTTCGGCTGGGGTAGAGTTAATTTTCCTCCTGGTGCCTGGCATAGTGCTGTGTTTTGGATTTAGCATGAGAATAATGTGATAACACACTGATATTTTGGTTGTTGATAAGTGGTGCTTATAAGTCATCAACAACTTTTCAGCTTCCCATGCTCTGCCAGCAAGGAGGTGCACAAAAAGATGGGAGGGAGCATTGCCGGGACAGCTGACCCAAACTGGACAGGGGGACATTCCATACCATAAGTCGTCATGCTCAGTATATAAACTAGGAGGAGTTGGTTTGGGGCAGTGATTGCTGGGCATTGGTCAGTGAGAAGTTTGCATCACTTGATTTTCTTTTTTTCCTCTCTCTCTTCTTGTTGTTTTCCTTTTCATTACAAATTATTATTTTTACTTAATTTAATTTAATTAAAATCATTAAACTGTTCTTGTCTCAACCCATGAGCTTTCTCACTTTTGCCCTTCCAATTCTCTGCCCCATCCCACCGAGTATGGGGAGGTTGAGTGAGCGGCTGTGCAGTTCTTGGTTGCCAACTAGGAGTTAAACCATGACACTATTTAACCAGATTCAGAGTTTGAGGTTTGTAGTTCACTAGCTCTGGACAACAGTGCTCCACACATAGCCTTTCTGGACTGTCAGTGAGATTTTCCAGGAATAAGAACTCAACCAGAGATGTTTTCAGTTTTAATGAGCCATCCTTTCAGAATGAATTCCTGTTTCTGCTAGCAGTTTGTTGTCTACCTCTAAATGGAATATTCAACACTATCCAAAAAAATCAGTGGCTCAGAATAATTTTTTTCCTCCTGACTCTTTTGAGACTTTTTTTCAGAGCCAGTGGTGGATTATGGAGACCTTCAAAATGTCAGAATGATTAGTTTATACAAAATTCCTATTAACCCTGCAGGAAGAGTCACGACTCATAATTACACTAGAGTCTTCTGGTTAGTGCAATACGAAGTATTATCTTTAATATCTTTCATTATTACAACAATATTTATAACTTTTTGTTATCCTAAACCTTGTTTGTGAGTGTGATGCAGGCTGTCATTATGCTAAAAATCATCAATCTTGACCCTTTAATTAGTACCAGCTTTCTGTGTTATCTCACCACTTCATGGCATTTCATTGAGAGGTTGAACTGTAGCATTTTGTCCCCTGGGACAGCACCTTCCGTTGCAGAAGATATGCATAGTGTCCTTCCATCTTGTACTTCCTTTGTTTCTCTTTTCTCTGCTGTCCCCTTCCCCTCTTTCCCTTCTCCCCTCATTGTTTCTGGCAATCTGAGTTCCCCCCCCCCCTCCCCCGCCTTGTTGTTCATCTCACAAACATCCAAGAGAAGAGGAGACTCCAGAACTGGTAAGACAGCCTATCAGCTATGGTTGGTGCTACATCCCCTCTGCAATAATCATAAATAGCCAAAGATTTGAGTTTACCTTTTCTTCGATCTTCTATCCAATTGTTCCTACTGTGCTCTGTGCCACCTTCAATGTAGGACCTTGTCCAGATGAAAAATGTCAGTGGAGCAGAAGATTCTTTTGGTTTTGTGCTGCAGAGAAGCTGAAGAGTTCCTACTTTCCTACTTGGTCTGCTTGGTGCTCCCTGGGATGTCCATGGTTGATTTCATTCTTTACTTGCCCTTTGATTATGCAATCTTATTTTAATACTCTCCTATATGCTTTCCCAAAGTAGTGTTTAGATTAAAAATAATGCTTCTTCAGGGAAGAATCCCATGATTGTATTTTCAGATGTCTATAAACCCTCTTATCTTATGCAGTAACCCTAACTTCAAAGGAAACACAAGTTCTTAGCTTTATAGGGGTGTGACTGAGTACACAATTACTTGTTTTACTAGGCATCAGGTGAAAAAACTGAGCAGTGTGGGTTTTTTTACTGTGCCCACTGCACTGTTAAGAACAGATTTTCCACAGGGAATATAGAGGTGTATAATCATGAATCATCCATCCTATGTTGAAGAACAGCATTGTATGAGCCAATGACAGCTGTCTCCAAGCTTCTGGCAGTGAGTCACTTAAATGTTTCAGCAGTGCATTGAAGACAATCCAGCTCAGTTTAAGAGTTGAATGCACATTAGTATTTCTAGGCCACCATGATTAAAATGTGTGGCTCTTAGGCTAGAAGGTGCAGGATTATAGATCTTGTTCAAACAATCTGTTGATCACTGACTATAAACAAAAAGCAGAAGCAATGATGCCTCTGTTCAGATAATTCTCTTATTTGTGCACTGGTGTTTAACTCTGCTTTGGAGACATCTGTGACATTTTACCAGCCAAAACCATAGTGATGGATGTGTGAATGAAAAAACAAAACACACAAACATCTTTGCCTTAAGGAACATCTCTGACTTTTGAGTTGTTGACCCACAGTCATGAAAGAGGTATGGGAATCAGCAGATAGGAAAATGGCCTAGAAGCCAGAAATTGCTATTTCTGTTCTTTGCTCTGCACTGCACTGTCTTGCTGTACGTCCCTGAACATGTCCTTTTACATTTCCGTTTTTATTTCCTCACTGAGGCATTGTTTTTTCTATTTAAGTGGAAATCATTGCAGCAGGGATTTGCGCTTTGTCCTATGCCGAGTGTGATAGATTCTCTAAAACCTATTGTCTGGGCTAGCTTCTTCTCCAACTGTCAGCATGTAAAGCAGACATCTATCATCACCAATTAATCGTATCTGAGAAAGTTCCCTATGCCTGTTCAAGCCGACAGATGCATTTGTCATTATCATACTGTAAAGCATCTCCCAAGCTTCTCTCTTTGCATGAAAGCTGCCCAAGCAGGGTTTTTTTTTTATAGGAGGCTTTCTCAAAATAGTCTCTGGGTTGGTACTGTTAGCGGAGGTTTCAATAATATTTTCAGTTCTTCAATATGTCAGCTCTTTACTGCATATGCAGTGTAAAAAGCTTTGCACTCAGAAAATCTCACATTTTCCCTGAATAAAGAAATTATTTTATTCCATTTAATTCAGTACATAACCATACACTAACTTGTAAGTTCACTTCTGTATAGTAAGAAAGCTGATTGAGGTTTGGCCTATACCTATTTCATCCTTCTGTTAACATGAGTAGTTTACACTCAGTGTTACCAAAATCTTGTACTTTTTAATGTATTTCTTTATTATGCATAAACTTATCCAGAAGATCACAGTATATGCTCAATGTAGTCTGTACGTAAGTTCATTTTGTATAAAGTTATTGAGAAGACAAGGTTGCTGTAAAGTACAAGGTTACTTTGAAGTCATTTGGGAAGGTTTATTGCAAGTTGCAAACAAAGGGTCTCTGGAGGGACTTATCAAATATTTAAGGGCCACTTACATTTAGACCAGTGGAAACGACATAAAAATAACTGACCTTTCTCATTTCCAAATTGTCAGTGTCTATCTTACAATGTGAAGCTTCCTCAATTCCGGAACAAAATCTCTTCGAAAAGAAAGTAATCAGAACTGATATGCCTGCTTTAAGTAGGCTTGAATTACAGGTGATTTCTGGCAAAGCAGCACATCATAGACCACATCAAAGAAACATATCCCAACATTTTGTTCTTAAGGACTGACATTTTTAATTCAGAAAACAAATTATCAAAACTGTATTTTCTTCAGGTACCGATCAATCTACTCTTACACAAGGGAAATGTGTTGTTTGAGTAAAGGCTTAACTAGTTGTTTTTTGATCAAGTGATTTCTACTTAGTGTAATTTCCTGTTCATACTTTGTTTACCACTTACAGCTGACAAGTTCTACTTCATTATAAACAGCTATGATTAAACAACAAACCAAAAAAACCCAGTTACTTCAAACCCCATGTGGCGTAAATTTTATATATTTCATCTATATGAACTTTCTCAAAGAAAAGTATTCAAAGTTCTTTACCACTGTTGTGACAGGCTTTATCTAACTAGTTTGTAACAAGCATGTTCACTTGTTTTCAGAAAGTTTTTGCTTTCCTTATCTGGTTGTTAAAACCTAATCTTAGACAAAACACTGCTCTTTAAAATATGCAGGAAATACTTATCTTTGTCACTGGTTTTTTGTTATTATTATTATTATTATTAACTTTTACAGACTAAAGAAGGATTTGCTGCTATTCAGCTAATAGAATACTTCCCTCCTGATCAATTTATTGGAAGTTGTCATATGTGAAAAACATGGTGCTTGGTTTCAGTTTGTTGGAAGAAGTTTATAGCATGATTAAACTGAGAGATTCCTTGTAGGCAAACTTTGATGACAGGAACAAATCAGACTGTCATTTTCTATGGTGTGAAGAAATCCTGTATAATGATCCATAGAGGGAAGGTGATTTGGTACACCCCAAGTTAGCAAATACTTTATCCTTTTTAGGATCAACATGTCAAATTATGGCACTGATGATAAATCACTGGTCATGCTTATGCATTTACTTTTGGAGGCAGAATACCTCACACCAGGCAGCTTCTCTGTAGGCTTTAGGATGATGTCCACAATAAATGCATATATCTTGAAAAGGGTAAGCAAATGAACGACAATATTAAATTATTATCAAAGTGAGTCCAAAAGTTATAAAGATAACTCTAGGCTTCTCTTTGAAATCTAAGATGGGTGGAAGGTTCAAATAAAGCTGTAAAGATTGTGCTGCTCTAAACCGGAAAAGAACATAGCATTAGCATTGCAGATATTTTGAAGTTTTCCACTTGACTGTCATAATCTCTGCTTTATCCAGACCAAGTATGACTCATTTACTTTTCATGCAGGCGCCCACTTTCCTCTGACAGTGGCAAAAGGAAATGGGTGTAGCCTATACCTGTTGAGGAGATGTGTTATTGGCTGCTATCCATTTACTGATGGCATGGAAATCCATTCCCTTTCACCATCTCTCCTAATGGCATCCTATAAAATGCTGTTAAATTGGACCCTGTGGGATTGCCAAGGAAAGTATGAGGACATGAGCGAGAGGAGCACCTGTCCCTTCTGATCATCTTTGTTCTCACAAGTTGCTATGTCTAGTGGCTTCTTTTTCATAAAGTCTGTGTCAGAAGCATTTCCGAGTCATTCCTCTTACATTGATGTACATAATTGCTGTGTTTTGGGAAATGGGTTGGAGCACTACTCAGGAGGTTACATTTAAGGCAGGTGTTGGGTGAAGGTGGCCCAGACTGATTTGCCAGTTTGTTCTGTAGAACAGATTTTCTGGTGGGGCCACTCAGCATCCTCCCAGCATTTCACTTCATTTAACCATCCATGTTTGGAACAGAGCCAAACTCCCAAATGAACCTTGTCAGTTACCTAATGTTAAAAAGTCATAAAATAAAGACTTTTACTCTTGGAGCCCTGGCTTCTCAAATGACTCAGTCTGCTCACATTAAGAAAATAGACTGTTTTTAAACATGGCATAGAGCAGACTAGACTTGTGTGGATTTTATTTTTCCCAGACCTTCACTTTTCTTAATGAAACTATTCTGGTTTGGGAGGGAGGAAACATTCAAGTAGTTGCATAATTTCACATTTGTTTGTAACAAATATTGTGAAGTAGATGTTTACCATCTTTCTCAAACATCTGAGAATATCTGATCACTACTGGTTTATCCATAGAGAAAGCTTTTCTTCCTTGTTTGTGCATGTTTTTTCTAATCATCCCCCTATTCAGGACATATGAGCTCTAATCTGAAATTTGCCACTGACTATCTCTCTATTGTATTTCTGTATTGTTTCTTTGATGTGAGCATTTACTCACTGTGTATATGGACAGAATTAGAGATATTATGGCTTTATGTAACACTTAAAAAGTCGGGATCATTACAGTTAAGATACTTCTGCATTAAGGGAATGTAAAATTATTGTTACTCTGTGCATACATTGGTATTTCTAATCAGGTTGTTCCAGATCACTCTGAGAATATTTGTATCTATGTATGTGTATTACGTGAACATTATAAATCACTATTTGTATTTATGTATATAAAAGGCACATATCCACTCCTTATATGCTAAAGTGTTTTCAATGCTTTCAGGCTTTGATTGCTGAAGCAGAAAAAATAGTGCAACAAATTCTTATTGCAGCACTATTTTTATGTCAGAAATTTTATGTTCATTACCTAGGCACTCTTATCTCAGTTTCTGGCCGTTTCGTTAACCACTGGTAACATAATTGTTTGCTTAAATTATATCAGTTAACATTCTAGCCTCACTTTTCTTCTGCCTGGGGGAGGCCTGGGGGAGGTTAATTTTAGCCTTTATATTTCTGGTGTCTGGAACACATATGTTCTCTGTCCCTGCACAACTGGCACGTTTCACTCATTAACTGTTTATTTCAGCTGCACTGTCTGTTTTCTGGGGAAACTGTGAAGATTTGAGATGCTAATGTACTTTGAAAGACACAAAACAATCTCAGTTATTCCCTTAAGACTGCCAGGAAGGCCTTTAATAACCTCAGCTTCTGTTTTGTTATATGCTGTTGTTTCAGGTTCAATGGATCCAAAGGACTTTCTGAGAGAAGCACAAATAATGAAGAACTTGAGACATCCAAAGCTTATACAGCTTTATGCTGTTTGTACTTTGGAGGACCCAATTTATATTATTACTGAGCTGATGAGATATGGAAGTCTTCTAGAATACCTTCAAAGTAAGCAAACGACTATAAACTCATTTCAAGGAGTGCCACAGCTGTCAGTTTATTAAATAAGCTGACATAAAAAATAGAAGTACAACACTAGTTTAATATAAAAGCTACATTATTTGTTGTGTGTGCATGAGAAAAGAGGACAGAAAGAAGTTTATGAGTTTTTGACATACGAAAGTATCTGAGAAATAGGAGAAAATCGCATTCACAGTTTGATTCTTGCCTTATAATGACCCACATTTTCCCACCCAGTTCTAAGAGTAGATGGGAACACACACTGACAGAATAAAAATATAGACATACAGAAGGATAGGCCATCATATTTGTCATGAAATAGAGGCACTTCCACAAAATGTACTTAACAGCTTTGAAATCTATTACGAGGCAGGGACAGCCTTTCACTGTGAATTTGTCCCTTGCCTATCACATCAGGGCTTTTATCTCAGCAGCACTTCAAAGTGTTCTTTTGAAGGCAAATAATAATTAAAAATAAAGTTGTACAGCCTGGAACAGACTAGCATAATGATTGCACTTTAAGTTCACCTCTGCTATTGAGAAGTGCTTGATTGTAGTGTTGTTACCCATTTTCAGTTTAGCAGATGTCTCTGAGATGTTAAACGTCTCTAAAGCTGTAATGATCGCTTGAAGATGAAACGTTTGCTGTGATTGTCTTGCTGGATTTCTTCTCTGCCTCCAGCCCATAAGGCAAAGCCCTGTGAAATACCACGGGCAGTATTTACCATGACACATGCCTCCCCCTATCTTCTCTGCGGAATAATTTTTTAAGTGAGGTTCAGTCCAGGGATGATTACACCTAAAGAAATCTCTGGCAGAGGGACAGCCCCACCAGGAACTGTGCAGAGAGGGGCTGCAAGAAGCTTGGGCCAGTTAATCTAAAGCTTTGTAGGCATTTAGTGGCCAGAGGTAGTGAGGCACAAACTTCCTTTAAATTCTCATCTTCGGTGCCTTTGTATGCAGATTGCTGCTTATCTCATTGAAAGAACCTGGCACATCAGGAAATGATCACTGTACATGAAAACATTTATTGCAGTGGAGAAATAGCTCAGAGAAAGCCAAGATGAGTCACAGCTATTGCAGAGGTGAAAATTGACCTGTTTGTGCACAGAATACAACATGTCCAGGACACATCAGCACTGCAGCCTGCAACACTCCACCATATGTACAGCAGCTGCTCTTGCTGTGGGCAATGCATGTATGCAGCTTGGGCTCTGCCTAAGTGCTCGTTCCTGTAGCCCTGCATCACAGGGACTGTGGAAAGGCAGTTGTTTTCCAGGCAGCTGTCAAGATAACCATGAAAATGGCCGGTTGAAGCATGGCCTGGTTGTAGCTCTCCTTGTCTGATGGCCTGTGCACAGCCATCAGAACTAAGAGGTGGAAATAGACCCAGGTGCTTTGATAGGTCAGAGAAAAGTTAGTGCCATGAGTGAGAGTAATAAGGAAGGAGATTTTAAGCTTGTGTAGAGCTCTGTGGCTGGGAGTGATCTGTATTGACTGGCAGTCAGTGCACAGCACCTGATAAGCATTCTTGAGATTCAGCCACTGCAGAAACCAGGAAAACATTTCCAAAAGTCTCCTGTCTCTGCATGCACTATGGATAAATGTGGCAAACTGGAACAGGGGGAAAGTCCAGAGATTCTTCTTTGATTAAATTTCCCCTCCTGGAAATGCATGGTATGTTTTTCTGGCTTTAAACGCCTTAATATTTCATGCATAGTGACTACTACATTCCACCACAACAGCTACCTAATAATGATGGGCATGTGTATTCCCTGTGCACCCTGTGAATGTACCTTGGGATACTTCTTGATGAACGCTGCTATGCAGAGTTATTAAGCTGCCACCAGTATGAGAAAAATGCAGCTGAAAAGTTATCTTTGTTATTGGATGTGAATGAAATTGTCATAAATGTGTGAGTGTTTTTATCAATTCTGATAGAGCTGGGGCTCATTCTGCCAGGGATGCCGTCTTGACTTTCGGTGAATTATTATGGAGGCAATGCTCCCAACTGGAGAAAATGCTATGTGTTTGTTTATTTTTTTCATTGTCAGGCATCTGTCAATGAGAATATTTTCCTGTCTTTCCTATATGAGATATTTTGATTGATTGCTTAGAACAGGGTGCAGACCCTAAGCCTTCTTTAATATTTTGTCTAATAAATATTTCATATAAGGGTGAAAGTTTTGTCAAAAAATATTAGTAAAAAGGACATGGAAGCACTACCTTTTCTTTACAGGATAAAGAATAAGCCATGGGGAGTTTTTATATATTCACGTGTATTGCCTGGTTTTGAGTGTGGAGATTATATTAACTTTGTTCTGTTGTTGTAGTTTTTCCTCCTTCAAAATACTTTAAAACACTATTACAGCTGTAAACTCTTCTGACATGCTCTGAACCAGCCAGATGGGAGCTGGCTCTGGTCTGGAAACATCCGTAGTTGTACTAATGCAGTGCCGGGCTTGAATTTGCGTGCTTTGCATGGCCCAGCTGGGATTTGGACGTATAGTCAGAAATCTTTATGAGACAAGCATACGTGATTTGCACTTCAGATCCCAAAGAGACTTATGCTTCCTCTCTGCACACAGTTTGCAGCTCCTGATCAGCTGAAGCTCCTCCTTAGAGCTTTCCCTTCTTTAGCTCCAGAGCAGCAGCAGTGCAGAGCCAGCTCACAGGGAGAAACCTTCCAAGAAATGCTGCAGTGGCCAGGGCAACCATGGCCTCTTCCCCTCCCTCAGCTCACATGCTAAAGGCAGTAGGTCAGCCTGATCTGGGACCCCTGACAGTCCCCACTGGAAGAAACAGTCCTTGAGCTGCAACTCCACCATGGGAAGTGGATCTTGTCTTTGTCCTTCAGCACCGTGTGCCCGTGTGTCCTGCAGCGGATGAGTACGGGGAGGGTTTAGCAGCTCTGACTCCTCTTCTGCACTGAAGCAGCTCATTAAACACGAGGCATGTGAGTCATCCTTTTCTGCCTTGACATTGCTTTGTTCTGCCCCTTGGAGTAAGCTTGTGTCAGGCCGGCCTGGAGCATTGGCAGAGCAGTGATAAACCCGTGTTCAAGTCTGTCTGCATCTGTGTCGGATGCTTTCACCAGGAGGTCATTCACAGCCTGTACAGATGAAGGAACAGTGTGAAAGGGAACACAGATAGAGGAATTTTAAACTGAGTCACATAAGCTAGTTTCCAAAACCTAGGTACTTTTGCAAGCTGCTTGTATATGTTTAGCTATTTTCTGATTAAATGCAGCATATGTGTCATTTGCAGATTTATATCTTTGTCCAGCAAGCTGAGTAATAAATGTTGATGTCTGCGTGTTATCAGAACCGCAAAACTTCATTTTTTGTTACATTATTCTGTGGCCTGATGATGGATTTTCTTGATGGTTAAGCCATAGATTTTTACATAGCCTGATTTTTCTCCCTCTCTCTTTTAAAGGTCAAGGCAGCTATTAAACATATGTGTGGGAGAGGAAAAGACTTTCTGAGTCAACAATAGAAGTAAATAATCTTAGTGCTGGATTATCATGACAATGAGTTTAGCCTCAAAAAGGAAGTACGACAATACACATACAGGGCAAATTTAATAATTTAAAATTCATTTCTTTTACCTATTCATCTCAGAACATCCAGATGAACAGGAAATTCAAGGCCTGGAGATTGCGGAATAGATTAGTAAACAATGGAATTTCACACTCTTCATAAGGGGTGATTGCAAGGTTAGGTCAGATAAAATACCAGAACTGGAGTAGGCTATGCAAAACAATGCTAAGACACTCTTTCACTACAAATCAGTTCAAAATAAGGGACAGAAAAGTGCCAGCTGCAAATGTTTTATTTCTTTTACACAGAGGCACTAAGGAAAATTCACCATCCTCAATGAGAAAGGAGAACTGCCAATAAACACAGCAGCAAGCACTCAGCTTTTTGATATTGTTAAATTCTGAATGTTGAAACGGTTTTGAGTATTAGAAGCTACAGAGGTAGGCACTCATGCTTCAGTGCTGCAGATTTTGAGTTTGGGTGACAGTGATGCTTAATATAACACGGTTTTGGCTTACCTGTATGCCTTTGGGGTATACATTATTTGCTGTGAGGAGGTCAGCTGCCCCCAAAATGCCACAGAGACCTTGAACTTGACTTCTAATGTGTTATACCCCAAAGACTTGGAACCCGTCTTACTATTTATGTCTGAAGTTTTTCACGGCCCTAAGGCTCTTTCCTTCATTTGTGGCAGCAAGTTGTTCTGCTCCAAGTTCTTCTACTACTTTGAACAGCCGATCTTTGATTTCCAAATCTCTTATTTCTGGGACTTGCTGGTCTTACAGTGGTGGCAATGGCATGCACATTGCTTCAGAAAGTTCTACAAGAGAAGCAGGCAGCTGGAAAGCAGCTCAAGGAGTCCTACTGTTGAGTAACAGCAACAAAGAGAACAGCATGAAGCAGTCAAGTGGACTGGAAAGTGAAAGTGACAGTTGTACTTGACAGTAGATGGCATATTTCCTAGTAAGAATCATTAGAGAATAGGAAACCAGTATAATTTTGTGCTTTTCCATCTTTAGTCAGCTTTGGCTCCACTCAGTGAGTACTGACATCAGCTCTTACTCACAGTTTGGAACAGGTTATGCACTTGTTAGAAAGGCAAACATCTACATTACTATTAGTAGATAAACAATACTAGTAGTGTCTTTCACTAATCTCTGTCATCTGACCAGGCTGGTACTTTGTTGTATTGCATGGTTTTGTTGATTTGTGTTGGCTATTTGATCCAGTCAGCTGTTATTTATATCTGAGTGCTGTAAATATTATGTTATCCTTGTCATTTTCTTTTTAAACAGAAGATGCAGGCTCCCAAATCTTCCTGCCACACCAAGTAGACATGGCAGCTCAGGTGGCTTCCGGGATGGCTTACCTTGAATCTCAGAACTATATCCACCGGGATCTGGCAGCCAGGAATGTTCTTGTGGGTGAACACAGTGTTTACAAAGTGGCAGACTTTGGACTTGCAAGAGTTTTTAAGGTGGGTTGAGCAGGTGAATTGGTTCTGCCTTAACTCTGGGGAACACGGTGGAGTAGGTCAACAAGAGAATGAACAGTAGCCTCTGAATTGCTGCGTTCAGGCAAAAGGCAAGCCCAGGGAAGAAAAGGATCCCTTAACGTGTTCACTTGTATCCTCTATCCGCATTATCCCATGTGATGTTAGAAACTGGCCTGTGCCTATGTGTCAGTCTGAAGACGGCAGCCCGGTGTCTGCTTCCCACTCAGCCACCAAAGAAGGAGCCTGGCAAGCAATACCCTTTGCTGCACAACCTTTATCCACAACACTAGTGTCTGCCACATGGGGAGAGATCACAGGAATGATGGCAAAATTATATTCCTGAGTTTGTAAGGGAAGGCATATAAAAATGTATTAACAGCTATTCTCTCCTTGTTCACTTCCCCACTGCCTCCATGATGCTTGTGTGTGCAGATAGTAATCATAAAAGGGCCTTATTCCACTCCACGACTAACAGTGGAGTTCATAAAGTAAGCTCTCAGACCTTTAAATCTGATGCAGTTTAAAGTTCTTAGCCATTTCACTGTTGGGTTTTTTTTTTCTGTAGCCCTTGAGGATATGGAATGCCAAGTAATGCTGACCAAGATCACCCTAGGAAAGAGCTGTAGTTTAGAAATGAGATTTCCTACCTCTGAAAATGATTTGATCAGAGTTGGAAAGATTTGATTTGCAATATTTTATGGATTTCAATATGTAATCCATAATTTCTGAGGTCTTATTATTGTTTTTATTGATTTATGTTCTCACACTGAGAAAGAAAAACAGAGAAAAAAGCCTTCTGCTTCTCGTTTTTTTTTTTTTTTTTTTCATTCAAGCAGCAGAAATTGAAGTTCATAGCAGAGTTGGATTTATTACGTACTGAAGTATAGAATAATGGCTTGACAATGGCAGCAAGGGACTTTGAAAGTGCTTTTTGCTTAATTTTGATTCTTCTAGTTATGCATAAGTTCAGTTTGCACATTTTTTAACATGAAATATATATATTTTTAAATGAACAATGCTTGCAATGGATATTTCTCCTCTGTCCTCAGTAGAGAGGGTAATAATTTACAACTGTAGACATTTCTTGTTAAAACTGAACTTTACTAAAGTACTGTGTCATAGAGTCATTTTGGCAGACTTTCTCAGGAATATTCTGTCCCCTAAACCAAAGCCCTTAATGTGGTCACATGCAAAGATCCCAAAGGAGTAGGTGTGAGAAATAAAATCTGTATTTCTGTATGCGTTAATTAGCAGAATGGAATAATTCCTTGTTTTGAGAGATGAATATTACGGTCAAAATGCCGACTGTATCAGTAGGGAGATACAAACACTAACAACCAGTCTTTTCAAAATTATAGGGCATTAGAGCTGGGAAATGTACATTTGGTATTAAAAACAATCAAAGAAACAAAATCTTGTACACATTTGCTTGGATTTGCATGTGAAAATCCTGACCAAGGCCTGCATGGGACTGATGTACAGTAAATTACGTTTAGGAATTAAAGAGAGAATAAATGTTCACAAAGTTTAGATTTCTGTGCTATACAACTTTAAGGACATGATTCTACAAATTTGCAAGTAAATAATTTTTCTATGTATCTTTCATCTTCACTTTACATAAACTAATTTGACCCACCATAAGCTAAAATGTTAATTTGAGTCACTTGAAGTTTGTTCTTTGGTCCCAGAAACCTGCTTAAGTGATTGTTATCAAAGTCAACGGCCCTTCAACACCGCAATAAATCACAGAAGAAGGGTTCTGAAATTCATTAGCTCTTGCCTTCTCTGTTTACTGAAGACCAGACGTGGAGCCATTTGGTCTCCAGTGTCAGGAGGATGCTTACACTGCCACTCCTGACAGACTTCTGAAATCTTGCACGCCAGGTCCAGAATTCACAGTAGCAGGTCATAATTAATCACGAGCTGCTCCAACGCTGTGTGCTGGCTTGAAATGATAAATGCTTTACGAAAGGTAGCATTTCTCAACTGTGAAGCCCAGTTCAACAATAGGCTTCAGAAAGTGCATACTTTAATACCTTGAAAAGCAAGTGCTTGGCTAAAATAAGATAAGATTAAGCACATGCTTAGGTTAGTCAGGTGCTTCAGTGCTTTGCTGAAGCAGATCTGAAGTCAGGCTTGCTTCATTTTACCCTTGACAGGTAGAAAATGAAAACGTCTATGAAGCTAGGCCTGAAACAAAACTCCCAGTGAAATGGACATCCCCAGAGGCAATCCGCTACAGCAAATTCAGCGTTAAGTCAGATGTTTGGTCATTCGGAATTCTTCTGTTTGAAATAATCACGTATGGGAAGATGCCTTACGCTGGTAAGTGCTTTTGCCTAAAGAATGATGTCTAATGTTTTCTTGCTTTAAGTACAACACAGAAAAAGATTGAATGCCTGTACTATGAGCACGTTAAAGGGTTAAGACTGTAAATACAGAAAGAAGGCTGTTCAGACGAGGTCCCCTTAGTGGGTCAGACCTTCTGGCTGCCCCAGGCTCCCTGGAAGCTTTCCAAAGGCTGTGATTAGCAGCCATTCAAGCTTCCACTCCCTGGAGTCAACCTGCATTGCACAGGCACCTTAGCCAACTGGCTATTTCCCTCCAGCATCAGATCAAAGATGCCAATTCTTGGAATGTGGAAAAAGGGAAGATTTTTGTGTCCCTCATCCTGCCCTTTTTTTTTTTTTTTTTTGAGGTTATCTCATGGAAGAACAGATTATAATATGTGAAGTGCTGCACATGCACTTCAGGAAGAAGGTGTCTGAAAAATGAATCAGGATGTTTTTACCCCCTTTCTCATATTTGACTATTGCAGTGGAAAGTCTTCATAAAGAGAAGGATCACATGAATTAGGAATAAAATGTCACCAACCTCGAAAGTAGATTTAATGGTGTGGGAGCAGCTATTATTCCTAGATATTACTCCTAGCACTGTGAGAAATGCTCATGGAACTGTGGCTCCAATAATACAGGATATCAGTGAGATGATTGACTGTGACTCGTTTTGTGCTGGTGAGGAGAACACAAGGGAAGGACTAAAGCAAAAGTTATGCTGCATCTGTACAGGACTTGAGGGGTCATGCATTCACCATAAGCTGCATTTCACACAGTCCCAAACTGGTATTTCCTGTAAAAGGAAAAATTGATTTTGCTTTTTGATTCCCACCCTCACCTCCTGTGAAACGGTTATGAAAAGAAAAAAAAAACAGAAAAAAAAAAACCAGAAAAAAAGAAGAAAAAAAAGAAAATAAAAGAATACCAAAGACAAAAATTCACTTTCTTATATAAACTACAGGTGTGTGCATATGGACACACACATATAAATAAACTATTCAAGTATAGATGATACGTAACACCATGATTCTCAGTATTGTCTGAGAATATGTCAAGTGTCATCTCTTTGAAAAGACCTAGTTTATCTGTCACTTTACAGTAGAAAATGTCCACTTGCCATGGCTATTTTCTTACTCGGTATTACTTTCAGGAGTTTCGCCTCCATTTTTCCTAACTGATTAGTTAGAAGAGGTTATGTTGATCCGTGGTGGCAGTGGGTAATGAACAGAGGAAACACCATTCAGAAATCTAGGGAAAAGAAATTAAGATTACACAATCCAGGATTTAATTTAAATAGTAGAAAAATGAATGGGAATGTGACAGTAGTCTTACTATATAAAGGGATAGCAAAGGTAGGGGAATGGTTTCTTCTCCATGACTTGTGGTGACAGAGTGGGCAGGATGCCATTGCATAGGCACGCCAGAGAAAATTTAGGGCTAACGTCTGGGAAAACTCTTAGAATGTGAGGAAAATTCAGCAGCAGGACAGATTTTCTTGGGAGATTTTAGAGTCACTGAGGCTAGAGGGATTTAGGAGCAATTTAAGCAAAGTAGATGTCAGAAAAATTTTGGCAAAACCAGTTGGTGGAGGAAAAGCCTGACACCCAAACCCATTTGCTATGCCTCTCAGGGGGCACAGTTGGGGTGAGGGGGCCAGGAAATGCTGGAGGTGGTCTTTTAACTGCTGCTTTGGGATCTCCAGTGACTCCTGTGGCTGTTGCTGTTGAAGGGGTCCTTCTGGGGCCAGCTTTGCCCTCAGCACGCATGTGTACCTCACTGGGGAGCATCCCGTTGACATCTCAGTAAGAGGTAGGGACATGCAGCATCACTAAGTGAACCCTGAGTAGTCTCACAAACTCCTTTTGGCTTGCAGGTATGCCAGGGCAGCAGGTGATCCAGATGCTGGACAAGGGGTACAGACTTCCTCAGCCGGAGACCTGCCCGGCACCACTCTACCAGCTGATGCTACAGTGCTGGAGCGCAGAGGCTGGCGAGCGTCCCACCTTCAAGGCACTCTGTGGGCAGCTGGAGTCCTACTTCGAGACCAACTCCTCTTCCTATGCCCATGCCCAGGCCGTAGTGAAATGAAGCCCCAGGCAGGGGCTGAGGGACGAGTGCCAGAGAACATGTCTGAAGGAGGGTGTGAAATCAGCATAGCCTCAGACATGGAGGCTATTAGGGGATGCTGAGGAATTCTGGTATGTTTTCATCCCTTTGCTGATACTCAGAACCACTTAAAATATTGCTGCTGGCAAGTGTTTTGCAAGACCAAGCATCAGAAAGCTGGAGGAGTAGGGGCTTCTAAAAAGTAAAATGTCTTCTATTTATTTTTTAAATAACAGATGGCAATAATGAACAAATGAAATGAGTGTTATTCAATAACTGTTGTAGCTTTTTGTAATTACTTTATTGGAATCATTATTTGCTGGCCTGAGAGTTTTGATTCCTACCAGGTTGTCCTCATGGAGGAATGTGAGGGCTCTGCACAGCAGGATCTGTGCTTCCGGAGTCCTCTCACTGTAAAAAACCCCACCAAAACAACTAATCCTGTGACTGTGATAATGGCAGAATCCAGATTAATTGCCTTGCTTAGACTTGAAGTGCATGCGCTTTCGCTATACTGGAAAATAAAACAGATGTTCATGGGAGAAAAGGGATTATTTTGTTTTGTGAATGCAGAGAGCGATCTTTTTCAGTTTGTCTGTTGTTCCTCTTTTACAAGAATAAACACAATTGTTATTATTAGATTCTTGAAGCTGTTTGTTCTTAATGCTGTTGAATAATGCCATGAAGTGATGAGTTATTCATAGAATCATACAGCATAGTTTGAGTTGGAAGAGACCTTTAAAGGCCATATAGTTCACCTTCTCTGTAATGAGCAGGGACACCTTCAACTACATCAGATTGCTCAGAGCCCCGTCCAGCCTGGCCTTGGATGTTTCCAGGGGTGGGGCATCAACCGTGTCTCTGGGCAACCTGTTCCAGTGTTTCACCACCCTTGTAAAAACTTTCTTCCTTACATCTAGTCTTAATCTATCCTCTTTAAAACGATTATCCCTTGTCCTATCACAACAGGCCCTGCTAGAAAGTTATTGTCCATTGAAATGTAAAGGCTTGTTTTATAGTTCTTGTTTTTAGGAATATTGGAGGAAAAGATATTTTAACATGAACTCAAGATGGACTCAGCCTTTTAGAGTGACATTTGTTTCTGTCCTGCTGCTCAAATCACAGACCCTTTCCAGCAGGATAAGGCCCAGGACACATCTAGGGGTTTTGCAGAGGAACTAGCAATCTATGCTTTCATCTTCTCCAGATGTAACTTTAACATAGGAAATTTAAATAATAGACGATCCATTTTATTTTGTTCCATAGGGAAATGGAGCCCAGGTGCTTCTGCTAGCAGTCTTTACAGTTACAGATTTTAGATTTTTTTTCCATTTTTTTTCTAATTAACTACAATATTGGTTCTGCTAAAATCGGATATCACTGTGACACTTTTATGTTCTCAATTGTAAGGCTTAGAGAACCAAGTTTCAATTATTTACTTATGATTCATCCGTTAATTATTTAACAATATAATGCAGGAATTAAGAGCTGTACTGTGTTAACATAGTGTGACCACAGTATAAGTGTGCTAACATTTTCCTCTAATATAAAAAAAGGCATAAATAAATGAAAAGATTCATTACTTTAAAGGCTAGGAGGCTTTTATTACAATTTTTTCATTTTCTTTTCTTCTCTTTATACTTCAAATCCATTCATCTCGGTGCCTTGCTTGTAATTTTTAATTTCCTTTTTCCCTCCTCTACTTCTGGAAGGCAGAACATCTTTTTTTTTTTAGTTCCATAAACATCTGTTATGTACTTCCTATTCAAAACTCCTTTCCTTATTTATTGTTTTTCTCCTCTTTCTATCTTACTGCACTTAGAGTCTTTCTGGCATTCTGTCTCTGTTCACCTTCATTTTCTGTGCTGTGTTTCTCCCTACTAACCCTCTGTATACTAATTACACTTGTAAAGCACAATACGGTGATAATTAATTAGCTGTCATAGCATCCATGAGACTTTGGAAAGTAATCATCCACTCTGAAAGAAGAAGAGGTTAAATGACTTTGCCAAACCCATCCTGGTAAGAATTGGCATGAAAGGAACTGGGAGACTCCCAGGAAAGTCTCCTGCTGTCCTCCATCCATGTCTTTATGGAGACTCATGCTAACTACTGGCTCCTGGCCCCAACAAGATATTATTTATTATTGTCAAACCTCCATTGATACAGGCATCTCTCATCTGGCTAGGACCTGTGTTTAAAACCATTACAGTCGGAGGTTAGCAAATCCCACCGAGTAGGTTTATGTAATAAGAGTAGAAATGCTGTTGTTTGGGAAGATTTCTGCATCAACTTCGCAATCTTGATGTTCAAGCACTATTTCTAAGATGATTTTTCAGACTGAAAACATTAAGAATTTTGCAAATAAAAGCTGACCTTGCCCAACTCAAAAAATGTGTTGATAAAAGAAATATAATCTTAAAAAACACAGATGTGTGCTGTTCACAGGAGACGAGTTGCCAGGAAAATAGACAGCAAGGAAATAGCCAAGTTTTCAGAATTCCAGATGAAACCAACTGGTCCAAGCTGCTCTGTGCTGGCACCTTGGGTGGAAGACCGCAGGATCCTGTAGGACTCCACTGAAGTGTCACCAGTGATTTGGAAGAAGGAACACCTGTACTATAAATATCTTCTTAAACCAACATATAGGGAATAGAAGATCTGTTCATCCAGTTATGTTGAACACTTTGTCTCCTTAATTTATCCTATAGTTAAAGGAGAGACGTAGGTTCTCGGGATGGTGAATCAGTACACCGAAATTGCATTTCTCCTCTGCAGCACTCCTTTCTGTTTGCTGCTGTAAAGGTATCGAGGAGAGATGAAACTCTTTGCTGAGGGGGTTGTGTAATAACCCACGTGTTGTAAACTGAAATTAGCGGATCCACGCTCGCCCCCCCCCCCCCAAGTGTGGCTTCATGAGCCACCGTTAGCAGGGAGGCACAGAAGCTGCACGCTGCTGAACTGTGTGAGGGCTGGCATCGGCATGTGATGGCCTCCAGGTGCCACGGCCTGCCACACCAGGCTGCCTTCAGCCCACATGTTCCCCTGCGGCTGCCTCCTGCTATTTTAGCTACCGTGCTTTCCCTTCACGTTCTCATGCCGCAGCAGTGAGATAACGGAGTTTGGATCTGCCAGCAGCCTCTCGTATATGCTGGCCCAGGGTGGGAGACAAGCAGCAGTGCTGCCTGAAAGTGGGAGGTGGGTTCACTTCACCGTGTCTCGTTACAGGCACTGCATCAAAGAAGTTAGTTTGTTTTGTATTCCCCTTTGAGGCTGCCTGTGCACATGTGGTCTCCCCAAGGTGATGTACTGGAGGTGAAGAGGTGCAAGTACGTTACAGGGCCAGGACTTTCATTTGTCACTTGCCCTGGTTTGCGCTGAGGAAGTCTGGTGCCTGCTAGAGCCCCTTTGCCACTATCAACCATCCAGCTGAAGCCAAGCTTGGAAACCACAGATGATTCTATGAGATCCAGTGGTTCCTCTTTCTGGTTTAAATCCATGCACTTGTACTTGCTCCCTTATTTAGCCTGTCTGTAAACTGCTCTTACACCAGTGAAATGCTGACACTCTAATAAGAGCTCTAATTTTGGATCTGGTTTTCCCGAGACTGGCAGGGGAACAAAGGAGAGAAAAATCAGCAGCACAATGGAATCAGCAAAGCTCTGGAAACAGAGAGTAATGTGGAAAATTAATCATTTGGTTTCAGCTTTGTCTCTACATATTTTTGTGGGCAAATGGATCCATTCCCGAGAAAGACTGGAGGGAGATGGTGGCTAAGGGTGATAAACCTTCATAGAGTTTGATTTGCTTACAGCCAACGCAACAAGCAAAACTACCTTTCCAAGTCCAATTCCATTTTATAATAATTTTATTTACATGGCAGATAACAAGTATAGTTCGAAGTCTTTGCTATGACTTGATTTAAATGAAACATCAAGGTTATAATTTCCAGTTATAGTGCACAGCGAGATGGGTTTAACTTATTCCATTCTTGAGGCCTTTTATGTTCAAGGTTCTGCTAGAGCTATCTATTGCACTTGTTTTTACCTGATGGATCATGGAGGGAAAATAATGGTTTCAGTTATGAGCAACAGTAATAGATTTTTTTGAACTGACATAAATTTCTATGTTTAGATAGAATAAAAGGATCAGGAAGAGATAAGTTGAATTTTCTACAATAGGCCGGTCCTTGTGAAATTAATTTCATATAAATTGTACTAAGACATCTTTTATGTAATGTTTTATTTATATAATTCAGTTATTCTTTGAGATGTAAATCATTTTATGTGGTCTTACAAAAGATAACTTAAAAATGTCCAAGCAGAAATAAAGAACCTCTATTTTTTTCTTAAATTCTCTATTCCTGAGGAAGTTATGGTGCAATGTAATTGAACTGTATGCCTTAGAGAGTCCCTAGTGTTTATTTTTATCTCCTATTGGGGAACCTTTACTCACCTAATCTGCATTCATGAACATAGGCAGGAATACTAAACATCTCACAGAGCAAGTGGGAACATTGTATCACTTGTATGCTTCCTTTTGTTTGGTCCATTGTATCTCGTACTTGCTCTCTGAATGACTTGACTACGAGCAGCAATTTGTGTAGATTTATAGCTTACAGCATGCAAGGAACTGAACCTGCAGAGCACATTATTTTTATTGCGGCTCAGGCCCAGCAAACCATCAGTGCGTAGAAATGGAGCACGTACCTTGTTCAAGTGAGTGCTCCTCATGCTGTTCTACGTGCTTCTGGTTTACTCCTTTAAAAAGCGCTGTAGTATGTCCACTCAGTGCTCTCATGGTGAGTGTGACTCACTGGCCATCTATTTGTAGTGTACGGATCTTGGAGCTGATAAAAATGCTGCACATCATAAGAGCTGTGCCACTGGGCTCAAAGAGATACAGATGTGTGGTATATTCCATTCCGTTCCAACAACATCTGGGCTAGATGTGTTCTCCAGTGTGTGACAGACTCCTGCCTTAGTCACCTGCTGCAAAAGTTTGCCCAGAAGAACTCTGCATATGCTCGACAAAATACTGAGCTGAGGGTCTATGAAAAGACTTCATTCTATCCACGTGTACTGTTAGCAAGTCCATGTAGTTTATTTTTTCAGTCTCAGGCTTTTCAGCATTGATTAATACAAAAGAAAAAAAATCAATATGAGAAATGACATGTATAAGCAAGCTGGGGAAATCACTGAAAAGTACTTTGGCATTTTAATCTTCACAGCTACATTGTATTGAAGAATTCAGTCCTTCCTTATTTTGGTATAGAGAAAAATAAAATTTGAAGCATTCAGTATCCTAGAAATAATTTTAGTCAATTCCTGGATGTAAATATCACTAGAATTGAAAAACATGATTGAAATTGTATCATGGTTCCACCCTTATTTTCACCAAAATAAATTCTGCTGAATTAGGCAGATATATGAGAACACAGGTACACAACAACTTTTTTATTTCTTCCCCCTCTTCCAGTTCTTTACCAATGTCATTACTGGAGGATTAAAACTCCCAGAGAGTAGAAAGACATTTCATTTATGCTGAGAGAGATGAGAGTTTTTTCTGTTCCTTTTCTAAAGTAAAGAAAAAAAAAAGTTGAGCCTTGAAGATTATTCCCAAAACTACCCTTCAGAAAAAAAAAAAAAAAAAGGAAGAAGAAATTAAAGAAGAAGAAGAAGAAATGTAGGAAGTGTTTATCGTACTTCTACAATTGTTCATGTCTTTAGAAAAGACAATGGTAAAGCATTTCAGAGCAAAGAGAAAGTTGCTGCTGAATTTGTAAAACACACTCTTCAGATAAGCTTGTGCTATTTATACTATTAAAGAAAAGCATATTGCACTGCATTCTTTTATTGATATAAATATCTGAGTATACTGGTTTGACTTTTGTGTTTTAACATACTAGAGAATTTAAATATATATACACTAGTATCAAAACAGTTTTATTTTTATTTCCTGTCTCTCTAGCTGTATAGTTATATCTCTCATAATAACTAAGCATGCTAAAGTTGGGTTTTTTTTGGTTGGTCATGTACAGTTTTCAGCATTGTTTTTTCTCTCACTATTTTTTTTCCTGTTCTTGATATTTAAAAAAAAATCACTTGCATGTTTCTGTTATGATTAGTTTATTTACAGTTGCAAACAGCAAAACCTGTTCATATTTCTAAAAGTTCTCTATTACTCTGACAAATATTTAAAATGACCAAAAATAGAACACAATTCCTTTGGTGATTTTTTTTTTTCCTATGAAGCAGCTTCCTACAAACACCTGTCCACTCTGTGCCATCACCAGCATCTCAGTTCCACATCTCTCCCAGAAGCCAGAAGAATGAATACTGAACTTGCATGTTGTTCTAGAGCTCCTTCGTATGCTCTTTTTCTACCTGTACTATGACTACATGAGGGTCTGGGTCCTGGGCAGTCTGCCTCAAAAGACAAACACACATGGGAGACCAAAATTGAGAGGAAATGTCATCAGTGTCAGTTGCCTTCGAGAAAACCTCTGCCTATTCTTGCAATCCTATAAGCAAACACAGGTGACAAACTTTTAACTGTTTGCGGATGTGTGTGGGAATACCCCAACCAGCTTTAGACTCTGCAGATGGGGCAGCTGCTGTCGTCTGGCTATGGCCATTTGTCGTGGTTTAACTCCAGTTAACAACTAAGCACCACACTGCCACCCACACACCTCTCCCCTCCCCCAGTGGGATGGGGAAGAGAATCAGAGGAAAAGGTAATAAAATTCATGGGTTGAGACAAGAACAGTTTAATAATTGAAAATAAATTAAATAATAGTACTATTAATACTATGTAATGAAAATATTACTACTGCTAATATAGTATAATCAATATAATATTCATATAATGAAAATAATAGGAAAAACCTCCAAATGATATAACCGTTCACCACCCACAGGCCCAGCTGGTCCCTGAGCAGCAAACGCCAGAGCCAGAGCCCAAATGAGCCAGAGCCCAAGAGACCAGAGAGCCTCAGAGCCAGACCCACACGGTCAACTCCCCCCAACTTATATACTGACCATGATGTCTTATGGCATGAAATGTCCCTTTGGTCAGTTTGGGTCAGCTGTCCTGGCCATGTCCCCTCCCAGCCTCATACAGAGAGGCATCTGGGAACACAGGTGATGTATGAGAAACTGAAAAAGTCCTTGGCTTAATGTAAACATTGCTTAGCAACAACTAAAACATTGGTGTGTTATTAGCATTCTTGTCAGCACAAATCCAAAACATAACCTGATACTAGCTACTGTGAAGAGAATTAACTCTATCCTAACCAAAAGCAGCACACCATTTGAAACAGGCAGTTCCTAATTGGTATCATTCTGACTTTTGATGTGGATGAGACCTCTGATTTCTGAAATGCCACTGGTGCGCGTTGGAGCTCACACACAACCCAGACAATGTTCTTGCCTTGTAAATTCTGCAGGGAAAGGCTTTGTTTTGGTAAGCGTTTATACCCTGCTCAGCTCTTTTTCCATGATCTTTGAGAGATTTTACAAGACTTCAGGTTACAGTAGCAGAAGGCCCATTCCTAGTGCCATTGACTTGCTGTGTTAGGAGTAGTAGTTGAAGGACTTGGGTAAGTTAACACAGTTTCTCAGGAGAGCATAGCTAAAAGAAATGAGGAAGGAAGCAGAGAATCCCTAGCAATAAATGAATTGGTTATCTATTTAGTTTAGGTTTGTGTGGGTGCTTCATTTTACCCTTTCCACTCTGAAGTTTATTAAGCTTTTTCACAGAAAGCCCGCTCCTAACCAAAGCCATTACTAATGTCCAGAACATTCTAGCTAGTTTTAATTTGTCTTGGCAAGTGTAACTTTTAGTGTCAAACTGACTGAATTAGCTGAAAGTTGGAAGCATTCCTATGCCAAGGTCATTTCCCATCACGTTTCTAGCGTTAGCCCTGTATAGCCCAGTAACATCATAGATTGCTATGCAGGGTCAGTGGTAGGATGAAACAGCTTCAGGTTGATCCAGTAGCTTTCTCCATCTTGACATCACAGTGGTACATGGTCATATTACATCACGTCTGACTTCTGAAAACACTTTCCTGCTGCACTTCAGGAGCATGCTATGTAGCTCTGATTTTGCTCTAATCAATTGCCACACTAATAGAGGAAGTGTATTTGCTAATCCCTGCCTCATACAGTGATAAGAGATTTCACTATACTCGTGGTTTCTGGAGGTCTGGTAAGTGCATATCACATTCTCTTATAGGTCCCAAAGCTCTAAAATAATTTTGTGAAGTTTTTCTTATTCACCCGTGAGGTAAGAGATGTGGCTCCAGCAATCAATTATCATGAGAAATGATTCTTAAGGGCAGAGATAAAACATCCAGAGTATTAGAGAATAACCATAACTTATTTCTTTAATTCTTCATATAACTAAATTATGAGTTATAATGAGACATTACACAAGATTTATTTAGGATGGATTTTGGAAGTTTATTGCAGGAAACATACTTAAAGTTATGAATTGTTTATTACATTGGCCCTGCTTTAGCCTGATATGTGGAATAACTGTATTCTCAACAGCGAATTCTTAATGTACTTTACAGCAATATAATTTAAATATAGTGCAAGTGTCAAATATTGATTTGGAGTTAACTTATGACTGATATCTAAATCATAATGGTGCTGTTTCTTAAGGCTAAAAACATCTGACCCCTTACTTTATTATATTTTACATTTTATGAGTAACATTAAACTTCTGTCCTTCTAAAATTAAAATTTACTGCTGCACACTCTCAACATGAATACATTTCTGTGGCTATGAATGCAGTTAAGAAACCTGCCTGTACTTCAAATAGGCTTTTTGAAATGAGGAAATAGCAATTCTGTTTATGTTATTTCCATGCTTCAGGCAAAGGTGTGACTTCAATCTGCATGGGTATAACAGAGCAGGTTTTACCTTACAAGATTAGTTGGGAGCCACTACCAAATAATTGTAGAAAACTAGAATCTATTACCAGCCTCATTGAGAAAGCTGGAGAAATGTATCACAGAGTTATTCTCTGCAGTTGTGTGATATTTTGGCCTCACTGTTAGCAACCCCTGCACTAGCTGGTAAAAGATACACCAGGTAGGCTAGCATAAGTTTCAGTAAATGCAATGAAGACAGAAATTCCCTGAACTTTTGAGAAATTGATAAGGAGAAGGCTAAATCACCTAGTTATCCAAGTTTGGTATTTTGCTTTCAAAAGTGACAGAAGAAAGTTTAATAAATAGTGTCCTGAGCAGCATTTTGAACTAGCCTTTAAAATGCCTTTGTCTCTTACCCATCACTCAGAGTTCAGTACGTGGGCAAACGCTCAGCTGAAATCTTTTACCCCGTGTTACTGACATGCGCTTTTACCAGGTTCTGTTAAATAAGTTAGGAAAGACCTGTGCAAACTGCAGACTTACTTCTGATTTACAGTGTAAAACACTAAACATAATTTATCTGCCTTAAGTAGTTGAAGATGAGATGAAAAGCCACTCAAAGAGTGAGGATGCCTATGGGGATAAAGTGTTCTGGTCTAAAGACCAGCACTGCAGTCAAGAACGTATGACAGCTACCCGGAGTCCTCTCCTGGATGTTTCCAAGATAAGGAGGCTAGAAAGCTGGGTCTCATTGTGACACCATGTGAGTCCAGTAGGATTTAGGTGTCATTTGTTGATTTTAGCTAGAAAAAAATTACTCAAAGAAACCCATAAAGTTGTCTCTCAAAGCCAGGAATTCCTTTGATTGTTTGACTACCTTTCCTTGTGTGGCATAGGAGATAGTAGCACTGGTGTAAGCTTTACACAAATCTTTTTCAACATTTACATGGTGCATGAGGTCAGTGGGTACACTAGTCTCTGTAGTAAGTGCAGCAACGTGCCCAGTGTGGCATTAGAAAGAGCCATCTCTGACTCCCCATTTTGAACGAAGAGGCTCTCTGGCACAGGGCAGAGCTGGGGGGCAGACCCATGTATATCTCTAGGTACCCAGAAGCTTACATTGACCAATTGGTTCCTACCATAACAGATAGGAGGATATGAAGTTAACAATATAGTTCAGGTGACTGAGAAGCTCATTCCTTTGGAGTAGTTAGTCCTAAATCCAAAGCGGCACAAGAAGATGTCTTGGTGTCTGCACAGGCAGACAGGAGCCTTCCAGAAACGCTGGGCAGAAGCAGGATGGTTGCTGCGAGCTGGGGCCTTTGCACAGAAGGTTGCATACAGGGAGTTAAGGGAACAGGCAGAGGCAAACACTAGCCCTGGCTGGGAGAGCACCCTTGATACTGTCTCTGCAACAGGCAGCAGACTGGCAAGGTACATGGCCGGGTGGTGGGTCGTGGCTGCCTCCAAGGGTCAGTGAGCTCTCCTGCTAGGTCCAGGGAGGTTTTTGCTTTCGAGGGAGGGTTGATATCTGGAGGAGGACACAGTTGCCCCCTCGGTGGTCTCTGCCAGGAGTGTTTCCAGCCTGATCCTCCACCCTTGGCCTCCCCTGCCCTTTTCTGTTTTCAGCTTAAAGAAAACAGAAAAGGACACTCCAGGACACTCCAGCAGTCCTGCAACCTGTGCAGGTTATATTTACTGGTTTTTTTGGTGTTGGTGGTGTTTTTTGTATGTGTGTGGTTTTGTTTACTTTGCTTTGTTTTATTTTTAAAATTGCTTCAATAAAAGCATCAATGGTTTAAGCTCCAGAACAGATTGGGAGGCAATTTAAGACCCTGGGTGGAGACCCCTGCATGATTAAACTCCCTCATTACCCCATATTTCACTAAAACGTATTTCAGTTATGATGCTCAGCACAATACTGACAAGCAGATGTTTGCTCAATCCAATTTTACCTGCTGTGATCCATGTAGTTGTTATTGGAAAGCCCTGCTAGTCCTGAACTTGAGATCAACCTTTAATGTTTCTGAGAGAAAAAATTCCTTTCTTGTTTTTCCAGACAGGGGCAAACAATAAAGGACAAACATCGGGTGTGGAGGCAGATAACTGCTAGCATTTGCTTATTTGATTCCTCCTCCCTCTCCTACGTGGAAGCTTACTGAAGTCCAGGAAAAAGTAGAGCAGAAACACTGGTATAAATTATTCAAGGATGCCGATGTTTCTAAGAGGAAGCCAGGAGGAACCTGCCTATAAAACATTAACATGACATTTTTGAATTGTGATGGGTGGGTTGGGAGAAGAAAGCTTAAGCATGAGCAGAACATTGATCTAAGGAAACAGAGACTTTTTTTAAAACTACAAACAAGCCTGCTTTATCATTGAGTTGCATGCGGGTTTATAGTGATTATGAGTTTGGGAAAAAGAGAGATGGGGGTAGAGGAAGCGATATTAAAATTTTAGAGAGTCTTGTCAGTAGGTTCAAAAGATCTATTTAGTGCTGCTATGGGAAATCAGAAAGAGGGTAAGAGTCACAGTCCAGCTGGGTTTCTTTGCTATTTCACTACTTCGGTTAAAATTGAGGGGACATCCACTTGCCCTACTTAAAGTGTTGAGAAACCCTTTTACTTCCGATTCACAATTTGGAATCTTAACTTTGTTGTGATCTGCCTGATTTCCCTGGAGACTCCTAAGTAGAAAAGGTGCAAAGAAGGTATAATCTTTTTTATTTAACCTCAGTAGATAGTAACAATACAAGTATGCCAAATCCCCTCATCTGACAGAGCATTTTTTCAATTGGGAAGCCCTATGGCAATGTCAGGTGCCCTCTATTTAATGACATCCTGGTGTCTTAGAACTAAAATACTGTTTTGGTCAGACTGAAGACAGGTTTCTAGGTGAATAAAATATCTCTCAGGACTAGAGACAGCGAACACAATCTTATGTTAAATGGAGCAACTATGTAGAATTTATGAATTTGTCACTGTATTTTTTGGTTTTTTACCTTTAGTTCAACATTTCAAATCTTTGACTTCTATGATTTAGCCCTATTGCCTTTTTCTTTTTCCCCATAGGTGATTCAGGATTTTCTTTCCTCATGCACAGTTTTCTGCAAAAGTGAGGTCTGCTACCTATATAGAAGCTAGAGATAAAAGTGATGCTCACAAAAGACTAGCCTACAGAAGCAGATTTCCTTCTTCTCTTTCTATATATAATTTGTATATAGTACTATTTCATTTCCCAGCCAAGTTTCTTGCTTTATTTTTTTTTTTCCCTCTTACATTGAGTTTTTTCCTTTCTGTCCTGCGGTTTACAATTTCCTTGTTATCTGCTCATTGTCCCTTTTTCCCCAGATATATGATGTCAATAAAATTTAAGTCAAATTTTTAACAGATGAATTCATTTGAAATAATCCAAAGTGTTCCTGACTGCTTTGCCCAGGCAGCACAAGAACATAACACCATTGCGTAGTCAGCCAAACCTAAGAATCAGAACTATGACTTTGATTGAGTTTTCGTCAAATGGAAGCCCCTAAAATGGAAATAATCTTGTGTGGTGTAGACCTGTTTCAGCTCCCTCTTGTTATTGAATGTGTGACAGAAATGCCTGGGATAATGCTTTAAAAAAAAGTCCCAAAAAAGGAGACTTCCGTTTTCCAGGCCTTCCCACAGACAAAGGGGCAAATTTGAGGCACTGAATGTCCTTCCTGAGAATAGCAGTCAGGCATTCCCCTGCAGACCAGGGCCCCAGTCCCACTTAGACAGTCCCATGATCTCCTGTGCATTCAAACATCCTTGTTTGGGGGTGGGGATTTATTAATTCAAAGGTAACCAAGGGCTGTATGTGCCAGCTCACGTAATTCTGAGCAGTGCAGTATTCTCTGGTGTTTACTGCTTGTGTTTGCAGCAGACTAGGAGGTGCTATTCAGGCTATGTATTTGTTTTCCGTGCAGTTTTGTTTCTTTCACATCCTCCAAGGTATGGGCTTCTGCAGCCATCTACATGTGCAGGTGACAGCCGAGAGCACTGCTCAGCAGGTCACGCTGGCACGGGGTAGCATTTGTTGTGCAGCTTTGTGCCAAAACTCTGCTGCCAGAGTGCTCCAACTGTTCACTCTCCATTTTTGTCTTGGCTCAAGGAACAGCCACCTCCTGCCACGTCTGCTTCTGCAGAACAGAAACTAGATTCTCACCATTGTCACAGCTCACCAGCCAACTCCTACTACTTCTACCAACTGCAGAACGGGCATGAGCAATCACATTTATTCAGTGTGCTTGCTTCCCACATGTTAACGCAGACATGCCTTTGGCTTGCCAACCACTTGCTCTTGTGCCATTAGAATAAGACGTGTAACACTCCTCTGTCTGTTGGATGAAGGCAAGACTGACTAGATCTCACCTGTAAACTGCATGCTTGGCTTGACAAGCCAGAGGCTTCGTTCTCTGAATTAAAAATGCCACATTAAAACATTAAGACAAAAATCCCCTTTCTACACCGCGTTTGGCACGGTGCTTGGAGGTGGTGGGCTGAGTAGCCATGTGGGAAAACTCTGAGGGTCTTCGGGCTTTTCCTTCCCTGAGGACTGGATGAGAAGGAAAGTGCAGCTCTAACGTGCTGAGCCTTTGGCATGCACGAGCCAGGCAAAGCAGTGAATGATTCCTCACTCCCAGCTGCTGGTTGATTGATGGGAACTGAATTGGTGGCAGCTCTGGAGGGAGATGTTTGCCCTGTCTTCCATCTGGAGCTGCTGTGTTATGGCTCACAGACATGGCTATTGAACAGGCTGGGCTGGCAGACCTCCTCCTCCCGCAAGTCAGGCTGGAGGCTGGGGAAATAAGCAAGTTATTCAGGGGTGCTTGTAGTGAATGGAGTTTGATGTATCTAATGCTGATAGCTTTCATAAAAACACAGAGTGCTGGAAAATTGTGGAGTGTAAAGGGAAAACAGAGTCTCTGTCTTTAAGACAAGGAAACAATGCAGATGACATGTTCTGTCTCTCAAAACTGCTGCTTCCTCAGGGCCATATTCTGCCCTTGGATCTGCTTGCTGCATTGCCGTAAAATACTTTAATTTAGCATGTAAGGGAGTGCCAGCTGCTGGAATTTAAATTACAGCCAGAGACTACCTTGAGCCCAATGTCCTTCTGCGCTTGCAACTTACTGTAAGGTTCTGAACCAAAGGGACCATTGTGATGAAATGTGTAAGACAAATAGAGGTGTGCTGCTATCTAAACATGAAATTCTTCAAACAGCTTGCATTAATGGATATGAAGTAATGTTTCTTCATCTGCAGCAAGTGTCATATTAATAACTTGCTTCATTTTTTGTAGCCCAAGAAAAACATAAAACTCTCAAGAGAATTCCAGAAAAAAGAAAGTATGGACATAAATTGTGCATTATGGTAAAATGGAAAGGGATATCACATGCCAAGAATCACAACTGAGAGGTGGTATCTGGGAATAATGTGCATGTTGCAAAGTATTTGGAAAACATCACTCACTTTCTGTGGCTTTCTAAGAAAAAAGTGTTTCCAGATCATGTAATACTGGAGAAAATACCAGGATAATTACCCATAGCATGGCACCTTAGGCTTAAAATATACCAAAACTGATCTATATAATGAATTTCTACTGCAGTTCTGGGTAGAAAAATGGAGAAAAAAAAAAATCTTTTAACTCTCTTCACAGAGACAAATCCCCACATGCAGACCACTGAGGATGTGGCAACTATGACAACTATTCAGTTACTCCACTTCTGAACAAAGTATTCATCCATATAATATTAAAAGGAAAAAAAATAATTTTGGTTTTGGTTATTTTAGCCAAAGGTGGAGTTTGTTCATTTGTGTGTAGGGTTTTTTTTTTGTTTTGGTTTGGTTTTTTATATTTTAACCTAAAAATGACTGAAAAAATAACCAATGTCACAATATTTTCTATGACAAAGAAATGTCACTTTTAAAATCTTTAAAACTTTTAAATAAAACTATTTTTTAACTCAATCTTTCATTTCAAACTCTCATTTTACTGCCTATTATTTTTTCATTTTTTCACTTGTAATTCTGAATATGATTTAAAAATGTAATTGTATGTAGTAATTCAGACCAGACAAATACATACAAGTCCACTTCTTTTATGTTTCATTTTCTTTGTAACATTACCTTTTTATGAAAAAAGGTATCTTCCTGAAAAAAACACTTGCATTATAATTAATTTTCATTTCGTAGAATAGCATAGCCTTTAAAAATGGAAATAAATTAGAGGCCACATATTGGAGACAAAGGAAGTGCTTAATTGAAATTTTCTCACCTGTGGTAGGCACAAGTTTGCTGAGCATTTTGTGGGTAAACCTGAAGAGCTTAGTAGGCTTCTCAAACTCAGACTCCCTCACATGAATTTTTCCTTCCTCCAGCTGCAGCTATTGGGCTGGCAAACCTTTAACACCACTAGGATTTAAATATTTTAATTGCTTTGTGTTAACCTTTAAAGACATTTTCTGTATCATCTGAAGAAGCAATCTGAGCAATCTGTGTTTTTTAACAGCTGTATTAGAGTAAAGAGGAATTTTAAACACTCTTTTCCTTTACAGTCCCTCCTTTCTACTCCAGATGGTTAAGACAGGAAAGCTATGACCACTGAAAAGTTTACCTATGCAAAGCATGGCTTGTCCTTGTCCTGTGTAAAAAGATGGGGTTAGATGCTGTTTGTTGCTAATTGTTAGGTAACAGAGCTGTTCAAAATTTCTTGACACACACAGAGACAAAAAACTGAAAATTTGAAATGTTATTATGAAAGAAACACCAAAAAATGTCAATTGTGATATTTCCCCACTTTCTAATTAAACTAATCATAGGAATTTTAAAATTATGCATCCAAATAAAAATATTTTGTCTGAAAATGTCAATATGGTTTGTGAACAATATAGCAAAATTCTCTTCAGATGTTTTCTTTCACTAGAAATAGAAACATCTTTCACTTCTTTTTAAGTTAATGACTTTGGAATTTGCTCTGAACAAAGAGAGCGTTTCTGCTTTTCATTTTAATCATAGGCCAACTGGAAAACCTTAAAATCTCTGTAGAAAGAGAATGCCATTTGCCTTTAAATAACTTGGTACACACAGCTAGTCTCTAAGGGATTTTCTGACTCCCCTAAAGAATCTAGAACCGTGAAGAGAATGTTTAGACACCTAAAAAACACTTATTCATAATATTGGAATCCCAACACTGCTTGAAACTGTGGTCAAATTAATTATCACTAACCTATACCACTCCTGAATTACCAAACGTTTTATTATTTTAGGGCCATGAACTCTGTGTTTTTGGAATTCCAATGGTTTATGTTTATGTCATAACACAAACAGTTACAGACAAATTCCATATTAACTTGATCTGAAAACCTGTTGAAACTTTCAGTTAAGTAAAAACACCCCAGAAACTCAATGTTGTGTTTCATTTATCCCAAAACAAAATATGTCTTCTTTGTCAACTTTTAAAGACTGTAAAAGAAAAACATTGAAATCAATGTTGAAATGACATATTGTGCAACATAAAAAAGGAAAGATACTATTTTTGACAGAAGGTATGAAATGTATTGACTTTTTGCAATAATTTGTTTTCTGTTAAAAAAAACCCAAAAAACAACAAACCAACAAACGAACCCAGAATCAAGCAATTAACTGAAATGGACAGACATTTACAAAATATGTTGCTAAACATGTATTTATATTTTGCTCCTTACTTTTCAACCATCAATACTTATGAACAAGATATCGCTTTGATTTAATCACAACTTGAGTTAGTCATCTAGTTTGGAAGGAGAATTCACTGTTTATAAATTGTTTCTAGTCATACTTTTAATGTATCATGTTGGAAAATAAAATTATTTTGTCCATCCTCTGTGAATATTTTGGCAACAATGCACCCAAATTAATAAATGTGGTATGTCTTTAACTGTTTGACTTTGAAGTACTGTGGGAGCTTTTTCAATTAGTTTTACAAGGTTATAAAGCTGCACCTACAGTTTTGTAGATCAAAGTGCATACGCAAAGTGAGATAAAATCTGTGGATGCAGACAATGCTTTTTATTATACCAGCTAATAGACTGGGATAAGATAGACAGAATTTGGATTTAAAGACCTTCTAATGGCTTGAGAAAGGGCTTCTGTACTTTGTCTGTTTTCTACATTTATGATAACTCTAATTACTCCATCAATAAACTGTTACTTGCCCATGTCTAAACACTATCTGTTTCAGAGTGGTCAAAACACACTACAGCTAGACTTGCGCTAAACAACCCAGAATCTCATGATATACAACGTTATAGCTACATTTATGTTGCCTGTCACCTCCAGACCTAAACCCTAGTTTCAAACCTATTGCAGGCTTTGGTCCCTTTTTGGATTAATATAAAGGAGCTCAGATTTGGCCAGCTATTGCTAATCAGTTGATGCCAGAGTGGAGGTGAACTCTCCTGTCAACTCCAAGTCGCAGCAGGGTAGTTGAGCTACCCTTTCCCAGCCAGACTGCATGCCTAACTATGCTTGTAATCCAGCGGGAGAAAGAATGGGGTTCAGATTCTGGCTGAGCACACAGCGTGTGCATAGTTTTGCCAGTTCAAGTTTTCTTTCCGAGGACAAGGAATGCAAAAGAAAGTAGTAAAGGGGCCAGAGATGAAAAGGATTTTCTCCCCCTTTCCCTTTCCAGAGGACCAGCCTGTCCAGGCTAAAGTCAGTGGCAATCTTTCTACTGTCTCTGATATATATTGGAAATTGTCCAAATTGCCTTAAAAGCTGTAGGAAAAATATAATTCTCTTATCTGGGGACTGGGTCATCCATTAAAAGATCTCTAACAATGAGGCAGAGAGCTGCTTTTTATGGAAGAAATGTGAACTCCTATAGACTGTTCTACAGTCACTGCGCAGCTCTCATTACCAGGTGAACTAATTTGGCCTGTACCTACTATTTAAAAGTCACAAAATTCATAAGAGGCAGAAAAACAAATCCTGAGCTCCCAACACAGATAATTAGACCATGCTCACCATTTCATTTCTGTGATACACAAGCTGTGATATTTGTGTTCTGCAACTGCCTGGTTAGCCCCTTATTGCTCTTAACGCTTTAATGGCCTTTTATGTATGGATGTTAAGCGTTGTGCATCTACAGAAACATGAAATGGAAACCAATGTACGTAAGCACAGGCATGATGAAGGGCTCTCAGAGGAGTGTATTGGGAAAATGGAGTGCAGTTTACTGTTTTTATGCCTAGATAAAATGTGGCTGTTTTCCTGCTCAATTTTTTTTACATTTTTCCCTTGGTAGGGGAGTTCTAAATTTATTTCTAGTATGAGCACAGATATTCAGCAATATTCAGCAATAATAATAATAATAATAATAATAATAATAATAATAATAATAATAATAATAAACTACATATTTGCATGTCTCCCTATTATTTAGCCATTCTTCAAAACACATTTAAAAAGGTAGCTCTGGAAACAAAGAAACCTGGGATAGACTCCAATGAAGTCAGGATGATACACTCCAAAAAAGATTTGCCATTATGATACATCAAGTAGGAAGGATGCTTTTTATCTGTTAGACTTCTCAGTCTTCCTTTTTTTTTTTTTTTTTTCTTAAGACATTTCACTAATGGCACATTTTAAGTTAGAATCATAGGGTCACAGAATCTTTTAGCTTGGAAAAGATCTTTAAAATCATCAAGCCCAACTGTTAACCCATCACTGCCAAGTCCACACTAAACCATGTGCCTAAGCACCACATCTACACCTCTCTTAAATACCTCCAGGGATAGTGACTCCACCACCTCCCTGGGCAGCCCATGCCAATGCCTGATAATGTTTTGGTGAAGAAGTTTCTATACCGAAAGGAAGATTTACACCCGATTTCCAAAGGGAAGAAATAAATCACAGTGAGGTCTGTTAGCAATCAAACACCATTTAGAGGTTTAAACACAATTTTTTTGTAAAGATGCAGCACAGTTTAATGTCCATCCAAATTATTTTAAGTGCAAAGTGAGAAGGTGAAAATGAACGCATAATAGCTGAGAATTTGTGAGGTTGGGAATCCCATAAAATGTGAAACGATTTCAGTTAAGTGTTGCTTACCTCTGGGATAAGGTACCCTAGGACTAAACAACCTGTAATAGAAAATAATACTAATGGGATGATGTGCTTGTGAAAAAGACACACATACACATTCCTCACTGCAATACAATGCCTCCTGTCCCAGGTTCTACCAGGATTAGTATGTATTGGCCCAAATAAGTGAGCATGCCAGTAGTCCTGACATGTGAAATAGCAGAGGTTTGGACTTATTCATGAAAGCTTGTGTGCTCTGTGCACTCAGTGAAGACTTGATTCTGCTATCTTACCACGATAGAATTATTTTGCTTGATGAAACCTGGGTTAAAAATGCTTTTCCTACAGATTACTGAGACTTTCCCTGTTTTCACAGCTCCCTTCCCCTGAGTCCAAAAAGTAACTAAAAATCAAGTGATCAGGTCATCAAAGTGTGTTGAAGTTGAGTCTTCCATATTTAAGAGGGTTGCCTTAGTTCACTGATGACTATCTGCTAGATTTTAATTTTCTTGTTCCTTCCCTCCCTCTGTTTTTAACCAGAATTACATCATGGTAAAATCTGTCCTATCAAGAACTAAATTAAAAGTAGTATATTTCTATCAGAAGTTCTGATTTCCACAGTAGATATTTTCCAATTAAAAGACAGTTTGGACTCCTCTACTTGGTGTAGCTTATATCTGGATCAGCTCTCAGCTCAGTGTAATTTCTTTTCTTCCTTGCACACTAATCCATCTCCTCAAGACATTGCAACATTTTTTTTCTCTCCCCTGTTGTTCCTCCCACAGGTTCGTTCATTAGATGAAAACCAGTCAATCTTCTCTTGAAGTTTTGGAAAGATAACTGGCTGCTCCAGTGATACATACTGTATTAGCAACTGAAGCTTTGTGTTGACTTAAGAATGACATGGTTGCTCTGTAGTGTAATGTTGGCATGATGTGTCTTCTCAGACAGCCCTGTTGCCAAAACAGAGAATATTCTGGAGTCTCCCACCTCCCAGATACAGTCATTTCTAGATTTTGGGTGGTAGCTTATACCATCTGAAATGAATAATGCTGTTTACTGTGAGCCAGCCATAGAAACTGTTTTGTCAGAAGCAGGAATATATGTTACAGGGATTATAATGGATTCTAATAAAGTTATATAAAATCTCTATAAAATAAAATTCTATGATGCCTATTTAAGTATTCTCTTGTACTCAAGTTAAGCAATGACAAACTAATTACTGACATTCAAATCACTCAGTGCTCCAATTACTACATATTCTGAATTTCATGCTTTGATTTCCACAGTCAAATCACAGGATACCTATGGGTCTGGCTCAAGGCCAGGTAAGAGACTCTACCTCCCCCTTTTGCCATTCTTGCTGTACTTCACTGTGTTGCTCAGTGAATATATAATTAGGATTTTTTTTTTTTGGAAGGAGTTAAAAATGATCCAGCGCTACCATTAGCATTTATAGATTGTCTTCAGATGTAACCTTTTATTTGTTATGCCTGTGTTATGCTGAAAGAAGAAATACTGTAAAAAAACCAATTTACCTGGTGCAGAAACACAGTGATGCACAAATAAAATAAACAATATTGATGATTGATATCACATTATGTGAGTAATGATTTTTAATATTTCCAGGGGAAGTTTGTTTGGTACGATTGGACTAGAAATGTTCAGTGGGGAAAGTTAATCTGATAAGAAGTGAATGCAGTAAGCATTTTGTCTTTGGCATCTCCCTACCTAAAACCAAACCAAATATTTTTTGACAAGAAATGGCAATGGCATTCCCCTTGGTGAGTCATCTGCAACAATAATAACAGCATTACTACTTGGGATGAAACATTGCTCCTCACATGAATACTGTAATGATTTTCATAATGTATAAATCTCATGATCACCTTAACGCAAATGATAAAGTGGGAACACAACCAGGTGAATGAACTATTAAAGATCACCCAATACTTTTCTGATAGAACTGTGAATCAAGGTTCTATATGAGCATCCTCCAAATTTTGCTGTTGCTTTCAGCTCACCTCTCTTTAGATAACTACAGTCTCAGTGTCTGCACTTTAACTAGTCATTGCAGCTCTTTTTATAGTTCTTGGAGAGAAATTGAAAGGTAGTTTTAGACTGTACTTAATGTGATATACTTTGGTTGGTTGTCTCAGAATAGGATGGATGACTCCCTAAAGATACTTTCTATCCTATGACTACAAAGAAACCTGGGGGGACTAAGCTGGGTGTATACGTCTACATTTGTTGACATTTGCTTTTCTTCAGACGAATCCTACACTTAATTAATTGGATCTACGCATTAATTAATAAATGTGCTGCCTGTAGAATGCTATGTTAACCATGTTACACCAAGCAGAAATGGCAGGTAATATACTTTCTAAACAACATTTCCCAAGTGCCATAATTGCCTCCTGTACTTTCATCAAAGTACCGTATTGAAGGTTGGCTCACAAAAAGAATCAGTGATTCTACCCCTCTTGCATGAAAATCTTCAAGAAATACTAATTAGTTCATGTTTAATTAAGAACACAATATTTTAATAATACTGTCTGTTATCGACATTGTTCATATGTTTTATGGGGGAGCATTGTGACAAGGCATGTAGTAATTTCCCTCCAAAGCTTCCAATACTCTATCGTGTCCTACAAAAATACATTTTCAAACTTGATTCTGGTGTAACAAAGTGCTAACTGCATACAAACAGAGGCAGAAAATCATGTTACTTGCACAAAACCATAGCAAGTTAATGAAAAATATCTGGAGTCAGGCTCCTTGCTGAATCTAGCAGCCACATTTAAATCTGTTAACTACAATCATCATTATTCCAAAATACTGTCAAGTTAAAAAAAAATACCAACACCTCCAGTTCAGCTTTGATGACATAAAACAAACCAAAAATATAGCCTGTTTACTCTGACTGGTTTTCTTATCATAAAGAACAGGTGTGCCTTTTCATTCACAACCAGGCAGTGCAGGTGCGGTCATCAGAGGCATTGCACAATCTTTTGTAACTCCAAGATTTTTGTTTTAGAACAGACGTGCTTTCATTTCTATGCTTAGAAATGTGAAAAATCCAGTTTGTCCCCCTTGCAGTGTTACCCGGAGGACACACGATGGAGCCAGCAAGTTCACAAATACTAGTTTCTGCAGAAGATCTGCAGTGAAAACCAGGTAACGCATGCTGACTTCTCTGAAATGTTTTCGGGGACAGAGGTGCCAAAATGCTTCGTCACCTGTGGCCATCACTGAATGTCCACAAGCTCACACAGCAAACACAAGCAACTACCACCTGAAGAGTATCAGATAGTCTACTGTTTCCATACATTTCTTTGGCAGAGATACCTACACTGGGGAAGGTGACTGAATTCTTAAAATGTTGACCCAGAAGAGATCGCCTTGCAAGATCCCAGTCTCTTCCTGGTTCCTCCATTATTCTCACCTTGTGGATACCCAGCTTCAAGGAAAACAAATATAAATCTGTGTCCTCAAAGTATAGGCTTTTCTTAGGTATATGTTTTGAAGCTTTGAAATACCTTTTTTCATGAAGTTTTCATGAAGATGTAATGATGCTGGGTAAATTCAGGGTTGTCAAGGAAGAAGACAAAACCTGGGATTGTTCCTCTATGAGTGTGTAATAGTAAGAATGTCCTGGACAAGTTAAGAAACTTTTCTCCTCTTCCTCTCTGGCCCTTGGACTTCTTCAGATGTTTGCAGCAACCTAAATGTCAGATATAGAAGCAAACCAGCTGGGACTGAAACAGAGCTTTAACTCTTGGCTCTACTCCCCTCGTGCTTATGGATAAACCATTGGCTTACGCAATCAGTACAAATGGTTAAGCACTGCTGTGTTTGCCTAGGTTAGTTTTCAACTTTTTACAAACTTGGGTGTAACTTTCCCTTTCAAGTTTACGCTGTAGTTAATACATAATAACATTCTGTATTTGCCATGAAATGAACAAAATAGGTTGAAATACACACAAATCACACAAAAAATATCCCTTTCTGAGCTATAGAATAAAACTTCGACCCTCCCTTTCTCCTTCCTCTCCAATCCCCAAAATGGTGGAAATTCAAGCAACTGATTTGGATAGTAGACACTGCAGAGAGGAATGATTTGTAGAAAATATTTTTGATTTAGTAGAAATAGCAACAAATTTTCTTAACTTTCTTAACCTATAGTTTTTGGAATGTGTGATCCTTCTGAAGAGATTTCAGTTTTTAACTTAAACCTTGATCTGGCAAGTTAAATATCACTGCATCTTAAAAGTGACTCCTGAAATACCTGCCTGTGTTCAAGGTGTGTCTGGATGTTCAGAGTCAATTCTGAATTTCCCCACTAAAAACGATTATTTTTTTCCAGAATGTCTTTGCAGGTGTAAGATGCTTTAGAGGAAGTGAACTGTTTCCTTTTATTTCTATTGCCCCATTAGCTAAATTTTGTCATAAGGGCAGATTCTGCCCTAACCAGTAATTCGTTCTGGTCCTGCTGCCCTCACCTACAGTGGATGATCTAACCCACTGAGAAATGGAAGGTTCAAAATCTTTTTGAATTAATTAGGAAGATAACGGCTCGCTGTCATTTGTAATATTCAAGTTAAGAACAATATTTTCAACCAAACAATGATGCATAAATAAAGCTATAAATTGGATGCCTTATGGGCAACAGGCCAGGTGACCCTATTGCTGTGGTTCCTTCTGCCTCAAAAGCTGTAAGAAGAGGGGAAGAAGTAGGAAAAAAGGGGGAGAAATGTAGAAGCCTAGGAGTCTAGGCACCAGGTTTCTTTCTTTTTTTTTTTTGGGGTGTGTGTGTCTGCAACAGCTATTCTTGATAAGATGCATACACAAAGAGTGTTTGAAGCAAAGATAACAAAAGAATGAACTGGCATATACAGATAGTGCTGAGGTGTTTGCAGAGAGGAGCATTCTTAATTAAGAATCAGGTAGAAAGTGCAAGTATCCAAAAGAACACAGGAATAAATTATGCTTATGAGATAATTTCTCTTGCAGTCGTAGTACTTCACTGTTCAGCCTAGAAAACCTATAAGCATGTAATGGTTGACTTCTGACCTGGGCACTTTCTTTCCCAGCTGGAACCCTTCCCAGTTTTCTTTCCCAAGGGAATCAGGGCATGAACATAGGAAGGATTTTGTTGGGACCCTGTTCCATCAGAACGTGGGAATTGCAAAAAGGCAGTTTAGATGTGTAGTGGTACATGAACACAGTGTGAAGCTGGGGGATACTCCTCTAGCTGAAGAGAAATAAACTGGAGCAGTACTGTGTCTCTTAATGATGCTCCATACTGAGGTGGTACTGCACAGGCTCACGCTGAACTGTGAATTGAATAAGCACAGTGCTGAACCTGAGTAAATGTTCACTGTTTTCAGGGTCTGAGCTAATATTGCTGTGAGCGTGGCACGCTGCTATGCTCTCTTGAAAGATCAACACAGTCAGAGCCAGCTCAGGGAGCAGGAGAAAAATGTTGCTTTTGAAGTGTTCACCCTGGCTTTAATTGCTGGAGGTTAGGATGATATTGTAAGTTACTTGAGTCAATACAGGGAGATTGATGGGAGTTATTAAAGGTATCTTAAGATACGCACAGCTGTGTGATAACTGAGGTGGAAAGCTAGCAATTGTGTTGGGTTTGTGGGGCTGTGATAGCAGGGGAATGGCCACAGGGGTGGTTCCTGTGAGAAGCTGCTAGAAGCTTCCCTGGTGCCTCTGGCCAAGGCCAAGACACACAGCACCTCTGTCATTAACACATTTAAGAGGGGAAAATGCAAAAAAGAAAGCAGCAATGGAAGCAGAAGCAGTGTGGAGAGAGGGTTGGGATGTGAGAGAGACAACCAGGCAGACACGCAGGTCAGAGGGGAAAGGCGAGAGCAGAGGTTCCCCTGCAGCCCGTGGTGAGAGGGCAGGCTGTGCCCCTGCAGCCATGGAGGGTCACGGGTGGGCAGAGACCCCCCTGCAGCCCAGGGAGGGCCACATGCTGGAGCAGGCTGCTGCACCCAAAGAACTTGTGACTGTGGTAAGCCTTCACTGGAGCAGGCTGCTCCTGAAGGACGGCACCCCGTGGAAGGGACACAAGCTGGAGTAGTTAGGGAAAAAAATTGCAGCCCATGGGAAGACCTCAGGTTGGAGAACTTCATGGAGGACTGTCTCCCATGAGAGGGACCCCACGCTGGAACAGTTTGTGAAGAACTGCAGCCCGTGGGAGGGACAGAAGTTGGAGCAGGGGCAGAGTGTGAGGAGTGTCTCCCCTGAGGAGGAAGGAGCGGCAGAGACAGTGTAGGATGGACTGACCACAACCCCCATTCCCCGTCCCCCTGTGCCGCTGGTGGGGAGGGTGTAGAGAAATCAGGATAAAACTGAGACAGGGAAGGAGGGAGGGGTAGGGGGAATTTGTTTTTAAGATCTGTTTATTTTGTGTCTCATTGCCCTACTCTTATTTGATTGGTAACTAACGAAATTGATTTTTCTTCCCCAAGTTGAGTCTGTTTTGTCTGTAACCATAATTGATGAGTGATCTCTCCCTGTCCTTGTCTCAACCCACAAACCTTTCCTGGTATTTCCTCCTCACCATCCCACTGATGCTCAGTTGCTGGCTGAGCCTAAACCATGAGAGCAATAAAATGGACAATAGCAAGAAGTTAGAACAGAAGGGTCAGGCCTAACGTACTTCACTAATAAATAGTGTTCATGAAGAAGAGATTTCAGGGAAGCCACTGCTATACCATTCCACTTCCGCCAGAAAAACTCCACAGTGTCCTGGTTATCAAAGCAGTGCTTTACTATCAAGTTATGTTTCTGAGATCAATGATGTGAACAGACTAGTCCTCTTGATCACTTTGTTTAAAGCAGGAAGGAATTACTTTGTCAGTTGGAAGTGCAGCAAAATCAATACCAAAAACAAACACAGAGAGAAATTAGTTATGTCTAGCAACATGAGAATTCAGCTGATCAATTAATAAATTCAAGTTTTGAGGGAAAGGAGTGATTAAGGTGAAACTGCAGTTACACTGCAAAGGCAAAGGTTTAGCACTGCACTATTGAATAGGTGTAATTAACAAGTTCTAGTAATTTCCTTGCTCTTACACTGTGACAGACAGAGATTATGAGAGATTATACATTCCTAACACATAACAAGGGTCAGAATTCAAATGTCTGTTTTTCATCAGGGTCAGCAGGCAATGATGTCCTGTCTGAAAGAATTTTAAAGTCTATAACAATGAAACTAACCCCTTCACAAGAAGTGGAGTATCGAAGCAGATCAGAATATAGTGAGCATAATATCACTGCTATTCTATTTGGGGCAAAAATAGAATTATGTCCTTTTATGCATATTCCTGTGTTTTGCCTCCCACTCATAGTGAGATTGAGTTGGGATTCTTGGATGAATGTCAGTCTTCAAAGGCAGCAGGATCAGACCCAATGATACTTGCCATCAGAAGACGCAGAAGTCTAGATACTCAGGTTTATTTATCTTTTTATTTCTGATCAAAATGTATGAGAACCTTCTGAGTCAAAGAGCTTGATCTATCATATCAAAGGCCTATACCTTTATAGAGCTCAGACTTAGATATGCAGGGCTTTCTGTGTATTTTGTAATTGTAGTAATTCTTCTCTGTGATTAAGAATTTAGTGAGAGAGACTGAAGGACAGAGGAAAAAAGATAAACCATGGCTGATGCAGAGAGACAAGAATATCTGGAATGGTTTAGTCAAGAGAGGAAAAGACAAGGATTTGTAAAAGATGGCTATGACATGGAAGGCAATAATCTCTTCCTTGACTCATGTTTCTTGAGGGTTTCATTACAGCAAGGAAGCCTTAGAAAAGGGAAAAAAAATATGATTGTTAGGAATAAGAACAGGCTGCTAAGAAGTTGAGAAGTTCACATGGCTTTGAACACAGGCTGGACAAGCTTATGAGAGGGATGACATCAGTACAGCTGATCCCACCTTTGGGCAGGGGGTAAATGAAACAACCTTTGGATGTTGCTTTCTAGTCTTACTGTCTATAATTCCAATGATTTATGAGGCATAGAGCAGACCAAGTCCTACATTTGTGCCAATTTGCATAGCTGAAAAGTTGGCTTATTGTGTGCCTAATTCTTTACTGGCCATTAATTTGTAGTTAATTATCCTACTGTTCTAACATGTTAGATTGATTTGCTATATAGTATGGTCTGCACATTCATTCTGAACAGCATTAGTGGTAAGCTTGCAATCTCCTTCCTACTTATTTTTATTATACTTCAGCATGATGTAGAATTTATCAGACTGGGCTTAACTTCAGCCTCTGTGTGTATATGTGGCAGCTAAAAAGAATTTGATTTACCTAACATCAGCAGTTATTCTGTTATGCTATTTAAGAAGGGAAGAATATAATGGCTGGTTTGCATTTCTTTACCTTAATTAACTTCTTTAAGAAAAGATTATATTAAAAAGAATGGATTTTTTTTCAAGCTCTTAATAACCAGATTAACCCTTTTTTGTGTCATGACAAAAATATTGTTGAAATAGCAGAATTTTTAATGTCCAAATTGTACTTTTTTTGACACACACTATAGCTCTGACGTTTTCCGTAATGCATTTGAATGTGGGTTGCATTCCATATTTTACACTGCTGAGGAATATTTGTCTGGAGATTTACATTAGAATTGGTTCTTTGAGCTTGCTACCACATCACTGTTCTGCAAGGTTTTAAGAAAGATTATTACATAATTTGTGGTATCCTTAGACCATGTGTCTCAGCAGATACAGCACTGTCAATGAGTGATAAATTCCCAGCAGATGCTGGTGTAAATGGAAGAATTAGGGCAATTCAGATTGGGCCCCAGAAGGTATGAAAGTTAATAGTTCAGTTCAAATTGAGGTGTGTTTGAAGGATCCCTTGCCCTTTTATTTGACTCCAGGTTTTATTCTAGTTTTGATATGCCAGACCAATGCTCCAAAGTACTCTGTATAATATTAAAGTAGTACAATTCTCCAGACCTATGTTTCAGCTAATAAGGATTTTGTCGTAAAATTCTGAACAGGGCATTGAAGGTTTTCTTAATCTTTAACTTTTGGTACCTAAGAGTTAGAGACCAGTCTCAGTTAGGAGATTAATAACTCAGAGGAAGGGTTTGGGCTGGTACAGAGTTAATTTTTTCACTGTAGCTAGTATGAGGCTATGTTTTGGATTTGTATTGAGAAGAAGGTGGATAACACACTCATGGTTTTAGCTATTGTCAAGCAATGTTTATATTAAACTAAGGAAGTTTTCAGTTTCTCGTTGTCTCTGTCCTTCTTCTTTACAAGAAGCTGGCAGGAGACACAGCCGAGACAGCTGACCCAAAGTGACCAAAGGGACATTTCATGCCATAAAATGCCATATAGGCTGGGGGAGTTGTCTGGGAGGGGCAATTGCTCCTTGGGGACTTGCTGGTTATCTGTCAGCTGGTGGTGAGTGGTTGTATCTTTTTTTTTCCCCTTTTTTCCTTTTTTCCTTTTTTTTCATTACATAGTATTAGTATTATTTTAATTACATAGTATAAACACTTTATTGCATTTATTTTCAATGTTTAAACTGTTTTTTTCTCAACCCACAAGTTCTTTTAGGTTTTTCCTCTGAGTCTCTCCCCCATCCCACTGGGGGAAGGGGGAGATGAGTCAGCAGCTGGATGGTGCTTAACTGCTGACTGAGGCTAAACCACGACACTGGGGCAGCCTGTACTTAGGTTTGGCTTGTGATGTGAAGTTATTAAAGTTGAATGGGATGAATCTAGGGGTCAGGATACTAATAGATAACCTTAGTCTGACATCAGTGTCCCCACATCCCACAGCAAAATGATTGAGAGACCTTGTAGGTGTGCCTCAACTCCGCAAAATAATCTGGCACTGGAGAACACAGATTTTCTTCCACATAATTTTTGCTATGGATACAGTTTGGGGTTTTTTATGTGTTTTGCTTTTTGGTTTGTGGGGCGTGTGTTTTTTTTGTTTTTATTTTTTCCTTTCTTTTTCTTGACATAGCCACATCTTGCACCTATAGGTCTGCACTGGAAGATCAGCAGGATTACCTTTGGATCTGGGAGCAAAGTTGAAAGAAGCTGAAAAAGAGTGAAAAACACTTTCAGCTACTCAGTGGAAGAAACTTCCACTTGAGAAGTGTGTAAATGACAAGTGAAACTTCTGTGCATCAGTAGGTCTTCCATCCACTGAAGATCTCCTATTTCCTGGACTCTGTATGTTATTAACCGTTTGCTAGTCTGACCAGGATCATCAGAAAGGAGACCCAAACCATTAATCCCTAAGTGCATCTACATTATAGTCATCCGTCACGTACAGGTAAGCCCCCATCCCCATCCCCATGTCACATAGCAGTCAGGCTTCCTTCCCTCATGGTGGCATTTACAGGCTGCCAGTCGCTCTCGAGAGCCAGCAAGCTTCCACTGAGATAATTTCTGAAGTAGCCTGCAGTGACTTACAAGCCTATCTCCTAGAAGAGGGTAACCGGAGGAATATTTGCCACCTCTCAACCTACAAGACAATAATGTATATAATTGCTGGAGCCTGTTCAGTACCTCCTGAGAAGCATGCCTATCCCATTCTGCAGAGGGTAGAAGGAAAGCCTGGAAGGACCTGCAGTGCACTGCAGCTGTTGAGCACTGCCTTGATAAGGAGAGGTGCGACAAACTCCTAGGGCCATTCTCCATCCTCAGTTCTTAATATCCTCTCTATCTTCCCTGGGACTTGAATTTAAGCACACATTTCAGGGACAAGTTGTAGATGACATTACATATCTGGAACATGAAGATGACAAAGGTGGTTTGCCAACAACCCCAACACGGAAAAAGATTATAATGATGGCAGATTCTTCTTTACAATACTGGTGTAATTACAACTCTCTCTTATTACAACATGCCTTTGAAAGGACTGGGACTAAATTGAGTCTGTCCTATTAAAATAGTGACCTACACGAACGTATTATCCAGATGTAGGCTCCAGTTAATCTTGGTAGGCATGAAGGAAGCATGGCCTTTTTAATTTTCAAGAGAACAAAATGTCTTGTAAGAAATAGGCTGAAAACAGGCATTCAATGCCTATTCCTTCCTAAAAGCCTTTTAATGTGAGGACACCATTTCTGTTTTCTCTTGACAACAGGAAAGTGTTTTCTTAGTAATGAAAATAGTAATTTTCTTTTACAGTAGATAATATATATCTATTAACTTAAATCGATACCTGTGAAAATCTGCAGAAATTACATTCTCCCAATAGCATTATTAGATGGACCGAGCTGCAGCTTCTTTTGGGGGGAGGTGGCAGGGTTCACATGGAATAAGGATGTAACATAAAGCAGTAAGAGTCGACTGAACAGAGGAGTGGGAAAGGAAGCGATATATGTGGCGCTCAGGCAAGCAGCTCTGGTGCTGGCATGATTGGCAAGGGGACGCTCCAGCATGGTGCGCAGGGGGTTTCCTGAACTGGGGGAACCACATGGGGAGCTGAGAAAGCTGCTGGGAGCCTGCAGCTCATGCCACCCTGGCACCGGCAATATGTCCAGGTGTCCAAGAAGGCCAATGGCATCCTGGCCTGCATCAGGAACAGTGTGGCTAGCAGGACTAGGGATGTGATTGTCCTCCTGTACTAGGTACTGGTGAGGCTGCACCTCAAATCCTGCGTTTAGCTTTGGGCCCCTCACTATAAGAAAGACATTGAGGTGCTGGAGCATGTCCAGAGAAGGGCAACGGAGCTGGGGAAGGGTCTGGAGCACAAGTCCTGTGAGGAGCAGCTGAGGGAACTGGGGGTGTTTGGCTGGAGTTGGAGAAGAGGCTGAAGGGGGTCCTTATTGCTCTCTGCAGCTACCTGAAAAGAGGTTGCAAAGAGGTTTGTGTTGATCTCTTGTCCCAAATAACTAGTGATAGGACAAGAGGAAAATGGCCTCAAGTTGCACCAGGGGTGGTCTAGATTGGATATTAGGAAAAATTTCTTCACCAAAACAGTTGTCAAGGATTGGAACAGGCTGTCCAGGGGAGTGAGTCACCATCCCTGGAGGTGTTTAAGAGAGGTGTAGATGTGGTGCTTAGGGACATGGTTTAGTGATGGACTTGGCAGTGCTGGGTTAATGGTTGGACTTGATGGTCTTAAAGGTCTTTTCCAACCTAAATGATTGTATGATTCTATAATATGAAATTCTCTAGGCAGATATTGGTCATGGCACAATTATTTTGTGTGTTATGAGGTGATAGCAAAGTGGCAAACAGAGAGCAGAAGTGTTATTAAGACCTTCAAAAGGTCTTTTCTCCTTCCTATTTTTAAGACGGTCAGATTCCTTCAGGATGAGACAGAACTGTCTTTGGGTAGAATTTACTGGAAGGTGGAGGTAGAATGCAAAGGGAAAACACCTTTTATTTGGTATACTTTTAAGATCCTCAAATCTTTTGGGTGCATTAAAGTGCTCTGTGTGGTTTAGTTACAAGTGTTCTCTGTGTGGAGAAAGCAATTATCTCCCAGGGTCAAGCTAGTCTTTCCTCTAGTCAACAAGATGAAGCATGCACTCTTCTTCACATTATCAGTATCCGTGCACTGTCATGCAAGTGTAGTACAGGGAACGATATACCAGAACTCTGAAATATGGGGGTGTTCTGTCCTTGCCCTTTTAAATGGGTCTAACCATGCATTAAAGACTTGTAATATGATATTTTAAGGTCAGAATATAATCGAAGAATACTTTCAAACCTCCCAAGCAGATACTGGGTCATAATATCTTAGCAGTACGCTGGTGCAGTTGACTTTACTGACTGTGAGTTGTGTTCATGTTTAGGATGTCACAGATGACAAACAGAAACCAAGCAGCAAATGGTTTTGTACACTCCACAGTGATGGACTTGCTGATACAAGTGTTTCTCCACAGGTTCTGTTCATACCTGGTATACATGTTTTCTAAAGGCTAGTGCCTCATCATTTCTGGACTGAGTATAGATCTAGAAATAGGACTGCTGCAATCAGTCCCCCATTGTTTCAGAAAGCTGTGAAAGTCTCTGGACATTTGTAGCCTGCTGCAGGTGTGAGTCAGAAGCTGTGAAGATACAATAAGCCAAGATGTTGTGATTTCCCCCAGCTGTGTCCTTGTGTGGGAATACAGATTAGTGTGCCTAGGACAAGGTGCAAGATTGGTGCTTACACTTAAGATATGAATTGATCAGGTAACTACCTGGTTATCTCTATGGTACCATGTGGTTGTGTAGGAACTAGCTTCTTGCTTATTTCTCCTACTCTGTCTTGTGTCTTTTCCCTGTGTTGCTAATACTGACAGGCAAAGCCTGCTGATGCATCAACGTTAGGGTGGATGATGGGGTGCAGTGGGCTCCTTATAAAGTGAAGGATGTGGCCAAGTACAGCATGATAGAGATGAACCCAGATGTACATAATTATCAGAAGAACTTAAATGTTAGATAATTCTGTCATGCACATGAGGTTGGAGGACAAGAGTTATCCCTAAAATCTCTCCTTTGTGTATGCAAATCCCATAATGGGGGTATGTATGGAATATGCTCGAGCAACATTGTGAATGAACTGCTCCAGACTGAGTGTCCATCACAGTGCTGTCTCAGGAGCGCTCTAGAAGACAACAGGAATGTGTCCAAACTGGGTCTAACTTGGAAAAGTGCATGTGTGTGCCTGTTCTGTCTTAGGGAAGCGTACGTTAAACTCCCATTGGCTTAAAAGGAATTAGACAGCTGCTTAAGCACTTAGTATAGTCAGAATCTTAAGCTCTTTCCTACCGCATTTAAAATGTGAGTTCAAAGGTGAATTTACTGAGATTACCCTTAGGTCAGCATTTAATACCCTTCCTTCTCATATATTTTTATTGCACCACTGGATTTTTTTTCAGCATCAGTGAGGATATGTTAATTATGTCTTTATTATGCTTAATCACAATTTATTTAGGCCATGAGCACCTGCTTAAAGATGCTTTATTAAAAACAAACAAAAAAGTATTTACTTTGGTTTTGATGTACTCTTATGTATATCATATATATTTACATTATATTGTTAATGTATTTTATAGGAAATATTGCTATTATATTCCCTTAAAAAAAAAAAAGATCAGATAATAGTTTAAAGCTTATGGTCCTTTTCCATAATTCCCATATGGGTCACTTAACATTCTCTCTATCAATACTTTCTTTTTCTGTATTGGATGCATCACATCTTAGTTTAATACTGGTACTGGACAAAAGAAAGATGCAGTATTACTCATCTAAGTGTCAAGTTTTATTTGGGAAGGAGAATGTGTTGTTATTTACTTGAATTATCTGTGGAAAAGCTATTGTTGTAGCACTGCAAGAAATTACAATGGTTAATATTCATATCCTAACATAAGATCATCAGACTCACTCTTTGCTGAGGTGTAGAATGATAATGACAAGTGTTGCTGTCGATAAAATCAATACGAATGAAGCTGTGCTGTTATTAAAAATGATCAATTTTTATTCATTTTTTTTGATTATGATAAAATAAAGTTTTGTTTTGTTTTATTTAAATTATTTGCTTTTTCCTCTGGAGAAAATATTGGTTGCATTGGTTGCATTGGCTGCATCTTAATAATAAACAAAAGTGTTATTTTTAGCATAATCCTTACTTACACTTGATATTTTTAATTACTGTGACTGCCTTTGTCTTTGGGATTTGTAATATGAACTGCAATTCATGACACCAAGACATTACAAGTTCTTAGACATCTCTGAAAATGTTGTAAGTAAATTCCAATAATGAAAGCTTCATCAACACCATGTAATAAACTTCATTGTAAGAAAAAAGGAAATCCATTTGTGGTGTTGGATTTGAAGCACCAGGACTGCTAGCCTTGAAAAGTGTGGTAAAAAAATAAAAAGATCCCTTTCTTGGTGAATAAGCTGCTGATTATACTTAAGCTTTTTAAAGGCAGCTATACCCAACTGTCCTTGGACTGGCAAAACGATAAAGGCTACGTCAAGCCTGGGTAGAACACATTCTCAGCCTCGTCACTGGTGACCGACCGCTGAAGCAACCTCTGCTGTGTCCACTGACACACTGACTCACTCCACACCTGATTTTCAGTGTTTGTACATATAGTCCTCCACCCTGGAGTGACTGGACTCCATTGTTGACAGACGGGCAATGCCAGTGGGTGTTTCATTCTGAGCTGATAGTATCACAGGTGAATAAGAATACTCTCACCTCCTACAGTTCCTTTCTTCTTTTCATTCCTGCTAAAGAACCAAATCCAGCATGTTTTATGTAACTGGTTAACATGTTAGCCATTCAAAGAACATAAGCACGATTTTAGAGACATCAAAGCAAAAGTCCTACATCCCTTTCTGACAGTGAACAGAAGTTCAGAACCTGGTCTAGTGGAGGGTGTCCCTGCCCATGGCAGGCGGGTTGGAACTAGATGATCTTTATGGGCCCTTCCAACCCCAACCATGCTATGATTCTATGATTCACATATACCAAAGCTCACCATGAATTGAGAAACATTGTGAGAGCAGTGTAAACTATAAAGTTCTGCTGCTTTGTCAGCATGAGAAGCTACTATCAATTTCAAATGCAACTTCAAAAAAAGACATATAAGGCAGTCTGCTTTTGTTGTCGAGCTTTAAAATATCCTCTTTATCCCTCCCCCAGCCACTAAGAGTTAAGTACTTCATCCTAATGTCCCCATTGCTTATTATAAGCATAGATAACATGGTTGACCTTACTAGAAGATTCTGTTAATGTTATGATTAATCAGACTGTTTAATGTTTAAATATATTTTCAATTATTACTATACAAAAATATTTCAGGTAAAGGCCACTTTCCCTCTGGCTCTGAACTCTGCCTCTTTTAGCATTTTTCATACATGGGCAAAAATGATAGGTACAGGAATATAGCTATTTTCCACTTTAGATTCACTAAACCATTATAAAAATGTCTCAGTTCAACCACAATCTCTTAATGTTATCAAATGATTTATAGTTTTCCTATTGCTGTGGCTCAACATGCTTTTCTTATTACCCAATACAGTAAACAGTGTAGTCTGGTAACCACAAAAGCTGAAAAATAAGGGGGAAAAATGTCAATTATTGGAAAGAAAGAAGCTTCAGCTCTAATAGGTGACTCCCTCAAGTAACATCAGGAGAGTAAAGGAGCTGTGTGATGAACTCATATAGATTCCTGTCTTCAAACAGTGAGATGGTTGAGTATTGGCTACAAATTCATCAGGTCTCTCTACTGCAGAGTTTTGGGTCCATTGGAGATAGAGCCACCAGAAACATACTCTGTGCTAATCAATCCAGTAACCACATCTTCCAAAGGTCTCTCCACTCACGCACAAATGCATTACCAAACTGAGGCATCCAGCGTAAAGGCTGCAGCTCTAGAAAGAATCACAGAATGGTTGAGGGTGGAAGGGTGTCTACGGAGGTCATCTTGTCCAATCTTCCAACACAAACAGGGTAGACCCTGTGGATCCTTGCCTTAAAGTGTCTCTGAGCATTATACACTTAAATGTGTTCATTATACCAGTCAATGCCTTCACAAAGTCTCCGCCATGAAAACAATGCTCACAGTCAGAGGCACAGATAACAACCCATCTGAGTCACCATATCAGAATAGACAGAATTTCACGGGTACTAGGATATTTGCTAAACAAAATAAAAAACTAAAAGCATATGCCTTCTTTCAGATGTTTTGACTATATGTATTTGTTGTTATATTAATAATAATAAATTAATTGAGCTAAGTGTAAGCATGCAGTACTGATTTACACATTATTAATAATGTATTTTCCCTGGAGAGCAGTACTGCTTGTCTTTTGCTTCTTTCTGTCTCTGAACATCACAGCTGATTGTCATTCATGGGCCTAATTTAGATTGTAATTTCCTTGTAGCAGGTATCTTGCCTTTTTGTTAACTTGGAAAGTGTTGCAGCAACAATGCTACACGTGACAAATAATGGTGCAACATTAAGGATAAGATGATGCAAGCCCTTTCATAACAAGACAAAGATGCTTTATTTATGATCCTACATCACTGTGCTTCTACTAGTGTGATTTTTCTTCTTTTTTTTTTCATTTAGAATCCAATGAAAATTGTGGATGACTAACTGTACCAGAGTCTTATGAAGCAGCCTGTGAAGAAAAATGACAGGACCATGTCAGGATTGCTTACATTAAATTTCAGACGTAAAAGCATAGGTAGATCCAACCTTAGCATCTTCCTTTGTATAGATTCTCAGGCATATCAGAATTTGATTTACTGCTTATCCTGAAAGCTTAATGATGCAGTAACATTCTGCTCATTTCTGGAAATAAAATTTAAAAAATTATTTTATTTTAAACTAGACTTAAAAAAAAAAAAAAGAAATTTCAATGTACAGGACCTTGGTCTTTGATTCTATGGAAGAGAAATTTCTTTACGTAGAGACCATTCTTAATAAAAGTACTTTTTCTTTTGTAACATTAATTACTATTTTTTTAAATGTATTTACCAAACTAATCCAGCCATCAAAAAATAGTGAATAACATGTGACCAAGTATGATCTTGACTTCTGTGTGTTTGTTCCCTATAGCTCTGTGTTCCTCAGGGAAAAAACTAATTCTATTACATAGAGTTTAGTGCAATGTAAGGTATTGTGGCACAAGTTAATGAAATTCTAACACTTTTAGTAATTTCTCTGGTTTTGATATCACATAATATGTACCTTGTGGCTCAACATATGTCTCATCCTGCACTATATTATAAATCAGGAATCAAATAGAAAAAACCAAAAAGACCTGTATTTTTGCATTTTTAAGATTTGTCACTCCAGTTGCTGGGACATTTCAATATTTACAGTCTCCCCTGTGTCAGATGTATGTTTTGTCTATATTGACCTACAGATCTACCAACTGAAAGACTATCAGTCAGAGCAGCAAAGAACAACATCCACCATATCCGCTTTGCTGAGCAAGACCCTTCCTATATGGGAGCACGTCAGGCTCCACACTCCCACTTTGTAAGAGAACATGCAAAGGTGGCTCTTTGTACCTGTGAAAATAAATGGTCCAGAATGACAGCAGTTCCCTGCTTCATCAGTGTGCTTAGAAACAGGCACTTAGGGGGAGGTGGGAGGAGGCTTCTCTAATTAGCAGGGAGGCAGAGAAATACAATTCAACTGCTGACCAGTTCTTGTTGGACAAAAGGGTGGGCTAGAACATATCATTGGGAGGATAGGTGCCATGCTAGGTGGTGCTGGTGAGGAAACCATTGCACTACAACCTATTAGGGTAAATTCATACCTGCGTACAATGTTCTTGTGACAGCGGGCATGTGCCCTGACTGTTATTGCAACGGTTATCAAGTAACTTGGCTACACTTCATAAAAACATACTGTGTGCTGTGCTCTTGCTACACAGAAAATATTTCCAGTATTTTAGAAGGTCACCTGTAAATGTTTAATGTGCTTTTGAGTATTTTTCTGAAAAAAACCCAAAACCAAACACCAAACCAACCAAAACAAACAATGCCCCACACCTATGTGTTTCATAGTTAAATTTAGTCCATGGATTTCTGGCTCCCAGGGGTAATCCCTAACTGCTGGGCATCTAGGCAGGATGGGGGAAAAAAAAAAAAAGGAAGAGTAGAACAAGAAAGGGTGAGAATAATGTTACTTGTAGATAGTTCTCTTCAATAATTGATTATTTTCTGTAGTTTCTGCAGTTGTGTTGATTATTTGACCAGCGTGGTGTGTCTGTTGCCATAATAAACTAATTGAGCACGTGGATGGCAATGGCCTAGGGCTGTGCCTAGTATGGCAAGTTTCACCACCTGGTCTTCCTGCAGTTTTCACCATGCTCACATGGGAATTTTAAAGCTGCTCAAACTCCTTTCATCTGTGACCCTTTTTATAGATTTTCTGCATGTGTGATACTTGCCCCAGGGGAGACAGTTCACTTCAGAAACTAGTCCTGTAGGTAAAAGCAATAGGCCATCCATTACCCTCTTCCTTCCACTCTCAGGTTAATGACTACATTAAATATTAAATGGGGTTCCATCTCCAGAGTGCCTGTATAAGTGATTTTACATTATCTCATTCAGCCCTTCTCTGATTTCTTATAAAGTGTGTTTCTTCTTTCTAGCATAACTCAGTGAAAACCATGATTGATTTGACAACCATTAACACAATGTTTAATATTAACCTTCCTCATCAGTGAGTGAAGAAGATGGTGAAAATGGAAGGAAGAAAACAGGGATATGATGTGATGTTGATTTCCCTTATTTAAAATTTTATTCATATACAGATTCTGCAAGTTATTAACTAGTAGACATGGGCTGCAGGCTTGCTGAAGGGATGACTAAGAACAAATTTAACTTTTGTACCAATAGGGATTAAATTTATAAACAAAGGATCAAGGTTAACAAGTGACATAGTCCCCATTATCACCCATGCTGTTCCTCTAAATCACCAATGCATGTATTTGTTATTGCATGTTCTGCTATGTACTATACATCACATTTGAAATAAGATGATTCTGGGCTGTGATGTCCACAGAATGCCCTCTGTTGCATTTCTCAAGGTGAAATATAAAGTGAGATTGTAGCAAAGAGAGTCAAGTCCACTAAGACATAAGGTTATCCTGAAAATACCCAGTATTAAACTAAGCATTATAGTAAGAAAGACATAAAATTATATGATGAGAAGAAGCAGTTACAGTGGCAGCAAATATATAACTTTTTTTTTTTTTTTTTTTTTTTTTTTTTTTTTTTTTTTTTTTCAGTACAGAAACATTTGTGATGGTGTAAGGCACCAGAAGAAGGAAAAATAATCCTGAGGATTCATGTTATACCCACTGGTTGACAGTTGGTTCATGATTGGACTCAATGATCTTAAAGGTCTTTTCCAACTAAAGCACTTCTATGATTCTATGATTCTATCCCTCATGTCCTGCAAATGGAAGACAGGTGGGCAGAAAGAATCATAGAATCTCAGAATGGTTTGGGTTGGAAGGGACCTTAAAGATCACCTGGTTCCAACCCTCCTGCCATGGGCAGAGACATCCTCCACTAGACCAGGTTGCTCAAAGCCTCATCCAGCCTGGCCTTGAACACTTCCAGGGATGGTGCATCCACGGCTTCTCTGGGCAACCTGTTCTAGTGCTTCACCACCCTCTCCGTGAAGAATTTCTTCCTGATATCTAATCTAAATCTCCTCACTTTCAATTTAAAGATTTTACCTCCTTGTCCTGTCACTACAGGCCCTTGTAAAAAACCCCCCCAGCTTCCTTGTAGGCCCCTTCAGGTACTGAAAGGTGCTATAAGGTCTCCCCAGAGCCTTCTCTTCTCCAGGCTGAACAAGCTCAATTCTCTCAGCCTGTCCCCATAGGAGACGTGCTCCAGCCCTCTGATCATCTTCGTGGCCTCCTCTGAACTTGTTCCAACTGGTTGATATCCTTCTTATGCTGAGGGCTCCACAGCTGGATGCAGCACTCCAGGTGGGGTCTCACGAGAACAGAGTAGAGGGGGAGAATCCCCTCCCTTGACCTGCTGGCCACATTTCTCCTGATACAGCCCAGGATATGATTTGCTTTCTGGGCTGCCAGAGCACACTGCCGGCTCATGTTCAGCTTCTTATCCACCAGTACTCCCAAATCCTTCTCCTCAGGGCTACTCTCAACCTATTTTCCACCCAGCCTCTACTTGTGCTTGGGATTGCCCTGACCCAGGAGCAGGATCCAGCACTTGGCCTTGCTGAACTTCATGAGGTTGACAGTGGCCCACCTCTCCAGCCTGTCCAGGTCCCTCTGGATGGCATTCCTTCCCTCCAGTGTGTTGACCGCAGCACCAGCTTGCTCTTGTCAGCAAACTTGCTGAAGGTGCACTTGATCTCATCGTCCATGTCACTGACGAAGATGTTAAACAGGACCAGTCCCAAAACCAACCCCTGAGGAACGCCGCTCATCACTGGTCTCCACTCAGACACTGAGCCATTGACCACAACCCTCTGAGTGCGACCATCCAGCCAGTTCTTTAGCCATCGAGCGGTCCATCTGTCAAATCCATGTCTCTCCAGTTTAGAGACAAAGATGTTGTGTGGGACAGTGTTGAAGGCTTTGCACAAGTCCAGGCAGATGACGTCAGTTGGCTGTCCTCTATGCACCAAGGTTGTGACCTCATCATAGAAGGCCACCAGATTTGTCAGGCATGATCCGCCCTTGGTGAAGCCATGTTGGCTGTCACTAATCACCTCCTCATTCTCCATGTGCCTTAGCATAGTGTCCAGGAGGATCTGCTCCATGATCTTGCCAAGCACAGAGGTGAGACTGACTGGCCTGTAGTTCCCGAGGTCCTCTTTTTTTCCCTTTTAAAAGATGGGGGTTATGTTTCTCCTTTTCCAGTCAGCGGGAACTTCACCAGTCTGCCATGACTTTTTGAATATGATGGATAGAGGTTTTGCAGGTTTCTTTCAGGACCCGTGGATGTATTCCATCAGGTCTCATGGACTTGTGCACCTTCAGGTTCCTCAAGTGTTCCCGAACCTGATCCTCACTGACCATGGGTGGCTCTCCATTCCCCCAATTCTTGCCCTTGTCTTCCATGACTCTGGGGATATGGCTTTCGCCCTTGAGAGTAAAGACTGAGGCAAAAAAAAACCATTGAGTACCTCTACCTTGTTCATTTCCTGGGAAACCAGCTCTCCCGTTTCCTTCCACAGAGGGCTCACATTTTCCCTGACCTTATTTTTATCCCCAAGGTACCTATAGAAGCCCTTCTTGTTGGCCTTGATGTCTCTGGCCAGGTTTAATTCTGTCAGGGCTTTGGCTTTCTTAACCTGATCTCTGGCTGCTTGGACAACTTCCCTGTAATCGTCCCAGGTTACCTGTCCTTGCTTCCACCCACTGTAGGCTGCTTTTTTTTTTTTTGTTTTACTTTGTCTAGGAGCTGCTTGTTCATCCACGCAGGCCTCCGGGCACTTTTACCCGACTTCCTCTTCATTGGGATGCCTCGCTCCTGAGCTTGGAGGTGGTGGTCCTTGAAAACTTGCTAGCTTTCTTGGGCCGCTCTTCCCCCCAAGGTTTTTTCCCAACAAACCTTTCCAATCAGTTCCCTGAAGAGGCCAAAGTCTGCTCTCCTGAAGTCCAGGGTAGCGAGCTTGCTGCGTGCCCTCCTCACACAGGAAGTTGTCATCAGTACATTCCAGGAACCTCCTGGCTGGCTTGTGCCCTGCCATGTTGTCCCTCCAACAGATATTGGGGTGAAGTCCCCCATGAGGACCAGGGTTTGTGAACGTGAGGCTGCTGCTATCTGCCTGTAGAGGGCCTCATCCACTTGCTTATCCTGGCCAGGTGGCCTGTAGCAGACTCCTACTACTGTCTCCCCTCTTCCTGCCCTCCCTTTAATCCTGACCCATAAACTCTTGGTCATCTTCTCATCCCTCCCCAGGTGGAGTTCCACACACTCCAGCTGGTCACTGACATAGAGAGCATAGAGAAGATTACAATGTAACAAAAATACATACCAGTTTATACCTTTATGAATCTGATGCTGAGGGAACATCGAAGTCTTTGGTTTAAGAATGGCTATATAATCTCTCCTGTCTTATTTAAAAAACAGAAGAAATAGACTAAAGTGGCACATTGCTAGCTTGGAGAGATATTAAAAACCTTAAAAGAGAAAAATACAGACCTTGATTTGGAAATTTTTTCTAGACTGTTTTGTAAAGTATTTTCATGTCCTAGGGCAGTATATCAGTTTGGACCATGCTCTTGCCCCTCATTTTCTCTAGTCAGCAGTCTCATTCCAAGCTGAAACCAGTGTTATCACAGTGAAGACGGAAAGTAACAATCACGCTCTGAAGTTTTCTGAAGGCTTCATTTCATCCAGTTAGCACATCCCTTGCAACTTAGCATTCCCATAACTTTGTCTCTACTTATATGACATAAAAAGTGGTCTGGGATGTTTATTCTAACTAGGATTCCCTTATTCAAGTACTGATTACTAGCTAGTTTGGACCAGAGTGGACATGGGAACAGTCTTAGGATGCTGAATCTTTTATGCTGCTTGTCGAGGGTTGAGGGGAGACCTAATCACTGTCTAGAGCTACCTGAAAGGAGGTTGTAGGAAGGCGGGTGCTGATCTGTTCTCCTGGATAACTGGTGACAGGACAAGAGGAAATGGCCTCAAGTTGCATCAGGGAAGGTTTAGGTTAGATATTAGGAAAAACTTCTTCACTGCAAGAGTGGTCAGGCATTGGAACAGGCTGCCCAGGGAAGTGGTGGAGTCACCATCCCTGGAGGTGTTCAAGGATCGTGTAGACATGGTGCTTGAGGACATGGTCTAGTGGGTATGGTAGGACTAGGTGTTCTTAAAGGTCTTCTTAACATTAGTGCTTCTGTGATTCTAGTGTTTGAGCTTACGCTAGGAAAAGCTGCAGTATTAATATAGCCCAACCCCTGAGGAAGAGCCTTACAAACTCCCACTAGAGAAGCCAGCATTGTTTTTGACCTAGGTTGGGAATTACTACCTAACTAGTGGTAGTACAGAGGTATTCTGTACTACCTATTCTATAAGGGGATCCCACTTTGGATATTAACAACTTTTTTTTTTTTTTTTTTTTTTTTTTTATCCAACCAGTAAAGAAGGGGTCACAGGTTTTGCTCTAAAATGTACCTTCCAAATCCTTCTAAAGGATTCAGACTCAAGATAAAAAACCCAGGTCTACTATCAGTAGCTGTAGGGACCGTATGGAAGACCTCCACTTCCACTGGGAATATTTTACAAGGGTAGACAATCTGAAAATAAGGACTTCAGTGGAAATATTCTTGATTTATTATGTTAGGTAAAGGAGAATCAAGAGGGCTGCATTAGAAGTGCACTAAAACTGGGAGCTTACCAAAGACCAGTCACAACCATATAAACAGTCCTATGGTTGTTAAAAGTTTTTCATCTTAGACCTCACCAGAAACCAGTTTTCTACTCTTCTTCCTGTGAGCAGAAGAAGTTGACGCATCTTTTTTTCTGTCCTCATTTCTGTTCTTATTTAAACAGGTGCAGTGCGCACGGCTCTACTGCAAAGACCTGGCTTTCACAGTTTCAACCCCGATGAATGACCAGAGGTTGAAAAAAACCTGGTTTTAAGACACCAAAAAAAGAGAGAAGTCTTTAGTCAGATAGCTGTAAGGAATCCAGTGTGAAACAAGCTGTTTAGATTTCACCACTCCACTCTGCTGCTGCTCACCAATTCCCAGTGTTGCCCTCAGCAGCAGAGCTGGCTCAATCTGCAATGTCTGCATGGTTCTCAACACATTCTGCACTAGGCTGAACCCCACAGGTCAGGAATGAGGTGCACTGATGGGACTGCTGAACAGAAGACTCTGTGATGGAGCTGCACTGTTTTAAACCTAATAAAACAATCACCACAGAGGAAACTTCATTTTCAGCTTCCTTCCAGCTTTCTCCATTTAGTCAAGTCTGAATGTGTCACATATAGTTTTTATTCGTAGCCTAGTATCTAATCTCTGTGAACTTAATGTAATCATTGGGTTTTTTTTTTCTATTCCTTATTCCTTTCATTTCATCTCTGGTTTAGTCTACCCACTATTACATCTGTAGTCAATTATCCTTACCAAAACGGCTTGGTAAATTATCCTTCTAATGTCAGAAGAAAACAATCTGAAATAATGATTTAAAGGAATGATGTTTACTTGCATCAAGTAAAACACAGAAAATCCAAGGAGGTGTTTTCATACTTTCTGAATTACATTCCTCTTTGTCACCTCCTTTGTCAGTACTGTCACCCTTCACCAACAAATCACTGGCAATTAACACTGAGGTGAAATGGTGAGATAAAACCATGCCATTGTCATTATACTGTGGTTGATGATACATAGAAAATCACAAGCAAGTGACCAAATGGGATAGAAGATTAGAAATTAATGGCCAATAAATAAATAAACAAAGTCTAATAAAATATCAGGTATTTGGTAACACTTATAAATAGGGCTGTTTGTTCTATAGAAGCACCAAACAGATTTGGTGTTTATCTTCATTTCTTGTTAACTGAAACAGGCTGTGAAAATCACAAAGGACACACACTGTCTATATAAATTTAAAAAGCCATTTTTCCCCTTAAAATCTAAACACCAGTTAAAAAGAGTAAATCGGAACAGATTTAATTGGTATTTACACACACCAACATTAGCAATTAGTAAAGCATCAGCAGGGGGAGAAGAGCAATTATTGCACCCAGTCTAATTGGTCTTTTTGGATAAATAAAAAAAAATAATGTCAAATTTAACCAGCTGTTTGCAAAACGAGGTTTTCTTTATTTTCATACACATGTTTATTTGAATGAAATTAATCTTTATTGGCAGTAGGGCAGGATTAGAGTTGTTTTCCTTCTCTGTGTATATTGTTGGGGAATATAAGATATTGCAAACATTAACAGTTTGCCTGCTTGGCTTAATGATCATCCAAGTATGATAAAAGACGACAGATTAATAGTATTTTTACTCATGTAAAATAGCAATTGTCCACTGGTTTTCTCAGTATGGATTTCCACCTTGTTACTCAGAGAGATTAGGAGAAAGCTGATTTTCCTCCTCCCTCCTTTCCCTTTAAGACATTATTAGTAAAAGAGCAAAGGATATTTAAATATGAAGAGCCCTTTGATCAATGCTTTTGAAAGTCAACACAAGTTACAGAGAAGGTATCTTGAAAACATGCAATCTCTCCTAGTTGAGAAGGTGAAAAGTATGAAACAGAACTGATTTTATTGTCCCTGAATCTCAGCTACGTTGACCAGGCAGTTGTTGCATTTGTCCTTCAAAGACTGTGACTGATGGGAGACGCTGGACATATTTTGTGAGATTTTGACAAGCTGATGCCCATTTCTGAGTTTACAACTCTGGGTGCTATAGTGATGGATAGCAGACTTGCCACTGTAAGAGCCGATGCCACACGATGTAATTTGGGCTTCATTCTGGAAAGTCCTTATGGAAACAGCTGACAGTGACTATTAGAGTCAGAATTTGGAATACAAAGTTCATCTTTGCCTAATTTGCTTCTTTGCATATTTTATTTGATTTTAATTAAGACTGGTGTTTTTTGCTGTATTATTTTTGCGAGTTTAAATAAGGAAAACTTAAATGTGCACAGAACTAAGGAAATGCTTATTCATACCAGAATATTATGCTATCCTTACAGAAAAGGTTGATTTGTAGGAGTGATCTAACTGTAGACTTCATAGACAGGCAGGGATCTGGGACATCCCTGAAATTAATGTTATGGCCTGTAGTTTGGAAACAAAAGGATAGACTCAACATCATCCTTTGAAAAAACTCTGATGGCTAACCCATAGGACAATTTTAATATCACTGGAGACTTTCTGCATCTTTTATCTCAGCAAATTTTAGAAAAGGGATGACAAACATGTCTATGATAATATTTATTTTAGAAATAAAACTATCACATGCCCAAACCATCATGTCCCACAGGGTCAGCCAACCAGGAGAGCACATGGGACATCTGCTCAAGTGTACTTAAGAGTGGGCAGGAGACACAAGGGGACGATGCGTGCGAGGAGATTTGTGAAAAAGGTGCCATGGAGAAATGTGGAGAGACACTCTTGGACACACACACAGAGGGAGGTCCTGCTGTGGAAACAAGTGGCCAGGAGTGCACTCTTGGAAGGAGACACTCCAGCCTGAAGGGGCTGTGACCTGCTGGTGGGTCCAAATGGGGGCAAGTACACCCCAAGGGACTGTTGCCCATGGAGTGATACTAAGAAGCACAGAGGAATGGAGGAAACATGCTACGGAGCATGGATTCCTTAATACTGGAATTAGGGATTACACTTTTGTGCTTATTTGGAATAAATTACATTAAGTAAAAATTCCCTGAACTGAGACTGTTTTGCCTGCTGCTGCTTATAGGAGTTGTGAAAATGTGTGTGTGATAGATGAGACTGAACCAGCGTTCTAAGAATATGCCAATTATAGTGATTTGTATACTTCTGCATTATTTTTATCCATTTGCAGGCATTCACCTTGAAAAGTTCCTCAGATTCAGAATGGAAAATGAGGTCAAAATGTTACAGAAAATTTCTGGAAAAGGTAAGAGAAGGCCACAAGAAAATATAAACCTCTTTGAAAGAGTACTGAGCCATGTACGCTATAGTGATACTCTTGTTTTGTGACTGAGGTTGATAACTTTATTGAATTCATACCTTGGGCAAGAGACCATTGGCTGCTCTGGAGTATGGTGCTGTCTTTCACTTGGGTCTACAGAATGGCCTTCTGAACTAGAAGTACAAGCTTTTAACTAATCACTAAGGCTTTGTAGCAGGAGCAGCAAAGTCATATCCTCCACAACGCAGTGCACAGACTCCAGAGTACATCATACTCGCAACAGGTGACTTTGTCTTAATGTGGATGTGTCCTGGTTTCAGCTGAGACAGAGTTAATTTTCTTCTTACTAGCTGGTATAGTGCTTTGGTTTGGATTTATTATGAGAATACTGTTGATAACACACTGATGTTTTGGTTGTTGCTAAGTGGCTCTGTTCAGCCTGAAGGGAATAGAAAGGACTATGGTGAGAGAATTTGAAAGAATGGTAAAAACTTATGAATATTTCTTTATTGAAAACATCAAAATAAAAGGCTAAGTTAAATTCATAGAGTATACGCAGAGTGAATAGCAAGAAATTATCCCTCCCCCCCCCAAAATCCCAAACCCACAGAAATAGATGTGTTGTGATGAAGAGAAACAGGAAGAATGAGCATCTTGCAGAACTGTGCCAGGACCTGAAATGTAATAAATAGCATGGTATTCAGAGATGGTGAAGTGTCAGTATTAGCCTCTCTGAAAACCAAGTCAAAGACTCCTGCTCAAGGGAGCCTGCTATTGTGTTTCTATTCTATAACAAAACTAGCCAGCACAATTGAAGGGAAGTGAAATAAATGAATAGAGGTTTTCTGACATCAACACATCCAACATGTGATTGATTCAAAATAAAGCAAAGTATGACAATAAAAGAGAAGAAACAAGGGTCTCTGTAACAGAAATATTATAAATAAGTAGCTAGGAAGAACTATTGCTGCTGGGTTCAAGCAAAGAAAAGATGAAAAGATGCTTTGAGATTCATGGAATGCATTTTTCTTCCAGAAAATTATTTCTCCTCTGTGATGCTACCAGGAAGGACTGGGTCTCCTGTGCAGAATTCTTATGTTTGGGAAACAGCTACAACAACTTTGATTTATTTTGCATTTTCATTCCTTTTAATGAAACCCAGACCTTTCAGCATGGTCATTCTAAATTTGCCTCTTTCTTTTCCATTCTGTTCAGCACCTCAAGCAGCTGTGTCACTTGGGTGAGATCTGAGGGCTGCTGCCAGAATTGACTCATGGATGCAGGGAAACAAGGTGGTGGTGTCAGGGTGTATTTGTGAGAACTACAAACAGAGATGAGGGACTTCCAGTGATTGATTATTAATACAATCAGTATCTCTGACTTGATGTAAGACTTAACAGGTCATTAACACAAAGTGCATGACAATGAGGAGAAAACTGTTTAATTGCTCATTTTTAGTGACCCTCTGTTCAAAAGGGGTTGTTCTTAACATCAGCACCAGCCCGAGCTCACAGTCTGCCTTCCTTTTGCCCAGGTTGTTTGTTGATGTGAGGTCTCCCTTGGGGTAGTGTTAAAAGGAAAAGCAAAACATCTGTTATGGTTTGGGCAGTGTTTCAGCTTCAGGCATAAATTTGCAAATAAGCTGTGCTTTCTGTTTATAAATCTCTCTTCTGCCAATAACATGTAGAGGTAATGGTAGTGAGGATGACTTTGTGGGATTGGGAGCAGGAAGAATACTAAAATCACAGAGAAGAAAGTGAATACAGGCATGACCAATTTTACTGTAGAAATTAATGAATTACAATAGGTATTATGTAAAACTTCACTGTATGTTTCTTACTGTTGTGCTGGGTTGACCTTGGATGGATGACAGGTGACCACCAAATCGTTATAACTCCCCTTCCTCAACTAGACAGGACAGACAGGATGCAACAAAAGGCTTGTGGGTTGAGATCAGGACCAGGAGATCAGTCAGCAACTACCTTAATGGGCAAACCAGACTCCACTCAGCAAAATTAATTTAATATTGCCAATCAAAAGTCAGAGTAGGGTAGTAAGAAATAAAACCAAATCTTGAAACAACTTCCCCCCACTCCCCCCTTCTTCCTGGACTCAACTTTATTTCTGAATTTGCTACCTCCTCCTCTTGAGAGACACAGGGGGGTGCAGAATGGGAGTTATGGTCAGCTCATCACATATTGTCTTTGCTGCTCCTCACACTCTTAACCTGCTCCAGTGTGGAAACCCACCCATGGGAGACAGCTCTCCATGAACTTCTGTAACATGGGTTCTTCTCACGGGCTGCAATTCTTCATGAACTGCTCCAGTGTGTGTCCCCCATGGGGTCACAAGTTCTGCCAGCAAAATTTGCTCCAGTGTGAGTTCCTCTCCACGGGACCACACCTTCTCTGGGTGCATTCACCTGCTCCAGCGTGGGGTCCTTCCAGCACTTCAGGTGAGTGTCTGCTCCACAATTAACCTCCATGGGCTGGAGGGGAACTATCTGCCTCACCGTGATCTTCACCATGGACTGCAGGGGAATCTCTGATCTGGCACCTGGCGTACTTCCTCCCCCTCTTTCTCCACTGACCTGAGTGTCTGTAGCATGGCTTCACATATTCTCACACCTCTATTCTGGCTGCTGTAAAAATAAAATGTAGAAGACACAAAAATAGGTAGAATGGTCAGTAAAGCAATAGATTCAGATTGAAATTCTATGTATTTCTTCTTGCTACAGCCTGGTTTATGAGTGTTGTTTCCTAACAGTTCTGTCATATCCTTTATTATGGTAGATGGTCATGTATGCTTGAGCATTATTAACTGCTCAGTAGTTGGTAATCTGAAGGTAGCTGCTATGGAAGGTGATCTTGCTTCTCTTTCCAAAGTTCAGTACAGTCTTCTCTTTATCATGAAGGGGTATGAGAGAAAAGATTGGCAGCTTGTGCTTGCCCTGTCCCTTGCCTCCATTTTTGGAGACTATTCTTTTTACTACGGTGAATCTGGAATTTCATTTATTCAACAAATTATTTCAGAACAGATCATAGGCAGCCCTGCCTAGTAAGTTACATTAAGCATGCCAATGTCTGTATCAATACAGACAGAAAGGAAATCTATATGATAAATGGTTAAGCCAGACAACTTCTTTTGCACTTTGAAAAGAAATCCACTTCTCAGCAAGTCTGTAGTTTTTCTCTGTCCCTTCCCTCCTGTATATTTTAGAGTAACAGACATAACCCAAGACTGGGAGAGAAGCCCAATGTTTCCGAATTTCACAGTGGGGGCCGTGATGAGCTGATTTGAAGGAAAGTAACAGAAAATGATGTTTGCTTCATGGCGTGAATGGGACATTTTTAAATGTGGGAGAAGCCATCAGGATCCTCAAAATAATAACTTGTTCTATTTTCTTCAAGAACTTTTTCCCACTTTCCACAGACTCCACCTTTTGTACCATTTGTGAATTCATATCAAAACCAAACAATCCACTGAAAGGCTTGATGTATTAAAGAAACTGTGTAAAACTTGCTCTTCCCTCTAATTGTTGTATCCACTATGAAGAATCCACACTACCTCATTTAAATCCTTCCTGAAGTGGGTCACATAAGGAAAAGGATTGATAAGGTGTTGGAGAGCTGAACTTTATGGCTGAGCACCAGACCTCTATCAACTGTGGGAAGGAAGGTGTACCACAAATAGAGCTGTCACTGCCACAACCCTGCTCTTAAATCTTTAAAACTGGCAAATTTAGAAGAAGAGGCATGGGCTGGTCCACTCATGGAGATTGAATATGGAAGGAGAATAATTTGAAACTGCAGTGAGTTGTTGGCAGGAGACATGAACTCTAGCGAACAAACCTATCTGAGCTCAGTTGGGAAAAGTGTGTAGTTGTGCTGCCTTTCATCAGTGCAGTGACAGGCTGAAAAGCATGCTAAATCTTCTAGTACAGAAGCATTAAATTCAGTCTTTTGTATGTTTGGTTGGTTGGTTGGTTTTTTGTTTGTGTGCTTTGTTTTTTTGTTGACTACATGAAACCATGAGAACAAAAAGAACAGATGTAATATTCTTCTTTTGTGCCAAAAAAAAAGGAAAAAGTAAAATGAAGAAAAAAAATAAGAAAAGAAAAAAACTGCACAGAGAAGAAAGACACATGCACATACAAAGCAGTAAAAAGGACTACTGTCATTCGCATTTTATGGCCTCATCTACTGGCAAGTGGAGCAGGAACCTTCTGACACTTTGTCAAGGAAAACTTGCAGGGGTTGAGGTGTTGTGAAAATGTGATCTACTTTGAAGAAACTGCTTAAATGTGCTGTACCCCAGAAAGGGTTGAGGCAATTGTACCAATATGACTAAGGGATATTGTGATTGTCAACAGATGTCATCAGTCTAGAATAAGTTTGAAGACAGTTTTTTGGGGCAAAACTATGGCATGGGTCTCTGCTACCAATGCAATAAACTTGAGCCAGCAAAAATGTAACAACCTATATCTGATCAAAGGAAAATCAGGTTACTCTATAAATTCTGGTAACAAGCAGAGTCTAACAGAATACAATAAGCAAACTAACACTTCAATAAATACACTTTGCAATACAACCTGTCTTGTGTGTTTTACCTTTTCTGTCACTGTTGATTATATCCTAAATTTCAGAAAGTTAGCTACATTGCAGTACAAGTCATTGTAAAAACTCACTGAATCATATGCCTCATTTCAATTGTGCCATCTATTTTTGTGTCTGCTCAGTGATATAATACTGGCTACACCCGAACTTCTGAAATCATCCTGTTCCCTGGTTCTCAAAACAACCGAAACTATGTTTTTGAGCAGAGCATCCATGTCCATACCTCACAGATTTTACCAATAACCTCCTGTAGAGTCCTTGTGTAACCACCATGATTAGAGTGATATTCTTTTATTGTGTGCATCATTTCTCAGTTAAAATACATTGACTGATATCCTTAAGAAACTGGATATAGTTTACATTTCCTTTTCATATATGCCATTCTTGTCAATAGCCTCTGATTATGAGCTATACTTAGATTCTATTGCAGGACCAAATGAAAGATCGAAATTATGTGCTTCACCCCTAAGTATTTTTAAAAGAACATACGGATGGTTCAGTTAGTGTTCAGTGGATGTCAAAGTATGGGTAAAAATGGAGATGCAGTTTATGCTTAGAACTGTGTGGGAAATGGTTAAAAAATCCCTTCCCGATGGATTTAAACCTAAACTTTATCAAGTAAAATTTAGAGAATGCAAAAATAACTGTTTCATCTCAGACTGTATATTAGTTCAAAATAGTTGTGCAGGCTGAATAAGAGAAGAACACAAGCCTTTGTTCTAGCTGATTCAAAACAGGGACTTTAACTTCATCATCTCACGTGCCAGCTAAATATCCTATCAGCTGTTGACATTTCTGGTTACTAACGCCATTCTTGTCTCTAATTTTGTTTAGCTATTCTACCTTTGCTGAAACTGATATGATAATTCCTTCAAAAGGTCTCAGATTTAATGAACCAGTGCTTTGTAAAAAAAAAAAAAAAAGGTCGTCACTGGTAATTCTTGAACAATTCTATGTATTAGGAGGTGTATACTACTGGTGAAATTTTATTGTTACATTTACACTCAGAAGACAAATCAGCTGAGCCAGAGATTGGTCTCTGTCCCTGAGGCTGCCCACCATGGCAGAGTTTGCATCCACACAGCTACACTCTCTTGTCCCTTTCCGCAGAGGACAGGACTGTTAGCAATGGTTCTCAGTCTGATCAGCTCTAGCAATACCCTGGGCATTGCTAAGGAGTGTACCGACTGACTCAGGCCAAAACTGCACTAATCCTTTAACAGTATGGATGGAACTCATGCTTGTGTTTTCAATTCACTAGCATAGATGCAGCCTGTGTATATAGTCCGGGTCTTGTTCTGTGCCTAGTGCTGCCAGTGTTCATTACTGGATTGTATTTTTACATCAGTGTGGGAGAGCAGGTGTGCATCAAATTAAAAATTCATAGGTTCATTGAATTTCTTTGCTAAACATGATTTTTTTTCTAATTGAAAAAAATCTATCAAAACCACTGTGAGTCAGCACAAGTATTTTGTGTTCCTATTTGCCTAATCTGTAGACAGATGGTGTCTGAAATTTGGGTAACAATGTCAGTGACATCTTAAATTTTAGGAAAAGCAATGAAGTATCTAGAACAAGAAAAAAAGAAAAGACAACAAGAACAAGAAAAATAACCAACTTCACAATATGAATTGATAAACATTTTTGAATTTCTGCAGTATTTTGTGTATGTCACTGACACAATCTAAGAATGGTAGTTCACGTTTCTGATATACTAGAGGAGGATTATGTAGCAAAACTAATCTCTCTGAATTAAAGTTCCTTCACAGGAAGACACCAGTTCAAGGGATAAGACGATGATTTGTATACAGCTGGTCAGATAGTTAGGAACCAAGCTAAAAGAAAGATGTCCATTTGGTTATGTTGAAAAGGCAACTCATGTCTAGATAGAATAGGAGTGTTCTTTAATGTTATCTTACATAATATTTCTATTAAAAGCTTTGGCACACATGTAGGTGTGTATTAATGAAATTTGATAATGACACATGGGTAGGTGGCTGGCATTTATTCTTTTAGTAGTGAAACTAGAATGTATGATTTTCATTTTATCCCTCTGGGGTACATGGGGGAGTATATGTGGGCCCTAAAGAAGGGTTTTCTTCTTTTTTTTTTCCTTTTTTTAATACAATTGTAAGACATAACAATTGAGTTTGGCTGTTGCTTTTGTGAACCAATGTTACCTAAGGAATATATTCTTACCATAATGCAACACTTCTTAATTTATAGTGCTAATTCAGCTCCTCTGAGGGCTCATTATTTAAAGTAACATAAAGGCGCTTTTTTTTTGTTAGATTTTTATTGTGATGGTACATTTAACTAATGGTGCGTTATGAAGGAGCTCTTATTGGAGGCAGAAATGAACATTACTTGAATACCAAATTAATTAATCATCCTCTGTGCTAATAAAAAACCTTAGCAAATGAATTCATAATGGGTCCACTTAATATGCAACTTTTTCTTCCTTAATTGTTTTTAGAGGTGAGAGAAGTGTTGCAAATCAAAGTAATATTGGAAATAGTCTGGTGTTAGTGCAGGAGGGAAGGATTTCGAGTGTGTAATGTCTGTGTGTATCTTGTAGTATCTGATGTGTGTATATATGCATAGGCACATATTTATAAATCTACACAAATGAGTGCCATATCATGAAGATCTACAGAAATATATATACATATACCTAAACACAACCATACATATGGTTGTGGCCCTGATTCTAGGCTAGTGTAAGCCATCAACAACACTATTAACTTCTCCTCTGTGCTGAGGATGTATCTTTGAGGAAATTTTAGAAATCCATCAGAGCTGTATGAAGGGCACATCATTTAGGGTGCACTTTCATGGTCTGACACATACTGATCTAAGGCTATGTCCATAGGAAAAGAGGAATCCTGCCTCCTATGATCCTGGTCACATGATTCCACCCTTGAGTCTTCGTGGTGCTTGTCATGGTGTGATTCAGATTCCTTGCTGGTCTGAAAACAACCACCAAAAAATCCCTTTAAATTAGACCAGATAATTCGCTGAAAGCATCCCAAAGGTACAGAGTCCAGGGGCACCACTAAAGGAGGAGTGGGAACCTGTGCCTGAGGATGAACAAATGAGCCAGGCCATTTTTTCTCTCCAAAACTCACAGTTAGATCAGCTAAAGTTGTCTCAAGGTCTAAAGCATGGGTAGCATCTTTGTATATACCACAGCACTTAAGGGTGGGGGTTCTCTATTAGGACTTTGTACTCGCATTGCCAACTCATTTTGTTTTTTTCCCCTGTCCCATATCACATCTTTTATACCTTAATGAACTAAATCACTGTAACCTCCTTTCCTTAAAACTCACATTTTGAGTGCTGCTTGCTTGAAATTGTAAGAATAGGGAACTGAATTAAGTTGACTTTTAAATGAAATCTTTAGCTAAGTCTCAGTGAAAATGAATCTGATCTCAAACCAGAAGAAGTGTAAATACACTGAAGTAACTAGATAGGATATAAGGGATGTCAGCACCTCTTCTGTTCATCTCCTTACCTTCACTTGGTATTAAAATAACATTGGAAAGTAAATATACATAAGATTCAAAATTTGTCTCCTGCAATTATTTCTATTTAGTAAAAAGCCCAGCTAAGTGTCTGGAAGTCTGAGTACATGGTCTGTCCTTCTAGATAACTATAATTCATGTTGAGCCAGGTAGTAGGTATAAACATGACAGTACTCATTCCTTTTTCTGGTCCATGGCCACCAACATATCTGTTTTTGATGGACTACCATGGTGCATTACCCAAATTCTTCTGAAGTGTCAGTTGTGCTGACAGGTCACTGTCACGCAGGTTCTTGTCAGGTGAGGACCATGAGCTGGAGTACTGTAAAATGGCTGCAACTTTAAGGGGTTATTTCCCAGAATAATTTCAAGTGCTCAGATGCTGCATCCAGTATAAAATCCAAACATATAATTCTGATGCCATTTTTCTTAAAGAAATCTCTTTGGGATCCAAGTTCGTTCTATCTTCTACTGTAGGCTTCCCAGGGGAAAGGATTAAGGGTTGATGTTGACTGATTTCTTATCTTTTTTGCTCACAAAAGGATCAGCCTAGGTTTCTTTCTCTGATGAAGGAAACAAAGCATGGAGAAAAATTGGAACCACTGGAGATCAGCCGCAGAGAAATGTTTCTCAGATGTAGGAAAGGTCTGCCTGACAAAGACAATTTTTATTGTTAAAACCCTGATCTGATGTCACAAAGAGCAGAATTGGAAAAGACTGGGGCTGGTAGCTCCCTAAGGGAGGGGGTCCATCCTGAAGGGTCAGGGTCAGTGTGGTAACATGGCTGTCAGGAATAAACTGGGGCCTTGACCCCTGGGTGTGTCTAGCTCAGGGGGCTCATGGCTGGGTAAGGCAGGGCTGTGTGGAGCTGGAGACCAGCTCTGCCACAACTTTGCTGGGGCAGGGGCTGAGGACCCTGGGGACTGACATGTGGTCCTGGGCCATGGGTAGGCCTGGGGATGCCCTCAGGGCCTGGACATATCAGGGTTTTTTTTTTGTTCTGACTATGAACTGAGTCTGGCATTACTGTGTATTGACCTCTGGTGTCTCTATCTGGCCCTGTCTAAAACATGAATAAATTTACTAATTTACTGGCAGCTGACTACCCGTAGAAATAGAATAATTTTTAATGGAGAGAGTGACCGTCTAAAAGTGTCTTAAAATTCATAAAAAGGCTTAGGAAGCAGTGCAAATTCCACAATAAATATACATTTTGCAAAGTGCTCAGTGATGCTTCAATTTTAATGTGTGGGGTTTTTTTGCAGATGATGATTTCAATCAGAGCCGAGTTAGAAAGTTAGGTTAAAGTTGCCTTTGGAAAATTCAATCCTAAAACTTTTGAGAGGGTTTGGGGTCCTCAGTTTTTCCTCTTACAGTGATGCTGCTTCAGTTCCAATGTACAGAGTTTTCCAAAAGAGACTGACTACACAGCTCTTCAGTCTGCAGTTCATCATCCTTGAAATTTTTCGTAGTTGTAGTAATAGGTGTGTAGCAGTTTGGAAAGTTGTCTTACTGGCTTTCTTTTTCAAATAGATATTAAGAGAGTCTCTTTTTTTGCTCTGGAAGCACAACAGGGGTTTATTTCAATTAGTTTTGTAGTTCAGACTAGTTAGTTCTGAGCAACTGGAGATTTGTGATACATCTTTTCTTTAGCGTTCTTGGAAGACAAGTTCAATACTTTTGTCAGAATATTTATTTGAGAAAAGGATATATACTACATGTGGAGTTTATGGCTTTGAGAACTGCTAGTTATAACTTTTAAACTTTTAATAAAGAGAGTCTGTATGTTAGCATGCTCTGAAATCCAACCGATGGAAAACACAAAAGTTAGGCTTTGAGAGGGCTTTAGTTAATTAACTAATTATTTTCTTTTTTTTGCTTAATTTTTGCTCTCCACAGTATGCCTTATTTTCATTTAGTCTCTGTATCTCCAGCTAGCCATTTCTTCAGGACTCCTGTTGTCATCAGTGGGGTCCGGACCATGATGCCAGTTTATAATTGATGTTGGACAGTGTACACAGGGGAATGGCGTGTGTTCACAGAAGCAAGTTTTCAGCAGTGAGAAAGGGTGTCGCAGAGCTGGAAAGATCTACGCTCTGTCTCTGAAGACTGCCTGAACCTTGGCACAAGGGTACGTTTGTGCAAGAATGCTATTTGGGAATGTCAAACGTAGAGCACTAGTGTCTATTGCAACATCAGAAAATGTTGACTGGCATTTTTAGTCGCATTTTATCCTTGGAGTTGTACCTCTGGATGTTTAAGCCATGTAATAGTACTGCCAAATGATCATTAGTACTGAGTAAGCCTAATCACCATTTAAATGGAAACAAGTAGTGTAAGTAAACGAGGGATATGAAGTTCATTATTTCACTTTGCAAATCAGTAACTCTGGGGAAATTTCCATTTTAATATGCTGTTTGTTTTAACATAATGACTAAAAGGTTAAGATCACATATATCCTGTGATGATGTAAACAAGCATTTCTTTCAGCCTCTTTTATTATCTGAACAGGCTCACCTATGGTAAGGTGTATTTATTTATTTATTTACGTAGACACTTACTTTGCCAAACACTTTCGTATTTGTCATCCTAGTGCCCTTATTCTGCTGTCTGTATTCTTAATTCCTGCTGAAAAATATTTGGTAGTGATGGTGATGGTGTGGTAGTAAGACGTTTTAATGCAAAGAAAAAAGGAAGTAGAATATGACCTTACTTTTAGCCCTGTATTTTATAGAAACCTGTATTTTCTCTGGACATATGTTATTTATTACTTAATTAGGTTTACATCAAAAGATCAGTGATCGTGCTCAGGTACTGGGAAATGTCAGGCTCTGAATTTCAGAGGTGTCTTTGTATGACATGCAAGAGTCCATTTACCTTAACATCTTACCCTGCTATTTTGCCAATGGCTATTGCAGTGCTGTTAAATTCTTCAGAGAAATCATAGACTGGATCTTTTACACTTCCAAAACAGAACCTGTTCTTTGTATTTGCCTACATTTTTTCCCTTGTATTTCACTGCTCCAGGGAAGAATTACAGTAACTCAGCAGTGTTGGGAGAAAGAGATTGTACTAGTTCAGAAAATATCTTCCATGCGTATAAATAAATAAAGAAAGAAAGAAAGTAAAAAGATTATCTGGAGCAGTGGCAGATTGATTTAGCAGAGAGGCTAGGGTCAAAGATTTTTACTTGTCTTAATGGTCTTCATTAGGGAATTACAGCATCCTGCTGGGAAAGACTGGCATGTATTGGGTCCACCAATGTCAGGCTGCACTATAAACATGCTGGTGCCTGAACTGTGAATTGCTTGCCACACAGATGAATGCTTGTCACAGTCTCTGGGAGATAGATGTCACAGCCTAGTGGAGGCCTGCTTATCATTCATGTGGTCACTTCTATTACCTCTGCTCCGTCTGTGCTGACCTGCTATTAGTGACTCTAATTTAATTTCCCCCACCAGTGTCATGGGTTATTTCTTCCATTACTTTAGAGATTTAATTTACAGGGTAAACTCCATCACTTGAAAGAAAGAAATTTTCATGACATGAAGTACAAGTTCTTTTTGAAGATTAACATGGTGCTGGATATTTATCTTGGTCACTGCTAAAGGCATGAGGCTTAAGCATCAGTGAATGACAAAATATTCCTAAAGTGGCACCATTTCCAACAGACATGAGGTATTGTATGTTTTCTCATTTCAGCTATACCACAACATCTAAAAATGATTCTGTGCACAGTGTTATGAAGGACTAGTTACACTTTCCTTACAGCTATAAATAAGCTTGTGTGGAGCTGAGCATGGGCTCACTTTCAAAAGACTGAGACATAGTTATGACAGTGACTAATGGGCAAATACTTTAGCACCTGTATTATAGTTTTCCCATATTTTGTTTAATCCAAATATTTAAAAATAATAGGAAGCAATCCTAAATATCTAAATATTAATTTCATTTAATTAACATAATAATATGCATTTTGTAGAATTAAAAAATCTTGTGTCACAAATTGATTTCTCTGTGTGTGTTCATCGAATGCAGGCACCCCCTGGAAAAAAGCAAACTATGCTTATTGAAAAAAAATACTTTATGTCCTTATATAATCATAAGTCTAACTACCAGACCTTAATATAATTTTATGTGTCAGTGATATAGTTTTAACTATTAGCTAGAGGTTTATTTTTCTGTATGCTTAAGAACATTCTCCAGGAAAATATTTACCAGCCTTTTAGTGTTGCTTTTTCAGAAATGCTTCCTGAATTAATTTCTGCCATCTCAGGGAATTTCTACACCTTTATAGCCTTCAGTCTGATGGTGCCACCAAGGTCCATGAAAACATGACTTGGTCACTGAAAGGGAGCAGGTAGGGCTTTTCTGGTCCAAACCTAGCAGAAGAAGCAAAGAATGAAGGGAAGAAAGCTGCCTGCTAAGTGCTTCAAGGGCTATGTGACACTCTGCTCAACAGAGGAGACACCAAAGGGAAAAGACACCTGTGAATAGTTTGACTACAAAGGATAAGGGACAGCATGGATAGATGTATGTGATGGAATGAAGTTTATGCCAGATCATTTGGACACTGGCCACAGTTTCAGCTGAATCTGTGCGAACTTCCCTAGCACAGTGGGAATGAATTAAATGGACTTGTACTTGAATGTCTTCACATACTCTCTACCAGTCTCCCAACAGTTTTCATAAAGCAGAGAAGCAGAAGCTACAGTGAAGAAGTCTAGGCTTTCCCATTAGTAAGTTATAATTCAGTAAGGTATTGATGTATATTCTTATGCACATATATTTATGTATATACATAAAAACTGTATATATATGTGTGCATGTGTTGTGGGTTTGTGCTTTAAAAAGGCAAATAATTAATTTTTCAGATTCTGACTGACAATAAACTTATACACAGAATTTATGTCGTCAGTGAAGAGTTCACTGAAAGTATTTTTTATTCAGAGCATTTTGAATAGCAAACTAGGTCATGTTGCTATTTCTGTTCACATGAAACTCAGACAGAATAAGGTTTTCTCTGTGAAGACTTGTGATTATTAATTTATAATTTACTTTCTGCAGCTGTTCTGCATTATTCAGTTAGAATTAAAGTTGTCTTACAAAGACCTTGGAAGCTCTAAAAAGAATTTTAGTTTAACTGCCTCCTACATTTCTCCTTGTATTAGTGCTGCCTCTTAGAGTTTGGTCCTAATTCAGTCGACAGGGGTCCAAACATTGATTAGAGCAGTAGAAAATGCACAGAATCTTTATTGACAAATATTTTTTTCTATCATTGATCCTTGCTTAATTCTCAGTATGATAGTCTTCTGTTTATGTCATCATACACCTGTTATATTTGAAGAGGAACATTGTAGCAAAGAATATGCAGTAGGACAATATTAAATTCTAAAGAAAAAAGCTCCAATTTTTATGGAAATGATTTTTTTTTAATGTAAAACTGAAAGAAACAAGAGTAAATATCTGCACACAGGCTTTGCAAAGCAACGTTTTCAGGAAGCTATTTTTATTTAGGATCAGGTTCTTCTCCTGCTAGCTTTGAGGTCCATAAAGCACCGGAAAGCAGGAAGAAAGGAAAGGAATAAATTGTCCATGTTCTGGGGCTCCTCCCCTGCTTTGACATGTGCAATGCAGCTTCTGTGGTTTCAGAAATGAAGGACCTGGTCCGGAAGGGACTTCTGGCTACTGAAAGGTGCAAAGCATGTAACTTCAATTAGAGAATCCGGTCCTTGTGTATGCTCTATGATTAACTATTTTAAAAATATTTTTCAAACTCTTCAAGAAGTTCCTACATGTATTTAATTGTCAAAATCACCACTAGCTGTACATTCACTTCAAAACAAATGCATAATCCATGTAGTGAAATGTCTGGTCAAATGCTGCAGTGAACAGTTCTATTTTGAAGTCGATCTGCATTGAACACAATGAAGTAGGTACTGTTCTTTGCTTTCCTACAGCAACAGTTTAGGGAGTGACATATTTCTTGGTGATAGTTCTCTTCCTTTCAAGTGCCTCTGAGAAGAAGTGTCACAGCAAAAGTGATAGATGTAAGATAAAAGCCAAACTAGCAAAACTAACATTTCCTTTTGTGAGTGCGCAGTGTTTCAGCATCAAGTTGGTGTTTCAAGGCAGACAGTGCCCTAGATTCAAAACATAAGTGAGAGCTTTTCTTCCAGTGTCTGCTGACAGAGCAGTCCAAAGGAATGCTGACTGCAACAAGCCTCTGAGCCTTAGGCATGACTGAAGTTCACTTGACAAGATTCACTTACTAAACCCCATGTGTGTGATGAGACCCTGTCACAGTGGAGTGTGACAATAATGCAGAGAAATAGGAAAGGCAGCTGAGTCACTATATTTACAAGTCACTAATCCACTCTGTGTATAATCACTTAAAAAGCCTATGGATTTGGACAGAAGAGTTGTGAGTGTGGTTTGTTTTTTTTTTTTTTAAGGGTAGCTTTTGGAACTAATCTTCCTGACTTAATAATGTCTGTTAAACTGAAATTGAGTTTTATAATCCAAAATGCCAGAGAAGGAAAGGAAGACCTTTACTTTATGGTTTGGAAAAAATTTACAGAGCTAACTGTGTCAGCTGTTATTGAGAAAGATCACAGAGGAATTTATAGCCACATAGATGCATACAATAGTATTGCCCATACATGTGTCTTCTAGCATTGGGATAAAATACCTCAAACCCCCAGGTTTTGCTAAAAAAGTGCGGACTGTTTTCAAAGAAAGATGTTTTAAAGTGAATAATTATGAGTTGTTAATGTAAGATGAGGTACAGTTGTCTCTGAAGACCATTAAGATTTTCCAAATTTACATGAGTATAAAATTACTATAGATCAGTTTGTGGTGTTTTTTGGATGCACCAGCTCTTTCATCTCCTGGAGTCCTGGCTGTATGGGTTCCTCATAAGCAACATCTACTTTGTATTCCTGCCAGAAACATTTGTTTTCTGCAAGAAGGATCATGGAAGAGTGTGGGCTTGACTTCAGCTGTCACTAGGAGCTTGGCATCAAATGCCAGGATGTTAAGGAACATGGTAAGCAGGAGGTTAAAAGTGAATTGCTAGGGAGCCAAACCTGAACAAAGTAACAGTAGAGAAGAAGGAGGAAGTTCAACACACATATATGGGTTTCTTTATGCAATTTTTTAATAAAATATAAAATTACCTGTGTCATATTTTAATATTGTGAGAGTCATAAGCTCTAGGTTACCTGGAAATTTTTTCAGTAAAGGTATGAATAAAGGGCTTATTAATATACTGCAGACATGAGGAATCTGGGGAACTGTTGTGAAAAATGAGTTACAGTTTACTGGGTGAGATGAGTGGAAATTTTATGGTATGCCAGTGGTGACTGCTCTGACTGGGCAAAACAGCAGACCTGAGAAAGCGGAAATGAGAATCTGGAGCTCTCCATTTCAGTTTAGGGATGTTGACACCTGCCTTGACCCTACTTGTGTCCTCTTTGATGTTAGAAATGTGGTAGCCCAACTTAGACTGAAGATTGGAGGCTACATGAAATTCAGTAATGACAACAGTTGAATGGAGAAGTCAGAACCGAGAGAAGAGTGCTTTGCTGATAACTCACTGGGCTGTGGTGAGGAAAAAAAACCCAAAACAAACAAGGAAAAATGTTCCCTTGAGTTCTGAAACAGAAACTTGAAACCACAACATGAAGATGAGTTCATGAAAAATCTGTAAGATAAGACTGATTTAGCCACTGAAGAACATCTTGCTCCTAAGTGGGGTCATACTTTTTGACAATGTGAGCTGCTAGTCATAAAGCAGTCCCTGAGAACAGAGAAGCGGCAATCCAATTTGTTTTAGTTTTAACTCACCATTGTATTCCATAAAAAAATGCCTGTTTACGGAAGACTTACATAATTAAAACACAGACTTACACAAAGAGTGAAGCAGTCTAGATAAAAACATATAGATGATAATTGTAAATTTGGGTTTTTTAAAAATTATTATTAAGAAAAATTTCCATGTTTAATAGTATCCTTCCTACTGGCATTTAATTCAGAGGACACTATTAAAGGGAGAAGCACACAGAAAATGAAATTATAGTGAGATAGGAAACAGAGGTATATAATTTGGAGACAGATTATAGCAGCTAGAAAGATAATTTGGATAACACTGTTTTCTAGGTGCAGGGCAGAGTTACATGTTTACTTAGCCAAGGCTGAAAATACAGAGAACAAAAGACCAACCCTTGCTTCAGAATGTTCCCAGTAGAAGGGAAAATACAATGGGATGACTAACAGGAGCATCTGGAGGGGAGTGTTAGGAAGAAGTGGCGAAGCAGTCTGTTTCTCTCAGCCAAAAGCTGCATGTAGGTGGGCTGAATGGGAATTACTGGGCATGCAAGGAAAGAGTAGACTTTAGGAGAAGGAAAATATACAAATAGTCTATATTTTACTTGATTGTCTGTGGATGCTACATTTTTGGGTAAATTGCTACAAAGCACTTTGTTCTGAAGTGGTTGATTTTAGTCATTTTCAATCAGTAACTGTTCACAGAGATAAGGGAGAAAAGGGTTCAGTCAGATTAAGAAGTGCAGTTAGATTTACAGACACCAAGGAGCTGCCACCTGGGTATCTAGTCCTTGTGCACCTGGTCTGTGACATTCAACTTTAAAAGAAGTGCTGAAGTTCAGGGTCTTCACCTCCCTGGACTGAGTGGGACTGAACTGCCTTCTTGACCCATAACTCTGAGAGAAGGTGCCTGGCACACTGTCAGACAATAGCATGGAAAGTGTCTGTGTGCCGTAACTGACGAAGACTTTCTCTGCCTCTACTGGCAGAAGATTCATGGGAATGCACTGTCAATAGCCCTGGGAATGTTTGTCATTGCCCAACTACATGGAGGTAGGAGTCTCCCTTCTGAACTTCCCCCTGGTTCCAGATTCAAATATGACACGTAGTTCGATCTCAGATACTGACAGAGGACAGTCAGACTGTGATGTTTTGTGCAATCTTTATTGTGTTTGGACTCTGTCTTCTCAGGCTTAGATCTACTTATGGAAGAGAAATTCCATTGTTCCCATAGCATTCATTGGCCTTCTCTTTGGGGTGTTGATAAACTGCCTGCATTTATTTATTTCAATCTGTTATAAATTCTTGATTCTTCCAGCTTCGTATAGTATTTTAAACATATATATATTTTTTAAACAAGGAGATTAAGGGTTTTTACAGAGTATCCCTGACTGTCTTCTTGGGAGAGTGTGAGAATATTATTTTACACTATTTAATTTTTCTGCAATATGAAGAATGTAGAGTTAACGTTGATTTAATGACAAGAGACTGGACAAAACAACCAGAATTGGCACCTGTAACTAAACTATGTGGTTGCCAAATGTGACACAGTGTAACAACTGGGCACTTTTAGATCACAAGCTTTCTGGCCCAGGAGATAACAACTATGGCCAAAATTGTCTAGTACATTTAGTTAGAGGAGGTTGATGTTCCCTCTTATGCTTGGACCCCACCACTGCTGCCTCTGAATTTCATCATTCAGTTATTCTAATTTCCTCTTTAAGGGCTACCTATTTAGACTATTCCAGAAGAAACATAAACTTTGTAACTACTTTTTTATGGTTTTAACACACATATAATTTATAGAGTATTTAGTAGTAGTGTCGTGTAACCTGTGCCTCTTACCCTTTTAGAAAGTACTTTCCTCTTAAATCATATGTGTTAACTTTCTGCAGATGTTGTGTTTGAGGCCAATGAGCTGGATTGGGTTCTCTGTTCCTATTAGCACTGATTTGTTAATCTGGACAGTGGTGAAGTTTATCATTGTATGACTGAGGATAAATGAATTACGAAACAAAATGTATTAATTTTAATATAATGTAGTGCTTGTAATACAAATAACCTGTCATTCTGAATGAAATATATAGATGGAAAAAATTTCAGTGGAAACAATTTTTTTTTTCATACAGCTTGATGCCCCCCATCCATTTTGATGGTAGCTATGTACTTTGACACTGTCCCACATGACATCCTTGTCTCTAAATTAGAGAGGCATGGATCTGATAGATGGACCACTCAGTGGATAAGGAATTGACTGGATGGTTGCACTCAAAACATTGTGGTCAACATCTTGCTGTCTGAGTGGAGACCAGTGACAAGCAGCATTCCTCAGGGATCAGTATTGGACCGGTACAGTTTAACATCTTTGTCAGCAACATGGACGATGGGATCGAGTACATCCTCAGCAAGTTTGTGATGACACCAAGCTGTGTGGTGCGGTCCACACACTGGAGGGAAGGGGTGCCGTTCAGAGGGACCTGGACAGGCTGGAGAGGTGGGCCTGTGCCAACCTCATGAAGTTCAACAAGGCCAAGTACAAGGTCCAATACATGGGTCAGGGCAATCCCAAGTACAAGTAGAGGTGGGGTGGAGAATAGATCGAGAGCAGCCCTGAGGAGAAGGACTTGGGGGTACTGGTGGATGAAAAGCTGAACATGAGCCGGCAGTGTGCTCTGGCAGCCCAGAAAGCCAACTGTATCCTGGGCTGTATTCAGAGAAGCGTGGCCAGCAGGTCGAGGGAGGGGATTCTCCCCCTCTACTCTGTTCTCGTGAGACCCCACCTGGAGTACTGTGTCCAGCTCAGGGGCCCTGAGCATAAGAAGGATATCGACCAGTTGGAACAATTTCAGAGGAGGCCACGAAGATGATCAGAGGGCTGGAGCACGTCTCCTATGGGGACAGGCTGAGAGAATTGGGCTTGTTCAGCCTGGAGAAGAGAAGGCTCCGGGGAGACCTTATAGCACCTTTCAGTACCTGAAGGGGCCTACAAGAAAGCTGGGGGGGGGAACGACGGCTTTTTACAAGGGGTAACAGGTTTAAATTGAAAGTGGGGAGATTTAGATTGGATATCAGGAAGAAATTCTTCACGAAGAGGGTGGTGAGGCACTGGAACAGGTTGCCCAGAGAAGTTGTGGATGCCCCATCCCTGTCTGTCAAGGTCAGGCTGAATGAGGCTTGGAGCAACCTCGTCTATTGGAGGGTGTCCCTGACCATGGCAGGAGGGTTAGAACTAAATGATATTGAAGGTCTCTTCCAACCCTAATAATTCTCTGATTCTATAATACTACCACACAAATAATCATGACAAGACCTATCCATCTGCTTAAAATTAAATATACATATATACAAATGAAGTTCTGACACAATACTTCAGCATATTTTTAATTTTGCAGACTGAGAACATCCCATTGACTTCCCAGTACTTCAATAGGCCAAATTTGAGCATATGCTTCAATCCTTGCACTTTCTTATGCCTTTTACTGAATAATCTAGTAATTGATTCTCTGATGGAATTTCAGATTAAAGCAATGAACTGTGAGAACAGTCAGCTATTTCAGCTTGGCAACTTTTGTGCATATAAATTTATTCTATACATGGTCTATGCAAGAAGGAAGTTTGACAAGAAATAAAAAGATTAATTAGGAAACAAAATCTTTTAAACTTCCTAATAGCATGAGTGTCTCAAACGAAAGATGTTATGCGGAGAGTTTGCATGGTGCAAAAATGAAATTATTTAATCTCATATTATAGGGGAGAAAAATTTAATGCAGTAGCTAGACAAAGGAAGGATGTCATGAAAAGGAGCAATTGCAGGTTGTGAATATAATGTAATCAGGTACTATTACATAAAAAAAGCTGTTATCATTAAGGTTGCATATAATGTCTAAGCAAATGAAAATTCTGAGGCCATCATTTTCATTTTCTTGCCAAGTAATTTGATTCTGTATTGTGAGCACAATGATCAACACTACAGAAAAGGTGGGATAACAAGACCAGCAAGGCAGTGGCTTCACTGGTGTGGGACCAGTCAAGGAAGATAAGTACTTGGGCAGGGGGAGTAGTACAGGTCTGCAGCCACTGACTGGGGCCACCCAAGGGTCTGGATCACCAGACAAGTCCCACGCTGCCATGGTAGATCTGGAGTCAAGCTGGGAAATGGCTTCACCAGGTCAGGGTGAAGATCAAGAGTACGAGGTCAGGGACTGGTGTTTCTGCAGTGCAGCTCAGGCGAGAACCAAAGGTGAAGAATGGGGGTAAAATGTGGTCCCTGAGGGTTGGGGGACACCAGTGGAGCAGATGGTAGATGTTTCCCCAAAAGGTCCTTCCCAGCATCCAGAACTCCCTGCCACACAGCAGCATGGATGGATGTGGGCATGGGTGGCCAGAACCTCAGGCAGGGGTGAAGCAGCCTCACAGGGTGTTTGGGGCCCTGGGTTAGATACCTGACATAACAAAGCAGTTTTAGCCTCTGCAGGGTTTGTTTCTATGTGTAAATTCTTGCTGTTTTTAAACTTTTTATTTTATGGCTATTATTTTATTTATCTTGTATTGAACTTGTCCAGTTATGAATTTATTTTACATGAAATAGTATTTCCCATGAAAGAAATTTATTTTAGATCAATAACTGAAGTTGGTATTTAAGTCCTTCAAAGGTAGATTAGTGCTTGGATTAAATACTTGTGTAAACTTGCTCAGTCTCCCAACAGCTCTTTCTGTGCACAACAGAAACAAAGAAGAAACTTTGTATTAGTCCTTACGCTGTCAGACCCTGAGAGTCTTTTAAAGACATTGTCACAGCAGTTGGCTTTTGATTGACCCACCACTTCAACCTAATATATCTCAAAAATTTCCCTGGAAGAGAAAAAGAAAACAGCATAAGTACTTACTTAACACAATTGCTTCAATTTTTCAGTTCTTCATCAGCTAACAGATGTACAGAGTCTGAGAAAGAGCTGCCTCAGGTGAGCTCATTTGTCACAGATCAGGACTCCTTATCTCTTGGTCCCTGAGGACACTCAAGACTCAGAGGAAGGATACCCTGTTGGGTCCTCTCCCAGGGCTGTCCCAGTAGACCCTCAGCCCTGGTGTCCAGAAGTGATGCCCATCTGGATGACTGGGATCCAGGGGCAGCTACTGGGCAGATTGAGTGTCTGGGCTCACCTATAGCAAGAATCCACATTGTACATCTCTCTCTCTCTCTCTCTGTGTCCCATGAATCCCAAATAGTTAGAGAAGGGAATAGGATGAGCCTGTTGCTGTTGTGTTTGCATGAGTGCTGAGCCCTTGCTGAGGGAAGGAAACGGAAATGACATAGTTTCTTTCCAGTTCTACGGTAAACCAGCATTTTCCTTTTATTAAAATCCTTTAATCACAAGCAGTCTGGTGGAATTTAATTTTCTTTGTGGTGAAGGAGCAGCTTTTTGTTCTACATTTTTCTCTTATTGTTGAAAGCACATTCCCTCCTATGTCTTTAATTTCACAATAGAGGACAGTAAATCCATTAGGTAGGTTGACATTAAAATGTAGGAAAACAATCTATTTCCTTACCATGAGAGTTTAAAATTCCACAAGCTTTTTTTTTTTTTTTCAGTTAAGCTCATGTTTAATCATAAATTCAATACTGCAACTGGGCATTCAGTAATGTAGCTTGCCTACTGTGTAATGATTTTCAATTCAAGTCCCACTGACTTCATATCCCTAGCAATATTCTTTATTTCCATATTTAAAAAAAATAATCCTTCGATTTATTTGTATAATAGTGGAATTACAGTATATTTGAACTTGATTTTCAAAGAACTGCTATACAACTATATACAGCATTTGTCCTTCTGGTGACCCTTTCTTTTTGTGATTGCAATTTTGACAGGTGCTTTTGCTTCAGGCCACTCAGAGGCTTTACACTATTAACTGTGGTGACATTTTTCTCTCTTGAATTGTTCCAGGGAAAAAAGCTGATGAGAAAGCTTGACTTTACTTTTGTTTCTCTTTCTCTGTGTATCTTAAGGGCTTAATGTTAGTGCCATGGTGACAACCAAAAAGTTAACATTCACCCCTAATTTCTTCAAAATTATATCTGTCATAGCACAGCTATTTCAATGGGTTATGAGAAATTTGACAATGTGTGTCAACATATGTGGAAATTACCAGTAATAAACAGTGACCAACAGTGAAATGGAATCACTGTTAATATTAAGATCCTGACCTAGACATATAGCCCAAAGAAATCAAGTATCTTGTTTTTATTGGTTTCAAGGGACTCTGAATCAGATTCTTAGGCTATGATTAAAGATACCTGGAGGACTTAGTTAGGTAATGGTCTCACTGCAATCTTAGGATCATTTGGAAAAGAAACCCTAAAAACCATTACCCATGTTTTTAATCAGACACAACACTTGCTTTAGTGGCATAGGCAACATTCCATGGGAGAACTTTACTACATATAGATTTTTACTTTTATTTTCTTTTCTGATTTATTGCGCTTTTTTTTTTTTTTTTTTTTTTTTTTTTTTTCATCTTTGGGCAAACTCTTTCATTATGCTGAATAGGTTGATAGCACTGGAATTACTGTAAATGAAAATGTTTGTCTCTGCCACATTCAGTTACATCAAATATGCTATAAAACTTGTTATAGTTTTTGGTAGGTGAGAAAGCAATTGCCCATTGAAAGCTTAGTATACTCTGGAGCTCAGAATTAAATTTTTTTTTTTGTTGTTATGTTACTGATTGAAAGAGATTGAAGTGACATCATAAATAAATGAATTCACTGGTTATTAAAAATGAAAACAAAACACAAGCTTTGTTTTTCATTCAAGTTCCATATATCTTTAAATCAATATACATGAAATTTATTAATATTTCCTGACCTGATGTTATGGACCTAAATCTTATTTTAAATGTACCTTTATTTGGATTAATATCTTGAAAGCTTTAGTTGCTTCTCTGTTTAACAGTTTTCTTTAAATAAACACACCTTCTTTATCTTCTTTTCTGTGTGTGTACATGTGTGTGTATATATATACGTATAGCTATACGAATAGGCATATGTATCCATTTGGTCTTATTTCTATTATTATTAGGCATCCTACCAAGACTGCTGGTGCTGAATGATTTTGTATTTTTATGCTAGAATGATTCTGGCACTGAAAATAAGTTGCTTGAAACTTCCTTATGGAAAATGGATAATGTGTAGAGAGGGTGTCCAGTCCAGTGTTTATCTCATTAATCTGGCTCCAAGGAGACCTGGATATGGTTTTTTTCTCCACTGCAGGTATCCTATTTGACCCTTGGAAAATTGCTATGCCTCTGTATCTCCATTCTTCAAGCTGCCAAATGATTGAGGGTGTGTGTTTATCTCTCTTGAGACTGGGCAGTGTAGGTAAAGAATAGGAGTAAAGAGGAAGGTTTTGAGGATAAACATTGAAACATGACAATAATGGGACTATACAAGACCCCCCCTCCCCAAAACAAAAGAGAAAGAAAAAAAAAATTAAGATAACCTCTGTGAAATTACATGGACTGCTATTTTTGCAGGCTGATGTTCCACTGTTTTCTGTCTTCTACTGTTAGTGATGCTAGTGAAACTGTGAATGAAATGCCATCACTCATGCATTCATGCGGGAATACCATATTTGCGAGGGGAGTATAAAAAAGCAAATAGTCTGTTTTAGATACTATGACTTCATGACTTCAGGGTGAGCCTCGTTAGAAATTTTGGCTTTATCCTTCCTATGCCAGTGATACATTCAGTTGCCTTCCTGATATTTGGTTTGAGTGGGATGTCCTGTAGTGCTATATATCACTCATCATTTCTGTGTTAAACTGGGATGTCTGGCTATATTGAACCAACCCTCTCCTGGAAATCGTAGGGGTTCAATAGCCTTGTTAACCAGCCCTAAGGACAGAAAATGCAAGCTGCATATAGGTCACTGACAGGATGTTTATCATCATATTAAAGTTATTTATTTTCTATGCCTTTTATATAGACACTGTTGAGCAGCAATCTTCATCTATCATAACCTACTAAGAAAGGAGCAGGGGATGGTGTTTTAAATGAGTCTTCCTGTAACAATAAAGGTAGTTACTTCAAGCTCAAATTGTGCTATATTGAAGCAGTATATCACTAGTTAATATATGTATAATCCATTATATATTTTTTAATGTATTTCAGGTAATGATTTCCTCATACTGAGCAAAACTTCAATAGTATTATGAACTCATGATCAGAAAGCCTCCGTAATATCTCAGAGAATGTAGCCAGCCACCTACCATGACAGAACAATATTTGATTGGACAAGTATTTTTAACTCTATGCCCAAAAGAAATGTTCCTAAATCCATATTTAAGATCTTAAAAAAATTAGGCCTTATTTACAGAGACACTAATAACGTCTTTTATGTAACAGAGCTGTACATATGGTGGAGTATTATACTTATTGAAGTGTCAGACAAAAAAAGGCAGAGAAGAAATCTAAGATGACGAACATATTTATTTGAAAAATTTCTTTTAGATGCTTTCTGTGTCTGACTTTTCTTTCCACGTGTAATCTATATATAATAGAATTTTTTTTTCTTTTTCATCCTGAAAGTGTTCATCATAATAACAATTTATTTCCATCAGAACATGTGAATAAGGACATAAGCTTCCATCCTGTTCTAATGCCTGGAATTTATTTTTAAAAGTAAACTTCCTTTATTAAGGCTGTTATTTTATATGTAGATTCTACATTAGAAGTGCAGTGACAGAAATTTCATTTACAACAAGAATGAAAAAACCAGTGTCATAAATTAAGTAGACCTCAAATTAAAAATCAATAACTTCAGAAGGAAATTATGTAACTTATCTGTGCCACCCTTGCCTGTCTCACTGGAAGAACTGGCGTTACCTCAATGAAATCATAAAATTGGTAAGTTAATAGCAAGAAAACTGGCAAGTTCTTATAACATAGAAAAAGGTAAAAATGATTAAGTTGCTAGGCGCTTGGATATTAAAGAGATTAATAGGCTTTTTAATGGCTGTATGAATTAATTTGCATGAATGATACCTGGAACCTGGAAAAGAATGAAAAGATCTTAATGCCAACATAAATGATCTGTATTCTCTTAAATGATCGTACATTGAAAAACAAAAGGGAAAATCCTTTGATGCAAATGTCACCTTTACTGAAATTGCCAAGTTCATAGAAAGTCTAATTAAGGTGCTGGCCAAGACAGCACCACTAATGATTTTCTAAAAGGTCTCATCATTCTTTGAGCGTTCACAGGATGATTAAGCAAGGTTGTTTTAAAACAAATAGTCATTCTTCTGTTTTTGTACTTGATTATGGTGCCACTGTGATTGCTAATTATAAAGACTTGGTTGCATCTTATTTGCAATCTTGACAACATATAAGAGTTTCAACATCATAGCATTAAGTTTTTCCTAGATTACGTAGACACCTTATTTAATTTGTGCTCAAAGATCACCCAATGTTTTTGTCACGGTAAGGCACCTACTTCATCAATTCACTCATAAAGAATATTGACCCCTTCAGAGCTTCAAGGATCTCTTTGTGCTTTCAGTCATCTAGTAAGATGTTATGATAATGTTGTGGTCCACAGGAGGTCATACTCATCATCATTTTTGCTTGTGAGAAGAACAGAGATGGCTTGAAGACTGTCACCTGAATACAGAGGTGTCTGCCTCCTTTTTGCAAAAAGGTTGTTTTTCTGGACTGACCTACTTAGGGTGTCTCAATAGTCTACACAGGACCAGGAGGATGGGAACTAATGTATATGTGCAAAGTAATTCAACATTGTATGCATGGTGACTCTTGGTAAATTGTATTAAACAGAGGGAAAAAAAAGAGCAGAAAATTCTGTAAATAACTGAGGCCAAAAATGAGGTAAAAATATTCCAAATAAATTATTTCTTTGCAGTAGCATTTTTCTTCAGGTTTACTTCTGGTAAATGGGTTTCATCTGCACAGATACACCAGATCCAGGTAAGTTACAATGTGGCCTTACTTGTTTTTTCTGCTTTCTTGATCACAGACCACAGAGATGCAAGACTAATTCTATATAGAATTGAGCAGTGCTGAGAGTCAGAAAGTGCCTTTGTGATATTTGCAGGCCTTTTGTGTATAGTGGTGCCTTTGTCACTGCTCTTTCCTGTAAGTTGCACAGGTGACACTAGCAGCCCTGAAGCTGGAAATTGTAAATAGGATCACAGTAGCATGAAATCCACCTGCGGATTTTCTTAAACTGTTGAACATCTCCAAGCTTGGCTAAGCTTTCCTGAGGCAGGTAACATGGCAAAAATAGTCTTAGAACCTTCTATGAAGTTTAGAAAATAATTCCATAACAGAATTCTGCAAGTTTTCAAGAAATTATTATAAGAAAACTAGCTTACAACCTGGTCTCACAGAAGGACTTAGAAACTGAAGCCCTTGAATATGGGTCTTGAGTTAGCACATAGTTTCCTTGGGGGAAAGAGGTGAGAATGTAATGGGGAGAGCTTTAAATGAGAGTCGCTGCAGTCAGCACTCTCAATGGAGGAGATGTGTTACCTGCCCTAAGAGAAAAGGGGTTGGAGAGAAGTAGTTTGTCATTCAGAAGTAGAAGTGATCTCACCTGCCGGCAGGGGTTTACAAGATAGGTAACTACTCTTTTTTCAGACTATGGTCTGTGGAGGAAGAAAACAGGTTCCAGAGGCAGGTTTTCCAAGCTCAAGTTTAATGTTTAAACAAGTGATTCTTCAAAGTGGTCCCCAGTGACCAGAATCCCCTCTGAATCTCCAGCTTGACGTGGATATCAATAGTGTTCTACTGTACTGATGTGATTATTCTTGTAGGTTTCAGTGGGACAAGCGTATTGAAAGACCTGAAAGGAACCTCACTAGTGTCAACAGAAGAAGTCAGATTATACATTCCCAGGCATAAGATTATGCAGGACAAACTCACAATTCTTTAATGAAGCAAAATATGAACAGTTTGAAATAGGACTTACTGAAAAGTGAGTAAAGGTGTCAGAAGTTCACTCATTCATAGCATTTCTATTCAGACAGGTATGACGTCTGTTTATTCAATATTTTTTTTCCTGAATTTTATAGCAGTATCAGATTTCTAGCACACATCTTATCTAAGATATAAAATATGACAATAAATCCTGAGAACAACAGGTTAAAATTGCAATAGGCACTGCAAACTTTTACAGCCACAAATATGTTTTGAAATAAAAGGTTTAGTTACCATGAATATTCTGTTCCTAAGCAAGGAGCTGGCACAGGTCATCATGATGAAAACACTTTAATTTTTCATATTTTAGTGGTTTTGAACCAACATTAAATCATTGGGAAAAACAGTTTTATGTTTTCTACTGCCAGACTTGTTATCATAAATGTTGGGGTTTTTCACAAGTCCTTATTTGGCAGCTTGTATTTTGGGCCATTTTCTGTCTCCTGCTAGGTCTAATAAGAGAGGTTGGTTTGTCTGATTTTCTGCAATAGGACCTTGAGAATTGGATTCTTTTATCATCAAGTTTTTAATGCTATGTCTGGCTTATAGCTGTTCACCCAATGAGCTTATTTGGGTTTTGTTTTTAAAATTCCAGATATCATGAAATAATATAGGTTTATTTCTTTTGATGAAAACACTGACTTTAAACCAAATAGTTTAATTCCTGCTGGAAATGAAAAACCAAAAAAAGAAAAGAACTGTTGCATTTTTGAACATATTTATATGATACTTAATGGGAAAAGCATCTCAGTGACTTGTGTTGCCCTTCCTCTTTGCTGTCCAGGCTTACCAAATAGACTTAATCACTGATTCTTTCTGATGAAGAGAAATGCTAAAACCAGAAGATCTTAAGAAACTGAGCAAGAACAATCTTAATCTTAGTCCCCAGAAAATCTGGTAGCAGCATTTGAAAAGAACTATTTGAGATTTAAATTGGATTATTTATGTTTATTTTGTCCCTAAAAGCATTACATTTTCTGCAGAATTATGGCCAATAATCAATGTTATTAATATTTCTGTGTTATGAAATACTACCACCTCTCAGGCAGGTCTCATGTGAGCTTGTTCTTTGTTGCCAGTACTCACCTATCTGTGACCTCACAACTCATTTTTGCAAGCTAAGCTTTATCATTGAAATGGTTGTGAAAAACAACATTACTGGAGTATATGCCTTTTTCCAATGCTTTCCCCCCGTTGCTTACATTTTTCTATGAATGTTCATAAAATACTTAGGGGTATTTTTCCAGCAGATAGATTACAGTATTAACTTTTTTTTTTATTTCATAGAATGTATGAATTTATGAATCTCAAAATTAAACCAATGAGTTTAAGAGGATTAAAAATAGATTTTAATTATAAGGAGTATTGTTATAGATAAATAATAACATTTTTCTGCAGTATCTCCTTACTTGGTGTTAAATTCAAGGCTCTGTGGCTCTGACTACACATCCTAGGCATATTCCCTAATTTACTTAGTGGTCTTCCCTTAGGATACTTTTCTAGGTCATAAGACTGAGAAAATAGTCTTTTTTTGCCAGTCTATGCTCATCTTTTATTTTATTAGACTGTGTTCTGGCAGCAGATGTATTAATGGAATTCAAATACAGTCGACACATAGATTGAGCTAACAGACTCATAAAAGGCACACTTACAATACGCTGATATCTGACCCAGTGCTATATAAAGGTCAGGCAAACTGGATAGCTTTTATGAAGCTCATTATTTAATCTTAATATTAAAGACAACCTAGCATAGACGACCTTAATCAGGATTTGTAATTAAGTGAGAACATCATTCATAACCTGATTATAATTGCAGGGTTTTATAGCCCTTTTCCAGAAATCAGTCTCTTGCACAGTTGATGTAATGCAAGGGGTTTTATACTAAGTATGTCTTCCACTGTTTGCAAATCAGTTATTAAATGCATTATATGAATATTTAATCTGTAATGGTATTTATAAAATGTTGTCTCACTGACAAAAAGTTAAGTTCCCAAACCATGGCTTAAAGCAGTATGAAAAAGAAAAAAAAAAAAGTCAAAATAGTAATTGAATTAAATTATAAATGTCTCATGCTGAAATTTCATCCTCCTGCCACCTGTGGTTTTAACTATAAAAGACAAAGTATGTAATCGTCCTCACAATGCTTATATACCTAAAGTCTTATTTAATACACCTCCACAATATACCAAATTAGCTTTATGTAAAGGGAGTTTGAGCGTTATTTTAGCTCATGTATAAGTCACTCTTTACAGTAGGATGGCCTTGAATCTGATTAATCTGAATGCTCTTTTTGCAAACTTGATCATAATAACTCCCTTGGGACCATTAATACCTAACTTTTCCAAGACCATGATATCTCAAAGATATTTGGTTCATATATTTTACATTCATTAGGCTGAAACTTTTGTACTAATGTATTGTGGTCATACATTTATTATAATTCCACCAAGCAGAATATTGTGCAAAATTCATACTGAGTCAGACTGATTACAAGACAAAAAAGTTTCTTGCAAATCAGTTGAAATGATTTAATAACATAATGAAAGTTATAAATAGTTCCAGATTTTATATCCTTATTTTGCATGAACTACTTCACTATCAGTGGCAGCTTTAGCTTATTTCATACTGCAATGCACTGAGCTAAGTTTACACTGCTAAATATAAGGCCATCTCTTGTTTTTAATGAAAGGTGTAATAATACTCAGGTAAAAGAAAAACAACTTTTAAGATTGGTCTATCTTGATAGCTTGCAATTGTTCTAAGACAATTTAAAAAACAAGTTGATAGGATTTTCAGGTTACTGAAAGCTTAGTATTTTCTTGGGATGTTTTTGGGATGGTGCAGTTAGGTAAGCATTTCCCCTTCATCAGTCCTTTGTGTCCCTGTTGGCTTTTTCATTCCTGCTTTGGTGTTTTTGGAAGGATGTTAGTGAAAGGTCAATTCTTGAAAGAAATATGTCACCTTTTCTTACTTTTTCTCTACTTCAACTGCGTGTTCTTTTCCTAAAAGATGTACATACATACAAATCTATACCCATGTAAGGAATGTAGACTCTCCAAGAGAAATATGACTGAAACTCTAAATTAGACTGATTGTTACATCTCATCAGTACTGTAAAAGGAATAAGCCTGCATTGTCTAAGCACCACAATATTTAAAATTACCTAATAAATTCCCTGGATTATGAAATAGGAATTCTGAGTTCTGTAACAATTTTCTGCATTAAGAAACTAGACATTATTGTTCAACAGTGGGATTTTGAGAATAAAGACTCATTTTATAGAATCACAGAATTATTTAGGTTGAAAGGGACTTCATGGAGTTTAGTTCAATCCCCTGCTCAAGGTAGGTCAGTTAGACAATATGTTGTCTGTGACTGTGTCCAGCTGGGTTTTGAATATCTCCGTGGCAGTTGCCTCTTGGGGCAACTGGTTCCAATGTTTGGCTACCCTCACAGTACAAAAGTGTTTTCTTGTGTGCAGATGGAGAAACCTGGTTTTTAATTTGTGCCCATTGTGTCTTGTGCTGTTAGAGAACACTACCGTGAAGAGTCTGGTTCCACCCCATCAAGTACTTACACAGATTGACAAGATCCTCCCTGAATCTCCACATCTCAGGATGGAACACTCCCAGTTCTCTCAGCCTCTCCTCATATAAGAGATACTCTAGTCCCTTCATCCTCTTCATGGCCTTTTGCTGGACTCATCCAGGTTGTCTATAGCTCTGTTGTACATGGAAGCCCAGAACTGAACTCAGCACTCCAAGTGTGGTATTACCAGTGCTCAGCAGAAGCGAAGGATCACCTTCCCTCAACCTGCTGGCAACACTCATCCTAATGCAGTCCAGGACGATTTTAGCCTGCTTTGCCATGAGTCTGTAGTGCTGACTCATGGTCAGCTTGGTGTCCACCAGGATCCCAAGGCCCACCTCTGCAGAACTCCTTTTCATCCGGTCAGACCTAAATATGTACTGGTTCGTGGTATTAATACTCCCTAGGTGAGCGCTTTACATTTCCTTTTGTTAATTTTCACAAGGTTCTTGTCTGCCCAATTTTCCAGTCTGTTGAAGTCCCTCTGGATGGCAGCACAGTCCTTTGATGTATCAGCCACTCCTCCCAGTTTGGTATCATCTGCAAACTTGCTCTGCGTGTGTTCTGTCCCATCATCCAACTCATTAATGAAGAAACTAAATAGTGCTAACCCCAGTACTGATCCCCATACACCACTACAGATTGGACTTTTTGCCACAGGTCACCACTTTCTGGGCTCCGCCATTTTTCAATCCATTACACTGTTCGCTACCTAGACACAATTCATTAGTTTGTAGATGAAGATGTTATGGGGATATAGTGTGGATAGCCTTACTAAAATAAAGATAAACAACATCTGCTGCTTTCCTATAATCCACCGATCATCATTGTAGAAGGCTATCAGATTAGTTAAGCAAGCTTTCCCATTCATAAATCCATGTTGACTATTGCTGATCACCTTCATGTGTTCTATTTTCCAGAATTATTTGCTCGATCACGTTCCCAGGGACTGAGGTAAGGATGACCAGTCTGTAGTTTCCCAGATCTCACTTTTTGCTCTTCTTGAAGATGTGGATGACGCCTTCTTTCCAGTCTCCTCAGATACAAAGGAGCAGAACAGCACAGCGCCATGCAGTGGAACCCCAATAACCCACTCAGACACGCAAGTCCTGGCCCCCTCAGGGCATTCCAAGAAGTCATCAGCCTCATGGGTCAGGAGTGACACCCATCACTGTAAGTCCCTGGGAGAGGCTGTCCTGCGATCACCTGCAGACTGGAGGGCCGCTGCCAGGGGGTACAGGCTCATTAAGGGGGGAACAGGGGATAACAGGGGTTTGTTGGGTGAACAGCCAATCAGGTGGCAGGTCAGTGTGACCTGTGAGTGTTGGGTAGACTCAGATCAGAGGGACCCAGACACCTGGGGTGAAACACCTGGTGAGATTGGGGTGCATGGACATTGTGGGGGTGCCTAGGCTTGTATGTTGTTGCTGACAAACATGAAACAAGGGCTAGCTAGGAAATAGGGTAAGATGTCTGGGAGACAAGTATTACAGCAGCTCTAAGTCTGGCCCAGATACTGTGGAAAGCAGAGGATCTGTGCAATGGCTACTGGAGAGACCAGGAGGTCCATGCTGGATACTGAAGAGAGTGTGGAGCCTGGTGGTCAGCTACTGGTGAGTCTGGGCTATCTACTGGAGACACCTGTCTGCATTGATGTGTCTGTGTATAAGGCAACTAGGAGACGAGGGGACAGTGGCTGTGTAGACTGAGTGTGTAATGCGCATGTGTGCGAGGGTTTCTGAGTACCAGCAACTGGAGTGGGGCTGTGGCCTCGGGGGCTCATCTGCCCAGGTGTCTGCAACTGGGAGACCACAGGACTCGGGGCAGCTAGACTACTGGAGGGATACATACTGCTTATATGCATACATATCTATATACTTCCCACTAGTGGATTTTCACCAGAGATGGGAATGGGATGAAGCCATTGGTGATGTTTGTGTTTGTATGAGTGCTGAAAGTTTCTGTGTTTTGTATGAGTCTGGTAGTTTCTATGTGTGTTTCTGTACTCTGTGTATGCATGCATCACTGTCTATTGTGAACACATGCTCAACCTCAGTACTGGCTGTGCCAAGGGATATAGAACTGTGGCATCCTCATCTCTGCCAGACTGCTGGATTTGGCAATACCTAGCGGAAGGAAAGAGAATAGTTATTCTTCACTCTTCTAACTTAACCTAGCAAATCTGTAGATTTTTGAACTTTTTGAAGTTTTTGTTGTTTTTAGTCTTAGCAATGATAACGCTAGATAAAAGATAGATGGTGCTTGTTGACATAACTTTGGGTTCCCCAATGAATCTATAAAACATCTTGATAAAAGTTTAGGAGGATGTTTAAAATATAATCCTACGATGACTTTAAAAGTTTAAATTGAAAGATTACAAGCATTCTGCAAGAACTGCCAATATTTACTGTTCCAGATATCCGCAGTAACTTTGAAGCCTTTGTGGCAATGACTTGAGAACTCAGGGCAATCTGCCAGCTTCCCAATCTTTCTCAATTTTTACTTAATTAGAGAAGCAATATATTATTTAAAAAAAACCAACCCAAACCAAGACAGGATAAAATAATATATAATGTATGTAACATTTTCCAAACTTAACATTATAGGTTAGAAATTCAACAGCAAGTTAAATGGTTTTGACTTACAGTGCTAACAAAGCAGAATATGGTTTGCACTTCTGTCTTCTGTGGCAACAGCTTGAAACATTTTCTGTTTCAGAAAAAGCAAACAAACACAGCAGTTCAGCAAAAGAATACAGAAAGGAAGGATGATGGCCAAGCCAGATTTTTAAGTGCTTAAAAAATCAGTATTGAATTGTAGTAAGTGACAGAGGAGTATAACTAAGCCTAAAAAAAAATAAAAATCAGAATCTACATCCTTCTTCTGTGAAGTGTCATAAAATATTAACAGAAACATCTGTAAAAAGAGATGAAGACTTATTTTAAATCGAAGCAGTGAGTAAAAATTAAGCCTTTGTCAAACCTCTTTAATGTTAAAATGAAGTTCCTTTAACCTTGAAAATTGGCGGTTGGGAGGAATTGTAAAAGTCTGTAGTGTCACCTAAAGATTTTATTAAGCCACCTCAGAGGGTTGCTCAATGCAACATTAATGGCTGTGATAGGGCTGTGTTTTGTCTTCAGAATTTCTGACAAGTCTGAATCTGAAATACTAGCCTTTATTAATGAAATGTTCCTACACAAGAAGAGTAAGTGCCACCACTTGCAAATAGTTAAAATTTATCATTGCTGAAGAGCTGGAACAAAACAGCATCTGTAAGCCTCTTTGGATAACTGTGCTAATCTTCTTAGGCTCTGTTGCATAACAGCCAATTTTAAAATCTGATATCATTATTCAAAAATGTAAATAAGAAATAAAAAATTGTGATATTTTTATTTACATATAACAATAAACATTTTCTTAACTAGTGATCCTAATGGATTCTTCACCGATGAACTCAAAATCCGTTCCCTGGCCAGGCCCCACTTTGAGAGCTTCTTGCCAGATTTCAGTGGTGTATGCCTAGACTTGCCATGTGGTTTCACGCATGCCAGTTTCTAATGGCACGTAGAGCAATCCAGAGAGCTGGAAAGTTGGTGAACATGAGTAAGGTAACATGCCCCATGTCCTTTGTTGCGTGATCATTACCAGACCCAAGGGCCAAATACCAAAGCTGTGAGAGAAGGCTGTGCCATGATCAGAGCTGTGTCTAGCCTAAGGAAAAGAGATCTGGGGCAGGTGGCTCTGCTGGGCTCTTCTGGGCTCTGCTGGCTCTCGAGTCCCAAAACTCAGAGGTCATCCTGGGGATGAGGAGATGAGAATACTGTAAGGATACATGGAAGGTGAGAGCATCTGACTCATTAAGGTTATCCAGTCAAAGATAACCAGTTAAGTGTCAAGGGGATAATAATTAAAGAGGGAAGTGATAAACAAAAATGTACAGTGACACAAACCTGGTAGGTAAAGGATAACAGAAACAAATCCAAAGATCGAAGGCCTCCACACACTAGCTGATGGGCCATTAAGAAATTGCAGGCCTGACTTCGGAGCGAGCCAACCTAAACTTTATAACTCCTAATTTCCTTTTTGTAAAGGGGAAAGCAGAGCAATGTGAGGATCTGGGATATTCATGGGTGTGCGTGGGAGGAGTATGTCAGTGCTTCATGTTTGAATAAAGCTAAGGTGATCCAGCTGGTGAATAAGGACCTGTGGGGTGAGTAAGAGTGGCTGGTATCAGGGCAAGGGTACTGGGTGGACAGAGGGGCCATCCTGGTACCTGGGGGCTATCTGTGAATGTGTGTGTGTCTGTGAACCTGGTGAGTGTGTGTGTGTGTGTGTGCCTGTGCTAGTGACCTTCAGTTTCTGACAGCTGAAGAAGAGAAGGAGTCTTGGACATTTGTGTTTTATGGGAGCCTTGTAATGGGTGATGTTGAAAGCAGCATCTCATCTGGCAGTCTTTGTGACAGGCCGTGTCACTGTCCTCCGCATGTTTGTGTCTGAAACAAACGCTTAGCTTTGCTACTGGTTGAACCTTCCACCAGCAGTCAGCAGCAGCTTGATTGGGAAAGAGCATCTAAGTGAATTTCAAGGCTTCGATCCAAACCTAATCAGATTTGCAGCATGGAAGAGACTATCTCCTGAGGGAAATAAAATAGAGGCCATTATTTAAAGTATCACTAGTTACTAAACCCCAATCTGGACCAATGCCTTTCATGTCTAACAACTCATGTTTATTTTTCTCCAGAACATTCTTACCCTTTCCCCTTGCTTCATTATCCTGTTCCTAGAGTTTTACATCAACCGATTTTCAGGCCAGAACCTATGTCTACTTTATCTGTTTGCATATGAAATCCTAGGTGCACTTCTTAAATGCTGTCTAAAAACAAAGAAATAAGATTTCATATACAATAATATATTTTAATAAATTTATTTTAGAATGCATCTAACAAATTTAAAAAAACCCACTCTACTTTCTTATTTTATATTATAACATTAATATAATTTCACTGTTTACCGTTTACCAGGTTCTTGGTTCAAGGCATTTGAACCAAACTCTCACAAAAATATTATTTGTAGCTTTATGGGAAACCCTTCAAGATGTAAGAGCTCCTTTGGACCTCACCCATAAGAAAGACAAGTAGTACTCATAGCCCCTAATGCAGGTCCATAAGTTACTTGTCAGAACATCCAAAAGTAACTAGAGACTGGACCAGGCATGCACAGACCTGATCTCAGTACAAGGCAGTGATAATGGCAAACCTTTCCTGTCCAAATCCTTCTTGTATAACATCAACTTTGGGGCTTATATATGAATCCATTAGCCTTAAGGAATCCCACCTTTACTTCAGAGCAGCCAAGAATTCTGTCTTTCATGCTTTATGTGTTCACAAAATTCTTTCAGCATTAAAATAGTTTATTGAATTGTTTGTCAGTCCTTGGAGAGAGAAAGTGTGCAAGAATGTGAAGATTTAGAAATAAATTTCTGTTATTATATTCCTGATGTTAACCATTTCTTTTTACCAGACCAGTGGGGAGACCACAGTGAATTAAGGTTTTAATGATTTGAATATAGCATTTATTAAAAGCTGTGTTTAAAGTCCTCTGTGGGACAGTCACTCCTACTGTCCAATTTTATGATTAGGATTTGCAATTATAAGGATTTTACCATATGAAAGGGGTTTCACTTGATTGAACAGTTAATTGTTGCAGAAGCTTAGACTCACTTTTCAGCTGATAATGGACCTCCAACCAACTCTCTATACCATCTGCATTCTCAATTTTCCTTTCCTGTTTTTCTCTCAGATGTAAATGAGCAACACTGACCTGGAAAAGAACATGGCATTTTAAAGGAAAGGCTACTGTTTGGACTGCATAGTTCATGAGAGGTATGAAGTGCTTGCTATATGTATTATTTGCTCTCTCCTTACAACACAGTTTTCTTCCATGTTCAGATACTCCTTTTTCTCCTGTGGTCTCCTTTCTTCATAGAGTCTGAGATAAGATTCCTTTCCAATTCATATGCATTATTATTCTTTTGAGATCTAATTTTATTTCATGAGTAAAACTCTTACTGAGCTCTGCATGGGGAGAAACAACTTCTTGGACTGTAAAGGTAAAACTGCAACTTTTTACTTTCTTCCCCACCTTTTTATTTATTCTTCTCTTTTTCTTATTGAATACTGATGTATAAATTTGAAAGCACTATGGAAACTGTACAGTGAAATTTGTTCAGGTAGTGACTGTGGTTTTAAGTTTAACAGTTAATGCTAACTGTTTTTTGTTTGCTGCACAAAAAAGGCTGTGTCTACATCAGTAAACTCGGTAATGTAATGCAAAAGGATCTGAAGGCAAAACCAGTGCTGTTGAGAATCCAACATCCACATTATCTGGGCGGTTTCAGATTTTCTGTAATCTTGAGAGTCTGAAGTAAGTATCCATTATTAACCACACTTCTGGCAGTCATCTGCCAGGTTAGTTTCATTCAAAAGTAAATGAATTTGCAAATAGATGGTTGAAAATATTGCCTCAAAAGCTCAATCCCTAATCTCCTAGTTTGCTGTAATTTAAATTTGTTTATATTTATTAGAAAAGTTTATGCTGTTATGAAGTCTGAAATGTGTTTCGTACAAAATACTCAAAAATTTATGAGACTAGATCCTTGGTCCAGGTTTTTCTATTGTCGATTGTTTAACTACAATGTCTTAAATGGTCATCTAAGAAATACCATTCTCACCTCTTTGCCTCCCATTTTCCCTGTTCCAAAGATATTTTTAAAAAAGGCAAATAAGGAACTGGAAGTTGCATGACTTGTAAGGAACAACAGTGGTCAATTTCTCTTAGTATTGAGGTGTACTAATATGTCTGAACTATACCATAGAAAACTATGTCTTAGTTACATTGATGAAGACCCACAAATCCGGAGGATAACTGAAAGGCCAGGTTCTGCCATCCACTGCACTATATCCCACAGTAAGGTGCTATAATTGGAATCCCTCCGCAGAATCAATGTGGAAAGGAAGAGCAATTAAGTAGAGTCATTTAGAAAAAAACAGATGAGTCTGTTCTTGACCTTAATTTAACAAGAAAGGGACTGTGTCACAACAGCTATTCGGTATAGTAGTTTCATGCAGAAACTAACATAGATTATGGTAGAACATAGTTTCAAATGAGAAAACATGGAACAGAACAAAATTATTCAGTATTAGATGGCAACTGATGCATGAATTGCAGGAAGGGAGAGAGCGCCAAGTTAATGAAGTGTCCTGGAAGAATTTCAAAAAGTACAAGCTCAGGAGATAGTATACTCTTAAAAGGTTGCTCCAGGATAGGCTGTTTAAGAAGATGTAGTAGAATTTCCATGCTTTGTAAGAGGAAAGAGTAATTTTCTCCCTTTAGACTGTGAACTGACTAAGATTTGATATCTCTGCTTCTATTGCTTCAAGAAGAAGTTACCTGTAGGGCTTGCAGGAAAGCCCTACAGAGACAATGCAGAAGAAAACCCTTCGTTCCCATTACCCCATGGGGTAAACAGAAAAGAAGTAAAAGTTTAAATTATTTTTTTTTCCTTTTTCTTCTAGCCATTAAACAACTGTGTTGTAAGTTCTATTCCTTCAGCTAGTGGAAACAACTGAGACTAAAGTGGAGAATGAGACTAAGACAGGGTGTCAGACAAATTGACTGACTGTGTCTTCTTTCAAAGAAGCTATTAGATCCCAGCTGGAAGATGAGTATCAGTCAGTCAGATACATGCCAAACATTGTTTAGCTCAAGTAATTCTACTCTGTGCTGTTCTACAAGATGTATAACTTTTAGACAGCTCTCTTTAAGCTGCATAGCTAACATGTATAATTAAGGTTATATTGGATGAGTACCCAGAGTACGATGGCTACCAGAATGGACAGTATCAGGGCAGGCCCCCGAGATATAACAGTGATGTGAAATGGCTTTCTTCTCCTGTCATGCAAAGTTTGTAAAAGAAACATTTATATCTTGTTGATTTTCCATGTTTGGAAAAGCAATGTTTTTCATCTATTCAGGAAGAGATCTGTTAGGTTACTGGCAGAGTGTTGCTTCACTTGTTTTTGTTACTGTCAGTCATTCTGGACCATTGACATGAAAAGAAGACTCTTAATTTCAGCAGTTTAGTCATTTTCATAAGAAAGAGGGGGAATTGTTCACCCTAGGACCATTCCCCTGATATGACAGCACAGGCTGCCTAAACTCCAAATGGCCTTGTAGATGGGCTAATCAAAAAGATGTTTGAAAGGATGCTTATGGCATGCTGGTTTTCTTCCGGAGTTTTGGGTTATGACAAGGTACATGGATGAGGTGAGGAGCAGCTGAAGACACAGCTGAAGTCTGGCAGCCCTTGCAGCATCTGAACATGTTTCAGTGGCTGTTGGGAGGCAGCAGGTACCCTGCAGACCCCCGGAGCCCAAGTGCTTTTGAATGATGAAGCCCTTGCATGGGGAAGGCCATCTCCTACATTTTTTTAGCAGTGCAAAACAACACCATTTAGGCCCTCATTCAGCTCACCCACATCTTATTCCCAGACCAATCACACCTCAGTTTGGATATTTAGCATCTACAGTAGATTCTAACTTTCTTTGGAACAGTATCTACTTGAGTGTTTGTTAATCTGGAAAACGTCTTGGTTGGGTTTGATTTCTCAGCTTCTGTAGCTGACTGCGTTTCAGAAAACAACCTGGTTCTGTTAAGCATTTTGAAAAAGCTGTTGTCTGAGAATGACTGGTAATAACACAGTGGATATAAGAAAGCACTATAAATCATAGATGTTAATTAATAAACTGCTATATTGAGCAATCAGCTCCCTAAGATGTTAATATTCCCAGTTTAGACCATGAGTGTAAAATCAACAAAATATTAAGTCTTTGAAATATGGTTTTCTTTTTTCCTACATTATATTTGAGACAAATCTAACAGTAGGTGACATGGGTTAACATGACAATTTCTTAGGATGGAAGATCATACCACCCTACAAGAAAAAATGAAAGTTGCTAAAACAAAACCAATATAGAGGTTTTGAATGATAGGGAAATAGCCAAATGGTGATGGTGAATGAAAGAGAGGATGGGAGATAGAAAAGTCTCTAAGAAAAAAATTTATAAATATGAAAGCCACACACATATTTGTCATCAAACCTGTCCTTGTTCGAGATTTGTTCTGTTTGTTCTACACTCCCTGTGTTAAAAACAGAGCTGTGACAACTCCATCAGGCTCTCATTGGAATCTACCCCTGCCACCGTCATCAACCCTCCTTGTGTGAAGCCATAACCCATAGGGTCCGAAACTCAAACACTGGTCACAAGTGTGACATGGTGTACCACTTCTAATAGAAACAATTCTGTAGGAAAACAACATTCTGAAATGTTATATTGTATTTCCACAATATAACCCCTCAGTACAAAAAATGTATTTCCATATTGTCCATTTCAACATAGAAAAATACTGAAGGATAGAATGCAATGTAATTTGACTGTATAACTGGGAGAGAAACATGCATGACACAGTATACAAAATTATTTAAAAAATATTTCAGAAATTATTTCAAAAATAATTTTGAAGTTTACAGAAGGATTACTGTCGTGGTTTAACCCCACCCAGCAACTAAGCACCATTCAGCTGCTTGCTCACCCCTCCCTTTCCTGGTGGGATGGGGAAGAGAACTGGGAAAAAAAAATGTTCCCGAGCTTCAGTCACTGACCCTTCCAAACTCCCCTTAATTTATATACTGAGTATGACACCATATGGTAAGGAATATCCCTTTGGCTAGTTTGGGTCAGCTGTCCTGGCTATGCTCCCTCCCAGCTTCTTGTGCACCTCCTCACTGGCAGAACATGAGAAGCTGAAAAGTCCTTGACTTAGTATAAACACCACTTAGCAATACCAAAACATCAGTGATTTATGCTAAATCCAAACCACAGCACTATACAGCTACTAGGAAGAAAATGAATGCTATTCCAGATGAGATCAGGACAATTACTCTGGATTTTCACAGATTTGCATGTATAAATTGCTCAGTTAATCTACCAGAAATTACATCTATTGTATAAATCACTCACTGCATCTTTTATATCTTTCTACTGTTTTTCCATTTGGCTACTGCTGTTACTCCTATTTCTGATGTGTTACTGTTACAATTTTCACACTTACTTGATCTTTTAGACATTGTTTAAAGAATTGGGAAATCATATCATATTATCCCCAAAGAGTATTGAATTTCATCTTCCCTTATGTGAATGGTTTGCATTTAACACACCCAGCAATGCCTTTATCATCTGAAAGTGTAAGAAAAATGGAACTGAACAATTCAAAGTGCACCTGCTGTACCGACATTTCCCTTTTAAATGATATCTCATGGCAGCATGGCTACTATAGCAATAGCTTTTCTTCCAGTGAGAAAGCAGTATAACCAATTTGCTCAGCAGCAAAGGTGCTCAGGAGATGGGTGTGATCTACATTCATTAAATAAAAATCATGTTTAACATAGTGTCTGTAGATATTTTAAAGCAAGCATACTGAATGCCAGAACAATATCCTGCCTATTTCCACTGTCCATTACCCTTCTATGATGAAGAAATTTAAGTAGGTGACAATAATAAGTCCAAATGTCTATGTTATGCTCAGGGACATATATTGCAGAAAAGAAAACCTGAGAACTATAAAATCCCCCTTGTTTTCTCCTTCTGGTTTCTTACCTTGATAGTATGTTTTTGGCAGAAGAAACACTGATTCTGTCAGCTCAGGCTACCTGATGCTTTTCAGTGTAAAACACCATGTTTAGTTTCCTTTAACTCTCCTAAACTTAGATTGAAATCTGGGTTGAAATCCTCCATGATTAGTGTCAGTTCAGAACAGAGCTTTTTGGAAGCAGTTCTGAGTTAAAGATGGGAAGAGAAATCTTCTTACCCTGGTACCTCCCTCAGATTACTATCCATTATTGATTTTTCAGGTAGGCAGCGACAAAGTTGTGACAAAAAGTCTGAGGGCAATCAAGAGGGACTTCAAGGGCTTGGGATGACTCATCAGGAGATTGGGAACACAAGTGGTGTTCCCCTCCATTGGCAGGGAATGATGAAGAAAGAAACGGGATGGTAGCTGATCTTCCAGCAGAACAAACCTATCTCCAAGACTGGTGTCACCAGCAGAATTTTGGGTTCTTTGGTCATGTGTTGGTCTACATGACACCAAGTCTGCTGGTGACAGATGGGGCACACCTCAAAGGGGAAAAACGATCTTTGCACAGCAGTTAGCAGGACTCATTGAGTGAACTTTAAACTAGATTTGGAGGGGGAAAGGATAAAAACAGACTTACTGGAGAGAAAACAGGGGACAGCATACCAGTGTTTGAGGGACAGTGTCCTAGCAAGGTCCTTTGGTTTGCCATCTCAGTGGCAACAAACATGCAAGTGTTACTGATGTGTTAGAAACCATGGAAGTGCCTGAGATTGGTCATATAGGAATTAGAGCTTGTCCCCCAAAAAAGTGGTGGGATAAGTAGCCCAACTGAATTGCATCTAAGCCAATGCATGCAGCATGGGCAGCAACCAGGAGAAGCTGAAAGCCATTGTGTAGCAGAAAAACTATGATATAATTGTCATAACAGAAAGATGGTGGGGTAACTTTCACAACTGCAGTGCCTCAGTAGGTGGCTATAAACTCTTCAGAAGGGACAGGCAAGGAAAGAGAGGTGGTAGGGTAGCCCTGTATGTTAAAGAGTGTTATGATTGCGTAGAGCTTAATGATGGTGACAATGGGGTTGAGTGTTTATTATGGTAAGAATTAGGGGGAAGGCCAACAAGGCAGATATGGTGGGCACCTGTTATAAATCACTCACTGAGGATGAGGAGGCACATGAAATATTTTCTAAGGAGTTGGGAGAAGTCTCACTATCACTACCCATTGTTGAAGGGGGTCTTCAACTTGACAGATGTCTGCTGGAAATAACAATACAGCAAAGAGGAGACAGTCTTGGGCATTTCTGGAGTGTGTGAAAGATAACTTCCTGAAACAGCTGGAGAGGGAGCCAAGCAGGGAGGGAGCTCCTCTGGACCTGTTGTTTGTGGACAGAGAAGGGCTTGTAGGTGATGGAATAGTGGGAGACTGTCTTGGGCATAGTGATCATGAAATGATAGAGCTTTCGATTACTGGAGAAGTAAGGAGAGTGAATAACATAAATGCTACCTTGGACTTCCAGAGGGCAGACTTTGGCCTGTTTAGGTGACTGGTAGACAGTGTCTCTTGGGAGGCAGTCCTGAAAGGCAAAGGAGACCAGGAAGGCTGGATATTCTTCAGGAAGGAAATTTTAAAGGTGTGGGAGCAGTCTGTCCCCATGTGCCAGAAGATGGTCTGGCAGGGAAGAAGACTGAACAGAAGGCTGAACAGAGAGCTTTGGCTGGAACTCAAGAAAAAAATGAGTTTATGACTTTTGGATGAAGGAGCAGGCAATTCTGGAGGAGTACAATGATGTTGTGAGGTTATGCAGGGAGAAAATTAGAAGGGCCAAAGCCCAACAAGAACTTAATTTGGCTACTGCCATAAAAGTCAGTAAACAATGTTTCTATAAATACGTTAGCAACAAAAGGAGGGCTAAGGAGAATCTTCATTCTTTACTGGATGTAGGGGGAAAACATAGGGACAAAGGATGAGGAAAAGGCTGAGGTACTTAATGCTGCCTTTGCCTCAGTCTTTAATAGTAAGACCAGTTGTTCTCTGGGTACCCAGCCCCCTTAACTGGAAGACAAGCACAGGGAGAAGAATGAAGCTCCCACAAATGGTTAGTGACCTGCTACACCACTTAGATACACACTGGGTGGGAGTTGGTGGAATTGCTCACCAAGACACTTTCCATCATCTATCAGCAGTCCTGGCTAACCAGCAAGGTCCTAGTTGACTGGAAGTTAGTCTCACTAAAGAAAGATATTGAGGTGCTGGAGTGTGTCCAAAGAAGGTCAATGAAGCTGGTGAAGAGTCTAGAGCACATGTCCTGTGAAGAGAGGCTGAGGTACTTGGGGTTGTTTAGCCTGGTGGGGGTTGGTCTCTTTTATGACATAATAAGTGATGGGAAAAGAGGAAATGGACTCAAGTTGTGCCAGGCAGGGTTTAGAAATGATATTAGGAAAAATTTCTGTACTGAAAGGGTTGTTAGGCATTGGAACAGGCTGCCCAGAGAAGTGGTTGAGTCACCATCCCTGGAAATATTTAAAAGACACGTGGATGTGCTGCTTAGGGACATGGTTTAGTGGTGGACTTGACAGTGCTAAGCTAATGGTTGGATCTTAAAGGTCTTTTCCAACCTAAATGATTCTGTAAAAACTCAGTGTTTATGATAGTAAAATATAGTGTTATTAGAAAAGAGGATGTTGCTTTGCTTGTTAAATCATTCTTACTTGTTCCATTGAAAATCTTTAGTGCCTACAGTGTATTTGAATCTGGCACGGGAAAGTGGATGCCTTGGATTCTTGGGTGAGGTTTCTACTGACTTCAGGAAACCTGCCTGTTTATGACTCATCTATAAGATGCTCAGTCAAGGCTTCTCAACATCTGTAAGTCAAGCACTTTAGAGACACCATGTGCACAAAACCCTCATCAGCTTTCCACTACACCTACCTGAGGGACAAACTCTCTGTGTATGCGTGTGAATGTCGTACTTCCCACAGCAGTACCTCACTGCCTTTCTGTGATGGAAAGGGGTCTTGCTGGTGGTGCTACCACTGTGCTGGCCCAAGGAATGAGGGTTAGGAGGTGGGTTCACTCTTAGCATCCTCACCAGTTCTGCATACTCAATAAGGCTAAAATCTGGCAAAGGCTGTGTCTTTAGAATGTAAAGTTAAAAATTGGCATAATAAAGTTGGAATTTTGAACAGGGCAAATGGCAGCATAATTTATTCAGTTTATTACTTTTCCAGAGCTTGCTTATAATCCTTTTACCTGTTTTAATTTGGATGCAATATGTCTTTACACAATGGCCATGATATGAACTAGACTTCTGCTCTGCCAGGACCTCTCTGGTATCAGAGAGGAAGTATATATCTAATAGATTATTAGAGGATTTGGTTTCAGATTTAAAAATGCAATAATGCTCCTGTGACAGGCTTGTGAAATATTAAAATCAGGGCTGAGTATGCATCATGAGATCAGAAGCTATATAAGCTAAGTGCACGATTTTTTTCTGACATTGTTTACACTTCTCTCTCTTTCTGTGTCTTTTTTACAACTTGGAGCATATATAACTTTTATTGATTTCCAATAATCATGCCTGTTTAGATTTGGTAACCATTCTACACTGGAAGGACTTTTATACTTCCTTTATTTTCCTATCCCTTCGCATTTCTGTGTTTCACAGGAATGAAGTCAGAAATGAGAATGTTAAAATAAGGTGCTTATTTTTTTAAACAGCATGTGTCCTTTTTTATTCTCTAAGAGTTACTTTTTTTCATTAAAAAGTGGTTTGGGTTAACCTGGGTAGGTTAGCGTATTCAGAACTCCCTCTATATAACTAGTCCAGTCTTGGAGATGCAAACATAACATATTGATAATGTACTCTGGTTTCTTTAAAAAAATGTTTCTATCTGGATAACCATCTAGTAAGTACTGAAATAGGTTCACAGGACAAGTCTGTACAATGTGACATAGGTTAGAGCATTCATAGAACATGTTTATGCAATGCGACAAATGTTAGAGCATGCATCATAGAATCATAGTACTCATCATGCCATTTTCAATCATTTATCAACAGTCCTGCCTAACGGGGGAGGTCCCAGCTGACTGGAGGTTAGCAGATCAAAGAATCATAGAATCATGGAACCATAGAATGGTTTGGGTTGGAGGGGACCTTAAAGACCATCTAGTTCCAACCCAACTGCCATGGACAGGGACACCCTCCACTAGACCAGGTTACTCCAAGCCTCATCCAGCCTGGCCTTGAAGACATCCAGGGATGGGGCATCCACAACTTCTTTGGGCAACCTGTTCCAGTGCTTCACCACCTTCTCCGTGAAGAATTTCTTCCTCATAACTCATCTAAATCTCCCTGATTAAATTTAAACCCATTACCCCTTGTCCTGTCACTACAGGCCCTTGTAGAAAGCACCCCCAAGCTTCCTTGTAGGACCCTTCAGGTACTGGAAGGTGGTGATAAGGTCTCCCTGAAGTCTTCTCCACACTGAACAAGCCCAATTCTCTCAGCCTTTCTTCATAAGAGAGGTGCTCCAGCCCTCTGATCGTCTTTGTGGCCTTCCTCTGAACTTGTTCGAACCGGTCTATATCCTTCTGTCGAGGGCTCCACAACTGGACACAGTACTCCAGGTGGGAGAAACACCTCCCTCGACCTGCTGGCCACATTTCTCCTGATACAGCCCAGGATATGATTGGCTTTCTGGGCTGCCAGCGCACACTGCCCGCTCACGTTCAGCTTCTTATCCACCAGTATTCCCAAGTCCTTCTCCTCAGGGCTGATCTCTGTCTACTCTCCACCCATTCTTTACTTGTATTTGGGATTGCCCTGACCCATATACAGGACCTTGCACTTGGCCTTGTTGAAAATCCTGAGGTTGGCACAGGCCCACCTCTCCAGCCTGTCAAGGTCCCTCTGGATGGCATCCCTTCCCTCCAGTGTGTCGACCGCACCACACAGCTTGCTGTCGTCAGCAAACTTGCTGAGGGTGCACTCGATCTCATCGTCCATGTCACTGATGAAGATGTTAATCAGGACCAGTCCCAATACCGACCCCTGTGGAACGCTGCTCGTTACTGGTCTCCACTCAGACATTGAGCCATTGACCACAACTCTCTGAATGCGACCATCCAGCCAGTTCTTTATCCATTGAGCGGTCCATCCGTCAAATCCATGTCTCTCCAGTTTAGAGACAAAGGTGTTGTGTGGGACAGTATCAAAGGCTTTGCACAAGTCCAGGTAAATTACATCTGTTGCCCGTCCTCTATCCACCAAGGTCATGACCCTATGTTGACTGTCACCAATCATCTCCTCATTCTCCATGTTCCTTAGCTTGGTTCCCAGGAGGATACATGATCTTGCCAGGCACAGAGGTGAGATTGGGTGGCCTGTAGTTTCCCGGGTCCTCCTTTTTTCCCTTTTTAAAGATGGGGGTTATGTTTCCCCTTTTCCAGTCAGCGGGAACTTCACCAGTCTGCCACGACTTTTCGAGTATGATGGATAGAGGTTTTGCAACCCCATCCACCAGTTCTTTAAGGACCTGAGGATCTATTCTATCAGTTCCCATGGACTTGTGACTCTGGGGGTATGGTTTGCACCCTTGACAGTGAAGACCAAGGCAAAAAAGGCATCAAGTACCTCAGCCTTCTCCATATCTTGGGAAACCAGCTCTCTGATTTCCTTCTGCAGAGGGCCCACATTTTCCTTGATCTTTTTATCCCCTATGTACCTATGTAGCCTGCAAGCTCTCTCTAGAGAAAAAGGGAGAAATGCCAGGTGTGTATGATATGGATCATATAGCAGCCATTGCTGTCTTCCTTTTCTGTTCTACTTCTTCCTGTGCTTTTCTCCAGTACCATCTAGAGAGTGCTTTTGTAGCCCTTGTCAGCACCTATCAGCTCATCCTACCAGGCAAGACATGGTGAAATCTCTGTCGTGTTTCCAAAATGATGTCTGTCACTGAAATGGGCAATTGATTCATTCCTAGTGTGTATATCATAGAATCACAGAATGGTTTGGGTTGGAAGGGACCTTAAAGATCATCTCGTTCCAACCCTTCTGCCATGGGCAGGGACACCCTCCTCTAGGCCAGGTTGCTCAAAGCCTCATCCACCCTGACCTTGAACACTTCCAGCCTTGCCTTGAACATTTCCAGGGATGAGGCATCCACAACTTCTCTGGGAAACCTGTTCCAGTGACTCACAGCCCTCTCTGAAGAATTTCTTCCTGCTGTCCAATCTAAATCTATATATCCTAGTGGGTATATCAGGATTGAATAGACTCCCAGATCAACATTTCTATTGCTGGCTATAGCTGATCAGAAGTGTAACAGGAATGATGTCTCTCTTCATTTTTTTCTTTCCCACCCCTTACATTTCATACATTTTCTAATGCTAGGCAATTCCTCTAGAGTTGCGACCCCATTACTTCTTTGAAAGCAAATTTCTTCAGTCTCTCCTAATTTTGTATAACATTTTGTATTGAAGTGTCAATAATTTTCACATAGAGTATGCCCCTTGATTTCAAACAATTTTTTGATAATTATATTTTTAAGGTCAGGAATAGAAATTAATGAAGTAACTGAAAATTTGAAGAAGCCTTGTTTTCATTCTGCAGCACAACCTGCAACTCTTTCTCCTCTCTGCAGGAGATTGAAGCAGACAGTACCAGCTCTTCTCGACAGAAAACTTTCTAAAGCAGTCTATCTACTACAGAATACAACATCCATAATTTTCAGCGCTTTTCCAAAATAAGCTTCACATGAAGCTACACATTACAGAAGAAATATACATACATGATTATAGATACAGATATAGTTATAGCTAAATAAACTCTGACTCTAACCCCTAGTGCAAATTTGTGATTCAAGCAGAGTCTTCAAATTTTTTAATTTCTTTTATTGAAAAGGACACAGGATGACCCAAGTTACAATTGCAAATGGAGGGATATATTTTTACAGTAAACCCCTGCAGGTTGGTGAAGTCAGCACGTAGTCACAGAGGTTTTGAAAATTTTTATTGCAGCGGCAACAGCTCCATGCTAATGGTGGTTTACACTTGAATAAAGAATAATTGCAGATAATGGGTCTGTCAACGTGAACGGATTAGGGGTCTCAGCAGTGGTTCCATCATCACAGTGAAAATACTAATTTAAAATCCTGTTTCCTTTGACCTTATGCCTCATTACTTTAATGGCATTAAGAGTTAATTTCTGGCAGAGTTATTTGTTTATTTATTCATTGTGATGCTGCTTGGTATATAACATTACATTTTTCATAAAGAAGTTTTATGTCTCTTACGGCATTTGGCATTTTATCGTTTAGCTCTAGGAAAGATGACTGCTTTTTACCGGTTTGAGGCCTGGCAATGAGCAGATGGCGGAAGATTTGGGTAATCACTTGAAATGTAAGGGGAATACAAAGACTGAGGTCAAACCAGCCTCTTTGCAGGAAGACAAAGAATAGAGATTCCTACTCTCACCTTTTCACAGTTTGTTTCTTTGATGGGAACACATTACAAAATGAGCTTGTCTAATGACTATTCCAATATGTATTCAAATACATTATTCATAAACATAGTCTGCATATTGTCTCATAGCAATTTTGTAGAATTATATTTTTTCACTGGCAGCCTCCTATTTAAAAATATGAACCACCAATCATACTTCTAGTTTCATGTATCGTTACCATTTGGAAACCGTTTTGCACAGAAATTAAAGGAATTGAAGTACACTCACAGGAACAGGATATTCCACAACACATCCTGTGAGTTCGTATAATGAGTATCCATAGAAGAGAGGAGAGGCCAAGGGAAACTTTTTAACCTCTGCTGAGAAAAACCTACAGTGTCTCCCGGTTTGCCTCAGCTATTGCTATTTTACTTTCCCTGCAGGTTGGCATGACTGAACATTGCGGGTGGAGGATCTCTGTCACCAAGTAAAGGAGCTGTGGGAGGACGTCAGCACACTGCAGTATCAGAGATGGTGACAAAGAGAGTAGCTGGATCTCCCAGACCCTGCATCATCAAGAGTCTGAATCCCCGAACTGTACTGAAGGAGAAGTTTGTGCTCATAAGATTAGGAAATGGAAACTCGCAGGTGTGTGAAAGCTGGGTACTGCTGGCCCCAGGAGGGTGGCTTCTGCTCCACCTGCAGATTTGCAGCTGCAGAATAGGACCAGACAGGGAGCTGTGCGCTGTGTCCAGTGAAGCATCAAAGCCAGCTGAGACTGAATCCTGCAGCAGTACCTTGATCCTGTAATAGGTTTTAATATGAGTTATCTCAAATAGATTGTTTGGAAAAGCAAATTTCTGACATATTTCGGACATACAGAAATTCCAGAAAAATTAATCACTGTAAAATTACTAAATGATTATTCGATCAAAAAAAGAACCTATAAAAAATTTCAGTTAACATATTTAAATTTAGTTTGCTAATATTAAATTTTGTTTTAATTTTAATAACAACATAAGGCAATTTGATTTAAGTTTAACAATATAAGATAGTGAGAAAAATTGAGCAAATAAATTTTAAAATCCTTAAAAAATTAAGTATATTGAAATTGCATTAAATATTCTAATGGCTGAACTGCTTTTAAAGTTTGGGTATAAGAGATTTCATGGCAAGAAATTTCTCTATGGCTCTTATTTGTTTCCTGAGCCCAGGCAGTACTTGCCTCTGACTCTTAGAGTTCCTACCCAAACAAAGGGCTGTTTTCTAATTCACTGCTCTTCTCTTACTCTGCCAGTAGGAGAGAATAGACAGAGAAACAACAAAGAATAAAGGCAGCAGAAAAGAATTGCAGGAATTAAAGAAGCCAGGCCAGAATAGAAAAAAAAAAAAAAATCAAATTTCCAGTCAATGAAATGAAATGGAAAAGAGACGTAAGGAAAAAGTGAATAACCACAGGGCGAAATTGTGCTGCTTCTGGTGAAGTCAACCAAAGCAGCTTCTAAGAACATGATGAATGCTTAAGAACCGCAGGAATCAGTCCACAGATTGTCGGAACAGTTGAAACAAAGCTCATGGAGGGAAGAGAAAGAAAAAAAAACTTAAGGAGATTGAAAAAAGCCTGAGGGGAACTTGAGGAAAGATATGTCTAGAGAGAGAACCAGTAAAAGACAAAAATAGAAAGAGACAGGCCAGATTCTCAGCAGAGGCTCACAATTTAACCCACCTTACAGGCTGTTTCTGTCAGAGCAGTATGTAGAATAGTGGTAAATAAATGACAGAATCATGACAAATGGCAAAATATATTACTTTTAGCATCAGTAGCAGGGTAAAACATATACAACTGATCTGCAGTACTATTTCATGCCACATTTTATTAGGTGAATTACTTGTAGTTTCTGGTATAAAAATATAGCAGGTTGGCATTTTTTATTTTCTTCGTATTAACTAATAGATTGCTGTAAAAATGTGGAAAAAACTCCCAAAAAACAAGTGGATTTTTTAATTTATTTATTTCTTATTTAATTGCATGGTTTCAGTCCTCTTTGCCTGGAATTTATATCAGTGACTTTTCCCACATTAGACCTTTCGCTATGTGATAATTTGCTAATGCTACATATACTAATGTTCTTTTTGTAATCATGTATTTTCCATCTTTTTTTAAGATTACTTAGACATATAAATTACAGTTCAATTATGTAAAACTGTGATTCTAGAAAAGCAAATGTATACACACATATTTGTTTTACACCCATCATCTAACATTGTATGTTAGAGGTTATTTGATTTGTAAGTTTTCTGGAGAGAAAACCATATAATAAATACATTCTGTAATAGTAGGTGTGAAAGAGGAAAAAATATTTTAAATTAGAAAATATCTGTTGTAAGCTTTAACAGGATTATGAAAATACAATAATGAAAAACTGTTCTAAGTTTCTCTTACAGACATGATCAAATAGGCATCTGGAATCTAAGTTAATTCAGGGTATGACATCAAATTTGAGGGTGACCTGAAGTCCATTAAGATCAATAATAAAACTGTCATCCAATCATTTAGATGCATTCCATTAAGCATTTTTCCATGGATACTAATTACTCGTAACTTTTAGAAACCCAGCATCTCTGAAAGTCAGTCACTTACCTAGGCAGGAAATAAATACGGATTATCACGTCTAACTTCAGGCACTCAGACATGACAATGTTGCTATCACTTACCATGTCAAAGGTCTGCTGCTACTCATCTCTACCTCCTATTAAGTATTCTTGGCTTTTGCCAACAGCTTGGAACTGAATCCAGGCACTTAAGATATCAGAAGTAACTGAACTAATTTTTGTTTTAGAAACCCAAACTTAGTTTATCAGTTACTTAGTACAAATTATCAGCAAGTAGCTCATGTTCACTAAGAAATATTCCATATTTTTCCTCTCTGTGTATGTGTGTGTTATTCATGGAGAGGTTGTTGTATAAATGTTATCTTAGAGTAGTAGCTTGGTTGTTAGGTTGACATGCATGTGACAGTACTGAGGTTTCAATTATCTACTTGCATCAATCAATCTTTTAGTTTCCAACACTGTTGCCTGAAGTAGTGTCACAGCTTTTCTGTCAGACAGGAGAACTTTGCGGGAAATGTTATTCATTACAGCTGCAAATCTGTCACTGTGCCTGGCATGGCTTGTTAATGACAACATTTATTTCAAAGAGCCATGTTTCGCTTTGTTGCTGGAGAGTTGACTTTGTGATCGTAAAATATAATGAAATGCCAAGAAGATGAAGTGAATGAAGTTTGCCAAAAATACAGCTAAAGTGTTTCAGATCTACTAAAAAAATAACTACACACACAAATACACTCTTTATATTTTGTTGAAAACATTTAATCACTTACTAAGAGTATGAACACGGCCAGAGGAAAAATGTTGGTTTGAATACAGTAGACAGAGAGGCATGAACAAGCAGCAAGTTAGAGCTTCGTTTGGCTTCTTCAATCCACAGTACTGGAAAGAAAAAGCCTTTTCAATCAATCTTTTAAAGCAAACAATCATTGACAACATCCAGCTCTGTACTACTAATACTGAAATATCATCTTTTTACCCCCATCCCACCCCTTAAAGGACTGGAGCATCTTTCATATGAGGAGAGACTGAGACAGCTGGGATTGTTCAGTCTGGAGAGAAGGTGGCTCAAGGGGGAGTGATATAAATTCCTGATGGAAGAGAAGTACCCTCTCTGACACCCTTTCAAAAAATACGATGTCCTGCTAGTAAAAATTAAAAAAAAAAAAAAAAAAAAAAAAAGAAACAAAGAAAAAGAAAAAAAAGACAAGAAGTCTACTCAGAAAACACGTAACTGGCCAGAAGGAAAATACAAATGTTAGCTGTTCACATACTGTGTTTCAGAACAAAGGTTAATGTAGGGTCAATATATGTTAGTTGTGAAACAATACACCAGCAGAGCATGGAGAGTTTTGTTAATGAATTGAATGTAGAAGCAGGGATTATCAATAAATTGATGATTATATAGGTTTTATGCATATCCTAGTGCTATAACAAGGGCATGTCACTTGCTGTTCCTCACACTGCTCTCTTTATAATATCTGTGTTGTAATAGATGTAAGGAATTTCTCAGGACACACAAAAACTTGCTCAAGTACTCTTAGTATAAACTTCAGACTTAAACACTCAACATGTGATGATGCTCACTGATTTTTTTTTTTCAAATTCACTTCTTCTCATCTATTTTATATTCCCAAATTAGTAGAGAAGAAAACAACACAGAACACAAGAAAAATGAAAAAGAATGTCCATACATTTTACTAAAAAAAAAAAAAAATCAAGTTCAAATTTTTATAGGCATCTAAAAATTGTTTTTGAGTTTTTTCTCAATGTTGTAATGCTCATGAAGTTTAATAAGAAGTAAAGGATCTGAGGTCTGGAATATAGGACAGTTAGCAAAATCTGGAGATATGAGTAACTGCTAGAGGTTCTGCTTCTGATTTTTTGTCATAACCAATAAAATAAGCCATTTGACTTTAGAAATAAACATTCTATTAGATTACATTAGATTGGATTCATTCTATTTCCCTGTGCAAAGCTGTTGTGTGGAGAGCAATCAATAAAATATAACTGGAATGTATGCTAGGTCTTGCCCTATCCCTTTACAGTAACACATAAGGGCATCTTAGGTAATAAATTTAATAAACACATGAGTACAAGTAATATGGACATATTTCTATTCTCTGTGCATAGCATGGAATTTCTTAAATGTTATGTACACGTGATAAGACCATCAGATGATACAAAACCAAGACTGTATTCCTATTAATTACCCTGTTGCTTGATTTCTTTCCTCTCTGGGATGCCTCAAACAATTTAACATGTAGCATTATTGATCTATGTCATCTGAAAATGCTGTCTTGTGAGCTTTTGAGCCCTCAGAGCATTCATCATTAAATAAATAAATAAATATTTATTAAAAACAGACAAGCTAAATAACTGTTGCTTGCTACTTTTCCAGGGAGATAAACATGAACTTTGTCTAGACACACTGATTGTAATCCATCAAGCAATGATTAAAGGGTAATACTCTTCATTATTCAGAGAGAATATTAAAGACATCCTTGAATTACAATTAGAATTCTTGAAACACAAATCATAGAGAGATGTAATTTTCCACACCTTTTCACTGAAATAAAAGTTTTGTAGGAATACTTAGGTGAGAGATGTGCAAGTGGGCAGCATTACGTATTCTGCCTCAGAATTCAGCAAACACATAAAATAAAACAATGCTGTTAGCATATTGCTCATTCTGTAAATAAATATAGCCTACAATAAAGGAAACATAAATATGTTAATCAAGATGGAAAGCAAAAAACATGCTTATCTTCCAGTACAGGAAATAGAGAATGCCTCTACATGCAGTATTGACGTTGAGTAGTTTCTCATTTTCATTGGGACATATAGTTAATTTTGTAAAGTTTATTTGAGAAGCACTCTTGTTTCTGATTCCTGAGTATTTAAGGGTCAAATACTTGTCAAAATACACAGTACTTCATCTTAAATGAGAAACTACATAATCAAGATGACTAAGATGTTAAGCAGACCAGTTGAAAACATTGGAACTGATTTTTCTCCCAACTGTCATTTTGATTCCCTTGGAAAGTTAAATTAAATTTGGAGTTGTTTAAAAGGTTGTTTAAATATTTCACAGAAAATAATATAGTCTGAGTCAAAAAATAGTCATTCATGAAAAAAACCCTCTTTTCACCCCATGCTTCCAACACTTATAAATTGCTTACTCTTAAAAAAAAAAAAATCTTGTTTCCACTCTGGATTTCTCTTTCTTCAGTTCGTGGATGTGAAATGTTTATACAGAGGAAATGGTAAGCATGAAAAGAAGTAGACAGTGATTGTGCCTTTCCCATCTGTGTATAGAGAGGGAGTCACAGAATCAGCTCTTAATGTAGTATCTGAAAAAATGAAATAATCATGACCAGGTTCCAGAAATTCTGTGGTTTCCTGTGATTAAACCTCCAGTTTGTGAACACACATCTTTAGCTGTTGACAGCAAATCTGACGATAATCAAAACACAAGACATGAGGTCAGAAATGGAAGCTGTATAAAATGAAAGTTGTATAAATTAATTTCTCCCATTTATGAATCTATTTAAATAACCGAGAGTTGCATTAATATTTCAGATTTTACTCTTGGAATTTTTTTGTCTGTTGATGGGAAACATTGAAATTTCCCAGTCAGCTTTAGAAACCTTTAAGTATAGTTAGCAATGTTAATCCTAAGTATATGACCCTGTGTTTCGTTGTGTTGATACATATGCTTAGTAAGAGGTTCATTAGGAAATTTTTGTTTGATACCAGTGGCCTGTTTTTTTTATTTACTACCATAAATGTTATTATTTCTCAACATGACCACAAACAATTCTGCAGTTCCTCCCAGATGGTTGCCAAAAAAATTATAATTAAGGATTAATCTTTCCTTAAAATTATTGACTTTCTTTTCCATTTATTTTTAGAGATGTGCTGGTCTGTTTTTAATGCATTTGCCATTTAATCCATGCCCCATTAATTTTTTATTATATTAAATTTGGGTTTCAAGTAAAATTACATGACTGCTGTGGCCTATTAAATTAAAAGTAGGGCTTTTATCAGTCACTTTAAAAATCTAAAAATAATCCCATATTATGTTATTTTGACAAGATCTGACTGATATCAATTAAATTATTATCCTACTTTAGTTTTTTAGTTAATTGAGCTTCATACCAATTGTTGCATCCTTTTGCCTATAACTGATGCAATGATGACAGGATTATAATTACTTGAGTCACTATGTAGCCTTTTAAAATATTGGAAGAAAATTAGCTTCCTTCAGCTCCTCTGGAATTTCTTCAGTATTCCAAGATTTATTATGAATTAACATTACCTTCCAAAGATGATCTCTTTCAGGTCTCTAAAAGTCTTCATTGTAAAAGTTTAAGTTAATTATCTACCATTTGGAGGTGGGAAAGCTCAGCTGCCCTAGGGAGTCCTTAAACTTTCCAAGAGTTCTTACATTAAAAAAATCCTGTGCATTAGTTATATATTTTTCCATTGGGGCTTTATTTTTAGAACTATTTCCATAATACTGGCGGTTAGCAAATGATTTCCTAATAAATTAGCCTTGCCTTTTAATTTCCGATTTTCTCCTTAATTTCGAATTTCTACTTAATTTAGTAGAGATCTTAGCCATAAATCAGAGTGTTGGTGCATAATTTAGCTCTAATGTACCACATTGTTCACAGGGCCTTGGCTGCTACAAAGAGTGCCCCTAATGAGTGAACAGCAATAAACTTACAACCAAGGCTGAGAGTTTTGTGGGATCTCCTTGTCCAACCTCACCGAATGTCCCAACAATTTGCTGTAGCTCTACTTTCATTGCCTTTATTTTCCACACAGCTGAAAAGATAAATTCAACCTCTAAGATTGTCGTTGGTTGCCTTGGAATGTCCATAGAAAAGATATTTCCCACCAGAAAGAATACATATTTTTGTCACTTTTTTCCTATTATTTTTCCTTTTTTTCAGTAGTGGGCATGCATGGCAGGCAAGGTTCCCAAAACAGGAGCCATGGCATGCCTGGCTGAGTGTTCCATGGGGTCACTGCATTGGTTGTACGTCAGGTAAAGCAGATGAGCTATACAAACTGTTCTACACCCGCAGAAAATTTTTTTGTGGAACATCACTGGTAACTATGGTGCTGGTCAGAAGTTGACCAGGGTTTCATTTTAAGAGTATGTAAACAGAAACAAATCAAAATGCAAAAGTTTACTTGTAAATGGAAGAAATGTACTCTATAAAATTATACTGGGGAATAAAACAATGTAAAAAGAATTAGACGTACGTTTAAGGTTAGGATGTAGCTGCTAAGTTTTTAATTTTCATTCTATGCATCTGTTGTTATGTGCTTGTTAAAAAAAGAATTTATGTTTTTCCTTTTTAATTTAGACAATGTAAAATGTTTCTATCAAATATATAACTTAAAACAAATTCTGTCAGCAGATGGAATATTCCCGATGTTTCCTGCAGAATGGCTCAGATTGGCAAGATTAATTACCATAAGTGTGGCCATGACAGAATAATACTATGGCCTTAATAATTAGATTTAAAATTCCTCTATATTATCAGTTAAATAAAGCTTTCATTTCCACAGATGGTATTTTCAGAGCTCTTTTAGATGTAATATAAAATGATGGAAATTCTCAACTGATATGCATATCTTTTGGTTTTCATATTCCTGGTTCTATATGTGCAAATCATGGATTTTTTATTGTGCATGGCATATGCCATTACTGATTCCTTTTTTGGTAGTAATATTTTATCTTTTGGGGTTGGTATATAGCAGAGAGCACATCAGTCCAAAAATGAGTTTGTCTAACAAAGTTCTATCTGTATCTTTTATAGCTCAGATGATGCTTTCCCTGCAGCACGTCCAGTTGCCCCTGTATCGGATGATCTTTCAGGCTTCTGGAGCACCTGATGCTGTCACTACAAGACACATGTTCTTCCTCATTCATCAAATCATGCATCACATCAGATAGGTGGGGTGGGAAAAAATAGTGCTGCAGGACTCCTACTGCTGCACTGCACTCGAAGGGGTGATGTGTCTCCTAGACCAAGTGGTCTGTGGTACTAGTGTCTCTGGTACAGTGGAACAGGTGTGTAGATAACACTACCCTAGACTCCTCCCCTCCATCATCTTGCCCGCTTAAAAACTTATGTGTAAACCTTCAATTTAGAGAACATCAGTCCTTATAGAGACTGTTACAAATTCCTTGTCTGGTTGCTTAAAACCAGATATTCAGTTTCCTTAACTGTGTTTTTATCCAGTGGCTATGAAACATTTATGATTTTCTTGGGACAGAAAACTCATTTGGTACAGATATGAGTAGTCTCTCAGGTATTTTCAATGTCTGAATTGAATTTTCTTGGAGATACAACAGATATTAAGAAGACATTAATTTTCTTTAACTACTGGGTAATAGTGAGAACAAATGTGACAAGACCTGACATTAAACATTTTCAGTTTTGGTAATGAGAAATGTCCCTGTACTATACATTGGAAAGCGAGGGAAACATCAGCAAGAGAGTAAAAAATGTTTGTGAAGGTAGACTATTTTCCTGATCCTATTTAAGACAACCACAAGCTATCCAATTATGCTGGGTCTTTTTTTTTTTTTTTTGTTTGTTTGTTTTTCCTCTCAGAATAAGGGAGATATATGGGATTCTCCCTTGACTGTAGGCATCTAAGCTATATCACTAAGCTTAGAACTGGGGAATCCCAAGGAATATTAAATGTCCTATGCATTTATGTATTGTTCCTGAAAAGGACATAACAACTGTCACCCTCAGCCCAAAGGCAGATCATGTCTTCCCCTTCCCAGGGAGGATCTCAGGAACTCTATGTTCATTGGACTGCCTGATGTTGTGTTCTCTTTAGCCAGAGATAAATGAAAGACTTGGGGCCTGATCCAAACAAAGCACACCCAGCTTGATGGAAAGACTTCACACAGGCACTCAACTAAACCTTTAATCTCCAGAATGATATATAGGTTCCATTCAGCAGCACTAAATACAATTTGAAAAAGAAAACAAATGTTTGCTTACAATGGGTAAGGACAACATTCTGGCAGTGTCCTGTCCTTGACAGCATCAGTAGTGCCAAATCGGGCTGTACTAATGTATCACATTCTCATTGGCTTGAATTAGGCACAAGTGAATGAAGCAGGTAAGGGGTGATTAGTAGTATTACCAGACAAACCGTATGAAGCTTGCTTGCTTGCTTGCTTGCTTGCTTTCTATAATTTAATATATAAAAAGGAAAGACAGAAATTTTCCTAGTTCTATTCTATTTAGATGTGCAGAAGTAAAGAAACACCATTGAGACTGAAACAGCTGGAATCCTGTTATTTCTTTGAACTTGTGAGAGATAATTTTCTCCCAAGCCTTTAAATTAAATATTGTAATTTCTCAAATTGTCAGAAGAAAAAAAGAACAGGATCTCATCCATTGTGAAGTTGTCAATATGCTTGTTTTTCACATTTTTATTTTTATTCTCATTATAGCAATTACATTCACAATGTATATATTTGCTTTCTTGACATGTGCTGAGGGAACTGTATGACTACCTAACGAGTTTTGAGAAAACCTGAACATTTCAGGATTTTTTTTTCTGTATGAGCTTTTATACATCCATTACAGTCTCACAGGTACAGTTGTTTAACATAATGACAAATCGTTCTAAAGATTATTTTTCTAAAGACAGTTGATCTACTTAAAGTAATATGCTGCTGTCACTCTGATTCTGTTTATTTGTTTAATAATAATTGCACTTTTTATTGTACTTTTTTGCATGTAAGTAGAATATATTTTGAAGAAAAATTAACTCAAGTTTATTTTTGCAGAAAACCAGTGTATGTAAATGTAATGATATACTTTACTGGTCAAGAAGCAGTCTCTTAGTAATTAGTGTGTTTCAGTTAAGCCACAGTTCATCCTATCTGAGAGAAAAGGTTCACTCAATGAATGAATAATGAAGACAAGCAATAGACACAGAAGCTTACGCTTTGTCAATGTGCATAGCTGCAGTGGTAAAAGGTGATGTAACATAAGAGGAAGAACCAATTGCTATCCAAGCACAAGGCAAAATTGTCCATTCCAGAGCCATCAAACAGCCTGTGGGTTGGACCTGTGTAACTCACGGTGAAGGATTAACAGAGAAATAATGGGTGCTGCTTATGGGCAAATGCATTATGTACATGTAAGGGGAGAAGGTGGAATATAAATAAAGATATTCCTTCTCCCCATCATGTGCTGTCAGCAAAAATGTTTTGGCAAAAGGGATGTTTACTGTGATTTAGCAGCATCAGGAAGTAGGAATTGACCTGATTATAGCAGCAAGTCTCAGGTCTCAGCACTTTTGTTAATCATGTAAAAGCCTAAAGATGACTTGAGAACTAAAATTTAAGCTTCAGCACTTGAAAGCTCTGTCTGGAGAGTATCTTGGCTGCAGGACTGGGACTGTACATGTCAGCTGAGGAGGGACAAGCAGTCGACATACTGTTTAGAGCAAAGGCAGAACAAATGGGACTCGGAAAATGGGCTGTGGTGGAGCTGCAGTGGAGAGCTGAGATTCATATCTGGGCACGCATCAGGGGAGACTGCTGAGCAGCCTTCTTGCTGGGGCTGGGACTGGCCTACCTACTGCTCCTGCCAACTGCCTGTCTGAGCAAGCCTCTTTCTCATCAAAGAAGTGGCACTGCTGCACATGCTCCAGTTCAAGTTTGCTGCTCAAATGAAGTAGCTTCTAATAAATGGATATCCATTTTATCCATTTGTCTTTCTTTTTCTGGACACAGTCCAGAACAGGAATAGTCATACTTTCTTTTTTTTTTTTTTTTCAGGCTAATATTCAGGTATACACTGGCATATCAACATATGTCCTCAAATGTTCCTCAAACATTTACATAGTCATTGCATTCTCAGATAGGTGTTACTAGGGGGTGTAAATAGGAGAAAATGTGCTGAGAAAAATATTGCTTAAACATAGGCCTTCCTGTGCTAAAACAGAACTGAGCTAATCACTGCTCAACAGTATTTTGTGCAGTGCTTGTACAATGATCAGCTTATCTTGGAGTTTAAGATGTGACTACAACATTAGTAACATACAATTACATTATGGTAATAGCAACACTTTTATAATGGCTTTTAACTTATGATTTCATGTAAGAATTTCCAAGACACTTATTCCATACAAAACCTTCACATCGGATTTTATGTACTGGGAACAAGGTATTTTCAGAGAGAGGCTCTTGAATTAATTTTCTTCCTGTTTAGACAGGGAGAGAAATTTGTTTACCACTTGAGCATTTAACCATATATTATCATGGTATCAGATGAACTTAGAATAGTTGTTACTTGCTTGAAAGAGAACTAATTTATTTTTCTACTAAAAGGAGTTTCCAGTTAATCACTTTTGCTGATCTACACCTCAATCTACCCAGACTTCTAACTTGTTTAGTCCCTTTGACCTGAGTAGGATATTGTTGCAGTAATTATTGTCCACACAATATGAATTGCCAGTTTTAAACATTTTCAGGCTATTGCACAGAGATGACAGTAATTCAGCACTGTGTGACTGTCGCCACCCACCTGAGCTATAAGTTTTTATTTCTGAACAAGACAGCCCTGTGCTCCCAAACCGGCTGGGGAAGGGTGTGTGATATTTATCTGGCAACTGAGGCAAGTGATGTTTTTACAGGGAATACTCCATAATGCTCAGTTTCATAACACCCTTTTCATCAGTTCAGATAGTGGTATTCTGTTTTGGTGTATTCTAATGTGAAGGGATAATCTTTCATTTGTTATCTGTAAGAGAAAAGACAATTGAATTATGGAATTTTAATGTTCTATTATGAACATATATATAGTCTTGCAAAAAATGTCATCTGGAAAAATCATTAGTGTGTAATTTAAAAAATGCACAAAATCAGTGAATAATATTATTTTCATCTATTAGTCTCTATGTATTGCAACTACGCACATTTTTAAAGGCATGGAGAGACTAATTTTTCCACATGAGTGAATACTGAGAGTTACGTGTAAATAACCTGGCAACTTGCCATAGTTATAAAATGACTGCAGCCCTGACATTTTACTGTACCTGCTGCTTTTAGCATTCTGCTTATAGAAAACTATAAACTTGTACAAAAGAAAGAGGAAACTGACAGAATACTCTCAGTTATAGCTCTAAAGAAAAAAATTGCTTCAGGAAAGCCATTTTGGAAAACCATTTCAAAGGAACAGAGGAGGCACAAAAAATGATAACTTTCTGCTCAGTGCTTTACAGTAAAACTGCCTACTATTTCATTCTGTCCAATTCTATCGGTTTGTTTGTGTATTTCTTAGACTGAGCCTATTTGTTTGATATGAAGCAGGAAAAAAGGAAAAATGGGAAAAGAATCAGTATAAATAAGTGAATACTCCACCTTTAAAGAGCTGCCTTCTTTATGGGAATTTAGTTTTAGTCTTTAATGGAGAACAGAGCTAGAGGACACAGATCCATACTGTAGCTGAAACAGGAGCTTAAGTGAACCATTACTACTCAAAATTAACTTCCAGTAAAATATCTCTCCACATGGTTCAAATTAGGTATTTCATGAAGGTATAATCATGAATTTTAACAGAAGACATGCCTATTATTTTATTTTTCTTTTCCTAACAGCAGTTGCATTATTTTTCTCTCTCTTTCTCTTTTTTGTCTCTCTCTCTCTATGTGCGCACACACACACACACATGGTCTTCTGAAAGAATACCAGAGCACAAGTAATGCCTAAATTATGATAATATTTATTACTTCTGCAATAATAGTGTTCAACAGGTCTACCCATATGTTGCCTTCGCAAGGCGTGGCGACCTGGTTCAGGAACGGCACGGCGACCCCCCCCGGGCCGCTCGGGCCATCTGCTCACAGACACCAATGTGGTGGACGGCAAATGGCGTTTATTGATGTGTAACACCGCATTATATGGCTTAGGTTTGTCACGTCACTTCCGTCTGTTTACATTGCAAACTACACGCTACTGGCTATCAGGGGAGGGTCCCTGTCTTTCCGTACAGCACGTAATCTTCCGGCCGCCAGATCCTAACTACCCACATTTCCCCCCTCCCTATGCGTAAGTAAATTGACTAAAATGTAACAATCTCGAAAATACGTATATCGCAATCTTGGAATTGTATCCCGTTCTTAAGCTATGCTTTACAACAATTTTGACACATATCATGAACTTGAATAAAAAATATAAGGCACGCTAGGTGAGAGGCAACAGGGGTGTTACTGGGAATAACAGGGTATGACTGGAGATAGCTAAACAATTCTGAACAAGAACATTTTTATAGCAATTGTCGGTATTCTATCATCATGATATTAACTGTTTCTAGCCGGCTTTTAACAAATGACATGAACTTATTCAATACACGGGGTCCAAAAATCAGTGCTATTACAATTATTATAATTGGCCCTATCAGGGTAGATATCAGGGAGGTCAGCCATGGTGAATGGTTAAACCATGATGCAAACCAGTTTTGTTGTGCTTCTCGTTCTTCTTTTTTCGCTTCTCCAATCCTTCTCGCACTTTCAGGTGTGGACAGGATGCTTGTTGACTTGCAGTCTTCTCCTGCTACCAGTGCGTACGGGTTATAAGGGCGTCTGATAAACCGGTTCTGTGGATAAAAACTCACAATTTTTGTTAGTTTCATTCTGAAGATTTGGTTTGATCGATTTAAGCGGACACCACTTAACTTTTCCATCTTTTTTAACCGCAGCATACCCTCGTCCTGTAAGAACTAGCCTCCACCCTTGTTCCCATTCCCCTAGCTTGTTTCTAGTTATGACCAGCGGGCCTTCTTCTAGCGCTCGAGTAGCCCAATGTTTCTGGGTGGGGCTATTCACCTCTTCCCCCCTAGGGAATTGATTCAGTGCTAACAGAGCAGTCGCTAGCAGGCGTGCTCGGTCTTTTGGGGGAACAGCATTGGTAAAACCTTCTGTTTTTGCTAACACCTCTAATTTAGCTTTCAGGGTTTGGTTCGCCCGTTCGACTATAGCTTGTCCAGTGCTATTATACGGGATGCCGTGTGTTAGGGTGATACCCCATTTCAATGTAAATGCCTGGACAGATCTAGAGACGAAACTTGGGCCATTATCTGTTTTAATCTGATTGGGGACGCCAAGCCACGCCATGGCCGTCAGCCAATGTTGGATGGTCGCTTTCGAGTCGGCCTTAAGGTGTTGTGTGGCTACGATCACTCCACTGTATGTGTCTACGGTCACCGCTAGCCACGCTCGAGGTTTCAGCAATTGACAGAGCGTGAAATCTGTTTGCCACACCTCGGAGGCCTTAAGACCTCTGGGGTTGACTCCGCTAGACCACAATGGTGTTTTCTGACAGTGGGGACATGTGGCTACTATGTGTTTTGCGTCAGTAATTGAGATCTCGCATTTCTTTGCTAGCGCTTTAGCTCCGATGTGGAGAGACTCATGTAGCTGACGAGCATCTCTTAACGTCCACAGTCCTTTTGCAGCGGCGTCTGCCTTGTCGTTGCCGGTTTGGAAAAAACCCTTTGATTGGGTTGTGGCTGTTTGGGAACACGACAGAAAAAGCAAACCGCTCCTTGTCTTCCTCATGTAATGGTATTGAAAAGAAACAGTCTTTAATATCAAGGACGGCACACGGTTGCCCTTCTGGTATCATGGAGTTTATGGGCAGCAGTGTTTGAACGGGACCCATTGGTTGAATTATCTTATTTACTTCACGCAGGTCATGAAGGAGACGAAACCCTTCGTTGGTTCGTTTGGGTATTACAAAAACTGGTGTGTTCCACGGGCTAGTGGAAGGCTCTATATGACCTCGCTGTAGTTCACGGTCGACTAGCTCAAGAAGAGCGTCCATTCGAGGCTTTGATAGGGGCCACTGCTCGACCCACACCGGGTCGGACGATTTCTACGTGAGTTTAATAGGTGGAAGTGGGTGTGCGGCAGTGGCCCTCATGATAAACTTGTCACCCTGGCTTTCAAAAGGGATAGAGCGTCCCTTCCCAATAGGGGTGGGGTTCCTGACATGACATATGGAAAGAGGGTAATGGTTTTTTCTGGTCCCTTTTCAGTGTGAAGCGTTATTGCTACCAATTGAGTACTCTTCCGAGCTCGGGTTAGTCCTCCGACTCCACCTACCATGGGGGCGTTTTCCAATTTCCAATGGGGGGGCCAATTCGTTTCAGGGATAACTGTAACATCTGCTCCGGTGTCAATCAAAAAGGGGATACTAATAGTAGTGTCATTTAAGGTATTATAGAGGGAACAAATCCCCCATACAACTGGTGGACTATCGCATTTTACTGCCAGGGCCACCCTAAGGTCTCGTCCCCAGGAGCTGGTTGTTGCTGCTCCTGAGGTAGGGACTGGTTTGGATGGTTCGTTGGTGGAGTCATAAAATTGGTTGGTTCTCGAGGGGGCAGTAGGTTCCATCTGGGGTTGGCATAACTGGGCCGCCTTATGTCCCAAGCGGGAGAGGGCTGTGCGCGGCCCGGGTGCCCCCTCCCCCATACGTTTCCCTGGTTTTTAAATTTGCATTCTTTAGCGAAATGTCCTTTCTTTCCACAGGCCCAACACGGTCCCCTCGGTCGATTTTGACGCGGGGGGGCGCTGTGGGTGGGTCCCCAAAGTAAGGGCAGTTTGCCACTATGTGGCCTGCCTGACCACATTTAAAACATACCATCACATTAGCTATTGCGGTGCGAACAGCTACCTGAATTGGGGCTAAATGCTCTTCCTTTGCGACATGCTTGATCATGGCTGCGATACTTGACCCTGCTGGCAGTGATCGCAGGATTTCTTTGGTTGCCGAATTACACTGCTGGCGTAAACAATCTGCAACGACCGGGCCTTTCGCTTCCGCGGGCAGGGTCGAGGAGTCGACCGCTGCTTGAAGGCGATCCACAAACTGCGTAAAGCTCTCGCTTTCATTTTGCTTAATTGTGGACCATGGTGATGGCTTGACAATAACTCTAGAAGCGGTGCGAATAGCTTCTCTAGCCGCGCGAGTAGTTGTCACAATTTCATAGGCCCCCAGGCCCTGGGCCTGCGCCTGGGGGGTAATCATTGTTGGGTCTGTACCTATCAGTCGCTGCACGCCGGACCCATATAACGGGTGATCCGCCCCGGCTACTTGGGCTAGTTGCCTCATACAGTTGTCCTCCCATTCTTGTTTAAAAACAATCATTCCTGCCCCATCAAAGATCAATCTACACATTTGTTTTATATCAAACGGGAGCAGATCGTCTCCCCCGAAAATACCATCTATGAGGGTGCAGACCATGGCAGAATTAAGCCCTTTATCTGCAATTGCCTTAGCAATCGCTTGTATATCCTTAGGGTTTATTGGCGAGTGGACCCTCTGTCCCCTGTCTGTCACCCGGACCGGGAACGCTAGCGTGGCTGATGGGGCCCAATCGGCACACGCAATTTTTATTTTCCTCCAATCAGTGAGAGGAATATTTTCCTCTCGGGGTCCCTTTTTATTTTGGATGGGAGTATTTTGGCTTTTGAATGTATCTAGTCTCATTTCCTCCTCCTCTGAGTTTGAATCGGTTGCGAGCCGCTCGTCCCAGCTAGTGTCTGACTCAGAGTCGGAGCTCGACTGACCGGGTACTTCTGGTTTTCCGTACCTTTTTGTTGGGACCCGGCCCCGCCCGCTTCTTCTGTGGGCGGGTCGTTCCCTCCCTCTTGACTCGGCCCTCCTTCCTGTGTCGCCCCGCCCTCTGCGCGGCGGGGTGTTCGCCCTACTGGGGCGTTTCTCCAGATGGCCGCTGTGATTGGCTTTCTGCCCTTTGATCACGCTCCCCTCCTTCCCCCTATCGCCCCCGCCCTCTTTCTCTTTCCCGTTCTCGTCCCTTTCTTGTTCTCGCGCGTTTGTTAGTGCTGACGCTTCCTCCTTATCTCCACCACTGGCATCTTCGCCCCACCCTTCTTCTTTCTGTCCGGCGCCATTTTGGGGCGTATAGGGCGGCGGTTTAACCCAACCCTCCTCCGACTCTGGTCTCTCCGCCGCGCCCCTGGCTTCCTCGGCTAGCCCACCCCAGAAAGATTTAGCTTGTTTCTGCGCTTCCGTAGGCGGGTCGGGGTTCGGGAGTTGAGGGGGCGTGTCGCCCTCTTGCCGGTCTTTAGGCTCAGCAGAATCATTACTGTCTGGGGGGTGCAAAGTCTGTGTGGCTGCCCCGACTGCCGTTTTCGGGGCGGCCAACAAACGGTCCTTTGCCACCCTCCAGGTCTCCTGTTCTTTTAAAGTCTTCTGCAGCGCCTGTACGACTCTCCCCCACGACTTAAGGTTTTTCCCACAGCCCGAGGACATAGTCTCCTCGGCTAACGCTTTAGTGTATTTATCCCACACCTCAGGGTGGAAAATATCCACTGGCTGGTCAATGACCCCAGTTTTAAAAGGCCTCGCAACTGCGAGAGTAAAATCTTTGGGTTTACAATCAATACCCCACTGCTCATATAATAACAATACGACCTTCACAAGGGCTTCCATCCTCCTTGTTGGTCCGGGAGCGTCCTCCCCGCCGGGCTGGTCCAGCCGCTCCGGCCGCCGTTCACCCGAATCCAGGCGAGTTTTCCCGGGTTTCGGCACCACTTGTTGCCTTCGCAAGGCGTGGCGACCTGGTTCAGGAACGGCACGGCGACCCCCCCCGGGCCGCTCGGGCCATCTGCTCACAGACACCAATGTGGTGGACGGCAAATGGCGTTTATTGATGTGTAACACCGCATTATATGGCTTAGGTTTGTCACGTCACTTCCGTCTGTTTACATTGCAAACTACACGCTACTGGCTATCAGGGGAGGGTCCCTGTCTTTCCGTACAGCACGTAATCTTCCGGCCGCCAGATCCTAACTACCCACACCCATATAACTGTATATATAGGGCCATACACTGTAGAATCAGAATAAAATGCCTTTCTGTACCTCCAAGACCATTCGATGTAAGTAAATAACTTGTGAGTCAAATATACTGGCTTTTGCTGAAAACCGCTGAGTATGACAGGGCACTTTGGATAATGTTCTTCCAGCTGAGATTTATATTTAAGGTAGGTTTTCAGAAAAAATCTTCCAATCACACAGATTGCCAGATTAAATTGGAAGGAACAACTATGACCAGTTTAAATTGAATAGCTGAAAAACTAAACCAGAAATTAAATATCAAGTCAATACTTGGACATCTTCCATATATTTGTAGGGAAGATGTGGCTATTTACAGCTATAGAAAATATAGACAGGTAGTTTAGGTTTGGCTGAGACTGAAAATGTTTATAAACCTTCTCAGGGAGACATGAACCCCCTGGGAAGCCTCAACTACGTTTTGCAGTGCTCCAGCATGCACAGCACTTGTCACTGCTAATGAAGGATTAAGGACTACATAGTCTCCTTGAAAACCAGTTCTTGCCTACAATAAGATTAAAACCAACTGCTGTTTAGGAAGTTAACTGTAATTTTAAGAGCAGTTCATAAAAACATGATAAGACCTTGAATGTGTTATGGAGAGCATTCAAAGTTTCATATTAAGATGAAGGCGGCAGTACCAGAGCTTAGAACATACCTAGTTTATCATAATTTAGCTTCTGATGCATTTAAATAAGATAAGAAGAGGTGTAATCAGATAAAAGAAGGAATTATTCATTCACTGTATTTCTTAGAAGAATGTATTTTTTCCCTAATACATTCATACTCAACATAACTTGTTTTTAAGATACAAATGAAGGAAACACATAAAAATGATTGTACAAAAGAGCATGTGTTTTATGTGACTTATACTAAAAAGGACCCAATGTATTTGTCTAATGCTATACCCCACACTTCTGTTATGATTATAATTTCCTAGATGACAGGTACTGAACTAAGCCCGTCTCTTCCACAGCTGCATATTTGGAAATGCACACTGTCTGACAGGGTCTAGGACTTTTTGTTTTAACAAAACATTCTTTTTCTTCCTGTGGTCTGAAGACATCACGCAAGATCATAAGGGAAGACGAACTGCTTGATGGTTGACTGTGCCTCTGGGTGGGCGATTTGCTTCCCTGCCTCCCTGGCAGCCCTTGGTGTTCAGAGCTCAACAACTGCAGGAGTGAGTGGTGCAGAAATGGGACTTACTGATCCAGGAGCTGGGGAAGATGCTCGTCATGTTACCAAGGTCTTAACAAGAGGCAGAAGCAGATTTGACTCTGGTTAAGGTTCTTGAAGATTTCCAACTAACCCAAACCAAGACACAACTTAAGGGAGAGGCTGTGAAACTGCATTTCTCTTATATCAGCATTTTAGACTCTGCTCCAGGTTAAGTAAAGAGGCATTGGGTATTAGCCAATGGTTGTTAAACAATTTCTGTATAAATACATCCCTGTTTGAGACTTTAAGAGAATTTATTAAAAAAAAAAAAAAAGAAATGCTTTTGGTGTGTTTGATTAAAAATTATGTTCTCCTTTTAGCTAAACATTGTTCAGAAAGAGGCACACTAAAAATTAAAGAATTCTTAGGAAATAAATTTCATCTTCAATACCTAGTTATTCATGTTAATTTTTGAAGTAGCAAACAATTCATATTGTGCTTCAGCAATACACAAAAATATTCCTATTGCATTCCAGAATGTACAATACTACTCCAAAGTTAAACATGAACATAATTGGTAGCAAGATCAAAGCTTTAATTACAGCATTTTTTATTTCTAAATAACTTTAAAATATGAAAATATTTAAAGTAAATATTTAAATTGAATAATTGATGTTTTGTATTCCAGATAACATTCTTCAGGGAGTCAAAATAAGAGCAGAATTGTGTTTTGTTCAGTCACAAACAGAAAACTTTCCCAAATCTGGTGTGTCAACAATCTTCAAATCTTACTTCTATATCTGCAAGGGAAAAAAAAAAAAAAATAAAAAAAAAGAAAGAGACAATTAAATTTATGCTTTCTTTGTTTGTTTTCTCTCAAAGAATTTTATTTAAAATAATTAAATATGTAAACATATCTTGGTTTTCAAATCTGGTCCCTTATTGTCTTTTTACTAGATGTTCATTAAACCAAATTCACCAATGCAAGCAGTCTCCCTCCACTTGTTGAATGGAGATATGCCTGGATGTTTTGCATATAACTGTTGAATACAAATATGTTATATAAATACATTTTCTTGTGATGAAGTTAACCATGATAGTAGTCAAGTCTTCTTTGATTATTCCCCACTCAATGCAATAACCCAATAATTTGGGTTATCAGACTTTTTAGATGAAGAGAATGTATACTCTGGAGTCCATTGACTTCAATAGAACCTTGCAAATTGAGCCTGAGACATAATGATGTATTCAGAAAGAATATAAATTGTAGGTTAGTCACTCCTCAGTGAATACTGCGAATAATTTAGCTTGTGTCTTTACTATTCACTACAGTGAATTTGACCCATATATTATCTCTCAGGTACCAATCAGAAAGAAAAATATTGCTTTCATTATATTTCATTACAGGCACTGTCATTCTCTTTCTTACTCCACTTTAAAGGAGTTTTCCGAAGAAGACTAAGAGATTTCCAGAGTTGCCATTGATTTGTCAACATCACCTTTTCACTTTTTTAATTGGCTACGAACAGAATAGTCAGGAAAAATAAGCCATATTGGAAAAAAATTTCCAAGTGATATCCTTAACATACACATTATTATTATATTTTTTTTCCTTCTTAGAAATATGACAACTTTTATAACCTCTTAGGAATATGTCACCCACTGTACGTTTCTCTTTTTCTGAGGAACAATCCTCTTGCTGTTAATGATATATCAATTTTAAACTCAAACTTTATCTGCTACACTTTTAATTCTGGACATTGTAAGCATGCACCCATAAGAATTTACTTGGCTGGAAACGAACACAGCATTATGGAATGCAGAGGTGTTAACAGGAAAAGGGGAAAAAATAATAATTTGATATATTGGTTACAATTGTAGCAACAGTGTTGGACAGAGCATCTTGAGTAGATTTTAATATAAAGGTAGATTTGCAGCAAACTGAACATGGCATATTAACTATTATCCCGAATTTTAATCTTAAAGAATACACACTGGTGGGAAAACTAGGAAGATACTATTGTTTATTTTGAAGATTTAAAACCTTATTTTTTGTTCTTATTTTAATATTATTAATACATTAATATTATGCTCTTATTAATATTTCAGTGATGTCAATGTATAATATGAGAGAATTTGCCCATATTTTAATAATAATAATTAATAATAATAATAATGGAATCTAGGCTATTCTAGAAACCAAACTAATACTAGGAAATCTTTCCAAGGATGTTTTAACGTTACCTTCACATATATATTTCATTATTTCTACATTGGGTTTCTGTTTACATAATATTCTTCTTTATTTAGATCTTCTGCATGAATGAAGTCACAGGACCTTTTCTGCTCTTATTCAAAACAATAGTATAATAACATTTTTGAGAACTAGAGCTTCAGAACCCTGTGGAAAAATAGACAAGTAGATGAATCTCCCAGAAAGTCCTAAAACATAATTTTTGAAAGGGTCAGGACTGTTGTGGTTTAACCCCAGCCAACAATCAAGTACCACTCAGCCGCTCACTCACCACCTTGCTCCCCAGTGGGATGGGGAGGAGAATTGGAGGAAAAAAAAGGGCAACTCATGGTTTGAGATAAGAACAACTTAATAATTGAAAATATATTACATAAAATAATTATACCAATAATGCTGACAATACTAATATTACTAACATTACATCATATACAATGGAAAAGATGGAAAATTAAGCAAATGCTACAACTGCTCATCACCCACTGCTCAACACCCATCCAGTCCCTGAGTAACTAGAGCCTGAGGTGGAGAGAGACCCCAAGGGCAAGAGCCTGAGAGTGAGAGCCTCCTGCCCTGGCCCAACCCTCAAGTTATATACTGAGCATTATGTTTTGTGGCATGAAATATACCTTTGGTCAGTTTGGGTCAGCTGTCCTTCCTGTGTCCCCTCCCAGCCTCTTGTACAGAAGAAGCTGGGAACACAGGTGCAGTATCAGAAGCTGCAAACAGTCTGAGTTGACATAAACTTTGCTTAGCAAAAACTAAAAACATTAGTATGCTATCAATATTTTCAGCACAGTCAAAACATAGCCTCATAACAGCTACTATGAGGAAAACAAATGCTAATCCCAATTAAAACCAGCACAAGGACCTAAAAAAATACTAAAACTACTCATTATGCTTTGATTTTATCAGTATATTTTCCCTTGTTCTTATGTTCTCATTGCAGGTTCCATTTCCGAGGGCTAGTTCTTCGGGTGAGAAAGGGTGGTCAAAATCAAGAAAATATTACAGTTCAGTAAATGGGGAAATGCTTGCTAATGAAATTAGAATGTTTCTAAAGGTGCTAACTTCAATCACTACAGAGTTGTGGTTTTTGGTGTTTTGGTTATTTTAACCACAGAAGGGCAAGATAGTTCAGAAGAATTTCAGCACATTGGACAGAGAAGTCTATGATCCCAGCTTCTTCTTGGACATACATTGACAGGATGAAAAGCAATGAACACAAGTTGCAGCATGGCAATTCTGATGAGGTATAAGGATATGTATTCCATTGTGAATGTGGTGAACTACTAGAAAAGATTGTCCAAAGATATTCTGGAATCTGCAATCTCCATCCCTGGATATATTTAAAACTTCACTGGACCGCGTCCTGTTTGAGTAGATGATTTAGACCAGCTGACCTCCATAGATCATAAATTAGTCTATGTCTCTAAGAATCTTTGATTAACACATATTTAACTGATTGGATAGTTTTGTGCATGTAGCAAAGAAGTAGATAATAGTTTGTCATATACCAGAATGAAGAGACTACAGCAGAGCTGGAATAATCCTACTGATACTATAAAAGTGACATTGTAAAAGCACATGTTATAATATTGCAATCAATCACATATTTGCTATCACAATGACATATTTTCTGTCAAACATGCATATACTTCTAACCTGGTATCAAAATTTTAGACAATTATGTTTTTTCTAATATAGTTAGCTTTAAATAAGTCTTTACATTTATAATTTCTGACTATAAACTTTTAATATTTGACAATGCTACATTTGTATGGTTATTTCTTTGGGTTCTTTAGGACTTTTGAGGAATAAATGTAGCCATATTTCTTACAAGAAAGAGTTCAGAACCTGAAACATAAGCCTAGAATGCTGAATAAAATGTCTTCACAGAAATTCTGAAAAAAATTGAGTCAAAGACAAAGAATAACATAATGTAACTTTCTCTTACTGATAATAAAAATACCCAGCAAAAGAGCAAGAAGTATGGAAAAGTAAACCCCTTAGAAGTGCAGAGTAAGCCAGACACATTCATGTGTATATCTCCAATGACTGGCAGGAATGGACGTACCTTTCTCAAATCAGAGAAGGGAGTAATGACATTTGTACGAGTATCTTCACCAGAGATTAACAGTATGGGCTGAATCAACAAATCTGAACATGTGATCACCTATGCTGAAGGCTGAATTTTCATTAAATTGACTTTTATCCTCTCTGTAGAACAGGCATGAGGAAATCTATGCAGTGGAAAGAAAGGTCATCTTCCTTCTCTAATTTCTGAAGTGATAATGCTGAGATGGATGAGAAATCTTCTCCTGAAGAGGAGGGTGGGGGCACTTACAGAGGGATACTTCAGTAGAGTGGTTGTCACAATTCACTTTTCCCTATTCAGCTGTTCTACTTTTTTGATCTATAGCTGTCCAGGGCAGATGGTCTTGCTCCAGGCTTTTGCCACTGCCATATATTGACCACAGTAGCCAGGAGACTAGGATCTGTGTTCTCTGTTGTCATGTAAGGAGAAACTCTAATTCCACATGCCCCTTTCTTTTCCCTCTTCTTGTAGCTTTAGTACACACTATTTTCCTCCCTTTTCACCCCATTCTTATTGTGAAGAACCATTACAAGCGGAGCCAGAAGCGTTTTCATGCAACACAATCCATGCTGCAATGAAAGACACGGCTGTTACTTTATGCTGAGTATTAATAGTTTTTAATTCATATCTAGAGAAGAATCAGCCTAAATAAAAGGACCTCTTGGGACCACAGATGGTTGCATTGGCCAAAGCAAATAGGGTCCAGGTCAGACCAGCTAAAAGATATTTGGAAGCATTAACCTGAAGAAATCAAGGTGTTTTTTCAGCTTCAGTAAATACTAGTATTTCACAACAATGTAGTTTGTTTTCTTAGAGGCTATGCTGTTAAAAAAAGGATGTAAAGAGAGAAAGATTAATCTGCCATAAATGTACATAAGGTCTCTGACCTGAAATGAAACTTGATGTGCATTACTAAAGTTTTCACAGAAGGATAAAAAATTTCAAATGTGGAGATGAAATGTGGTGGCAGTGACATTTCTTGAAATTTTCCACTGCAGCTAAGTATTTCAAAGAGTGGTTTAATTAACGAAATCATAGAATCATAAAATTATGGATTTTTTTATGTTGGAAAAAACCTTTAAGTCCATCAGGTCCAACCATTAACTCAGTACTGCCAAGTCCACCACTAAACCATGTCCCTAAGCACCATATATACAATCCTCTTACCCCAAGGAATGGTGACCCAACCAATTCGCTGGGCAGCTCGTTGCAATGCCTGACAACCCTTTCAGTGGAGAATTTTTTCCTAATACCCAATCTAAACCTTCCCTGGTGCAACTTGAGGCCATTTCCTCTTGTCCTGTTGCTTGTCACTTGGGAGAAGAAACCAACTCCCACGTCTCTGCCACCTCCTTCCAGGTAGTTGTAGAGAGTGATCAGGTCTCCCCTGAGCCTTCTCTTCTCCAGGGTAAACAGCCCAAGTTCCCTCAGGTGCTCCTCACAAGGCTTGTGCTCTATGCACTGTTACAGAAACAAGGGAATGTGTTAAAACTTCATCTAGAAATGTTCTTTCATCTTTTCATATTAAGACATGTCTTTGAAAGTCACATAAAGTAAGAAAACCAAAATTAGGAGGCCAGAAGTTCAACCTGGACTACCTTAGAGGCCTGACTAAGAATTCCTGGAGGTTTTATAAATATGTTAGCAATATCCTACAGGGATATTAACTTTCAATATAAGATATAAAAGATGTACTATGTGTATGGAGATTGGTGATGGGATGTAGAGCATTCACCTCTAGCTTGTCAGGTCAAATCCAACCCACACAGACAGGCGGTCTTTCTGAAGTTGAGGTCAGAGTTGGTGGGTCAACTACAGTTCTTTTCTAACTCACACAACTTCAGTGATTGTTACCTAGGCTTTATGCCATGAACAGTTTTTTTACAGCATTATGTGATTCTCTTGAAACAGGTTGCAAGAGTCTGTGCATTTTTTGTGATTGCATCGCCTGTTTTTCTACTTCTCCAGATAGTGAGATGCCTATTACCATTCATCATTACACTTCCAAACCAGAATCTTATTCTATTTAAAAGTTATAGATTTTGCTTAAAGAAACCTTACCCCTCTCCCAAGTTATTTAACAAATACCTATCCATTTTCCTAAATCTCAATTAAAAGATCCTCACTCTTGATCACATGACCATTACCTTCCCCAGGGCCTACTCACTCTTTACCTGTTTATAGACTTTTTATTTGCTGTTCTCTACTGTTATCCTGTAATTACCCCATTAGTGTTTGGAGGTTATTGTGGTCCCTGTGTTACTTTGCTGCTCGCTTTCACCATCATCACTTTATTAGCCAAGTTCAATATATTAATACAGAAAAAAGTCCAGCAATCCCATATAGGAATAAATTACTGTGTTATTGACCATCTCACTCATCGTGTTCAACAAAGTGTTACACATCTGTATCCCTAGATGATTGCATAACATGTCCCCCTTATTTCCTGTAATGTGCCTGGTTGGCTTTAGGATAATTCCCAGAGTGAGAGATATCTTCCTTATAAAGTGCAATACCAGACAGCCATCCTTGCTAATAACACCGAAGAATGTTTCAGTAACAATTCTCACTTCTGAAGTGATTACATACTAAATACTAGTGGAAAAATGGAGGACAGATAAACTCAGTTACCACCCTCTGTGCTGTTAGTCATCAATGGATTTAGCATTCAAGGGCTATGTTCCACAAACTATTACTGTGCTAATCACTCACATAAATGTAATACACAACAGTAAAAAATAAACATAAAAGCTGGTTTTGAGTTTATAATGATAAGCACTCAAGAATTAAATAACATCAAGATTAAAAATGTCTGCACCTAATTTGCATCCAAACTCTTCTTTGTGAAAATGCATTATCATACTGTCTTTAATTACATGGTGATACGGTGCTTCTTCTGCAAGACTTTCATTAAGTGGAAATCTGATAAGCTGAGGAATCTTGCTTGTTTAGCACACTTTCTTTAAGCAGAAAATCTCCACAAATAAAACAAACAAATTTTGGTAGTTTTCTATCATAAGTAGTTTAATTCTACAGAGGTTTTAAGTCCATGAAGATTTCAAGTGAAAGAAAGAAAACCAAAACATTAAAAATCAAGAGGAAACCCTTCTTCCCTGTGAGGGTGCCAGAGCACTGGGACAGGCTGCTCAGAGAGGTGGGGGAGTCTCCTTCCCTGGAGACTCTCGAAAGCCGCCTGGGCTCGTTCCTGTGTGATCTGCTCCAGGTGATCCTGCTCTGGCAGGGGGGTTGGACTAGATGATCTCTAGAGGTCTCTTCCAACCCCTAACACTCTGTGATCTGTGTGAATCTGTGACTAATTAAAGTCGTCTTGATACCAGTTCAGAAGAAGGAGTGGTTTCAGTGTGTTTCAGAAAGAAAATCCATTTACAGGTGAGCCTGGCAAACATAGTGTCTAGTTACTGAAAAGCTTATTTTTCTTGTAGAATGATACTTCTTCATAATTTTTCCCAGTACTTAAAACCATAAACAATACTTTTGAGTCAGGTTTGCTCTTCTGGTGCTCTTGAAACGGATGCCTGTTTCATATTTAAAGGGATACTATTTGCACTAAACCCCTGAAAGCTCAAATCAAGAGACTCCCACTCACTTCACAGACCCTTTTGAAAGTTTTTAAAGAGCTATATGCTAAGGTTATACCATGCTCATCAAGGACCATTTTCTTCCATACTGCAAGCAGGACAAGTTCTGTCAACTTTATTCAAGGCTGTGGTAGGAAACATAATCAGATTGTTGTAGCCTTTTACTATAAGTTCCCAATGTAGTATGGTCCGTTTGAGCAAGAAATTGTCTAGTTGTTCTATGTCTAAACTCATAACACCATCTTTTGCAGCTATTTGGTGATCTTTACTAGTATTGAAACAAATAGTTACCTGTTTTCCTTCAGAATCTGCTTCAGTGAGCTAACAGAAGGAAAAACATTCAGTTACATGGTCACACAGGATTCAGGGAATTACAGATATACTCAGGCACCTCTACTGCAATCTTAAGAAGATGCATATAAGCATGCATGTGCATTTAGGTCACCTTCCTTAGGAGTTAAACTGGGTCTTGGGAGAAGGTCCTTTTGTTAAAAAAAAAATATTTTTTATTTCAAGGAGATACTCTAGTGTGTTTTATTTGTTCAGTTGTTTACAGTCATCTGGCACAATTAGTGTTATACTTTAATAGAAAAATTACCATTTTCAAAAGTATGTTCTGAAACTCCGTGGACTTTTAGATGTCTTAACAATAAATTTAAAAATGCCATCATATATTCTGTTCTGTATTATTCTGTTCATTTTTATTCTGTATTAAAAATGGTGAAGATATTCCTTTGCTCAAAAAGGACAAAAGGTGAAGCTAAGCTCTCATTAGGAGTTATACCAAGGCTACAGATAAGCTGGTGGTGTTTGATGCTGAAAAATTCAAGTTTAAAACTTGCTGAATTATCTGAGTGTTCAGACAAGGAAAGCACCATTTTTTCACAATTACATGTATATTTATGTTAGAAATGGACATTTTAAAATGTGTTTAATGTTTCAGTTGGGTAAATAGGATAGATTTTTGTTATTTTATCAACAATGTGAATCAATATTGCATTTAAAGTATTAGTTCAAAACAAATGTTCCATTTTGACATCTAAAATTTTGTTTGAAGTGAAATATCAACATTTTACAGATTTTTGTATTGTGTCAAAGAAGTTTTTTTATATTATATAGAAGTATTTATATGAAAGTATTGTATATTCCAGAAATTTGTTTCAAAACAGCCTGGTTTTTGAGACATGAAGTTCTGACATATAAAGAAAATATTGTAACTTATTTCTAACCAAGATACAAGTCTTTTCTTGGTCATTTCTTTATAAATAAGTATCATGTCTTTTTTTTCAGATGTCTCAAATATAAGATAAATTTTAAGCAAAATTAATATATCAGTGAATTCATGCAAAGAAAATTCTTACTCTGCTGTTATGGTTTCTCATCTTCAACTGATGTGACAGTTGGTACATCATGGTGATGGTACTGAGCTGTCAGCATCAGATACTATATCAATACCTCTGGCATCAGGAAAACTGACAATTATTCTGACAGTTTCCACATGATCGTTATTCAGTCCACATCACTGATCAAGGAAATTTTCCCCCCTTGTTTGAAAAAACAAAAAAAAATGTTGAAGAAAGTGAAAGCTTTAAATGTTTGACAGCATTTCTTTTTCTTTTCATAAACTGTTTCCAGAACTACTTTCACTTATTGCTTGTCATTTATTGCTAGTGATATATGGGATTCTTCCACCAGGAAACAATCTGGTAGCACTACAAAAAAGGAACTTGTCCATGGGTTATTAGTGACACTGGGGCAAAAGATTGCTCAGTTACTTACACTTGAAGAAAAAAGAATCATTGCAGTTTAGTGAAATCAACTGCTGGTGTGGTAGGTTGACCTTGGCTGGATGCCTGGTGTCCACCAAACCATTCTATCACTCCCCTCCTCAGAAGGACTGGGGGGGGACAAAATAAGATAGAAAAAATATTGTGAGTCAAGATGAAGGTATTTTAATAAAGCAAAAGCAAAGGTTGTATGTGGAAGCAAAGGAAAATAAGATTTACTGTCTGCTTCCCATCAGCAGGCGATGTCCAGATACTTCCCATGAAGTAAGACTTCAGTATGTGTAGCAGTTGCTCTGGAAGACAAATGTCATAATAATGAAATCCCCTCTCACACACTTTCTCTCAGCTTTCATTGCTGAGCAGACATCATATGGTATGGAATATCCCTTTATTAAGTTTGGGTCAGCTGTCCTGGCAGTGTCGCCTCCCAAGATCTTGCCCACATGCAACCTACTGGTGAGGGAGGGTGGTGAATGTTGGAGTCACAGCCTTTATGCTGTGTAAACTGCTCAGTAGTAGCACTGGTGTGTTATCAACACCTTTCCAGCTGCCAATAAAAAGCACAGTGCTATGAAGGCTGCTTTGGGGAAAATTAACTCAGTCAGACGCTATACAAACACCACCCCTTATTTCATACCATTTGCGTTATGCTCTCAGATCCCACATAATTTAAAATACATGTATTGTCTAACCATCATATTGTAGTTAATTCTCATGATTAAAACTCCTTCTTACCAACACTTAAAACTCAAACGACATATTTTAACAGTCTTTATACCCAACATACAAATTAATACATCCTCATTAATGACTATTCATGTCCTTTAACAGATAGATATTACTCTCCCATTCCATGGGCTTCCTTCACTCCTCCAGATTTTCATAAGAACAAGCTATGACTTGAGCACCACTTGCCAAAATGGGTGCTCAGGACAGGTTAATCATAGAACGGTTAGGGTTGGAAGGGACCTTAAAGACCCTGCTGCCATGGGCAGGGACACCTTCCACTCCTACAGAACTGTACTTTTTGTCATGTTTTTAGATTTGATTGAGAAAAGGGATGTGCTTCATCATCTCCACTAGTATTGTATTGCAAGGCCAGCAGTGCTCGCCAAAGTTTCTTCAATTCACCTTGCAAACTCTTTAAAGATATTATAGATGTATAACCAACTCTAAGGGCAATTAGCAACCACAAGTGCAATTGCCCATGGAATCTGCATCTGGCAACCTCCTGAGTACTGGTGGTGGTGTGCCAATTCTACAAGACTGCCTTAGGCTAATGAATTTCAGGTTGTCTACAGTACCTGTGGGAGGAAATAAAAAAAATAAGAAGGGGATGTTTTTTGTTTGCTTGTTTGGTTTATATTTTTTTTTTGCTTTGGTTTTTGTTTGTTTGTTTTTCTTTTTTTTTTTTTTTTTTTTTTTTTAACTAGTAAATTAACTCTGAATGTCAAAAGGCAGTAATAAAGTTTAAACTTTAGAAGTCTGTTGAAGATTTGAGAATGGGACCTTAGTGCTTAGGTATGCAGCTGGAGTGGTTTCCTGTTTTCCAGGCACAAAGGTGTCAAAACCCATTAAATAGCTACAACAAAATGGATGTTATTGGCCATTGCACTGAAAGACTTGAGAACCCAAAATGCAGAGTTGGACTGTACAGGTGTCGTGGATGGATTTGCTGCTTCTGTTTCAGAGGTATGCAGATTTTGGGAATTTTATTCATCCCTTATCACCAAAGGTAGGAAGGAATTCTGGCTTGCTGTATGACCTGGAAAAACCCTTTGATTTAGGTTTATTTGCAGCATGTAGAAAGAGTATATAACTTGCTTGTTTTTTTGTTGATTTTTGGTCAACTCTCTTTAACACAATGGACATTTCCACTCAATTTGTGTGGTTCCTTCTTTCCAGACCTCAGTGATAGTTTGATGTTTGTTCTTGCAGAAGAGTTGAATAAATTTCTTCTTTTTCCACTCTTACTCTGTTCATTGAATAAAATATTAATAAGTCCATTGATCTTTATCCAGGCTGGTTTGTTTGACAACTGGAGAAGTCATTGCACAGCACAACTCTAGGTCATCCAGAAAAGAAAATAACAAAAGTGGCACAAAAGCAACATTGGAAGACATGTGGCTTGGAGACTTATATTTAATCAACTGGAGTTTGGTTAAGTAACGAGAGACTAAAATCAGGCCATTGTAAAGAGGAACAGTAGTTTAATCTTGATAATTGCTTGGTGCAAAAGTAATCATTAAAAGAGAACATTGTTCTTTGTGTTGCCATACAAAAGAATTTTGGTTTCCAAATCAACTGATCCTGCTGCATTAAAGTGGTGATGTCTCTGAACTATGCACAGTTTAAGGAGGGGATAAAGAACTTTTAATTCCTTCTAAGGATTAGTTACAGCTGTCAGCCTGGACAACCACTGTTCTGTGGCCTTCATTATTGGTGGATTCTATAACTGAGAAGAAGGACCAAAGATAATACATAAAATATTGCCATTCCAACTTAAATCCCACTGTGCATTTACTTAATTGCTGCAAAACTTTGTTATACTTCTGGCAACTGTGCTTTGCAGATGGTGAACTCATTGCTTTCACTTAGGGGGCAGAGGGCATAGAGATATAGCATATATCAGAGATATTTCTAACTGATTTAAACTATCTTAGTTTTTGTTTTCTGTTGCATTCAAGATGACCTGCTTGTGCACAATGGGTCAACAGTAATTTTTAAATTAATTCATTATTAACATTTAAATAGTTAAAAACTATTAAGTGTGTTAACCCAGAGAGCTCACCATTTTTCATCTTACATGACTATCTTGCTCTGACTTTAGCTTCAGTGTAATTTTTCCATCTCCTTTTCTTTTGTTTTGTTTCTACAGCAGGACAATTTTGTAGAGGCTTTCTACCGGCTTACTTCTTGAGGAAATATTGCTTCTACAGACAGTGTCAATAAATTAGATATAATGAAGGGTATAGCAACAATGATGCAGTGCCAAGACTTAATACAGACACTGTGGCTACTGTATATTAGCTATTTTTCACTCTCTTTATCTTACACATAAGAGGTTTAGAAAACTATGGACAAGCTCCTTCAGACTATAGAACATTGTTGCTGAATGAAGCCTAACACAAAATAACCTGAAAGCCTTTACAGTGTAATGGAATGGAGAACCACAGAAACAGTTTCTTCAGCAAGTAGGCCCATGTTTCTTTTTAAGGATCTTTTACCCTGTTGGGGTTCAGAGGGAGAAAAATTGGTGTGGGCTTTATTTTCTTTTAATTCTCATCACATATCATAAGCTCAGGAAAATGAGATAGACATCCAGCTGGTGTGGAAAGGCGAGAAGAAATAGTAAAGTGAATCTCTACTTGCTATCTAAGTATCATATAAGGCAGGTGAGATAATTATGGCGTGACATTTTAATGTTCAGATATAGAGTCACTCTGAATGTGTTGTCTTTTTTCTTGTACATGCCTGTTCTATGGTAAATGAAGAAAGCAGTATGGAATGAAACTTACTGTGACATTCCCATGAAATGTGAAATAGAATCATATTACTATTTATGGCTATTTCTCTATCACAGCTTGTTCCTTATCTTGTCTTTAACACAGGTATTTTAGGGTGTTCATGTCATACCCAGAAACAAATTTCTTCCTTTAATTTTTAATTATTTGTTAATCTTTAGGGTAGGCTTATTTTTGTGCATCCCTGAATAATCTACAGTGAGGATAAAACCAGGAAATGTTCTTGACCACTGGAAATGATCTTCTACATAGTTAAAGTCTTAGGGTGATCTAAGGAACATTTTTGGCTTTGGCAGCTACTACTTTCACAACCTTTCTTGGACAATATTAGGGAATCAGTGCAGACTAGAGATTGCTATCAATAAGCAGTTTGCATGTGACCACCATCTGTGGCAGGTTTAGAAAACTTGATATTATAAAGGTAGATGATTAAGTGCAAGCTCACCTCTGCTGCTGGAGAACAACCTCAAACATATTGACAGATTTAGCAGAATCAATAAAGTTGTTGAGACACTGCTCAGAGTCTCAAGAGAAAGGGTGGCTTGCATTCTTTTGTAACTTTATGAAGGTCTAAGAAATGGCTTTTATTGTTCACCTTGGAACCGACTTTTTCTGTAATTATATCTATGAACTTAAATGCAAGGAAAAAACTTCAGGAAGATACATTTGCTTAGCTGTTCTTGTATCAAGGTTTCATCATGTCAGTGTCATCATCTTCTCAGCGCAATATCTGTCAGAGTTAGAAGCTACAGGATTGACTTTGTGGGGAACTACTGGCAGACACCAATCACAGTGCACAACCCTATTGTAGCTCATGAATGAGTTCATTTTTACTATAGTTACTTAGAGCTATCAAAAAAGATAGTATTGACTCTGCTATGGCTCCCAGCCACATTCTTAATATGGAATCTAGCTTCTGTACCTGAATTTCATAGGAAGATCTCATCTAGCCTTTAGATTTTTTAAAATATTTATTTTAATGTGAAAGACATGATTGCTCATTATGTATTAACAACACAACAGGACTTACCAACCCTGTCTAATCATAAATGGGAATATTCTTTCTTGTTAGTGTAATAAATATGACAGAAAGTCTTTCTTGTTGCAGAGTAAATGTTTCTTCATATAAAAAGCTCTATAAGCTTGGAGACAGGAACAGTTCAATTGAGTTACCAGGGCTACCCTAATCCTGAAGCATCCTGCAGTTCATCTTGTTAAGGGCATTTCTGGCTATCTACACACATAGACAGAGAAGTCCAGAAAAGAGAACTCTGTCCCATTTTGAACAACGAATGAGTAGTTGTGGGTTTTCTTTGGTTTTTGGTTTTTGGTTTTTGGTTTTGTTTTTTTTTTTAATACAACACATTTCTTTACAAGACAAGGTGTTAATCTCCATGATCTTTGTGACAGACATATAATCTAAAAATCTTCTGTAGTATCAGAGATCATTCAATCCTATTTACTCTTGCACGTGATCAGGATTGCTTTTGACTCACATTTAGCTATATGAAAACCAGTAAGGACTTCAGCAAGCTACTTCAGCTGTTAAATTGTTGGGCTATTACTGCAGTTTAAAAAAAAGTTTGGAAGTTTTAACACGAGTTGTGTCATGGAGAAGATCATAATTTTCCACTGAGTAGAGGTAGAGATCAGGTTATAAACATCTGTTAAGCTAGTGTACCTTGCTCAGCATCATAGTTTTTAAGCATAGCTACAGATATGAATGTAGCTGCCTTTTCTGTTCACTTTAATTGATTTTTGTTTTGGACGATTATGAAGAATGCATAGTTTTCACAGAAGCCTGAGACAAACAGATGATCAATGTATAGATCAGCAAAAATGCTGATTAGCACATGAGGCATTCCTAGATGTTGCTGTAGTAAGTTCTGGAGTCTAAAGAATGATCTCAATGTCTTTGTAATGTGTGCAATGTAATAGTTGATTGATTGGCATCCCAAATGGGATACAGCAAAGATATGACATAGACTGCTTTATCAGTTAGATGATTCAGATTTCATGTTTAAAAATTAAATGTGAACTCATTACATTGCAGTTAAAGTTGGAAAAATGACAGTAAAAGAACACCATGGGGATACATGTTCACAGTTTCTCAGTTATTTCACATGAGATCTGTTCCCTTTTTCCTAATTGCTAGTTCTACTGAACATCCCACTGAGATATGAAATTCAGGCTCTTTCACCAGAAATATAGAAATCATGCACCTAGAAAGTACTTAAACATGCATGAAAGAGGAGCCTGTATATTTTACCAGTGTATATCCTTACTAACAAAAAATGGTAGCTGTATAGACATATTTAGCAATAAAAAAATGCAGTAATGGATATCATAATAGCTAAACATACTTGGAAATTGTCTTTGCTGAAACTCTGTCAACTGCAAAATTATCACAGCTACAGAGCCTTTTCTCCAGCGTAGTTTACGGAGCAGTTAGGTTTCCATTTAGTGATTACTTACATGGTCCTTTCACTAGGCTCAACACAGCTTCTGCTGGGGTTGGTGGCGGACCTGAGTAGAGAGATGTCTGCAACACACAATGAAGCATGGGAAAAATGTCATCAAGCTACCATCAACTAATTAAGCTGTCAAATACAGTGTATTACAGTGCTCTGCAAATAACCCTGCCACCTTAGCATAGTCTGCCCTCCTCTTCCCCCTCTCTGTGTTTGCTCTTTCCCCTTCCCCAACCTCATAAGAGAGTCGCTATTGAAATAGTAACCAGAAGAGCAGCAAACCTACCTTTTCTTTACTCTGGACAAGTTGGACCATTGCATCTTTATTATTCTGACTGTTGCTCTAAACAATTGCCTATTTTGCCCATGGGTTTATGTAAATGTTAATAAGCTCTGCCAAGATGGTACCAGAAAAGCTTTTAGACAACCAGCTTTGAAGTCCTTCCTTTGTCCTCCCTGACACTTTTGGTTGGTACAGCACATACTTTGTACACCTGCTGAAGCAGAATATACTTGTGCTGTGGTAGAGAGAAGCAGTTCAAAATAATTTATTCTTGCTCTTATGTGATCTTGAGAAATTAATAGGAAGCAGCTGTACAAAAAATACAATTATGGGGTTTGGTTCCTCTCTTCTCCTAGCCTGTCATCCTCTTCCCACTTGTATGATAAAACTTCATATATTCAAAGGTAAGAAGAATATTCACTAGGAGGAGACTCTATTTATTCTTTTAAGCTTAAAACTATCCTGTACCTAAGGATATATTTATGGCATAAAATACCATAGTTTTGTCAGTGTCCCACAAAAACTGCTATTATGCTCTTCCCAGGAAGAACAAAGAACTGAGGTTTTTTTTGTAATGAAATATTTTGAATTCCTAGACTTACAAAGTATCATGATTCTAGCTCAGTCTGTAGGAAACGGATTGTGGGAGGAAGATTCACTACCTACTTTGCCAAGCTGCAGATTTTCTTTGGTGACAGAAAAGATCTTTGACGTACCTACTGATGGTGATTTTTCTCTGAAACCTCTGAAATGAAACGTGATTCTCACATTTCTCTCTTTATCTTTCTGTATAATCCTGTTCCAATCGTGAGTACTGGATAGACTGTCTTACTTCTGGCTGGATCAGTTTTGAACCACGACTTACTCTGGCATGGTGTCTAGTCTGAGAGAAAAATTCCCTCTAGGATTTTTAATAAAATAGTCATTTATTCTCCATGTATGTTCCTACTCCTTATTTTGCCCATAATTTCTATTCTGATGTGTGCACTTTCTGCTTGCTACTTGTGTATTGAAGTAGCTCACATTTTGTGATATTTTTATATGCAGGAATTTTATAGGAGAAAGAGAAATAGGGAACTAGAGGCTGATCCATAATTTCACGTTGTTTGAAAGCCAGTTCTTTCCTGCTTAATAGCAAGCAGATGGTTAACTTCCCTTTTACCATTTTATTTTCTCATGCATGGTTATGTCCTACCATACATTATAAGGCAATAGCCGGATGTTTATTTCCTCTGCAGAACAGAAGGACAGAGTGGATATTTGTGTGTGGCATCTTCCTTTAATATCATCTGACTTCTTTCTAATTTTATACCATTTGATTATTTTTAATTAGTTTATCTGCATTTAATTGCCAGTTCTGCTATGTTTCACTGCTCTGTGAACACCGACCCAAGTCTTATGAAACCAGTGGTGAAATGATTCTTAACTTTAATAATGTGCAAGGTCAAGACACTGTCAGTGTCTGTGATTAGAATATTTAATGTTTGATGAAATTCACTAAAGATATTCTCCATAGAGGTTTTCTCACCTACAGTTTCTTACTATGTTTTGTAGCCTTTTAGGCAGCAAAACTAGCTAGCTTATTTTGAAAAATGGTGATCCTATGTGAATGTTGATGACTGCAACATCTACCTTACTGAGGACATCACAAAACTCTTGACATTTTTGTTTAGGAGCCCACATAAAGGTCTTTGGAAAATTTTACTGCTGTTTAAAGTAATGTGTTTTGCTAACTGGTCTCATAGCTGGCCTAAATTTATGTATTTATTAAAATTTTTATTATTGTTATTGTTATATGATAAACCTCTGGAAAACACCATGTCAGCTATAGGTAGACATCTTACCTCTTGCTATGTTTTCACCTTCACTTTCTTGTCCTGGCTCAGAGTTTTCTTAGGTTTCATGCAGGAAGTTTTATTGTCTGTATCTCTACTTAAGAATAGGTGAACCATTATTTACAATTTCTGTGATAATTTCTGATTCTAATTACTAAAGAAGACATGCATTATAAAGAAGAAAAGACTCAGAAGAGTAAATTGATATAAGCACCGCTGCCCATCTCTAAGCCCCATTACGGGTGCTCTTTCAGTGTTCAAACTTAACATGCTGATAACCTTCTGACTTTTCACAATTTTCTTTCGTTGTCCTCACAATACCATGGAATCTCTTTGCCCTTAATGTGAATTGCTGATGGTATTACCTTCTCTCTGCTCGCTGTCTGCACCTTGTATCTGTTTTATAGTGTCCGAAATGAGTTGTCTTTTTTACCAGCCTAACATCTTGCTGTTTTCTGGGTTTACCAAAAACACATTAAGATCTGCTTAGAACATTAAAGTTACTGTGGTTTCTGTCTGACTGCAAGAAAGCTGGAAGACAGTACAGAATTTTTAAACACTCATCTATGATATACCAAAACTTCTTATGTATTCATTCTACGCCATTTTCTAATCAGGCAAAGGTGGAAATTCTTCATGGAGACATTAATTAGCGAAGGTTTACTAAATTATTGTCAGGTGTTTAAGCAAATAAACAATGCTTTTTCTGATTGCCATTGTTTTGTCAGGGAAGAATTAATTCTACTTATATACAGCAAAACTAAAATATTGCTAGGATTGTGTTCAAACTTTTTGGACTAATTTTTGCTTAAGTATAGACCAATAAAGATAATCTAGCCAGCAAATCCGTTTTATAACATTACATGTCTGTATGGAAACAGCATGATTACTAGATCTGTGCTCAAAACAGATAATGCCAAGAAATGATAATTTGTTGGAGAATTTATTTAAATTGAACATACATTTTGTTATACTGAAGACTGATTAAACTAATAATGGATTTTTTCAGTCCTTTGCAGGATATTTAAAGGGATGAACCCCCAGCAATATTAGTCATAATTACATGCATAAATCCTCTCAGTACTGAATTAGCCTTTCATGAAAGTAAAGCAGTTTGGTTTAATTTAGTTTAGGAATGTGTCTATGATAGTGGTTTGAGAGAATTGTTCCCTGAATGTTATCACACAAAAATTATGGATCATTTGAAGGTATTGATAAGAAAATCTGTCAGCTTTCATGTTACAAATCCACAACATTAAATTTTACATTATCAGGAAGAATATTTCTACCAAAATTCAAACAATTATGGATTATGGCTTTTGTTTTGCTTTACAGAAGTGTCTCTATTTTTCAGAATCTCTGCTATTATACATTTTTTAAACCATTATGTGACAAGTAATTGTTTTTATAACATCAGATTTCTACAGGAAATGATAGTTCTACTTTAACTGAGAGAGATTTTTCAATACAAAAGAAGAAAGACTGACATTTTAATAACAAACAATAACAATGTCAATTATAGGGGTGCAATAAAAAAAGTATATGGTACTATAATTATTTAAATGGTCAACATGCTTACCAAACATCTATTAAACTGTTATTTTTTACATAGAAAACTGAAGCAAAAAATGGTATTTAACAGACCATGACTAGCAAATGTTGATTCTTAATGGCAGTCATATGTAGATTATTTTTTATATAATTTATCAATTCTTCATGCTATAAAGCACATTCCACAGATCTCTTACATGTAACAGAAAATGTTTAGGTAATCAGGGTAGGGTGAAAGATCTAGGATGTTCTGCATCATCCAGCACGCAAAGCGCTTGCATGTGGGCAGTTGAAAAAATTCAGAACAAGAACTTAAGACTCTTTATTATTCTAAATTCCTTCCTACTCTGTACCTCACACACAAAGTATTAAACGCTGATATTTAAATGTCTTCACTCTGACTTAACAAGATGGAATTAACAAGGAAGACCCACAGTTCATGTTTTGCAAATGAAGATGTCTACAAATGGGGTCTGTCTGCACAGCATGTCATAGAAAGTCTTGAGCACCTTGTGATTGTGCTCTCAGATGAACTAAAGCTGCAGAGCCAAGTCTACATGCTCCAAGATCCTTGTATGTCCTGATCACTGCAGAATTGACTAGCAGAGAACCAGTGCCATACTAGCTCCAGGTTGTTCAGTAGAAAATGGATCATAGCCAAGTCATAACATGTGCACCCAGACTTGCCTACTGAATTATAGTGCCCATGGCAAGATTAATTTTGCAGGGGGAACATATATTTTCTTACAGCTTTTTTTTTTTTTTTTTTAAATGTGAACTATGTTAATAGATTTAGTTATAAAGGCAGCAATGAATAGTGAGGAATCCAGCATGTTTTACATGATAAACTCTTTGTGCTGAGGCAATATTGAAATACATATTTCTATGATGCCTAGTATCATATAATAAAGCCAGCTTGGGCCAGATCCATGGGAAATAACACATTATTAATGAAATTTAATTCAATATTAATGTTTGCTGCATTTAAGAGTAACAGCCATTTCCCTTACAGAAGTTTATAACTTTGTGTTGTGCTTGAGTACAGTAATATGTTTCTATGATCCTGAAAAAGCCAGAACAACAGTTGGTATATATCTGCATGAACACAAACACTGAAGCTTACTTTGAAATTCTATAGTTTTTATAGAAAAAGTCAGTTAATAGCTGACTAACTTGGTTGCACATGCATAAAAGAACAATCAAGACTTTTGTCCAATGCAGGGTGATGACTTTCAGCAACATGGCATAGAAAGACTTCTTCATTAAAGGAAGACCAGATGACTTTCTAAGTCACAAGGAAGAGCGAGGCATATATTACTCAATATTTTCTTTTCCTGAAAACCCTGTTAAAGAGTGCAACAGTCAACCAGGTACATAATCCAGGTAAATGTACAGCAGGCTTCAAAGGTAGCAGGTTTTCAAGATACCATGTAAGTTGGTTTTAGAAGAAAATCCTCTGGACAGAAACAGTTTTTGCAAAAAATTGGCCTGAAGGAAATCACCTGCTGTTTCTTTACTCATCTGTAAAATATTGACCATGAATTCCATTACTCTAGACACTATCTCCCTATTTGTGAAAATTTCAAATGAAACTGTGAAGTCTAATTCTCGAATATTTGAAAGCCCACAGTTGGACACAAGGTACTATGGCTGTGTATGCAGCTCTGGGGTACTAGTATATGAAAAAACGGACAGATAAATACCCATATTCTGAAGTCTTGAACTGATTATTAAAACACAAGATAGATCACTTTTTATTTCTGAGTCAAATAAATATCATAGAATCATGAAATCATAGAATCATAGAATGGTTTGGGTTGGAAGGGACCTTAAAACCCATCCAGTTCCACCCCCCTGCCATGGGCAGGGACACCCTCCACTAGACTAGGTTGCTCAAAGCCTCATCCAGCCTGACCTGGAACACTGCCATGTATGGGGCACCCACAACTTCTCTGGGCAACCTCTTCCAGTGCTTCACCACCCTCCTATCTGTATACACATGTGTATTTGTATGTCTGTATTTATAGACATGTATGTGTTTATACAACTTCAGTCTGAATATAATAAAGTCTTACACAGTAACTTGTGATTAACCAGACCATATCCTTCCTCTTTTCTCAAGGTAGCTTAAGAGTTTGATTCTGGTATTCATACTTCTGATCAAGAAGCTCTGAGCATACTTTCTACCTATCAGCTTGAAAACTCCAAATACATATCTGGTAGTTACATTGGGACTGTAGCAGCTCACAGCCAAATGACTATCCCAGCAAGCAAGGAAACACATTTGAATAGAGGAGTACAATGTTAACCGCAGCAATATTTAGAAGAAAATGTTGGAAATTGTTGAGGGGTTATATCAGATAATATATGAATAGAGGAATCAAGATACACTTGGTGAGCTGTTGTGTTATTTGACATTTGTAGACAGAAAATATATGTAATGACAGAAAGTTAAAGCTCTGAACATAGGAACTGGAGTAGACAAACTAACTGTGTTAATGGGATTGGTGTCGTGTGTCTGTGTCTATACAAATGATCTGGAGGTGACAAGACAGTGTGTGTTAGCAGTGGGGTGCCATTCCTCTTGTCTTTCCTGCTTGTCCTTTCCTTCACTCTGCTGATTATATTTGGTTCATGTTATTTGCCATATAAGCTATAAATACTTCATTGCCACTACAATCTTTGTATGGCATCTCTGTCCCTGACATCTCAGTCCTCCCTGTGTCTGCAAATGCCACTGAATACAGACAAAAGCAATTTTTGCAATACTGACCATATTTATTTATTTTCATTCTTTCAGGTATGGAACAAACCAATCTGTTCAGCTCATTATTGTTTTCTGTTGGCTTTTTGTGTGCAAATATGGCCTACCTCATTCAAAGCACAACCTGAAAGGTGATTCTTTTATGGAAAGTTATTAGCATTGGCTATTTTTCCATATGATGCCATGTGAAAATTTGCTCCAAGGAAAGGAGCATATATTATCTTTGTTGTGAGCTGGGATATATACTTTTCACAAACAGATGTTAAAGTTTATACTTATAAGAATGAGAATAGTCTGAAGACATCTGTCCTCTCTCTTATTCTGTAAATGTGAATGATAATTGACATTTTTTGGGATAAGGGACTTCATCGAGTAAAAAAAAATTTCCTCTATTCTTTTTTGTAAGTCAGAAATAATTTGTTTAAATAGGAATCTAGTACTTTTCACATCTAAGATGGATAAATTTAGTGACAACTTCAGAGTGTCGTATACGTGTATGTTCATCTACAAAGGGATCTGGAAATACTGGAAATTATTTGACTAACCTTGTTTCCAGGAGATGACATAGAAGGAGACCCACGTCTTCCGTCCTACCCATTCATCTTACCATGTATTCCTTCCTTGTTTTTTTCACTCTTGTGACACTTAAAAAGTATCCCTTTTATATTCAGCTTGTTCTCCTGCTTTGAGAGTGTATCAAGTTTTACGCAGTTTCAGTGACGTTCTCGGTATGGTGAGGTTCTCTAGAATTCTATTCCACCTGCCATAAAATTTATTGGTGATTAATGAGCACAAAGGAAAAGAAAAATTACTAATCCAGGCTGCTGATGTTATCAGATGAGCTGTCTTAAATTCTCAATGTATCTGGATGCTTAGAAGAGACAGGAAGAGGGAAAAGGTATGATTCTAATTTTTGCCACAAAGTGACTCATTCAAAGAATGGTTCACTCAAGCATATTCAGTGAAAAACATTACCCAGAAATGCTTGAATTTACTTGAGGATTTTGAAAAATTAATTACAGTGCCATTCACTGCATAAAACCAAAACAACAACATATCTACATGAGAGAGGTAATACTTTAACTTAATACAACTTATATTAAAAATACTCAAGATTTTCTAGTCCAGCGTCCTTACCATCTGCGAATTCATATATACCAGATGTTTGCACTTAATATATCACGTTATGCACAGGATTTGCTGTGGCAGAGAACTGTGCTTCATTGATTTTTTTAAAAAATTTGTTAGTAACAAAGCTGTAGACTTTAAACCATTTTTGAAATTTTACTTAATCACTAAAGTATAAACACTAAGTGGTTCACAATTTAAATTATTCACCATAACAGCCATGTTGGAAAAGGTCATTACATTGAAACCTTACATTGACTGACAAAGTTCTGGTAGCAGGATGGTGATACTTTCAGGTAATTTTTATAGTACCTTGATAGTGCCTTCCTGGTTAGGGAATCCTTTTAGAGCTTTCTGAAAGGGACCTGCTGATATTCCGTGCAAGTATTGTGTGGAATAAGAATGTGAACATATGGCTGCGCCTGTTAAATTTCACTACAAGTCATCTGGAAGAGAAGACAACGTATGTTTGAGTAAACATAGAATTTGGTTGGCAGCCTAATGTCATTCCAAATCCTAGTCCGTCTGGTGTCTGGGAAGCAGAGAATAAGGAACATCCCTTGCACTCCAGAGAACACCTTCACCACATAGTGAAGAATTATGCTCTGTATGTAGCTCCAGATTGGTGAAAGACAGCTTGTTTGACATTCAGGGGGATGAAATAGCACCAGGAAGAGCTTTCTTGAGCTGCTTTCATCTTTACCAGCTTGCAGTGTCATCATGTATTTCTGGCAAATAGAATTTGCATCAGTTCAGTTGACAGGTCGTCATGAATTTTAATATCCAAGCTCCATATTCATGTTAGTAGCATTAATGTTCCCTGATGCCTTTTTATTCTGAGGAAGGATATGAATATTTCAGAAATTATTTTCCCTATGTTTGTTCATGCATGTTTCTGTATGTATTTGCTGATGTACACATGTAATATTGCTGATACATCAAATTTTTACCAAAGTTTAAAATTATTTTTGTCATAACAAAGTGAAGTGGAGACACAAATTTGGGTGTCCAAAAGGACAGTGTCTCCTAGTTTTTTTTAAAGGACTTGCTTTTTTCCTAGTGTGGAAGAGATCAAATATTTTGTGGATACACATACTGTGTTATATTTGATTCAGATTACATATCTGGGGAGTGATCCTCAACTGTGAGGAAATGGCAAAGCTCCAGTGAAGCAGAGAGAATGATCTTGGCCAAACACATACAGAGAATGCATCCTTTTCAAGAGGAAATGATTTATACAGAGGCAGCAAAATACACAAACTCGTGAAAGTAAAAGTTGTTCTCAATAAACTTTGAGTATAGAAGCACTGTGAAAGATTAGACAAAACATCCATTTCAGGAATAGAAAATGCATTAAGAAGTACTTACTCTTTTCTTATATTATTTTGTGTTTAAGAAATCTGGCATATTTTAAGATTGGTAGAATTAAATCATGCTCACTTGTTCAAGTAACTTGATCATGAGGCTGCCAAAGCCACCTTCTAAGGTGTTTAAGTACCTTCTAAATAGACCGAAGAAAAAGAAATCCAAAACCAACACCACACTAACTTTGGGAGCTCACTATTCCAGTCCTTGTTTACTGAAGAAGAAGATAAGAGTTACTAATAAAGTCAATGTTATGTGCAAAGGGTGAGTATCAGCTGCTTACAATACTAAACAGAATGACACACGGTATCATAAAATCTCTTGAAAGTTGTATATTAGCGAATATTCAATAAAATGTAGAGCCAGACTCTAAGAAAAGAATTTATAGCTTGGTTGTTCAGCCACTCCCACCGTCAGTGAGACATTCAAGTTGCAGTTCCTGTGCCTTGGACTATCTGATCTATGCTTTTATATGATGATATCTAATACTCCTGTAAGCTCTCACAGGATTTGAAATCCAGTCAAAACTGAGGATGGCTTTTGGACCTCATGGTTATGCCCATACTCAAGTGCTGTGCAATAGACTGGTTATTATTATTCATATTATCATTACTACTCTTCTTAATCAAGATATTCTTTATGTTGAAAATTGTTTCAAAAACCTAAACTAGATAATTCCATTTGAAGTGGTATGTAATGCTTTATTTCAATCATCAATTAAAATGATGATTCACCAAACATGTTTTCAGATTCTTGTTTTGGTGAAAACAGTAATAAAAACTATTAAAATGTTGATTTGAGGTGACCTCTTTTTTTTATGTCACCTTGTCTGTTGCACTAAAAAATTCTGTATGTTAGAAGTAGGCATGGCTATAACAGTGGATCAAAGGAAGATATTGTCAGAGATAAAATAATGAAGAAACCCTACCATGAGTTAGAGAAGTTTTTAGGTAGATGAATGCTAAGATCAGGTCCAGGATGTTGTTATAAAACCAAGAAAACAGCTTAGAGACTTAAACAGAACCTAAAAATCAATTGCAAAGAATGAAATTGCATTTAGCTTTTATCCTGTATCTCAGAAGGGCTGAGCTTATTTTCTAATTAAAACCATAGGTAAATATTAAAAATAGTACGTCTACTGTGCATTTCTAGAAAGTGTATGGAATGCAGTGCTTCTTCATTCACTTCCACTTCTGAAAGAAAAGCAGAGATTTTTAATGAAATGGTTCACTAGACAAGAAGTATTCAGTGGCTGGAGAATGTGAAGAGTTGGGTCAAAATGGTTAAAAACTGGATGTTCCCCACCTGCCTAAGCCATGACCACTATAGCAGTAAGGCTTTCCCTTCCAGCCCTGGAGATGTTTTTGCAGGAAGCCTCTTGGGAGATGGACAGATGAGCATCCTGGACCTTTAAATGAACCTTGCCCTCAGACCTGGCTTGTCTAAGTAAAGCCTATGGAAACATAAAACAGTTGGAAAGGGTTTTTCATATTTAGCAGCTTGTTTTTTTTTTTGGTGGCAGAAATATCTTTGGAATGTATAAGTCTGAAATACGAATGTAAAGACAGAATTCTATTGTCCTTTCTATGCAATGTGAGTGACCTGGTTTCAGCTATCATTTTGCAGTATTCCTGCAAAAGAAATAAAGGTTACAAAACTGTGCTTCTTACAAAGATATTTAGATATTCAAATTAGAAGCTTAGTTGAAATATATTTATGAGTAATTTGTGATTATATCATATTTTCAATGAAAGCTGTGATACATTTCTAAGCTCTGAATATACAATCCTCTAGGAGGAAATAAAAGGGCAAAATCCATAGATATGCCTGTATGCTACTAACCTGGCTTTAAAATCTGAGCTGTGAACAAAAGAATTACTGAAAATTGTAGCTGAGGAAATAAAAAGATAAATATCTTTCCAAATAGGTTTTTACATTATGGTGGGTTGACCTTGAGTGGCTGCCAGGTGTACTAACACCCTTCCAGCTACAAATAAAAGGCACAGCACTAGGAGGCCTGCTATGGGGAAACTTAACTCCATCCCAAACAGATCCAATGCAGATGTAAAGAACATAAACTAACTTAGAGTTCAAACATTTCCAAGCTGTATGCCAAGCTATAGGCTTAATCCAAACATAAACTTTAAAAGTGACTTTTTCTCTGTTCTATTTTGTATTTTTCAGCTGTCCCATTTATTTAAGCCTTCTTAAAGCTGATGCATTGTGCCCAGCTACACAAACCCTTAATATAAACCCACTTAGAGCAAACATCTCAGTGATGTGATATATCTCTCAATGTGATTGCTTCTTATAGAAGTCTCCTATTTTACAATCAAAGGCTTAAAAAGAAGGTGTAATCTATTACAACCGTATGTCAGAAAATGTAGATAAAGTTCATTAAAAAAAGGTTTTGCTCTTCAAATTTTATAGTTTGCTTTAAGCCAGTACTTTTAAATATGCAGGCTTTCCCCATAATAGTTATTTTGTGAAAGAGAGGGCACTTCTTTGATACAAGAGGGTATAGCTGTGGGCTTTCATATTTTGCTAAGCTTCAACTATCATATAGTATACTAAAAACACATTTTTCCCACTTTAATCTTTATTCATGTTTTATCACGCTGTCAGTAATGGGAATCAAATGGAGATGGGTATTAATGTAATAGATATAAATCAATCCCTCCAAATCAAACTGCACATGAATTTCATGGGAGGTGGGGAACGATCAGTCAGTATGCATAGCAGTGGAATTCCTGGTTAGAAACAAAAATAAAAAAGAAGTACAAATGTAATGCACCAATAAATTTCCCACTATTTATTAATTAACAGCCTGTCAAATTCTGCAGAATATCCAGGGGAGACACTAAAATGAGGTACAGAGCAAAGATCCCATATCTACCACACAGCCTTTTGCTTGTTATTTAGCCACTGTCCCTCATTTATGGCAATATGTGAGTAGTCAGCAACTTTAGGCATTTATGTTACCATTCAGTTGAAATAAGGATCTTCCAAAACGATGGGCAAGATAAGAAGGTAATGACAGAAGGGAAAATGAAATAATGTCAGTACTATTATGAGCCTACCATTCCTGGTATGTCATGTATGACTTGGTACTCAGCAAAGGCAAAGATTAGATGTAATGAAGGAGTTTCATATTCCAATATGCACTATTAGTGATTTTTTAAGAACATTACAGTTAACAAAAATCAACCTTTTAGTTTTAAATTTTTAGGAGTAGATTTGGCTTCTGAGATGACTACCTCCTTCTGCTGTGGAGATACACTGGAAGAAATAAAGAACATAGAATCATAGAATGGTTTGGGTCAGAAGGGACCTTAAAGATCATCTTGTTCCAACCTCCCTGCCATGGGCTGGGACACCCTCCACTAGACCAGGTTGCTCAAAGTCTCATCCAGCTTGACCTTGAAGACAGCCAGGGATGGGGCACCCACAGCTTCTTTGGGCAACCTGTTCCAGTGTTTCACCACCCTCTCCGTGAAGAATTTCTTCCTAATATCTAATCTAAATCTCCCTGCTTTCAGTTTAAACCCATTACCCCTTGTCCTGTCACAACAGTCCCTTGTAAAAAGCCGCCTCCCCCAGCTTCCTTGTAGGCCCCCTTCAGGTACTGGAAGGCTGTGACAAGATCTCCCCAAAGCCTTCTCTTCTTCAGGCTGAACAAGTCTAATTGTCTCAGCCTGTTGCCATAGGAGAGGTGCTCCAGCCCTCTGATCATACTTTATCCACCAAGATTGTGACCCCATCGTAGAAGGCCACCATTTTCATCAGACATAATCTGCCCTTAGTGAAGTCATGTTGGCTGTCACCAATCACATCCTCATTTTCCTTAGCATGTATTCCAGGAGGATCTGCTCCATGATGTTGCCAGACACAGAGGTGAGACTAAATGGCCTGTAGTTCCCTGGATCCAACTTTTTTCCCTTTTTAAAGATGGGGGTTATGCTTCCCCTTTTCCAGTCACTGGGAACTTCACCAAACCACCACTTCTGGAATATGATGGACAGAGGTTTTGCAACCTCATCCGTTAGTTCTTTCAGGACCCGTGGATGTAGTTCATCCAGTCCCAGATGTGACAGTCATCTAGAAGAATTACCAGAAGGAGGATATAGGGAAGTGTAGGTATGTTGGTGTGACCTCAGTGGCAGGGAAGGTTATGGAACAGATCATCTTGAGTGCCATCGTGCAGAATGTGCAGAACAACCAGGTAATCCATCCCAGTCAGCAGGGGTTTATGAAAGGCAGGTCCTGCTTGACTAACCTGATCTTCTTCTAGGACAAGGCGGACCTACTTAGCGGATGAGGGAAAGGCTCTGGATGTTGTCAACCTAGACTTCAGCAAAGCTTTGATACCGTTTTCCTCAGCATTCTCCTGGACAAACTGGTTGTTCATAGTTTGGATGGGTGTACTCTTTGCTGGGTAAAAAAACTGGCTGGATGATCAGGCCTAATGGATTGTAGTAAAGGGAGTTGAATCCAGTTGGTGGCCAGTGACAAGTGGTTCAGTGACCAGGGTGACAAGTAACCCTCAGTGTCAGGTCCTGAACTTGGATCACAACATACAACACTACAGGCTTTGGGAGGAGTGACTGCAAAGCTGCCTGGTGGAAAAGAATCTGGAATGGTTGGATTGATAAATGGCTGAATATGCACCAGCAGCGTGCCCAGGTGGCCAAGAAGGCCAATGGCATCCTGGTCTGCAACAGGTACAGTGTGGCCAGCAGGACTAGGCAAGTGAATGTCTCCCTGTTCGGGGAACTGGTGAGGCCGCACTTAGAGTTCTGTGCTCAGTTTCGGGCCCCTCACTACAAGAAAGACATTGAGGTGCTGGAGCGTGTCCAGAGAAGAGCAACGGAGCTGGTGAAGGGTCTGGAGCACAAGTGCTGTGAGGAGGGGCTGAGGGAACTGGTGTTGTTTAGCCTGGAGAAGAGAAGGGTCACGGGAGACGTTATTGCTCTCTGCAACTACCTGAAAGGAGGTTGCAGAGGGGTGGGGGTTGATCCTTCCAATTATCAGCTGACAGGACAAGAAGAAAAGGCCTCAAGTTGCATCAGGGGAGGTTTAGTTTGTTCAGAGAGGTGGTTGAGTCACCATCCTTGGAGGTATTTAAGACAGAGGTGTAGATGTGGTGCTTAGGGACATGGTTTCATGGTGGACTTGGCAGTGTTAGATTAACAGTTGGACTTGATGGTCTTCCAGGTCTTTTCCAATATATATGTTCTATGATTCTACAATTCTTTGGGAACTTTTCTGGCATTGATTGAGAAGTTCTAATATATGTAAATTTTTGGGAGGTAGTACTACACAACTTCACAAATCAAATGTCTTAACCTTCCAGGTATCTTCTGTGCCTTCTGTACATTGCTGTAGCTTCTACATCTCCTTTATCTTTCACTTACCCTTTACTTTTCTATTCTTTACACTGCACACAGCTTCATACATATGCTCTAAATAAGCAACCAGCCAGAATACAGACCATTTAAAGGTCCTACTTTCTGTTCCCCAATCTTGCCCCCTGCAGAGTACCAAGAAACAGACATATATAGTATAGTAGGTAGGACATTGTTTTAAAACACAGCATAGCTGAATATTTTATTCATGCAGATCTCTAAACCACAGAATAATCATTTTAGTCCATTAAACACATAAATTTCTAAGAAATTAATTCTCACTGTTCAAAACCCTGATGATGTTTATGCAATAGGACATATACCTATGGTTACCAGGGTCATGAAAATAAATGAGTTATAATATAGAATCATGGTATTCTAAGAGTCTTCTTGTTTGAGAAGATTTTAATAATGCAAAGAGCAAAAGGAATGATTAATGACAAAGCTTCTAATAGAAATTTTAAATGTCTTACATTTTCAGTCAAATTAAATGAAATAATACAAAAAATGGGGTGTCATTTTTTATGGAGTGTGCCCAAATAATGTGTGTTTATCTGCTTTTTTTGGTGTGGTTTTATTTTTTTTTTTCTCTTTTTTAAATCTAAGAATTATCTGAATGTCTGAATGCATGTATTTCTGTGCTCTCTACTGAAGACATTTTTACCTGTCTTCCATTCTTCTACACTTAGGAAGAACTTAATTTATTAATTCATTTGCTGATCTGTTTTCTTCAGAAGATGAATGGTAAAACTGAGTACATGTAATTATTAATTACACACTGTTAAGAATTAAATTATATTTGTATAATTTTGTATCCATAAAATATTGGACATCTTTACAGTTATTAAAATGAACTTATGAAGATATTGATGAAAGTGTTTCTATTGATTATAAGAATATTTTTGATGTGAAGTTTGGATTCCAAAACACAAAAAGTGAAGGACTGCAAACTTACCTGTACTTCCATTTTATTACTCCTGTTGAGACCTGTTTTTTTTCCAAAATTGGATGGTCTTCCTTTCTTCTTTTGTTATCCATTCATTGATATTTTCCTTTTTTTTTTTTCCTTTTTTTTTTCCTTTTTTGTTTTTCTCTAAACAAATTCATAATAATGGAAAAATATATGCAAATGGAATAATATCTAAATTTCAAACCTTGCAATATTCTTTTTTTGCCATGAATTAAGCCCAAAGTTTTTTAAAACAAGCTTCTCAATCTTACAGGTTTTCCACATTTATTCTTGGGAAATGTGTTACGTTTTGCTTTCTTTTACTTTATGTTTCTTTTAATAAATTACTTTTTTTTTTTTTTTCTGAACTGACTTCTATTACAGGAATCCTGCTGTTGGATACAATCTTAGAAAAGAATAACAAGAGTTCAAGATGTGATAAAGAGCAGTTGCCTATAACAATTAAAATATCATTTTCACATGCTAATCATTTCATTTGCTCTCAAAATGTGAGTATTGTCCTGTGAAAAAAACTCATGAAACATTTTTCTTTTACAATTTATCTTTGAAAATTTGGGAAATTTAATTGATGCAACATTCTTATCTTTCTTCCTCATGAATCTAACTTTGCATTACCCTATATTATTTCCATTTTTCATTTACATTAGCCACTATGAGAATTATCTGACTCTGAACTAATGTCTGCTGATTAAATTGCTGCTATTTCCAATCATTTCCAACTTCAAAGGACTCCTTACAGCAGGAATAGATAGCTGTAGTTTATTTACCGGCAGAAAATTGGAATGCCCATCATCAGTGAAGGAGGATTTCTGTTCATTTCTGTATGAGTAAACAGGGAGTTGAGTACTTTATCATTTGTTAATGGGGTAGCACAAAAGCAGTACTAAGGAACTGAGTTGTTAAATAAGCCTATGGCAAATAAGAGCTCCACAGTGATAAATTCTATAATAATTTCCATCTACTGTAAACATATGTGTTACAAGCCTGAAGTTTATGAATAATGGCTTCATTTTGAAGGAATTAGAATTCTATGCCATTAACAACAGAAAGTCTGGATAATTATACTTTAGAATGAAATGTCTGGAAAGAGGCATTTCTGATTTTATGACAATTATGTTTATGATTAATGATAGAAATGACAACATGCAATATAAATACAAAACAGCAAAAATTACTGTATCAATCATGAATGACAGTTATAAAACTATAGGAAATCAGTAATAACAGGTAAAGAAGAGCTCAATGATCTTGTGTTGTTTCTCATTGGTATATCCTCATCTCTTTCTCTTATTTTTGAGATATAAGGCTTCCAGCTGCCTCATACCAGACTCTCAGTATGAAATTACTAGAGATGAATAGGTGCAAAATGGAGTTATATTTTGTAGGTCAGTCAAACACTTTGATTTATGGGAGCGCTAGTGCATTATCTTGATGTGGTCAGTGGTGTCATTCAAACACTACTGTAGAGCAACACAGCTTATTGTGTTTTATTAACAGAATAGTTATTAAAGTCAATTCTCTTTTCTCTAGGCTAATAAGTATTGGGATATCTTGAGTAATATAAAAATCCTTACAAAGTAGGTGAAACTGCTTTTGGAGTTGACCTGAAATTTCTTCTAGATTCGTCCACAGTCCCAGTTCCAGGAAGAACTGCTTGTTCATGCATTGCTTCATGTAAACTGTTTCTATGCTTGAACAGCACCTTGTAGCTGTGTCTGAACTAAAACAACCTCTTGGAGTATTGCAGTGGAAAGCCTCCTGAGCTGCACCATGAGGAGCTCACTGGCAGGGCTAGCAGGTCTGGAGCCATGTCACATATGATAAGTGATACCAGACCAGGTATGACTGAAAAATTCTTTCTTTGACAATAATCCATCCTCTTACACACTGTGCACCACATCATGAGAACTGAAGAGCAGTTATGTTCAGATGTGTGGTTTGTGCACTGCTTTCTCTTCCTCTGCCACCTCTGTAGATAATTACGGTGGAGGCAGACATCATTCTCTTCCCTCCTGTTTATACCTTCATTGACAGTGTGGGCTATTTGCAAACATGAATGGGTGCTGGGGTGAGTAGGCATGGGTCTATACAGCTGACTTCATCAGCATAACTAAAGCTAAACACACATACTTAGGTGATTGTAAATGGAGGAAACTGATGTTCCAATCCATCAGAAGTTTTAAAACTGAAGTTTTAAAATGTCTGAAGATGTCTTTTCAATCTTGTACCATCACAGATCTTTTCAAAATAGAGGTTCTTGACAGAATGTCTTTATCGAAATGTTTTTCACAGTAAAGTATCCTGGTGGTATTAATCATCTTAACATACTGCATTGATTTTATTTTTCTTTGTTTAACTGCTTGATGCCTTTTATTCATGACTTTACAGACAGACTGGGTGGTTCAGAGTGCCTGTGCAGGTACTGAGTATTGTGTGTCATGAAACAGGTAGAACTGTGATGGACTTGGTACCTCTTGCAGCAAAAGGTGTGTTTGTGCTTTTGCTGAAGGCTTTTCTGAACTATATCATCTATATCTCCTTGTATTTTGCTCTTGTTTTGAATCTATTCAGAAACCTATATATTATCAGTTCAGTATTGCTCTCCTAAATCTATGTATCTTTGTTAGTCAGTTTATCAACCCAAACATCTGAAGGAGAAGGAAATACCACAAGACGTCAGCCAAAGAACAAACGCTCTATGGAAAGCTGAAAGCTACCCATATTTTTTTCTTGATAATCTCCCGATAAATATATGTAATATATGCATGTGCATTTCATTACGCCGTACCTAAAAGCGGAAAATAAGATTAAATTTTTAAATTTCTCCTCTCTCTTCTGGAATTTATTAATGACATTCCATATTTTTGACAAAATGTTTTGCAGGCAGCTTTAATAAATGAAGCCTGGGCTGTACAGAACTATCCCCTAACATCCCTTGAGTAGGGTCTAGTCCTTTACTTCACTGTTTATAACTCTTCCTTTCCCTGAGATGCCTTCCAATCAGCATATTCTTTGATTCATTACGTCCCTGCAAAAATCTCTGTCCCTTCTTCTGCCCTCCCACCGCCACCTGAGCAAGTGGCATCATGCATTTTGTCTATACACACGTTAATTTGTTGGTTGGCCTCTCAAACAGCATAGATGACTCTTACATTTATACCACAATTTTGAAAACATACTGTAGGCTAATACAGGATTTACTTCTTTTGCACTCTTCAGGACTCCCAGCTGCAGATTTTTATGAAAATTATGAAAACAGTATTTTTGATGCCTTAACCAACATCTTTGCAAAAATGCCAATGGTCAGTCAGCTTGTGAAGCGGGGAACAGGCAAACAACAGAGGGCACATGAACTATGAAAATGAAAGTATTCTGCACATGGGATTAAGTTATCTTCTACATTTATAATTTCTGACATTGTCGGGAGTGGCCTCAATTCCAACGTAGCCTTTTGTTTTCAAAAAACCAGCTAAGAAGATTGATTGCAGTAACGAAAAGGGCAAGCCCTCATAGGCAATCAGTAAAAGTCTGTAATTCAGGGAAGGTTTCTGCATTCAGAAGATGTTCAATAAACAATGGATAGCCTTAAGTGCCTACACTGCCACTGGGCACTGTAATAACTATTCACAAACATTTTGTAATTATTTTCTCTGTGAGAGTCCTGGCTTGTTCTATTTGTCAGTCACAACACCTTTTGTAACACCTATCACTCTCAGATCTCTGTACTCAGCTAGCCAGGAATGTATTCTTTGCCTGTGGGCTTTACCTTCAATCATATATTGAAAAATGGCTGCTCCTTCCATGAATACCCACATTCTGTTGTGCAAGAATGAATACAGGTTTCTGCTATTTGCCTTGAAACCATTCCCCTTTGTTCAAGCCACAGAGATGCAAAACCAACATTGTCATTACTTTGCATGCAGTACTGCCCCACTGTGTTTCAATTAAGCTTATCAGAAATAAAATAAAGAAAAGAAACAGTGTGGTGCCTAATGAGGCCATGTCTAAGAACCTAAATAAATAACTTGCTTAAAAAAACCCTTTAAAGGTAAATTGTACTCCTTGCTGTAAAAAGGAAATCCTTTAATATTTTAATATATTTATAAAACATCTTTTCTGCAAAACCAGGGATTCTGGTTGACACAAATGTGGTGATGGGAAGAAGAGATCGAACCTCAAATCAGGAGACATGAGAGATGGTCAAAAGATCACCACAAAGCCAGACTATGTACCCTTGTTTTCACTTCAGTGAAAAAGTAAACCTACATGGCCATAGTCATTGTCTGCTGGAAACTTATGTGAGTCCTTATTAAATTCTGCATATGGTAGTTTTACTAGTAGGAATTTCTGTTAACAGTTTTGGCTGTGTTTTCACACACACTAAATGATGCAACTGGTTTATATAATATACTATACTATGCAATTGATTTTTTTTCTATTTAAATATTTTACCAATTACTGAGCTTGTTTTAAATATGTACTACACTTAAGTAATGATTTGAGGCTCGTTTTGTTTTACTAAGCAGCATCTTCTGTAGCTTGCTGTCATATAAAAACAAGACAAAAATTCTTTACTACAGTCTTTTATGCATACTGTAAATTTTAATACTCACTTTGGAGATATTTGTTTCTTGGATACATCATCAAAAGACTTTCAAGTTAATAGAGTTTAATAAAGAATGACTAGCTTCAAAAAAAAAAGTGAGCTGATGGAAATGACTGGTTATATGGTCTTACAAAAGAATATTTGCTATATAGCAGAAAATGTTTTTCTTTATCCCCATAACTTTAGGACTTAGGGTTGTGGTCCTCCATGCAATTTCCCTAGACCCCTCTCTCTCTCCATTCTTTAACCAAAAATGTTTCATAGAGACAGCTCCAGCTGTCACATGATAAACATTTTTTTTCATGAACAAATAATGAACAAGAAACAAACTATCAAGGAGAAAATCCCAAGGAGCCCACTTTGATGGAGATAAAATTGTGATTTTTTTGTGTACAATTCTATTTAGTATTCATTACGGTCTGGAAAGTACTTGTACATAATTAGAAAAGCCCAATAGACTAGAAATGCAGTGAGAATATATAATCAGGACCTTGTGACAATTGTAGTGTGAAAAACATTCCCAAATAAATGTAAACATTTCAGATGCTATCTTTTGCAGAATTTTATGTATAAGGTAAAAAAAAAGGTTTAGAATATATGATGATGTTTAGAAGAAATACATTACCACAGAATACAGGCTTGTGAGATGCTATGGAAATTGTAGCTAAATTCTATCTTCAGATACGTGGTTTCTGCTGAAATCTAGTAGTACTGTATGTATGATACAAAGTATAAGATTGGCATTAATTTTTTAAAAACTTCATGTCTCCTCACATGTGTCTCTACATGCATTTGACTGTACCTAACATATTATATTTTATGTGTATGTATATTTATACACATACAGGGATATATATTTTTGTTGTGTGTAAGTATTTAAAAGGTAGCAAAACAACAACAAAAAAGTGCTGGTTATTCTGTACTGAATCTATTTGTATCTATTTCTGGCTATATCCTGTCTTTTTATTTCTAGTTCTCTGTATTCACTAATTTACAGAGAGGGAGAGTCCACCCCTGGTCCAACCCCCCAGCCATATACTAAACATGATGTTTTATGAAGTGAAATACTCCCTTGGCCAGTCCAGACCAGCCATCCTAATTGTGTTGCCTCCCAGCTTCTCATAGCAAAGAAGTTCAGAACACAGGACCAATGAACGCTCCTTAGCAACAACTAAAAACACCAGTGCTATCAATACTATTCTCAGCCTCTTACTAGCCACTGTGAAGAAAACCAGCGCTCTCCGAACCCAAACCAGCAGAACTTGTGAGAACACACACAAGCAGATTATGGTGAGATATCTAGCCTGTGGACTATAGAACTTTTCAGCATCTGCAAGTGTGCATTCTTGTCATACAACCTAATCAGAGGTTCCCAAAGAACGCTTGCCATGCAATAAATCGGACTTTGGGCTTTCCTGGGGTATCTTGCTCATGCAGTCACACATGAAAACTGTGAACTCTTTATGGTATGGAGCTTCTGCTTGCTCTAATTTTTTTCCATATTTAACAGGAACTTAGTCCAGTTGGACCCCTCGATGTCACTGTCTAGCTATGGCTAGTGTAGCAATAATCAGACTCACTGTCATTTAGAGAGGGTTAGCATGTTCATGTAGTAATGGCCAGCTTGAACCAGTAGTTTGGATAAGGCCATGTCACTTTGAAGGAGGCTTTGCTAAAGTGTAAGCAGTTTCTAAGCTAGAAAATGGTGCATGACCTGTTTCCTTTGTTAGTATAAGTTTAACCTCTAATGATGCTGCAACACTAGTAATAATTATGTAGGCCAAATACCCAATAACTTTTATTTCTCTGTCTGTATGCAACATGGAAACCTGTGTATCCCATAAATTTTCAAATCCCCCAAATTCCCAGAAATTGAAAGAACCACTGAGAACACTATTCATTTGAAGGAAAATGAGAATATTTGGACAATAATTCTGGAACAGTCTCTAGATCAAACAATTAGTTCCGAATTACATTTGAACATTGGTTCATAATCTACCATTGCAGCAACAGGTCATTCTCAGTTCTGTGGAACCTCCTTATGGTAACAGCAGAGAGAGGGACTGGGGGGAATGGGAATGGAGGCTGATGAAATTCACAGAATCTAGCATAGAAATAATTATGATTGTGACTTAGGGAAAAGGAGAAAGTTACAAATTACGAGAGAGAATGGCAAGTGTAAATGGAAAGTGAGCATTATAAACTTAGTGTATACCATTAATGTCTGATTTATAGGTAGATGATTGTAGCTTGTCTGAGCTGAGTGCCAAGTCCTCCCTAGATGGTATTTGAGAGCCAAATACTTGATTGCTTTATGTAAGAATACAGAAAAATAATTTAATGTATGCTGCTTTCTGCCGGAGAGGCCCTTAGTACCTCATTCCAGTGTTGCAGGCTTTTGAAAGAACAAAACACTGATATATGTAAAAAAATCGATCAGCTACCAGAAGAATGTGCCACTGGGTTCCGCTGTAATGGCTAGCTTAGACAGACTATATTGCACGACACATGCCTGAACCACCTCCGAGTAGCTGAGAAAGTCACTCATCCACTCGGACAGTGGATGCATCTCATAAACCAAATGCATCTCACAAACCAAAAATATATCCCCTGTCTTCATTGTTACCATAATCCGGGTTTGAAGTCATGAGGAGTAGTCTCCCAGGAAGAAAGGGACCTGCTGTGATCCCAGATCAGGCTTTCTTGACTTTGTCATGAGTGACTTCAAGAAGAGGAAGCCCTTGAGAGAAAGCTCTTCTGAACCCACCTAGAGATGTGCAGAGCTGTCCACTGTCATACTAGCACCATACTTGGGTGCAGCTGGAGAGTGCTAGCTGTGGAAAATAGTCTGCTGCTGTGCCTGAGACTATGCTTACAGATTTGTTGCCTTCATGGAAAACAAGGCCAGATCTGAAGCAGCTTCAGGGTGCCCTATGAGAGACTATATGGAGATATTTCAGTACTATAATGCATCTCCTGTTATAAACCTGTTGCTGCTCATAGAGTATTCTCTATCTTCTATATCTTGGGTCGCAGCAATCCCAAGCACAAGCACAGACTGGGTGAAGAATGGATTGAGAGCAGCCTTGAGAAGGATTTGGGGATGTTGGTTGATGAAAAGCTCAACATGAGCTGGCAATGTGGGCATTATAGCACCTTCCAATACCTGAAAGGGCCTACAAGGGCTTTTCAGTTTTCTGCCCTTGCCTGTTCCATGCTTCCTGTCTGGCTTTTCGCATAGATTCACATAATGGTTGGGGTTGGAAGGGACCTCTAGAGATCATCTAGTCCAACCCCCCTGCCAGAGCAGGATCCCCTGGAGCAGATCACACAGGAACAAGTCCAGGCAGCTTTGGTAAGTCTTCAGGGAAGGAGACTCCCCCACCTCTCTGGGCAGCCTGTCCCAGTGCTCTGGTACCCTCACAGGGAAGAATTGTTTCCTCACGTTCAGGCTGAACCTTCTCTTTTCCAGTTTAGGGCCGTTGCCCCCAGTCCTGTCCCTGGACACCACTGAGAAGAGCCTGGCCCCATCCTCCTGACACCCACCCTTTAGATATTGATAAGAATTGATAAAATATTCCTTCATGTTCTTACTTTCCTCACAACTGTCCACAGTCCATTACACATATTCAGTATATTTGACCCCACTTTTGTCTCCCCCAGCACCTCCCACCTATAGCCACTTTTTCTGTAGACTCATTCCATTTTCTTTTACTTCTTGGCTATTCCTTCAGTTCCTTTTCTTTCCCCAACACAGTCAATTCCAGAACTTCTCCTTCCCCTCCATGTTCTATAATTAAAAGCCATGTGCTTTTATAGAGGAATTAAAATAAAAAAACACACACAAATTCAGACACAACAGAAGCCATAGAATAGCTAAAATAATGGAAGCACTTCTGTTGCCCAAAATATTTGCTATACAAAGACATTTTAAATAATGTAATGTTTAAAACATGTTAAGTAATAATAATAAAGTAATCATTGCATGCCTCCACCTTCAGAACCAATGAACTAAAGGGAATAAACTGAAATATCTAAAAGTCTTTCAGTGTACCCAAAACACTTATTAGCTTTAATGAAAGTTCTTTTTCCTCAACTGCGCAATCAAAGGGATATAATACTGTGCTTTATATTGCCCTGCTTTTAATACTGATATTCAAGTTCCTCAGTTCAGCAAAGTGCTTGCTCTTATCAACTTCCTGGGACTCAGGTAGATACTACAGCTGCTGGGTCCCTTGTAAAATTGTATTTCAAATTGGCAGAGGAATTATTAATGAATACTCATAACCATTCAACTACTATCCAGCTTGGCTATCATGAGAGAGCTACTTGCTGTGTGTTCTTGTACAACAGAATGTCATCAGTTACTGAAACCTCTTGCACACATAAAGGGCATTTGTAATAAATGAATTTAAATGTGAATTGTTATAAATCAAATTGTTTCCCTGATTGTTTTTCAACTCAGAACTGGAATGCTCAGAAGTTGTAATAAAAATATATTTTTTCCCAAGTACTCATGGAAATATGTTATGAACATGAAGCATGTATGTATACTCATGAAGAAAATAAGAAAAGCCATTCTTAGTCAAAAGATAAACCCCTGAGATAATTTTCTGTCATTTCAAAGGACTCTCTCCAAGGTACCTGTTCACAGTGTGGTGCCTCAGAAACTCACCTCCTTAACTCATAATTAGTGCACCTGAGTGTCTATGTAGGCCAAGTGCAAACCCTTTTCTATCCTTGTAGATATCAAACTACTTTAAAGTTCAGGAAGTGCCACAGTCAAGAAAAGTACCGTGTATCTGAAGCTATCAATTCAATCATTTTATATACTATATATATACACACACACATGACCTTAAGACAACTTCATTATACAGAAAGCTGTCATCACAGACATTCACTCCACTGTTCCGTGCTGCTGTGTAATGTCCATTTGTGCTCACAAAAGTCACTCCAGTCCTTTCTGTAGGGAGCTGCACTGTAGTCATGAGTGAACACACTGTGCTTTATTTACAAGGACAGCCTTTCTCCTTGCATGCAAGCAGGTGCCTTTGCTAACATTCTGAAACACACAGCACAGTACAAACTGATGCTCTCCCTATCAACAAACTTAGCACTAATGTGACTGAAGCTTTGCTTCAAGCTGAGTTTTCCTGCTCCAAAGTTGCTGAAGCTTGGCTCACTCTGTTTAGTGAGTTCCAAAACCTGAGTAGACCTGTTTTGTGATCAAAGTTTATTAGGGCTGGAGGAAAAACCTGTTGAAATGTACTGGCTGACTGTAAATACATATCACAACTTTTGACTTCTTAGTCTTCCTTTAATGCTAAGGCTTTCATGCCTTGCTAGTTGGTGCTAGTGTTTGTATACAGTATATCAGTGCAAAAATACAGCGTTCATTCATATCAGTACTAGTTAAGCTGAGTGTATCATTTCATTTTGGGAAACATCTTTTATGAGGGCAGAGAAATGTGGAAGTCAACATGTAAATGGAAGCAATCATTCACACAGTGAAGCGTAAATTTAATTGCAGCCATTATGAAGACTTTCATACCTTTCTTATGTCTTTTAAGTATCTCTGTATGTATATTGATTTGTGAGTTCATATGGGAATATTCAGTTTTATTTCTGTAGATGGATGTTAGGGAAAATAGGACCATAATGAAGAATCAGAGAAAAATAGATTAGTTAGGGTTGGAAGGGACCATTAAAGGTCATCTAGCACAATTCCCCTGCAATGACATTTTCAACTCTGTCAGGTTGCTCAGAGCTCCATCCAACCTGACTGTGAACATTTCCAGGTATGGGGCTTCTACCACCACTCTGGGCAACCTGTTCCAGTGCCCCACCACCCTCAGAATAAAAAATGCCTTTCTTATATCTAGTCTAAATCTACCCTCTTTTAGTTTAAAACCTTTACCCCTTGTTCTATTGCAACAGGACCTGCTAAAAACTTTATCCCCATCTTTCTTTAAGTACTGGAAGGTTGCAATATGGTTTCTCTGGACCCTTCTCTTCTCCAGGATGAACAATCCAACTGTCTCATCCTGTCTTCATAGGAAAGGTGCTTCAGCCCTCTGATAATCTTGGTGGCCCTCCTCTGGACTCGCTTCAACAGGTCCATGTCCTTCTTACGCTGGGAGCTGAACGCAGTACTCAAGATGGGACCTCACGAGAGCGAAGTATAGGGGGAGAATCACCTCCCTCAGCCTGCTGGCCACGCTTCTTTCGATGCAGCCCAGGATATGGTTGGCTTCCTGGGCTGCCAGCACACACTGCTGGCTCACGTCCAGCTTTTATTCCACTATTACTCCCAAGTGCTTCTCCTCAGGGCTGATCTCAATCCCTTCATCTCCCAGCTTTTATTGATACTAGGGATTCCCCTGATCCAAATGCAGGAACCTGTACTTGATTTTCACATGGGCCCACTTCTTGAGCTTGTCCAGGTCCCTCTGGATGGCATCCCATCTCTCAGGTGTGTCAACTGCACCATTGAGCTCGCTGTCATCTGCAAACTTGCTGAGGGTGCACTCAATCCCACTATGTATGTCATTGATGAAGATATAAACAGTACTGGTCCCAGTACAAGTCTCTGAGGGACATCACTTGTCACCAGTCTCCATCTGGACATGGAGCTGTTGACCACTACCTTCTGGATGCCACCATCCAACCAATTTCTCTTCCATCGAACAGTGCACCCTTCACATCCATATCTCTCCAGAGGTAAAATAGTACCATGGTTTTATAACAGGAAGCACAGTTTTAGAAGACTATATTTCTGATCTGACCAGAATAAACTTACATATTTTTATCATTCAGTTAGAACAACAGAACAATAAGAAAATGCTTGAGCTAGGAATTTTGATAAATAGTATTTTAGCAGAATTCAGTTGACAAGCCATGGGTAGGCATCTATTACTCTTTGTCAGGAAGTCCTGACTGCCTTTCTGTTTCTTCTGAAGGATGTAGGAACATATATACATGTAACATTAGATCAGTGAAATCCCTTCAGGTGTCTTGCATGCCCTATAGTGTTTTGTTATGCTTCTATATGTCCATAATTAGACAACCAAGTCATGTTTTTCCTTTTTAAACTGGAACTAATTACTCCAGTAAAACTTTGCCATATATTTTTAGAGAATATTCTTTCAAGATTTATATGTTTAAATATGCAACTTGGCATACAAAAGTAGCTTCAAAAACACTTTCCTAGTTTTGTAATACCAGTTATCAATATAATTTGGAAATGGAAACTTCTTTTACCTTTATATTTTACTGGAAAAGTGAGAAAAGAGAAGTTAAGAGGCGTGAGAAAACAGCACATTAATTTGTAAGCATTCATGGTGAAAGAGTAACACTTAAAAGGAACAGTAGTGCTTTTTCTCATTTGCAGCTGCCCTTTTTGTCATAAACCAATAGGAACTATCACTCTGAGGAGGGTGTCTATGTAAAATTAAAGTTCCGCAGAAAGTATGATCTAATTCAGCATTTAGTGATCTCACATGCTCTGAGTCTGTTCTGAATTGTTTTGGCAGCAGGAAAGTTGCCCAGTGCAACTCCCAGGCAGAGTCAGACACTGATCTAAAACAGCAAATGACCTGAAACACTAAGAACTCTCTGAAAAAACAGCACTTTCCCTGTCATATCCCCAGTAAGAGGCTTAGAAAGTGCTCTGCAAGGGCAGTTTTACACATCTCTCCTATAGATATGCGATTTTTAGGGCTACTTTATGCTAATTTCACATAACGAGATTATGATTTCAATTTTTTAGTTAAAATCAACAAAAACCCCTGGAAGGTCAGAAAATGCCGCCTGAAACAAAAGCCATGCAGAATACAAATTGAAGAAACAGTCTTTTACTGAAGCAATTCTCAATATGCTTCTGATTTGCTTCATCCTCTGAAATCAAGATGTCTTTACCACTAACATGGTAAGGAAATGGTATCAGTTTCTGACAAGAAATCCAGAATGTTTTTCTTTTCTCTTCATCCTGATTTGGAACAAAAAATAACATTTTTGTAAAGGAAGACCAGTAGGGCAGCAACCACAAAACTAGGATCCTCATGGTGACACTGCAAATTTTGACAGATTTTATTGTGAGAACAGTGAAATATTGATATTGTCCAGGCTGCCAAAACACTGGGAACATTTCAGAGTTTCCAAAACAAAAATGCTCCCAGACCCCAGCCAGCACCAACTTCAGCGAGAGAGCTTGGTTTCTGTGACACCAGGTAACCCCCATCCCAGCTGGAGAGCTTGTGGAGCAGCCAGTTGGAGAGCCTGGGAGGCCAGCAGCTCACCAGGTGAACAGCTGGGAAATCAGATGTCCTGGAAAGATTGGCAGACTACTCATGAGGCAACTAGCTGTCAGGAAAGCTGCCCAGGAGGCAGAGTAGTTGGTCTTGCCAACCTATTTCCCTCTATGATTTCCATCAGCATTAACAAAAATAAATAATGGGGCTGACAGTATTCCATCAGATTATATATTATATGCTATATAATCTCTAATTCAAAGGTTTCTGCCTTGCCCCTTCAACCCATCTGTCCCTGGATTTTAATGCTTAACAAGCCCATTATTTGAATATATGAAATTTTGTCAAGATTATTACACCTAAGGGGATGGACAAGTCTCTCTCTCTCATGGCTGTCATATCTCATTATTCTTTCTTCCATTCTCCTTCTTTCTCTTTTTTCCTATGTGCCTTATTTGTCTCTTAACAATGCATCTTCTTTCTCTTAAGCGGCTAGATATCCCACTGTTCTTACAGTGTCTGAGCTTGGTGCAGTTCTTTTTAAACCACAGTATTTATTTGGGAGGTAAACGGGTGAGGTCTGGATGTTTTTTCTCATATAACCATCAACCATCAGTACAAGCAAAATAAAATCAGTTGACAACTTATGCTATGCCTCCCAAATATTACCAAAATATTTCATAGCCTCTTCTCACAATTGTCACATTCACTTGCCATTTAACCCCTTGCTTTTAGTGTGCCATTTTTCTACTTGAAATATAAAATAAACTTAATAAAGGGTTTCAGAATTTGATTTGATATCACCGTCAGTAACCCTATGGGGAAATGAAATTATCTGATTGCTTTCTTTACCTTTTAATAGCAAAAATTAGGTAGAAGGTACTGTTTACTATATGTTTTGCCTGTGACTCTTTTAAGACTGATTCTTGGGTTATGGAATCTGCATTGAGTGTGAAACATGGTATCTATGTCAAAGGTAAAAAACTAATTTGGAACATTAGTCATCAGGCTGTGATTAGAAACTAGATAAAATATATCAACCCTAGTTACATTGAGAAAAAAGATTTTTTACAAAATCTAGACCTTAATTTTAAAATCAGAAGTAGAAAGATTAATGTCTCTTGTTTTGCTGTTACTTCAAATACCAGAGAACATACTCTTATATTACTATTTCCAATTATCAAGAATCTTAATGGTTGAAGAGTACAAAATACTCTGCCTGACAAATGCACATTTTAATATCTGTATGTCATACATATTTTTTAATTTCTTCATGTAAAAAAAAGATGTGCAACCACATTATAAAAGAGAAAAGTAATAAATAACTCAAAAAAGTTTTGGAACATTGTTTCATTTGGACAACCAGAAATTTTGTCAGTGAAGTAACCTGAGGCTATAATAAACCCAACTACTCAGCCTTCCTTCTACCACCATACCCCTATTTGATTTTTTACCCATTTCTGGGTAACATATAAGCAATTCCACAGAAAGTTTCTCCACATTGGCTGCCATCTGTCAACAAACTAAATTCTGACAGGAGTAGCCAGCATCTCAAGGGTGCAAATCAATTTAGTGTCAGTGTTGGATGTGTTCCAGCACATTTCCTCAGCACAGATGAAAGAAACTGTGTCAACTGAGCAGCGTTGCATATGTTTTTATGTGCAGTTGGCTGGGTATTGAGCTAAAATTCCTAAATTCATTTTATTTAGAACCTTAAATTTTATCTGGTACTGTATGCATAGCATGCAGCATATAAGGGATGGAAATCAATAGCATCGATGATCAATTATGAAATAAAGAGACCCAGGTACGTATGGTAAGAACTGACGTAAAATATAACTGTGAGTGGACTGTGATAGGGAAGAAAAGGGCAATGCAAATAATGGCAGGTAAACGTAAAGTTCATACCTCCCACAATTTTCCTGAGCTTTAAACTGCTTTGTAAACCAAGACTGCCTATGCAAGAACAAAGCATCCCTTGCTCTATGGAACTATGAACTCTTTTTGTAAAGCAATTCACCCATATCCACCTATGACCTTTCATTTCATAAAATACAGAGTATATAAAATGTTCCATTTCTAGGATCCTATCTGATTTACACCAGGTGAATGGAATAATTGATGACAACAGTTCAAAGCCTATGAATTTGACCTCTGTTTTACCTGAGCAATTAGAGATAATAAAGGGCACGCAGAACTTTCCAAACATAAATTCTTGATGCCTCTTTTGATAAGGGCAATTTAATGATCTGAGTAAGGTTTTGGAGGCATGAGAATGTTAAACCATGTAAATCACACTGCCACAGTTTCAGAAAGCTGTGAATCTTGACAGTTATCCACATTTGAAAAAGCAAGTTAGCTCCACCCTTAAAGAGGTAATGTGCATGGATGAGTGCGGGTCATATTTGTCACTTTTAAATATTGACCTTTCTGTACACAATCTAATATTTTTTTTCACAATTTGAAATGTACATCGAGCACATTTGTATTCTGCAGCTGCTGTGACTTATCCCAATCTTATTTGTCCATTCACATATTCTCAGATATGTGAAAGGCTGGATCAGTTTGTAAGAACCATATTGCCACATCTAGCAATTGTATTGGTAGCCATAATAGATGCTTTCCCTGTTTTCATGCAAGGTCATCAAAAAAATTTAAGAAAAAAAGTAAAGTAAGTTATAAATATCTTTTGCCAGTTGCCAAATTACTGAGTGCTATTTAATGAGGTGTTAAGCAGAATACAATACAGAGAGAACCCTTTCTAAAACACTGAAACAGCACACAATCACCAAACACGTGCACTCTGTTTGGAAGAGGTTGCAGTGAGCAAGGAATCCTATAATCACAGTATCATAGAATGGTTTGGCTTGGAAGGGACCTTAAAGATCACCTAGTCCAACCCTTATGCCATGGAACAGGACATCTCTTACTAGATCGTTTTGGTCAAAGCACTGTCCAACTTAACCTTGATCACATCTGATAATGAGATGTATGGGGTTGGTGTGGCAAGCTTGGGGCTGGGGTGTGGGGAGGTGCTCCAGGGGTGGCTTCCGTGAAGAGCTGTTAGAAGCCTATGTTTGGTAGAGCCAATGCCAGCTAGTTCCAAGACAGACACGCTGCTGACGAAGGCCAAGTCAGTCGCAGTTATAACACCTTGGTGATAAGATGTTTAAGAAGGGAATAAAAACAGTAGAGGAGAGATTTTTTGCAGACAGACAGAGTGCAAGATATGAGAGAGAGAATTCTGCAGACACCCAGGTCAGTGGAGAAGGAGGGGGAGGAGGTGCTTCATGTGCCAGAGCAGAGGGTCCCATGCAGCCTGTGGTGAGGGGGCAGGCTGTGCTCCTGCAGCCATGGAGGGTCATGGGGTCACAGAGACCCACCTGCAGCCCAGGCAGGACCCCACACTGAAGTAGAGGGATGCCCAGAGGAGGCTGTGACCCGGTGGGAAACCCACGCTGGAGCAGGCTCCTGGCAGGACATGCAGACCCTGGAAAGGAGCCCACTCTGGACAGGTTTTCTGGCAGGACTTGTGACCCCATGCGGGACTCAGGCTGGAGCAGGTTGATCCTGAAGGACTGCACCCTGCAGAAGGGACCCGTGCTGGAACAGTGTGTGAAGAACTGCAGCCCATGAAAAGGACTCACATTGAAGTTCATCGAGGACTGTCGTGTGGGAGAGACACCACACTGCAGCATATAGGGAAGAGTGTGAGGAGTCTCCCTTTGAGCGACAGAGACAACACGTGATGGACTGATCCCAACCCCTATTTCCCATCCGTCTGCACCGCTTGGGGGTAGGAGGTAGAGAAAAGTGGGAGAGGATTGGAGTCTGGGAAGAAGGGAGGGGTGGGAGGAAGGTGTTTTAAATTTTGATTTTAGTTCTCTTTTTTAACTCTGATTTTGATTGATGATAAATTATTTATTTTCCCAGCTGACTCTGTTTTGCTTGTGACAGTAATTGCTGAACAGTTTCACCCTGTCCTTATCCTGAGCAGTGTGCTTTTCATCATATTTTCTGAGTTACTGTATTTATATACCCAGCAAAACTTTACCTTTGTGATTCCACAAGAATTGCTCCTGCTCTAACATTGTGTTCACCTCTATACTATCTGCACATTTAATTATATATCTAATGCTTGCCACAAATTTATTTCTCATTCTCTCTCCAAGGTAGAAAAATGTAGTGGAATACTTAATTTTCTAAAGATTTTGGAGTTTTTTTACAGTTTATGTAAATGTATTTTCTTTTCAAGAATGTAGAAATGGCAAACTCTGCTTTGGAAGTATAAACTGTTGTATTTTGTTACGCCTCTTCGAGCAGTCATTGCAGAAACAACGTATTGGTCGACACTACCTCAGAGTAGTGTATATGTCATATTTTGTCTCTGATCAAAACCACTTAAAGGAAAAATGCAATGGCACTGGCTAGAGGTGTGAGATCATCCTCTAATCTCTTTATCTCATGAATATCTGAGGTGGAATTTTTCTGAGATCTCAGCCTAGGCTGGAGAAGCCACTGCTGCAAAAGATGAGAATAACCACAGTCTGAATCACTTTCTGACTCAGAAAATTCTTTCCTTTGATTCAATTTCACTCAGTGAAGTTTTCAAAACCATACAAAAAATACAGCTGATTCATCTTCAAATGGTGAAGAAAGGAAAAGTAGGATGTTGTTATTTCTATTTTTTAATACTTGGCTATTCTGTTTAATAGTTGCCTAGGAAAATAAATAAATAACTAAAAGATTAGATAAGAATAAATGAAAGAAACACTTCACATAGCACACTTCCAGTTTATGAAATTAAATACCTCTGGGTATAATGTACTCAGATATTGTGTAGAGGAATAAAGGGAACCAGATAATAATGACCCAGAACATATCTGTTGATCAGATCCTGTACTTCTGGATGCATACTGATTACTCTACTGCAGATATTATTTTCTTTCTCTAATGCATAATATATTACAGAATATTCTATGTGGATTTGGGGTATTTTTCATGTATTTTTAAAATATTATGACTGAAGGACTACTTGATATATTAATGCAAAATCCAAAAGATATAAACTTAGAATATAGGTTACATTTGAAACAATGTTTACCAGAATTTAAAAGAATGTAAAGGGATATCCCAGAAAACTGGTGTATTCTTTATCAGTACTTTTGTGCTCATATAATTTGTTTCACAAAATTCTAAGAAAATAATTCAGAATAAAAATAAATACAAGCACAATGATGATAATAATTTGTTGAGAATTATCTTCCCAACAAAAGGAAAGCTGAGATTCATTTCCAAGGATTGTGACTGTGGAGAAAACAACACTAAAGCAAGATCTATTTATGTGCTCTAGAAGGGGCGGAGGGGGGGGGGGGGGGGGTGTGGGGGGGAGGGGCACGGAAAGGAAAGATTTAGGATTACTGCTGTCTGCTAAGGAAGGAACATGACCAAATGGGCAAACAATAGACTTTTGAAGTAGGTTAGATAATAAGATAATTCTTGCCATGTAAAGTTACATTTTCAGTTTTGCGAATGCCTAGTTATGGAATAGTGGCAGGTGTGATTCCATAACCTCTGTTAGAGAGTAAGGACTTTGGTCATATCTAAATATACATATATATAGCTGGAGCACACCAATAGACTCATGACTGAAGTTCCCTGTGCCATGAGACCAATATGACAGAAAAAATTTATAAATTTTCAAACACAATCCTTAAACAATGTGGTTGCGTTTCTCCACTATTCATATTGGAAGGTAGGTGTAGATGACCACTATCCTCTATGAAAGAAACTCTGATTTCTAGTTCGTGATTTTTTTTTCCCTTTAATGACATGCCATATATATATATATATATATATATATATATATAAGCATAATAGACATATTTGACTTAAAGTATACTTCATCTCTGAAGATTACTTCTCATGATACCTATAGAGAAAAATAATACCTTCAGACTTACCTTCCTCTAACTTTAATCACTATTTTGAAGTCTAGAATACTCATTATTGTAAAAGCCAAGCAGTTTCTTTTACATTTTACCATATTGTACAAGAACAATTTGCTGCTGTCACTAATATGAGAGTATCTGTAGTACTGCAGTATCAACACCAATTTTTCTCCACTGCACATTTTTGAAGATCTTACGCTGCTCTGACACACTGGACAGGTTGCCATTCTCCAGGACATGAAACTTCAACTGAGAGTTTCTAACAGCCCCGAAGTTTTTCCTGAGTCATTTGGAGATTTTCCCTCTTATCACTACTGCTCAGCTGCAGAGTTGGTAGGAACTTCTAGGACCTGCAATAATGCAAGCTAAGCAAGGTTACTTTTAGCTTCATTATCTTCATATCTTCTTAAAACAGGAGAATGCAGTTATTCAATGTCCAAAGCATCGTATTGTCATGGTCTATAAATGTGTTTGCTGGCTGCATACTGTACTTTCTTTATCTGACCTTGCTCATTCAAAGATGCACTTGTTATACTATGTCAGTCACTAATGAGGCCTAAAGTAATTGAGTCTGATTGAACTGGCAAGATGCTGCCTAATTATAATGACAAATGGAATTGGCTGATCAGCTATGGAGGGTGAATGGCATGGAGAACATTAAAACAAGGTCACTCTGTGAAGGAGAACCACTTTTTTTTTTTTTTTTTTAATTATTTTCTCCCTTTCCCACAGTCCTCCAGATTTAAACTCTTCATCCCACTACATAATTAGGCACACAGTGTTTAACTGTCATGGAACTGTTTAGGACAACAGCACTGTAGACCAGCCCAGCAGTGACCACTTCCTGCACCTATCTATACCTGAAAATGCATATGGAAAATACTGAAAGACATGATGGAATGATTAACAGATTTTATAAATTCATATTTGCTGGACAATATCATCCACACTTGTTGTCCCAGAGAGAAAATCTTCTTACTTTTGGACCTGACAAATGAGTTTTGATTTATTTTTTAAGAAACCTTTCAGTATCCTCACCAACTCTTTATGTTTTTTGACTCTTGAAACCTGTGACTAGCACCAGAATGTAATTCTCAATGATTTCTTAGTAAAAGCCCCATTCTGTGATGTGGACTATTGCAATTTCAACTCAGAAATGGTCTGACACGTCCTCATAAGGTTGAGCTGCAGCACATGATCATCATATGATCATATGGTCATATGCTGCAAGATCATATGAGGTAACATAAGAAGAGGCTGAAAGAACCAAATTTGTTGATCCTGAAAAGGAGATGTTTTAAGAGAGATTTTATTGCTGGCTGCTACTGTCTGATGGGAGATGCACAGTGATAAAATACAGATCAAACAGTTGCATCATGGAAAATTCAGATTAGGTGTTAGGGAAAAAACCTGAAAGATCTGAGCAGATGGCCAGATCCTGGAAGTTGTTGCCTGGATATGTTGTGGAATCCCTGTCCTTGGAGAAATCCAAATTTTCACCCAATGTGGCTTTGAGCAACGTGATCTGAGTTGGCTTGGCCTTAAGAAGAGGTTTCATTACATGATCATCTGAAGTATCTTCCATTCTATATTATTCTTTGAATTGATGTTAATGTGTGGTGGTAAGCCACATGCAGAAGTACCAATCACTACTGATTCTGCATCTGAGAGAGTGGGAAAGACTATGGGTACCTCCCAGACGGTGTACTTGGACAAGGGCTTGAACCATGACACTTCTAAAGGTACACCTCCACCCTCATTTGGATACCTCTCTGCGAACCCAGAAATGTCACTGCAGATACATGTAAACAAGTTACACAAGTTGAGAGAGGCTAGGGAAGATAAGCAGAATTATGTCACCAATCACTGTGTTGAAGTATTCCCATCAGTTTTGTGTGTAAGAAAACTTGAGGAACAGGGCAGAAAATTATGTCAGTGGCTGTTTGGGGCTGTTTAAATGAAGATCACTGAAGCTCAAGATCAAAAAATCTAAGGTTTAATGAATATCCATGTGTAGGTTTATCTTAAAATTGCAGATCTTTTTTAGAAGAACAGGACTAATAAGAATTGATGTATAAATAGGTTTAGGTTTAATTGAAAGTAAAGTTTTCCACTGTTAAGTTCAGGATGTCTGTGTGTTAATATACAGAGGTTTATTTTAAGTTGATATATATAGAACTAAAACCTGATATCCACATGTCTTTTTTCTATGTATTAACCTTCATGCTGATTTTTTTCCCCTACTAAATATTAAAATCTGTTCTAAACAATAAAATTACTGTTGGTCTTGAAGCGTTAGATTTTCACAAATAAACCCAAAACACTAACCTTAGGAATTAATTTGTAAATATTTTATTTCAGAACTCTTTTTAGTATAAATAATAAAGAAAAGAAATAAAATGGCAAAATTGCACAGAGACCATATAGCATTTTGGATGGCTGTATTTGTTAACCGAATGTTTGTCATCCACTACAGCTACAACATACATAAGCTTTAAAGCTTTTCAATTATTACAGATATGAATATGAATAATATTATAAGGTACATTCTATTATGAATTAAATATGTAATTATTATTCATAAATTCTGTGATTTTTCATTAGTATTATGGACTTTTGATTTACATAGTAATGTTATTATGTTTCATAATTAGACAACACATTAACACTGTTCACGACTGATGATAAGAATGGTTCACTACCTCCTCATTGCTGAATTTCAGGGTGATTAATAATGTTCAGGTTTTATAAGAGTGAGAGTCTTTATGAGAGTCTTGCACACAGACACAACTCCATGGGTGTAACAAAGCTCTGCTTGCTTAGTTTCAAAGGGTTTGAAGAACTGATCTAAATGTTATGTCAATACTCCATGTTTACTGGAAATCAAAGCTTGTTCTAGTGGAGCTGTATCTTGTCTGAAGTTGACTAGTGAAAATGGGGAAGACAAATAAAGCTGTGGAATATATTCAGAAGATAAACCAGAAATCTCTGATTAGTGTTCAAGGATATGAATACCATACTTCATCAATGACAGATAAAAGGTCAGTAATGAATGTTGATTGTTGAATACTGTCATTTAATAGCTGGGATGTAAATATATGGGAAGTACAAAATTCATAGCCATTTGGAAGTAAAGCAACCTGTCATTGAACTTTTCAAGAATAAATCAACATAACGTGGCTGATTTAAGAATTCACTTTTTAAGTCTGTAGGACTTTTATTTATGTAGTTACCTGATCAAGCATCCAACTATCAGACCATGGCTGTCCATGAAAAGGAGTCTACCTGCATGTTACATATTTCATAACATATCAAAGAAGTGGTCCAGGTCAGCTTGACCACATGCTTCTTTAGAATATTATACAGATTTGGACAAGAAGGGGGATTTAAGCCCTTCAGATGTAAGACATGTAAATTGAAGTGTCTACATGGAAGTAACTAAACATGAATTAGACATCTAAGATTGGATTATAATCACTGAAGGATTTGCCAATACATTTAAAGCTCATTTATTCTGATAAACAACTCCTAATGCTCCATTCAAACTAATAAATTAAATCTGCTTAGGCAGATTCTGGGCACTGCGGTCACTTGGCAGAGACTGGCTTATGTTTATGCCAGTTAAGTGTCCTATGTTTTAACCTACAAATTGACTATTGTAATGGTACTTGTACCGTTTTAATAGCTAGACCATGCCATGAATTGTCCAAGATTAATAATGGCTGGAATGAGTCTAATGGCAGGAAATGTCTTAAGATTTTGCTGTTACAGAAACTTGTTTTCCACTGCCAGGATTATAGGCAAACCTGGGTGAATTTATTGTGTAAGAAACAGCATAACTACCTACGGCCACTTGAAATGCTAGAGTGTCCTACCTGCCCTTCATCTGCTGTTCTAGAAGGGGAATGTTCTGCCATGGCTCCTGTATTGTGTATGTCAGCATTCTTACATATCCAAGAAGATCTCAGATGACACTGGGCAGCTAAATATGGACAAGGGAATAGAACTTCAGGTGAACTGAATTACCCTATAGAGTCCTTCAGACTTTACATGTTAGAGGTCCACTGCCTTTACTAGGAGCCTAGAACTGAGGTGACATGCAGATGCCTAATTTGGTTTTGAAACCTACCCTAGATCGTGGGAATTTTCTGTTTGTTTGTGAGAATAAAATGATCCTTTAAAATTATATATTTTATTAATGCTTTTCATCAAGACTGTATCATATAATGAACACTTTATTGTTATACAGTTTTGGTTTTATCTGTTACAGTAATTTTAATGCTGACAAAGTTTTCTGCTTTAGAAATGTGGACTATGTCAAAGAGCAATAAATTTGGGCAGCTCGTTAGACAAAATATTGAAGTGAGTTAATGAGAGGAGAAAAAAGGCTATTGGGATGAAATAATGTACATGTATACATACACAGCATATACATCTGTTTTGGAGTAAAAGTTTAACGTTGCAATAAGAATTGTGTTACCTGAGGAAAAAAACCAGAGAACAAAGAGAACTTTTCACTCATGTTTTTCAACAAAAAGAAACTGGAATAATGATTAGTTAGAAACTGAAAGAAACCTCAGTTCAGGAACTGATGGAATATTGCTTGATTGCCAGGTCTCTGTAGAGCCCCATCTGAGTTAATAGAGCTCCATGTAGCAAAAACAATCTGGCTGAAAATGTTCAATTTCTGGGTTATGGTTAGAAAGAGAACTATTATATGTTATTTCAAGAGATGATAGTGATGAGTTTGTGGTAAGGGAGAAGTGACACTGATTGAGAGAAACCATTCTGAAAAAATACAGAAAAGACTAACCCTCAAAAAGCAATAGATATTAATCAATAATAGGCATTCAGGGAATTAAAAATTATGCAGCTGAGAAGATATAGATGTTGCCTGTAGAAATGTAAAAGTAGCTGAGTTAGAAAAAAAAATCAAATTTTTTTTGTAAGGTAATGCTGAATTTTTAGTGTTTTGTATTAATCTTACGGCATTTTTTCTATCACTTTGGTAAATACAGTGAGAAAATATTCTGACTTGTTATCTATTATTTTTTCAACATCATTAGCAGCTTCCAAGAAACTTCGAAGAAAACTGCTTGTAATGAAGTTAATAACACATATATTTTGTCAGGAAAGGTTACATCTCTCTAGCATTTTAATTTAGCCACCTCTTATTAATGTGGTTGTTAGAATTATGGTAAAAAATATTAGATGAGGTAGAATGACTCATCCATGGCAGCCTGGAGAAAAGTCAATATCGACAGTCCCAATGATCTCATATGCACTTTTCATGTGTAATTGGTTGACGCTATTATGTATCTGTGATCATGCTTTCCAGGGAGGAAACTCCGGTAAGGTTAAGCTCAATAATCCTCACAAGACGTGACAGAGGACCTGAATATTCTTGGTAAATTTTAGGTTAACAGACGACATTTAGACACGAGATGTGAGCAATGATTAAAAAATCATTATGAAGAAGGGATCACACTGTGGTTTCACTAATGTGTCATCTTTTCAACAGTTCAGGTTTCTATAATGATCATTGGACGTTTGCTTCAGCTACTACAGGCAAAAGAAACCCAGTGTCAAAGACTTCCTCATACCAAAGTTAATGGTTTTAATTCTTCACTTACTTTTTTACTAAACGAGCATTAACATTTTTGTAAAACAAGTATAAAGCTTAGTGTTATGCAGCCAGTTCCAAACTTAATGCTTTACTCTGACCTTATCCTCTCTTTGTGTATGGTAATATAATGTGTATGACATAGGGAAGTTCAAAATCTGAGGGAAGTGAGGAAGGCAAGAAGCAGAGTAGAGAGTCAACAGTACTTCACTAGAACAGACTTTGTCTTGATCAGAAATGGTAGATAGGATCCTGTGAGATGCAGCTGTGAAGGGCAGAGAGCTTAAGAGAACAGGCAGATTTTTGAGAATAACATCCTCCAAGCACAGGAATGGCCCATCCTCATACTCAGGAAAACAAGCAGATCTATGAGGAGACCATGATGACAGGCACACTCATGAATAAGCTCCAGAACAAAAAAATATATATACAGCAAATTGAAACATGGGCAGGGTATAGTGAAGGAATACAGAAACATTAATTAGGCATGCAGGAATGCTGATGGAAAAGTCAAAGCTCAGCTAGAGTTGAAATTGGCAAGAGATGTCAGGGATAACAAGAGCTTCTGTGACAACACTGATTGATAGTAAAAGAACCAGCAAGGAAAATGACCTGCTGCTAAAGGAGCTGAGCAATCTAGTCACAGAGAAAGCAAGAAGAGAATGAGGTACTCAGTGCCTTCAATGCTTTGGTTTTCACCAACAAGGTCTCACAGGTCTCTGTGTTTAGAGAGAAATTAACAGCAGCATGTGAGAGTTAGGGTCAGGGATTGTTTGAGAGAGCCTGACTCGAACAAGTTCATGGGACAAGATGGGCTGCATGCAACTACTGGGAGAGCAGGGGTAGCAGACAAGTACTTCAGTCATCTTCAAAAAGTGTGCAGACAATTCAAAGAACTACAGGCTTGTCAGTCTTACTTTAGTTGCTGGGAATATTGTGGAGCAACTCTTCTTGGAAGACATTTTTGCCTGCATGAAGTTGTTGACTTGAAAAACTAGTATAGACTGATTCACAGCAAATTGTGTCTTATAGTTACTTTTTATCACAAAATTACTAGGTCTGTGGAAAAAGGGAAAGTGGTGACTCTCCTTAGTCACAGACAGGGAAAGCATTTTGTCTTTTTAGTGCGACTTTCAGCACAGTCTCCTCTAACATCCTTGTATCCAGGTTTGGATATTGTGCTATAGATGGATGTATCGCAAGACGAGCAAAAGCTGTCTGGATTGCCTGTGTGTAATCTGCATGGCAACAGCTTAAAAATGGGGTTCCTCAAAAGTCTTTTCTGGGACCTGTTAATCTTTTTTGACATCTTTATCAGTGTCCTGGAGGAGGCATGGAAGTGCACTCTCTTGTCAGTTTAGCAGATGACACCATGTTGAAAGACCAGTCTTATATGTTTGAGGGCAGGGCTGCTCTTCAGAGAATTAGGCTGAAGGAATGGGCTAACAGGAACCTTGTGAAATTCATTAGTCTTGTACTTGGGATGGACTAACTCCCACAGGAGTACAGGGTGGGTATGTTATTCTGACTGACTGTCTGGGTAAGTGTCTCTGAGGAAAGGACCTGGGAGTCCCAGTGAACGCTATTGATTAACTAGAGTCCCATGAGAGCCATAGGAGAAGGGGTGTGAACAGGTGCCAAGGCTGGGACTCCTGGCATTGGGAAACTAGTGTCGGTTTTCTCACAGTTCATTTAAAATAAACCTTCTTAATATTATATGACTGTAATGACTATAATTAGCAATACTTGAAAAAAACCAAACAGATAAAAGAAATGCTGTGGTCTAGAAATGGATGTTATAAAATCCTGAAATAAAACAAAGCCCGTCTTTCATCCTTGCTTCAATACAAACTATGCAGACAAATACGTATCTGTCTGTTCATCATTCCATGAAATGGTCACAGGTCTTTGGGCACTTCAGGCTTACTAGAGATGTGCAAAGTATTTTTATACAGGCATTGCACAGGTGTCCTTCTTCTACTTCATCTTTCCCTGAATTAATATCATGTTTGCAATAATTACAGATTTTCTGCTCAGTGAGATTTATAGACTGAAGATATTAGTTTGATTCTCTGATACATCCTGCTTTTCTGGCCTCCTTGTCATATCCTGACATCATCCTCAATACTCACAACTATTTTTACTGAAAATTTTAACTGCCTGGAATCTCAGTTCAATGATCTCATTTTTAATGAGTGTGTCCACAAATTGCAAAAAAACACCCAGAAGTCCAAAATACAATGTCCTAGACACCGCACCATGGTCCAAGTCTGCATAGTCTATACCTGTTTAAGGGTATAGATGCCTTACACTCACTGTGCTGTAGCTCACCTAGGCACACTGAGGTTCGTTTGGCTCTTCTCATGGAACAACTGCAGGAGCACAGAGGTCAGCATGCACGACTAAAACAGACACTCTCAACAAATCCTGCCAAAGCAGCACTCCTAATAACATGTTGGTAAGGGGGAACAAGCTTACAGTTTTCTCCAGGACCTGAGTTGCTGTTAGTGTAGTTTTGTAGATCTGTTAACTACCTTACTGTTTAGATGGAGGTTTTCTTTTTCCCATCACTTATCCATGGGCATTAAAAGAAATACCATGGCATTAAAAGAAATATTAGTGTTTTCTTCATAATATAAAAATGGTAAGTGGAAGCTATGATTATCTCCCAAGGTCCTTTCCAACCCCTATCGTTCTCTGATTCTGTGATTCTCTGTGGATTAAACCGGTTTTCTAATGACAAGTTTCCTACTGAAAGAAGCTTTTTTCTCATGACTTTTCTTTTAGATTTGTACTTGCAGAAAAGACACTGCTAGAGAAAAAACAACGAGCAGTATTGCAGAATAGCTTTGGCACTGTCAAGCTGGTCAGAACACCAACAGTGATAATGCTGCTGGCTAGCTCAGACATTTTTGGATTACTGTAAGTCAACTTGAGGACTACTAAATGTTAGAGCAGATTTAAGAGACTGATATTGCTATTCTTTTTGCTTGCTTGGAGTCACTGGAATATTGTGGTGGTGTGGCAGTGTCCTTGATAGTCTTACTTCCCATCAGTACATTCCTGACCTGGAGGCAGAAGAACAGAAGCAGGTAGTATAGAACTAAACAATAGTTTCCTGCCATTGAGAGATTCCCTTGTGTCAAAGAAATCTACACTGGAATACATTTCAGATAAATGAGATTTCTTTTTTCCTTTGTACCAAAAGAACAACCTAGTGAGAGCAAGGAGGAAACTGCCTGTATTAAGAAACAGAGGAAGCATTATTTCTAAGGTCTGCAGGTAATTAGATGCCAAAGTTTCTTGTCAGCCTGGGTTTCTGTGAAGGGCATATTCCTACTATTAGAGAAGGAGAGGAGTTGCAGATTTCATATTCATATGTCAAAACCAAACTTGCAGCAAGTAACCTCTGAATTTTACTGCTCTGAGCCTTTAAAATAGAGGGTATAACCTGGAAAGATGGCTGTTGTCTTTCACCTCTGAAAAAGGACTTTTCTAATTCATTGGCTCCTACAGTTCTTGCAACAGAGACATTTTTACAGCTGTGAGAAAAACACAGGTCATTAGCTCAGTACATGAGCGATAGCAGATACCCTGCTTCCTTGCAAGTGTTTTTGCAGCACAGACCAGTTTTGATACAGATTGCTTCCCCTGAAGTGTTTAAAATAGAATTTGACCATACACAGGATAAAAAAGTAGAAGTGAGGAAGGGAGGAGAAGGAAAGCAAAGGGAAATCAGTATCATCAATGTCACCAACAAGTGAACAGCTGATTCTGGTCAAATTTCCATGAGGAATATGATAACAGATAAAATGCAATGATACTGAAATGAATTTGTTGTGACTGATCTCATGATAGTCCAAATCTACCCTATTATGAATGAAAATTTGCAGGGTTACTTTACAGAAGGGGAGTAATCACATAAAATACACTGTTACTCCCCTGAAATGCATGCTCACTACAGAAACAGAACATTTGCTTCACCATTTTTCATGGTGACCTGCTCATAACTATGCCTTGTAGTTAAGGAGGAACTTTTGTTGCATTAAACACTGCCAGTTTCTTTACAGTCTCATATAATTTCCTGTAGGACTACGCTCTGAAATAAAAGCTGATAAAAAACCATATTGATGTTTTTACTACTGAATAAATAGGGAAAAAGAAAGGGATAAGAAAGAAAGATTGTCATTGCCTGGTATGAGAAGATAAAAAAAGAATTTTCTTGAAGAGAAAGTTTTTCTAGGCAGAACTTTTTCAAATTTCAGTATGTGTAAACTTATGCTTGTAAGTCTTCTCCAATCATGGTTCAGTAATAAAATCAAGGGCAATTATTAATATAAATTTCTTAGTGAGGTCAGAGAAACACTGCTGCAGAGTGAGACAAGCTTGCATTTCCTTTTCAACTTTGTTCAAAAAATGCTAATCTGCTCTGCCAATTTTTTTTTCCTGGGTCAATATTTGTTTCTCCACACTATTCTAAATTTGCACTGAATCAAATGTTTTCTGACAAGTGTTTTTGGTATAAAGTGTGCATTAAATCAGGAACCAGAATATTCTGAGGAGTGGTCTGCATCATGCCTTGTGGTTAATTGTATAGAAATGTGATTGTGTGCCTATATATGATCTAAATCAGGTTAGTACTGCGGGGTAATGGGATGGTGTGGAGATCTGGTATTAGTGACTGGAAACACAACATCCTCACTGCACATTTGGTATGTGACTTCTCAGACTCAAGTCTGAATTTGCTGTGAAAGCAATTGCAAGAAAGGCAAATCTGCTTCCCTGTGACAAGTCCAGAGATGAATTTATTCACAAATTTCATAATGCAAGTTATGGACAAGGAGTACAATACACATGAGCTTTTAGTTTGCAAAGCTGCTAAAACTTTTAGTTTGCAAAGTATACTGAGAAAGCCAATACCCTGGGGTTCTAAGAACCTGGAAGAAAGGTTTGAGAGGTTATGCCATTTGCCTTACACTAATTTGCCAATATTTTTTTAGTGACAAAAGTATTTTAAGGTACAGATATTACCACATGAACATTTGTTTTTTTGACACATTAATGCTATGAATGTCTTGCTAAGACATTACAATGAAGAGTTATGAGCAGTGTTCTCCATCTAGCCTTGGACAGAAAGGGTATGTTAGGCATGTGAAATGGGTAATACAAATCCTTTAAAGTGGAGACTGCTTTAATTTACAGTGGAAACAAGTATAAATATGTCCCAGAGTATGACATGTGCAACTTTACTTATTAAGGCCAGTGTTAGAGGAAGGGGAACCACACATCCCCTCTGTATGAAGCTGATGGAGCTCATACTGCTTGATCAGTTTTGCTTATTTTCTACATCAGTACTTAGAGTTTCCACACTTCCACAGTTTGCATGGGTGCAGTTTGTTCACCAGTGTCAATGGGAATAACATCTATGCAAGTGCTAGTGAATACATGTTTTGGTGTCATTACTGACCACTCTACCACAGATAAATTAATTTGTTCAGGTGGTGTTTTAGAGAGATGATTAAAGGCTTCTATATAATACTGCACCAAGAGGTATTTTCATAACAATTAACACCAGATCTTCACCAAAAAGAAGATTTTCCTTTCAGTACAAAATGAAAAAATTACAAGGAGGTAGTAAGTCACCTGAGTAAAGTGGGAATACTGAAAATCAGAGTTAGTTTTGCTTTATCTCTCATCTTTTTGCCTTTGAAATTTCTTTCCTGTCATCTGAAAAGGCAGACAGGCAGAGAGAAGGCGGGGGGTGGGGGGTGGGGGGGAGGAAAGCAAAGCCCCAAAGCTTTAATAAAGTGTTACATGTGACAGAGCAGACAGAAAACTAGTGAAGAGAGGAGACATCTTTGGCAAAGTGACATTGAGAGCTTTCAGAGATGCTTGCTGTGTTCACGCTGGAGAAATCCTTTATGTGTGCAATAATCTACAGCCATAGCCTTGAAGGTTTCTCTCTCTGTCACCTTTCCCCTTACTGTCACCTTGGTTCCCAACATACCTGAAAACCAGCAAAATGAGCTGGAAAAATCTCAGCTGTTTTTCATACTATCAGGTGATTAGCTAGGCCAATAAATAAAGGTATATTTGGCATTTTTTGTTATTCTTATTCTATATTTTCCTCCCTTATGTGGCTTTAAGTACTTGGTTAGATGGGTTTTGCTTGTTTCAAAGAAAAAGCTGGTTTACACCTTCAGAGTGCTGTTACCACCAGTGAGCATCAACAGTAATGGAATTCATGTATAATTCATGCAATCAAAACTTTGCAACGGTGCAAAATTGTGTACCCCACATCCTGTGACTCCAAATCGGCTTCCATAAACTGTCAGAAGTTAGAGCAGTGTGGCTCACTGAGTGGCCATAAACTGAAGCACTAATGAAGCTGCCTGAACAACACCACAGAGAGTCATTTAATCAGCCTCTGTTTTTAATTTTGATTGGCTGACAGGTGGCCAAAAGTACTGAAAGACTAAATGGAAAAAAGAAAACCTGATCTAGTTATCGCTAAACAGAATAGGAAACATATAAATAGATTTTAATCAAGGCTTTGCTAAAAGACCTAAGCATTTTTAGTATTAAATATTGAAAATAACTATCCAGCTTATTAATTATGGAATTAGATATGAATTACTGAAATAAATACTTTGAGGCATTGTGACCAAGGAGGAGTGTTATCTCAAATTTACATATGCCTTAGAGTTTTTTAATAAGATTTAAAATAGTATCAACTTCCCAGCTGCCCAGATTAGACTTATGCACCTTCTCTTTCTTCCTCTCCCCATTTACACTCATATGATCTAATCAGTGTCTTCCTGAATTTAGGCAGTACTGGCAGTGCTGCCTCAAGAGACAAGAGTAGAAAGAAATCTGTGAAATCTAAATCCATTTCATTTTATTATATGCACCAAGTGAAAATTAGCTGCTGAAGTCAATGAATGTTTATTTTTGCCATTGAGCCCAGTCAGTGTAGGACCTCGTCGATGAGCTGAGCTCAAGCACAGTAAAAAAACTATACAGAATGATTTTATTATTCTGTCCACAGGTGGTAAGGGGTGGCTTACCTCCAAGCAATCTGAGCATCCCTTTGGTTTTTAGAACATTCTTTACAGCCTGATGTCAAATATGTATGCTATCCACATACCTCCATAATCTCTGCTTCTTCCTTTCTAAATTACTGATACCGATATTACTCAACAGTGTGAGAGGTTAATTATGTTTCTGTAAAAATATACTTGATTTTATCATTTTGAGGTGTGTCAGCATTCAGTGTTGCTGCGTGACCACTGGATATATAACTTACACAAAGAACGAATTGCCTTCTTTGAATCATTTGTCAAGATTTCTCCTTCTATCACATCCTCCCTTATTTGTTCAAACCTACAATGTTTCTGGCTTTTCAGTCTCACAGCTTGCAGTTTCCTTTGTGCCTGCATCATACATGATACTAAAAGCAGCACTCCCAATCCATTTTATTGGGGATTATGATTACCCTGCAGCTACTTTGCATGGGAAAGTTAATATAAACTAAAAATCTAGAAATACTGTGCCTTCAGACTGCATTGTATTCTGGAGTGTGTCACACTAACTATCCTGGAAAAAAAGAAGTTTGGATTGTACTTAGCCAAGAGTGAACAGTGTCCACAAAAGAGTCTAGTAGTTTAACTTCAAAAATTCATAGGAATAGACTCTTTGGTACCCCTGCACATGTTCACATATCTTACTAGTGTCCCATGACTTCAACAACATTCATGTCTTAAGAGACAGATAGTTATATTTCCTTTTAGCTTAAGCATAGAACCAGTGTACAGACCCTGTGGAATGCAGTTAGAAAAGCCAAAGCAGTAACAACATACAGGATGGTAATATGTTTGGGATCAGAAAAAAAATACCATAAACTTCTACTCAGAAGTACATGAAAAGGCATCTTTTGGCCCACAGCTGCTCTTTGATCTTTTCAACATATGCCTCGATATAACAAAATCCCATTGCAAATCTAAGGCAGAAATGGTAGACTCTGTGCTTGGAATTGTGCAGCTGAAACTCGTATCATGTGTGCCAGCTTTTAACTACCTCTTTTCCTTCCTCATTGCCATGAATGAAGTCAGTGAAACTTCGTCCACTCTCTGATCTCATTTATACATTGAGTTATTCTTTCTTCTAAGGTGCTGCATTGGATTCAAGGAACCTGTAAAACAGAGTCACTTTTATTTTAAGTAAGCTTTATCTCATGACCATTCCCAACAGCCTTCTATATACAGTGAACAAAGACAAGATCAATCCTGGCAATATTAATGTGTGTAAATCAGCTGAGCAGAAGCATAATGAACCAAAATACCATTTAGAAGGGTATAAACAGAAAGAATTCATGAATAACTATTTAACTTTTTCTAGTAACAATTGTCACAGTGAGAAAACACGCAATGTAAAAAGCAAGTCCCTCAAAATTTATACATTGTTCACCTCTTTCTGAAAAGAACAGTATGCCTCCTATACAGACTCTGTTTTGAAACAGTGGTCCAGAGTCTAGAAAATTGTGAGCATCCCATCAATTGCTCTTCCACTGTTTAATAGACTGCCTCATTAATTACAAAAGCCAGCAAACAAGAGTTTTGTGTGACCTGGTATGCAGGTTATGTTTATCTTGATGTATATGCTACACAAAGGAATTTCTGTCAGACACTGCGAACTTTTCTCCTTTCTTCCAGCTTATTAAGTCCTGACTGTACTAAAATGAAAAGGATTAAAGAAAATTCTGACAATCATAAGTAGAGACAAAACACAGCAGATGTGCAAAAATTTCATTGCAGAAATAGTTCTGAATTTTCACCCATGTTCTTTGACATTTTCATCTTCAGTTTTTCTTGTCAAATAAAATTACTGTTAGACAAAGGCTGTGTCTACAGTGATAGAGCTAGGAGAATTTCCAGGATATATCAGCACCAGAACCAGAAGTACACTGACAACCCTGCACCTTGCCTCTGTATGAAGAGTGTTTAAGAGCAGAAAGGATCTGCAAAGTAGCCTGGGTTTCTTCCCTTTAGAGTTTTGTCTCAGGCTGTCACTTGACAGAGATGTGGTTGGAGACAAGATGTAACATCTTGAAGATATCTAGAACAGGAAAGGAAGCACAACATTCTGTTAAGAAATGTCCTATATGAAAAGTCTTTATTTCATAATTTGAATCCATGGAACTATTTTATTGTGACTTGTGGAATTTGGGTCAGCTGTTTTTAAGCCTTGTACTTGATGTGGAGTGCAGCCTGAACTGCCTTCAACCTTTGTAAAGGTTACATTCAGATTGGTGAGATGTTTTGTTACAAAGCCCTGGCAGCTGTAAAACAGAACTCTGGTTATCAAATAGCACTTCTGAGTGAGAGAATCTGGACCAGATTCTTTACATCTTCTTAGCATTTCTGCACTATGTATCTTTGTAATTTTTCCCATATTAATTTACAAAATTGATGTTTGAAAAAATAAAAAAAGCCCTCAAACCCACATCCTTTTGGTCATTTCTTTTATGATACATGTGTAATTTTGGAATTAATCTTAATTTTTTCAGTATTACCAAGACTTCTTTATTTAGGCAAAGCATTAAAGAATTACAATGTTTCAAACAAAATTTTACTTTCACTCATCATTTCCATCTGGGCAGTGTAAGAGTTACACACAGCAGCATCTTCTTGGATGGGTCATCCTGACACCTGAACAATAAGTGTTTCCTTTCATCACCCACAAGTAGCCTCTCCTGCACTTCTGAATAAATAGGAAGAGACTTGTCATGTTTGCAAGGCTAAATATTCTTGGCCTTCTGGATTCTGCAATACATTTTTTCCTCCCCATATTGCATTATTAATGTGCATTTCCTCTGTAGCTCCATTCAGACACCATTTCTGAACTCAGATAAAATGACCTTGATAAAATGACCTTATGTTTTTCACATTCCTTTACATTTTGTATTTCGATTTTCAACCCTCTGACTACCGGATACAGCTATGTTGATACTGCAGGGACAATGTTCTCATTCACTGATTCCTCTAACCCTGTAGTAGTCCAGGTAAAACCACTAGATTTGTTTTACTGTGGGAGTGTATTTGGCATTCAAATAAAAATATAACGGTTATGATTCATTAGGCATAAACTGTAGAATATTTCAGATCATGCTTATACACCTAGGAGCTGCTGCCTCACTAATATTTAATCTCTTGTTCTGTATATTGCCTTTTGGCTACTCAATATATAAAAAGGCATTAAATGAAACCAAATCCTGACCCAAAAGTCTATGTGGTAGTTACATATACGTGCACAGTAACTGATTTTACAAGACATACATAGTGTATGCATATCTGAAAGCAGACCTTGCTTTTGTAGTGCTTAGAAATAAGAAAATCATTTGCCTTTTCTCAGACTGTGCTCTCTCTTGCCTTTTATGTGTGAATTGGTAAAGTATTTTCTATCAATCACACCATAAGAATTAAGATTGAAAATTACCTCGGTGCTGGGGAAAGTTGTGGAGCAGTTCTTCTTTAGTGTCATTGTACAGCATGTGCAGGACAACCAGGTGATCTGTCCCAGTCAGCAGGGGTTTATGAAAAGCAGGTCCTGCTTGACTAACCTGATATTCTTCTATGACAGGGTGACCTGCTTAGTGGATGAGGAAAAGGCTGTGGATGTTGTCTACCTGGACTTTTGTAAGGCCTTTGACACCACTCCCCAAAGCATTCTCCTGGGGAAACTGGCTGCTCATGGTCTGGAAAGGTGCATACGTCACTGAATAAGAAACTGGCTGGATGGTAGTGCCCAAAGTGTTGTGGTGAATGGAGTTGAATCCAGTTGGCGACCAGTCACAAGTGGTTTTCCCCAGGGCTTGGTATTGGGGCCAGCTTTGTTCAATATCTTTATCAATGATCAGGACAAGGCGATTGAGTCCACCCTCAGTAAGTTTGATCAACACCAGCTTGGGTGGTAGTGTTGATCTGCCTGAGGGTAGGAAGCTCTTAAGAAGGATATTGACAGACTGGATCTGAGGCCAACTGTATGAAGTTGAACAAGACCAAGCACCACGTCCAGCACTTAGGTCATAACAACTCCAGGCAATGCTACAGGCTTGGGGATGAGTGTCTGGAAAGCTGCTCAGTGGAAAAGGACCTGGGGATGTTGGTCAACAGCTGGCTGAGTATAAGCCAGCAATGTGGCCCGGTGGCCAAGAAGGCCAATGGCATCCTGGCCTGCATCAGGAACAGTGTGGCCAGGGAAGTTGTCACTGGTGAGGTTGCACCTTGAGTACTCTGTTCAGTTTTGGGCCCCTCACTACAAGAAAGACATTGAGGTGTTGGGCTGTGTCCAGACAAGATCAGTGAAGCTGGTGGAAGGGTCTGGAGCACAAGTCCTGTGAGGAGCATCTGAGGGAAATGCGATGGTTTAGACTGGAGAAGAGGAGGCTCAGGAGAGACCTTATTTGTCTCTACAACTCCCTGAAAGGAGGCTGCAGAGAGGTGGCTGTTGATCTCTTCTCTCACATAATAAGGTATAAGAAAAGAGGAAATAATCTCAGATTGTGCCAGGGGAGATATAGATTAGATATTAGAAGAAAGTTCTACACCGAAAGGGTTGTCAGGCATTGGAAGAGGCTGCCCAGGGAAGTGGTTGAGTCACCATCCCTAGAAGTATTTAAAAGATGTGTGGATGTGGTGCTTAGGGACATGGTTGGTGGTGGATTTGTTAGTGTCAGCTTAATGGTTGGACTTGATGACCTTAATGATCTTTTGCAATTAAAAAGATTCTATGATTCTACGATCAAGACCCTTATAGCATAACAACTTGGAGGAAAGTCATCCAAGGAAAAAACAGTTTTTTAAACATGTATTGTGTTACCAGATTTTTTTTTTTTCCCTAGTGGCTGTTTTGGAAGTGATCCCATCACACTTTTGTCTTTTCTAGAAGCATCTGTTAAAATACAACATCCCTGGAACAACCCAGTGTAGACTTGTTACAGCAGAAGAGCTCATGTTTGTAGTTGCAGATTCCTTTGCCTTCCTTGAAAGCACTTTCAGCTGTGCACTTACAACGGTAACTAACATTATTGCTGTTAAAGACTAATTTTGCAATTACATGTTATAATTGACAATTTCATTTTTAGTCTCTGAAATATCTAAGGTTTTTTTTTGTTTTGTTTTTTGTTTTTTTTTAATGTGATTTCTTTAAAAGAAACAAAAGCAAGTTTGTGGTTGCCTGTGCATCATTACATTTTAAAATTACTCTACACAAAACTATCATTATACACTACTATTTAACTGGTCTCTCAGTGTCCTCCAATTTCAATTAGAAGTAATGTTATTCTGTGTTTACAGTTTCAAACAACTTATAGTGTGGCTGTTTTAAATATTTGCGATGTTTCAATCAGAAATGTTCTACATAAGCACACCGTTTTAAATCTGTGTTTGAGTGCTCAGGCTGAAAATAAGAAGTATATGATGTGATGTGAAGGATTTTAATTCCTTCTACATAATCTGCATCTTGTATTCAGAGATATCCTGAGGTATTCTTATTCTCTAAATCATTGCTTTACAGTACTCTTACAATAAGGGTCAGCTGTGATTAGCAAACTCATTTTTCATCTATTGAACTTCTCAAACACAGCAAAGCTTTTATGCCCTCAAATATGCATATTTTAAAAATCACATTCTGTGAAAAAAAAGTGTTTAACATAGTTTATGGAGTAAAATATAGATTATCATCTTAATATTTGCATTTGAAACAAATATTGGAATTATTCTTTCATGAGGTAACATTTTCATGCCAAAAAGCTATCTTGAACTGAATATATTTATTACCTGTGTCATGCCATAATACAGTAAACATCAATAATTTTGATTACTAATGGGAAATCATACCATGAACCTCCTCCATCATTTCTGGATGAGCTTGCTATGTCTTGAGAAATCAGCAAGCCTGTAAATGATATTATAGTGCAGTGGGAACACAGGTAATTTCATAATAATCTGCTTAATTTAGGTAAGAATACATAATGGATAACAATTAGCCATATATCTGAATTTGCTTCCAAGGAGTAAGAACAAGGTACTTTGCTACTATAATTCAAATGAAGAAAGAAAAAGGCATATTACAAAGACATAAGTAGAAAAGGCTATTATTCAGTGATGTCTATGAATAACAATCATCTTTGTATGGCTATCAAACAAAATTACGTACATGTCCTACTATCACTAATATTGATCTTACTATTAAGCAGAATTATGTAAAAAAATGTAGCCATAGGAAAATCATGATGATTTACATTCATCTTAATAACAGGTAGTTATTGTTCATTTAAGAGTGAGTCTAGAGAAAATGACCTTACTTACATTATTTTATGAATGTAACACAAAAAATTCCATCTCCCTTATTAACTGATTCAGTGCAAATACTATAAATTTTTGTATTGTACACCTGTTAATGCACACACAGAAACAGATAAGGGTATTGATATATATCTTCATCACTTTTCTATGTCTACTTTCTAGCAAAATTATCTTGAGTGTGGAAAACAAAAGTACATTGTGCATGACATTAGATGTGCATTAAATTTTTGTTTGTTAGAAATAACATTTTTTTTCTCAATGTCAGAATAAGTTATATAATGATAACATTGCATAAATATAACTTTTTACATAATGCCTGACTAGTGACTTTTCAGTTTTAATTCCGTGACGATCACATTCAAAACTTTACCACTATTATTTTCACTGAATTATTCTTTATCATCTGTTTCTGTAAGAGTATATTCAGCTCCTACTGAAGTCAGTAAAAAATCCTGACTCGTACATTAACTATATAGCTCCAGTAAAATGTGATATAAAGGACAAGAGATGAAAGATTATACTGTGTAAAACATCATCAACAAGTTGGTGAAAGGAAAATACAGGAGTTAGAAAGAAGGACCTTTAATTCTTGAAAGGTCAGTTTAGTTGCATAAAATACAGTAAGATGCTGGCAAATGTTCCTGAGTCTGCAAAACAAGATAAAGCTGCTCTACTAACATTTTTCTAGTTTTACAGGCAGCTTGGGTGTTATTACAGGGGGTAAAATAAAGAAGAAAATAAGGAACAAAAACCAAATGAAACCTTTAGCTCCTGGTTGGGCTCCTCTCCATGGTCTGCAGCAAGGACCCTGCTCCTGCATGGGGTGTCTATAGGTTGCAGCTTCTTTCAGGGTATGTCCAGCTGCTATGGCATGGGGTCCTCCATGGTCTGCAGCATGGATATCTGCTTCACTCTGGTCTTCTCCATAGTCTGTGAGGGAATCTCTGCTCCAGCAACTAGGGAACCTCATTCTTCACTGACCTTGGTGTCTGCAGGGCTGTTTCACATTTTTTTTAACTCCACTCTCTCACAACTGCTGTGCAACATTTTGAACATTTTAGCTACTGTATACGTCTGACCATTCTTATCAGCCTTCTGGGTTGTTTTATAGTTCTACTACATTCAATTTGAAATGTGAAAACCAAGACTGCATAGAGTCACTGAGATGTGTGTATACTGTGGATATATGTGATAGCACAATCAACTCTGTTTTTAAAAAAGTTGTGGACCATAGAGTACACTGCTTACGGTAGAATACAAAAAAGCTTGCAAAGACTTTACCAGTCCCTGCTTCTAAGGAAAAATTAAGATAGGAGGCTACTACTATAATACAGTTATTTACCTGTCTCTTTTAGCCGTAGCTTGCAGAGCTGGAGTCTGTGTGGCAGAGCTGGGACCAATATTAAAATGTGAGATTTTTCAGAGCTACTATCACGCAAGCCTAGAATGTCTGGTGGCAAAGTTCTTCTGATCCAGTAATTATTGTCAAATAGTACTGAAAGCTTATATGACCAACCCGTATGTCTTTTTCATAAACAAGCTCCACATGACACATATTCATCTGGTAGTGGAAATACAACCCAGATTATTCAGTTCCACTTGGTTTTAACCTGGTGTAAACTTACTTATTAAAATTGCTTGTCTCTACATGTGTTCTTATAAGCCAACATAGGGCGGTTGGAGCTAATTCAATTTCTGTTTGATCATTATCGCATAAGAATTACAGTAGGCTTCCATAGTTGTCATATTTCAGTTATTTTAAAATTTCAGCTGCAATCACAGAACTGCTATATCACACTCTTTTGTAAAGAATGGAGCACAGAATTGGTAAGCACCTTATTACCTAAAGAAATGACAGTACTTAAAAGCATTAAAAACTGCCATCCTGTGTCCTTTACAACTTCACAGTTTAAACTCATTTTCAGGGGGAAAGAAACTGCTGTTATCTTCAGATTAAAAGAGGATCTCATTGATTGTTTACCTTGAACAGAAAGCCTTTCCAAAGCAATTAGCAAAATATAAAATGTAGTATCAGAAGAAAATTCAATGGCTCTGTTGGAAATGTCACACATAGGCTGCCTCATTTCTAAACTTTACCTCTGTTTGAATCTCACAAAGTAAAATGTGAGAAAAAAGAAGTCATTAAATTTTTAAGAATTTGACTTCACTTAAAATACGTGATTTTTAATTAGCAAATTAATTTTTTTAAGTGCAGTACCTACAGGGAGGATTATCTGGGTAATTAAACAAAAGTATTAATATGATTTAAATTCTACTTCACTATTTTTTCATGCTAATTAATATCTTCATGTAACAAGTCACTTCACCTAGATAATGTGTTGTCCACCATAAATAGCTAGTCACTCCCCAGTACGGTATTTAGTTCACATCCTGAACTTGAAAGATGGATTAAAGCAGACATATATTTAAAAAAAAAAAAAATCCCAAGAATGAGGTTCAACTCTGGGTTAAGAAACGTACATATATGCATATACATACAGGTTTCTATAGAACAAGGCAGATTTTAGACCCAACTAAGTCTCTTCACAGAGCTGAGCATTGTCATTTGAAACATACTCAGGTATTGGAGACACAGATGACAGATATGAGCAGGAACTATGGACTTTCCACAGTTTTCTGGGGAAACAATGGCATTTCAAACAGCATTAAACATGTGACAACTTTGACTTACACCCATAGTCAATGCAGTCAGTGAAATTTAACTTTCTACCTGTGAATCATAGAATCATAGAATATCTCAAGCTGGAAGAGATTCATAAGGAAAGTATCAATACTATTGTTTAAACAGGCACCTAAACATTTCTATGCCTCTGATGTCCTATGTATGTCCTCATTTCCAGCCTCCTCTCCCAAACTGTGCAGATTTTCCACAGGTCCTGTGCTATGTCTGCCAGCCCAGAATGGAAGTAATAGATATATTAAACTTCTCAAACACTATTAGAAACCGGTGCTTGTGCAATGGAATACTGACCCAGGTATCTTTATTGGCACAAGCTGAATTTCAGGCTTCATTGACAGCTCTGACTAGAACTCTATTATTGTATTATTATAATACAATAGGTTATACTGAGACTTTACACACAAAATGATCATATACACACTCCTATTTCTACACTTAAAATTAGGTGATAATCTTAAACTGAATTCACACCCTTCAGTGAGATTAATGCCATTCTGCATTTCCTGCCCAAACTAAAAAGGAAAAAAAATTTTTAACTATACTGCTTCCCTGCTTTCATACAAGGGTTTTTTCAGTGGCTCTTAAGGATATGAGCAGAGACTTCTACAGCTTCTTGTTTGGAATGATTTGTATGTTGAATAAACTGCAATGGTTTCTACACTTCATCAGTTTATACATTCTCAAGTTTTAAAAAAGTTGAAAAAATAAAGACCTAGGACCATTTATAAAAAATCTTCACTAGAATTTTCATTATGAAATCTCCAAGTAAAACACCCTCTGCAGAAATTCTTCACAAAATCTGATGGGCAGCTTCTCCAAAGTAGGTGACCATTATAAGCACAATGAGCACAAATTGGGAACAAACACAGTTGCAATTTCTCTATTCTACTTCTCTCTAGTGAGGTCTTCAACAAGTTGGGATGAATTAAGAATTCATTATTCATATCTGTAAAAAAAACAGATTTCATTCTTAAGCATTTATGATCCAGTTCTGACTGAGTGACAAGTGTGGGCATCTAACTTATCCATCACAAAACCAATAATGCTTTAGATCAAGGTTCCACTACATAAGACTGCAATGGAGAAAATGCTTTTGATATCTAAAATCTGTTCTTTTCAGCTGTTCTGCTCAATTTAGGTGTTGCAACTTTTCTCACTTCTGATGGTGTAAAAAGTTAAATTCTGGCAGACACAGACCACAGAAAAATGTTTCACTCACAGTAGTCACCATGGCTAGATTAGGCATGTGTAAAAGCTATTCAGATATGGCTTTCAGTCGAATATGAAAAAGAAATGTAGAAAACTATCTGCACTTTCTTATATGAATAACATATTTAGTGGTCGTAAAAAAAAAAAAAAAAAAATACACCCCTCCCCCACTGTAAAATGACTTACTGAAATGTATAGATGAAGAAAGACTTTAAAATCCAAACCTTTGACTGTTAACTTCCAAGAACGTTGTTTTTTCTAGTAGAGATTGGGATATTAACAGTTTAATTCTCAGTCATGCTGAAACAGCCTTGATGTTATGGGGCACACCCAGAAGAATATGAGCCACTCCCATGGCTCACTCCTGGGAGTCTGTTGCTGGTAGGGTGTGCTGGGCTTCTCCAGGATGCTGAGCTGCATAAGGAACACTGTGACCAGTGCTGGACTTCACAAGTCATGGAATGCATGAGAAGAAACTAAAGAGATTTCAGACAGGGGCTATAAAGTCAGTACTTGACCTCAACCATAGCCAACCAGGAGAGTTTGAGAATACTAAATTTAATTTGATGAAGGGGAAGCTAAACGCTAGCTACCTTCAGCTGCTGGAAGAGAACATTTAAAGAAGACAATGACAAAGTCTTCTCAGCAATACTAGAAGCTGTCAGAGGGGGCACAGGCTACAAGATGTAGTTAAGGAGGTTTAGGTTCATTCTTGGTAAAAACCTTTTCCCTGTGAAGATATTGCAGCACTGGAACTGCTTGCCTGTCTTTTCTTGGAGGCTTGCTAGCCTGGGTTAGAAAAAACAAACACTGAGCCAGAGCAGTGTTGGTGATAGTCCTGCTCTGAGTGGGAGGCTGGACTAGACAATCTCAGGAGGTTCCTTCTAAACAACATATCCATTGTTGTATGAAAATATTATATCTTTTCCCCTATTCCATTTCCAGAAATTAAAATCTTCTATTTCAATATTTTAGGATTTGTTTTCCAAACCTTTTGTTCAATAAACTAAAAATATTGAATAATAATTATGTTATTGATCTATTTTCCACACATTCGGTATCCACTTTTCACAGAATAAAACCACATAAGAATATTATTTACATTTGCTTATATGTCAGCATTTCTGAATGAAAATATTTTAGTTTGTAAATGTAAAATGACGAGTGTTTCTGCTTTTGCCTGCCATGAAAGTAAATCTACAATACTTATATAAACAATGAAATCTGCTTTTTAAAAAAGTACTAGAATGAATGGCATGAGTTCCAACACCCAACACAGCTATTCTGGAAGGGAAGATTACTCCTCATCTGACACAAAACTGGGTTTTGATTCAGGCTGGTAACTGGAAGGATTTTGATTTACAACAAACAAACATAACTCAAAATACTTTATTTTTAAGACATAGTAACCCAAAAATTTCATCTGGAAAACTCAGTTATGCAGATATTGCATCTTTCTTAAAAAAAAAAAAAAAAGAAAAAGAAAAAAAAAGAAAAGAAAAGAAAAGACAACAAATTCTTGACTCTTTCTGTGGAATGCTACATTTAAATTGTACAGTGACAATGCCCCATCCCTGGCTGTCTTCAAGGCCAGGCTGGATGAGGTTTTGAGCAACCTGGTCTAGTGGTGGCTGTGTCTGCCCATGGCAGGGGGTTGGAACTAGATGATCTTTAAGGTCCCTTCCAACCCAAACCATTCTATGATTCTATGATAAACATTCCCACAATCTGAGAATGATCTATTTTTAGTGTTAAAAAATTTACCAAGCTAACAAAGAAAACATCAAAGAAACCAAAGTTAAAATATGTGCCATGTGTCTTTATTAAAATGGACTTCTGGGAATGAATCATAGAACCATAGAACAGCCCATGTTGGAAGGGAGTTTGCAAGATCATCTTGCCCAACTTTTCACGAGAAATAGAGCCAAGATGAGATTAGAATCCTGTCCAATCGAATCTTGAAAATCTCTAGCAAAGGAGACTCTGGAGAGGTTGTTCCAGTGATTGATTGTTCTTACTGTACAAAATTTCTTTCTAATAAAGGGATGAAACCTCTCCCAGTTCAATTTGTATCCATTACCTCATGTCTTCTCCATGTGGCTCCTTGTGAAAAGAAAGTGTTCATCCTCTTTGCAGCCGCCTTTAAGTAAAGAGTTAAAGAGTGGAATATTGGAAATAAGGAAAATATAAAGAATCATATTGGAAATTAGAGTCAAGAATACTGTCACTACTGTACATGGTCTTTTACTTTTGTTTCACATTTCTGCCATTTGGAGAGTGTCTTCTGAGAACAAAACAAATTTCTCAGAAATATGTTATTAAAGCACCTCATAAACTTCAATTAACAGGAGAAATGTGTCAGAAATTACATATTAATTTGATTAGTACAGTTTCTGAAATGAACATGACCCAAACATCCATAGATTCTAATCTGCGACAAATCAATCTAGTTTAGAAAGTAAAATTTTTAAAACCTTTTCTTGCATTGTGCATGAAAAAGACGTGAATAGAAAGAAGTCGAGTATCTCCTTGGGTGGAATCTTATGCAAAACAGTCTTGTTTCCCAATATATTAGAAAGATGTGTGTTTTAAAATATTGTCCATGTACTTCTATATGCTGCCCAGTTATAGGGTTCTTTTGTTATGTATAGATGGTGATTTTGAGTATTGTAATAGATCACAAAGTCTGCGTTGGCTTTGTTTATATTTTTTTTCAAATTTCCTAATCTTTCTATAAGAAGGAGTGTATGCCTTTGTTAAATTAAATATAGATCTACTTTTTATTAAAAAGAAATGTTCCTTTAGTGTCCAAGATGGATAAAAATTGCATATGAATAGGGAGAACTTCCTTCCTCACTTATTTTAAGTCTGTGCTGGTTGTAAAATGCTGTCATGTCAACCTGTCATGGGAACAGCTAGAAATTTCTTATATATAAAATCTACCTCATAAAATCTACTTCTTAAAGATTTGACCCTTTTGAACAAGGAATATTTATTTCTTCTGTCCAACAATAGTTTCTTTATAGAGGTGAGCAACCAAATCCTCATGATAAATTGTTTTGCATTTTCTGTGCATGAGGGAGTGAGTTTTGTAGCTTCATTGACACGATAACTCATTAAGCCATTCTAAATTGATTGCTTCTAATCACCTGCTGACATTTTAATAATGTTCAGTTGTTCACCAACAGAATTTTATGTGTAGCTTATGTGTATCAGAAAGTAGAATTAAAACTTAATCACCTGAAGAAGTATGTTCAAACTCATTCAACTCATTTCCAAAGACACATACACAAATATACATGTAGTTGTATACAGAGTAAAAGAAAAATATTGGTACACAGAAGTAGGGCCAGTGGAGGGCCAAAAAATCATTAGGGTGTTGAAGCACTACATGTGTAATAGGAGGCTGAGTGTCAGAAACGTTCAGCCTGAAAAAGTGTGTACTAAGGAGACGTCTTACTGCTCATTAATTACCACATCTACCACATAACTGTCACTTATGAGTAGTCAGCCACTGGAATAAGTACCAAGAAACACTCTATGATCTTCACCCTTGTAAGTAATCAAAACTCAAGTGGACAGGGGCCTGAAAAAACACATCTAAGCTGTCTCTACTTTGAATAGCGGCTTGTACCAGAGGCCTCCAAATATTGTATCCCTTACAATACATATTATTCTATGGTCCAGTGATTCTGTATGTATATAATTACTAATTACTGTGCAACTGTGATGGTTTTGGCTTGGATAGAGTTATTTTTTTTCACAGTAGCTAGTATGAGGCTGTGTTTTGGATTTGTGTTGAGAAGAATGTTGATAATACACTGATGTTCAAAATAAGTAAACATCCATGGTTATCCATGAAATTAGGTCCAAGTTAGAGCTGACTTACTGGTTGTGGCCTGTTTGGATCTATAGAAGTTAAGATAACGAAATTAAGGTTCAATGCTGTGATGTTCACTGTCTCTCTCATTGGTGACTTCCAAAAATCAAAGCTTCTTCACTGTGCCAAGATGAGGTTACATATATTGCCATAGCTTGGATGAATATTTGTAGCTGGATGATCATATTGCAGATAGTCTGTTGATTCTCTTCAAAATATTATTCCTTGTTTGTCTCTGCTACCTTTTTCATTTTCCACCATAAATGTGAGGCTCAGTTTTTATTAGCCTTTTTCTGATCACTAGTGCAAAAGAGAATAACTTATGTTGTTTAGTGATACCATTTCTCTTGCATTTTTTTCATTTGAGATCTGTAAGACTTGCCATTGTGTTACAACTAGAAATACATAATTTTCAATTTCTCAAGAAACTAAGCAGTGAAGAAAAGAAGGAAAAAACCCCAGATATTCCTGTGATTTGTTGTATTCTTGTAATAGATACTGCGAGTGGATAAGACATAGATTCAAAGTGCAGGGACTGAGATAAAGAGTTTACAATTAAAAGCATAACAACAACTTCTGTTATTGTCCTGAAATTTACCAGGCCAAATATTCTAATAATGCTGTACAATTAAGAGTATCACTTTTTCTTTTCTTTTGAAACAACAGCAGAAATTTAATTCACTAATATTAGCAAGATACAAGTCAATGTCTTGTTTACACAAAGATTATTGTCTAAATCAGTTGCTGAAAAGTAATTATGCACTAATATCTGGAAGAAAACCTTATCATTCTGGAAACTGCAGTGATGCAATCCTTTCAGCAAAATCAGGTTTAATAATCCATTGCCACTTCCACACCACCTCCCTCTTCTTCCCATGTCTATAGCATAATGGTGTTTGGCAGCTCGAACAGTGGTACCACATGGTGACCTGGCTCCGTGTTTAATGGAATAGAGGGCTGTTGCTGCTGCAAAGCCCCAGGAGGGAATTCAGCTGGGGATAAGTTGCATCTTTGCATGTAACAGCTCCATGCTGTTCAATCTCACCACTTCTTCAATTAAAGAATGATTTTGTTAGGATTTTGCCAGTGGCAGTGAAGCAGCTGGCAAACATCTGTTACCCCTGGGTGCTTCCAAATATTGTATCTTCCAGCCCATGGGATACAGAAAATTGTGTGATTCGATATCATGTCTCAAAATACAGGCTCTGGAAGATGCTAGTGTTAAGACTATTTCAAAATGTCAGACAATTAAGTTTTTCTGTTATGTGCGCAGTGTAAATCCCTTAAGTACCAAAAACGTACTGATGAAAAATAGGACCAGCATCCATGTGGCTGCAGCCAAAATATTACTTACACTTCCTCTCTGTGTTATTGTGGTAACTCAATAAAATAAAATTAATCAAGCTGGTCAAAACTGAAGCACATGTGAAGAAGAACATATGTATTGTTGTGCTGTGGCTTTCTGTACATGTTACAAAAGCTTTACTGTCATTAATCATTTTAATCTGGTTCCTGAATAACTGGCCACTGACTCTGCCTCTTTGAATTTACAGATTTAATCTCCTAAGGAAAATGACTCCTTCAGGAACTTTAAACCTGAAAAACAATACCTATATTCTCTACTACAGTGATCTCAAAAACATTGGTGTGAAAGTCAGATTTCCTCTGTGTATCTCTCTCCTCTATACCATTAGAAGTCTTACAGAAGTTGCAAGTTTTCTTAGGTGTTACTAAATCCCTTATAAGATCTTTAGTGCTGGACCTGCCTGATATAATATTTCATATATCCAGAATCTGAGTCTGTTGAATAACTACTCAGGCTATCATGAAAATAGATGTTTGCCCTTTTTAGTTCCCCAGCTCTACAATGGCTGCAAATGGCTTTCTCTTGCCAATTCAAATGCAAACAGGTGACAGAAATTAGTGCACATAATGCCAGGGTCATTGTTCTGGAAAGGCAAGCCTTTACTTCTGTTATTTGATGAGAGTCACAGTAAGACTATTAGCCTCTATGGTCAAGTACCTGACCTCGAACATGTCATGTAAAACCTCATTCTTCAGAGCAATTGTGTAATACTCCAACATAAAAGGAATATTCAACTTTATCACAGAACCTTTATCTTACCTCCTGACACGTGAGTGAAATAACTTTTATAATAAACCTGCTTCTTTATATTGTATCATTATTTATATCAGTGTCAAAACATTACGATTTTGCTGCTCTGATTGTTTCTATCTTGACCGATGACTTTTGCTGGCATAGGCCATTTACACAATATCCTGAGCATTATGTCTTTTTGACAGTTAGTAACATGCTACTATTGAATTTTGAGAGTCATCTTAACTCTATAATACAGTTCATAGTAAACATGAGAGCTTTAATTTCCAAAGTAAAGGGATCGAATGGTACTAATGCAACTTCACCACAGAGCAAAGTGCATTTTCTGAGGGAGGGTCCCCATCTTGGCATTGGTGATTGATAGATGTAGAGAGAAGAGCCCAGAGCTGAGTATGGGAGAGACAGGTAAACATGCCAGGCTGTGTTTTACTACCCCACTATATATTTATGCAAAGTTCATTACAGTGAGGCACATCCTGCCTGAAGATACATTTGCAACTTATTACAGCAAGCAATAGCAGGTTGTTGAACAGTGCAACTCAGTCACAGAAGTGGGAAGACATCTGATGACTCTTACCCCCATACTGAATATCAAAAACAGGAAGTGTGACCAGCTGCTGACTAGCATACTGAACCATAGTAAAGATATAATCTTTGAAATGACAGTCCACATTTGATTTCATGAACCTGGAATAATAGACAAAGATTAAACTGTAAGAAAGATTGATCAGAAAAATTAGATGGAAAATGATTTTCCAGTGACTTCTGTTTCAGTTATATGATTACACATGTTCCCATTATGAACTAGGGGAAAGACTAATGGGGCTAAATGCAACAAATAAAACACAAAAAATGTGATCTTTTTATGCTGGACTAGTTACTTATAGCTCATTTACACCAGAACCATTTAGACGGTGATATTTGATATTCATATTTCTATGACTTATAAATAAAATCACAGAAAACTCAGTTAATGAATCTCTACATGAAAAATCTGGATTATCTCACTTTGAAGGCAATCAGATACAATAGTGAGCTTATTAAAATAAAAAACTGTGACTGGTGGCAGTAGGGAGAATAAAGTTGTGTCAAATCACAAGTCTGTGGCTAGTCCAGTTCCAAAGAACATAATTTTGTTTTAAGCAACCTAAGTTTTTGACAAGTACAGTGATTCTGCACTAGTGTAAGTCTCTGTGACATCCACAAGCAGCAAAAATGAATGTGAAAGTAAAAAGTGACACTATAAAGTGTCAAGTAATCTTTTATACAACAGAAGTCAAAGGGGGATTTATCATAGAGTCATATAAGACCAGGAGCAGACACATTTATAAAAAGTTCCTGCAACTTGTATGGAAGTGCTACTAGAGAGGCTTGTTTGAATGAACAATCCATCCTTCATCTTCTAATGTGACAACATGAAATACAGAAAGTAATGAAAGATGCAGGTGGAGTTTCCTTTCCTGGAATCACTCCACAGACTCATTACAATACAAAGATATAAACCAGTAAATTATTTAATTAACTTATCTGGCAGAACATTGTTGATATTGAATCATAGTTGATTCATAAAACCCCATTTATCCCTGATAATTCTTTTCTTTCCATAAAAGAGTAAAATAAATGGGAAGAATATTATAACCAAAGCACTTCCTTTTTTTGGAGCTCCTATGAATCTGTATTCAGAGACAGATGGATATAGCTCGCTAAAGGTTTCTTCTAATGATTGTCAGCCATCAGACACTTCTGATCAGATCCCCAAATCAAAAAGGTGGGCCACCATTACTTTATGATTATGAATTACTTATGAAGTGAGAATACATCTTGGTTCATTCAAGCTTCAGCTCCCCTTTGCCTTGGAAAGCATAGACATATGGTCAGAAACTTGCTTGAGCAAACTTGATCATTGTTGCACTACAGAACATGTGCTAAATGAAGACTAGATCTCAAGTTCAGGGACTTGTCTTTTAGGTATCTTTACCTTCTTTTCAATGTGTTAAGAAATGTGAGTAGGGGCAGACATGCCTACGTCACACATTTTCTCAAACTCCTCTGGCAAGTGTAATCATCTATGGTAATCATAAATGAAGGCCAGACAACAATCTCAAGATGCAAGATCCTGAACAGCATAATCTTATTGGAACTGTCACTTAGAAAGTAGGCAAGACAGTGATAATAGAAAGAATCTTTACTAATGGAGAAGACTCACCACAAATTTCAATGAGCATGCAGTGTGTGAGTATAATTTACACAGATTCACAGAGTGTCAGGGGTTGGAAGGGACTTCTAGAGATCATCTAGTCCAACCCCCCTGCCAGAGCAGGATCCCCTAGAGCAGATCACACAGGAACAAGTCCAGGCGGCTTTGGAAAGTCTCCAGGGAAGGAGACTCCCCCACTGCTCTGGGCAGCCTGTCCCAGGGCTCTGGCACCCTCACAGGGAAGAAGAGTTTCCCCATGTTCAGGCTGAACCTTCCATTTTCCAGTTTAGGGCCATTGCCCCTAGTCCTGTCCCTGGACACCACTGAGAAGAGCCTGGCCCCTAACTCCTGACTCCCACCATTTAGCTGTTGATAGGCATCAATAAGATCCCCCCTCAGCCTCCTCTTCTCCAAGCTGAACAGACCCAGCTCTCTCAGCCTTTCCTCACATGGAAGTTTCTCCAGGCACAATCTTTTTAGTGGCCCTGCGCTGGAGTCTCTTCAGTAGTTAATTGTCCTTGAACGGAGGAGCTCAATATGAGTTAATGGACATATTCTTAGGGGTCTTGCTGATGTGTGATAAGTTTAAAGTGCTTGAATAACATCATAAAGTGCCAGTGGAGGAAATACAACAAAAAGAACAATGTGAGTTTAATTAAGAATAGAATTTGATAAAGATCTCCAGAGTGCAACAACACTCTTATCAACAACCCTCTTTCCTCTGCAACCCCTGGTAATTTTCTAGTTTCACTTACAACCTTAAAAACATTCAGCATGTATCAAAGGTAGGAGCTGCATATTGAAATGCACCTCTGTGAGATTTTCACATCTTAGAATGATTTTCTTATAGCCTTTATAACACCATGGAATTAAGCTATTCCAAAAAAGAGAGAACCTTCTACCCAGACATGCTGGAAGTAGATAGTGTATGTCAGAGGAATGTTCAAAGGATTTTTTTTCATTCTTTTAAAAAAGATTTTAGCAAAACGTTGGCAGCAAGGGTTTTGTGCAATTTCATTTGCAAATAAGGATATTTTTATCAGTCTCAAACATGTTTTTTCAACTCTGTACATATGATGAAAATAACACCTTTTTCCCCTCAATTGCCCTGAAAAACTCATCTATACGTAGCAAGCAGTTAATTATTTTGAATTTATGTCTAGCATCAGATTTAACACTCTAAAAAATACATCTCATATACACTAACAAGTAAATGTGTTTTCTGTTTAAAAGACAAGCTACATGAAACAGAAATACTAAGAAAATAAATTTTGGAAGAGATTTGAGAACAAAATTCGTATTTAATCCAAGTATGATTACTGGGAAGGATTACCCAGCTCTGGGAAAACAAAAAGAAAAGAACATATGCATTGTGTGGTAGCTCCCTCTTAAAGGACAGTGAACCAAACATTTACATTTACAATCTGCATATCTGTAACTTGATGATACATATCATCTTGTAATATATGGTAACTGTACTCTTTTGCTACATCTATGAAGATAATGGAAGGGTATCTTTTTCAGAAAGGAAGATTCTTTCTTGCTTTCTGCCCTTTCTTCCCACTGCATGCCACACAGTTGAGAAATGCAACATTTGTTCTTTTTGCATGCTATGATGATAACTTCACACAGAGCTAAGCAACAGTAGCACAGAAATTGGCTTGGCCTGTGTTAAATAAAGAGTAAACACTCCCTCTCTTGAGTCACTGGTTACTTCAGAGAGAGGCCCTTATTATCTGACCTTGCCAGAAAGGGCCATTGGTAAATGGATGCTAGAGATCATTCCACTCAAAGCAACAGTAGCTTCAAAGCTCTAACAACATTTACCATATACTCTGTGATGAACGCATTTGAAAAAGGTCAAGAAAACAATGACATTTTTATTGTTTTCTCTTATTGCTTTTTATTTCATCTTCTCTTTTATCTCGATATGGCGACCTTTCACAGAAGTCTAAAATATATTAAAAAAAAAAAAAGAAAGAAAGAAAAAAAAAGAGAAAGCCTGTACTGAATTCAAATCTAAAGGGGGCTTAAACTCCTTTACGCTTGATGATTAAATCCCATTCCCAAAATGCTTAGTATGTTTTTCCCCCTTTTTTCTTTTTTTTTCCTTTTCTTTTTCTTCCTTTTTTGAAAACTAAACCATAATTCAGTCAGGAGATGAGGTATAAACTAATGACATTTAGAGTAGAAAGTTGTTTGATTTTCCTGAAATTGAGAAAAGTTATGAAAATGAGAGTTTCACTATATTTATGGTTCATTTGTATACATGCAAATTAGACACTGAGGTTTTCTTGACTGGAGAAACATGTCCATGCAGATAAACACAAATACTGAAAAGGTAATTTAATTCATATCACCTTTCCTGAAAATCCTTTTGTCATAATTAAATTATGTTCCCCTCATGAGAAGAATCATCGTTCAAAGGCAGGTTTAACAGTCCCCAGAGCACGGAGTTTTTGCTTCTTGCATCAGCTTGCTTTCTTTGTGTCTGGGGAAGAGACTACACTTCCCTTCCAGGCATGGCTGTTTCAATAAGACCATCAATATGATTTATCTCTGGCCTCATAACTCCAGTCATTCCATTGCTGCACAGTGAAATATCACTCCTAGAAACTCTTCTAGCCACACTCTTCAGGTTTGTGGAATTTTAAGAGCTGATGAAGGATGGTATTATTTGGCCTCCATGCTGCCTGTTTGCCAGATGAGTCTCCTTGTTAAAGTTCCCTTGGCACCCCTCTGGTCAAGGAAGACTGTTAATACTTTTAGCTTGGTCAAATTCCACTTCAGGGAGCTTCATTTTGTCTATATCAACTCCCTTCCCCCACTTTAAGAAGAATACCTAAGGGTTTTGTTAGTTTGTTTTTCTGTTCCTCATATAAACAGTCACAAAACATTCTTTCTTAATGCAGTATTTTGCAATTCATCTGAAAATATACCATATAATAATAAGTTAAGGGAAAAATGCTGGTGTAAGCGAATTCAATTTCAAAGTTTCAGTGTCTTGAAATTATCTGTTTGTAAAATATGTAGGGATTGAAAGCACTATGTAAACATGGGGTCATTATCACACTTTTTTCAGAAGAAAAAAAGAGTGGGAATTGCTTCACTAGTTCCATTCACATCAGCTGTTAAAAGAAATACAGAACAATTTCAAACATATGCAAGATGAAGACTGAATAATATACTCACAAGAATAAGCCCATGCTATTGTGCAAGGAGGATGCATATATAATACAATTAGGTGCAGTAACAGCGACCTGGTGAGTAATAAATTTTAAGAAAGCACAAATAAATGAGTGTGGATATAAAACAGCAAATCATATTAAGAAATGTATTCTGAAATTTTGTAGGAGTTTTTTTTTAAATTAAACAAAATAAATTTCAATTTTCAACGAATATTTTCAGAATCCAAACAACTCTGACCTTTGCTTTCTGTCATTTGTGCAAAGTTTTTGGTTCAGTTTGTGTGAACTCTGCCTGCTATTCTTCTTCTTTTTCTTTCTTTTCCTAGAGAATTTAGAGAATGATCTCATAAACTAACATAATTTTGGTAATTCTAAAATCAAGTGTGGTTATTGTCATGTATACAGACATGTTTGGTAAGTCCAACATTACAGTTATTGATTATTTCATTTAACGTTGTTATGGCTGCTAAAGCTAATAGATGTCTTTGTTTAATGTCTGAGTAAATTGTATAATGATTTTTGTTATCAAGGAAACAGTTCAGAGGTGGATTTGTTTTGGGGTTTTTTTTGGATTGGGGAAGGTCTTTGGAAGGATTATTTGCCTGTTATCAGCAACTTTGTAATTGCCCTACATTTATAGTCAAAGTTTACAATGTCATGACTTCTTTAGCTCCAGTTTCTAATGAAAACATTCTAGCAGTTCTGGAGAAAATATTCCAGACATTATCTAGACTCACGGATACTCAATTTCAACTCACGTAGTTTGCAAATTAAACCCTTACAAAAATAGAGGACTTACTTAGATCTTGTGGCTCCTTCATCCAAAACAATAGAGGGTAGGGCATGGAATTGGGATAAAAGCCTGTTCTCCATGTGTCTTAATACAAGCACTGCGTATTAAAAGAGTGGTTTGGTAATGGCAGTAATTAAAATAAACTCAAACACAAGGGGGTGAATGCATCACATCCTAATGAGAAAGTGTAGTTGGGAGACAGCCTTGGACACCCAAGGGTACAGGAGGAGCAAGAACTCTTCCACAGTTTCCCATGAAAATATCTGAAACCACTCAGGTAAACCTCTGGTTACTGGGAAGTCTTTATCAGTTTTTCTCAAAGGCTCATCTGTGATAGCCTGATCCTAGCAAGTCATTATGAAAACAACCGCACCACGTTTGTTTCCAGACATTTTGCACAAGCTCCTTTTGTAATTCAAGTTTACGTACTTACTTTTTTTTTTTTTTTAGTAAACACTTTTCGCTTTCCCCAGTGTCTTGGCTGTGAAACCTGATATGCTAAAATGAGCTCCAGGAAAGCTAACAGTAGCTGTAGGAAAAAGATTCTCAAAATCTCGAAAGCTTTTTCAAGCACACTCAGCAAACCGTATTTGTATCATTTTTCCTTGCAAACAGAACTGCTTGGCATTTTATCCTCCTTTTCTGTACTTACAGATATATGAATGGCAAAGATGAAGTCAAGTATCTTCCAGTCAGTACATCAGTCTGAAAGATGTAGACTTGACTACAGTAGCAATTATTTTTGTAACCTTGATATTAAAATATTAGAGAAAGCCATGAAACTGCAGTCCTTCATTTGACTGAAGTCCATATGTCAGTCCCAAAGACTAAAATATCCTCCCCTGAGCACTTATAATGTGGATACAGCTTTTACACCAATGCACCTCTTATGTCATAATTTTTTATATGAATACCCAAAAGAATGGAAAAAAGCTTTCAGGACTATTGAATTTGTGGGCTAGGAAAAGATGTGAAAGAAAGGGATTGAAATAACAAAGAAGTTAAGACAATAGTGGTAAGACTGACTTTTTTTAGCTCTTCCATATGATTATATAGACCTTAAAAAACACATTCCCACAAAAAATTAACAGATAAATACACAGCAAGGGACCTTTTCTTTTCCCCTCTTGAATGAGTGTAAGTCTAAGATCCCATCTCATAACTCAAATTCGTATGTAGACGGCACTTGTTTACCAGGTAAAAGATGTCTGGTTGCATTCATTGCTCTTTCACACTGGATCCTCATCCTATGGGAGTATACAATGAATAAGCAGAATAACACAAGCTCTGCAGCTCGTGACTGGGATTTCATCCTGTCTGCTGAAGGCACATTTATTTTCAAAGGTTAAATGAGATGAAGCATTCTAACACCAAGCTGACTACAGAAATATTGACAGTGATTCAAGATTTTGGTTACTCATTTTGTTACAAAATTCCTGTTCTTTTTATTTGATTGATTTTAATTTGATTGTTTTATGCAGCTCCTCTCTAGTCCAGTAGTTTAGGCAATTAGTTTTACATTTCAAATAACATTTATGTAAGGAAAAAGTACTTGAATTTATTATAAGCTGCTTAAATTTCTTAACATCAATCCATGACTTAATATTTGGGGACAGCTGACAGAGTTAGTGGACTGAATCCCTTTACTTTATCTCACTATTAGAAATAAAAGAATGCAGTCTGTCCTGCTGAGAATCCTTTAAAATTTCCTCTGTCTTTCACACAGGAAATAAGGACAAATATTTTAATGGAAAAGATTGAACCCTCTTACAGGCTGCAGACTCTGTAACCTCTGTATTCTCCGGAGACTAACAGATAAGGATTTGTTATTTCATTTTACTACTTTAATATTAGAGGGTGTAATTTTGCAAATCTTATGCATATGTTATCCTTATTCCTTCATTAGGAATAGAGGGGAAAAGAAGTACTAGGAGCAAATCCACTTTTTATACAGAAAAATTTAAAGTCCAAATCTAAATATATTTCTATTAAAAGAAAAAAATGACTAGACTTTAAAATGCACATTTTTTAAACAATATTGGTACTGATTTTATATGAGATTGCTAAATTTTTATTATCTTTTAACCAGTAATGTTTAAAGTGTGGAGTCAAAAAATTAAGGAACATAGGGTTAATATTACTTTGTTACTAAGAACTTATGAATGAAATACCATCTCTTTCTCCAAACACTGAAGGGTCTCTCCTTTCATTTAATTCTGCTTGCCATAATTTCCTGAATGTTTGCATATATGCAAAAGAAGATGTATGTATTTTCAGTGATAAATGCAAAGAACTGCCCTAACATAGTCTGATGGCACCCACGCAAATCTGTAACTTACCTGTGGAAAGTGAATGGACTAAGTTACGAAGTAAAAGCATGGCCAGTGAGGTTCTAATTTCCATGAGCAGTTTCTCCAGGTAATACACAATGGGATACCCAGATCAAATAAGCAGTAAAGTGGGTCAGCCTGAACTTTCACCATTATAGTGAAGTGTCATTCTGATACCTGTTGAAGTATCTTGCAGAAAATGGACCATATTAGCTGAGAAGGTGGACAAGCTTTATGTAGAAGTTAGGATGTGGAACACAAACTTCTTCATAAACCAGAAGGATAGTCTAAAGGACTAATAGGATAGTTTAGTATTGTGGAAAATGCATTACACACAGTGAAGCAGGTAAGATGGGAAAAATAAAAGGCATAGAAAACGTTCTGCTCTGAAGTTGAAGGCAATCAGGCATAAAGTTTTTTCTGTCACACAGTAGATGTTTTTTACTTTCAGGCAGCAGATTTTTCAATACACAGCTTAATATTTGTATATAAACTTTAATGTGTTAGGAGTGACAGTGGTCTGAACTGGAGATGATCCTCCCCTATCTGGGCTGTGAAGGTTAGATCCTGAGGAGAAAGCCTCAGAGGTATATGGTTCTATTACACCTTGGTTTAATGCCTTTTAAATACAATTTCAAGTGGTCTGACCTGTGCTACAGACCATTTATTGAAAATATAAAGTTACACAATCTTTGAGCTCATCTAAAGGGAAGATCTTTCTTGCTTGTATACTATTCTCTGTTGGTTCACTCAGTTTTAGTGAGATGACCAATGTGCATACTAAAAGAAAATAAGTTTTTCCAAACTCACAGAAGGATCCATTAGCTTCCTGGTAGAGATAAATAAAATTAAAATTTGGTCATTGGAAGTGAAATCCTGAATTCTTTGAAATAAATAGTAACTTCCAGTGATATTAATGGAGTCAGGTCTTCAAGATTCTGAGGACAAACTCCTGAGCCAAGCTTTAACTTTGGGTGTGATCGTTCACTGGACTCCTTTCTATAAATGAGCCTTGGTACACAAATACTTCATACTGAAATATGAAACTTAGACACACAGTGAACTAACAGGGTTTAAAATCCTTCTGTTCCCTACTTTCATCAAATTATATCAGTAGTCCATTTCTACCTGGAACAGAAGATCTAGAAGTAATGGCGACTGGGCATATCTAGCAACTAAATTGGGGCTTTGGTTTTTTTAACATTTCAAAAATTTGGCTGGAGTTGTCTCAGGATAGGTCTATATAATCTAACTAACATGAACATTGATTCATAACCCTGGATGACCTTTCTAAATTCCTGATATTTAAACTTTCCTCCCATAACTCCCTAAACTAGACAAATGTTATCCATTACTCTCTCCCCCCGGCATATAAACAGCTAGTGGTATAGAAGAGACAGACTTGCTATGATGATTAATGTATATTATATTGTACTTCGGTAATAGATTAATAGAAATATCCTGGAAATAAATCAGGATATTTCACCACATTTCCTAACTAGTCTAATTTAATCTCTGGGCATCTTGGATTTTATAGCCTTTGCCTCAGTTTAGTCTCAGAAAGGCCCTGTAATATTCATAGAAACATGTAAGCACCAGGTCTGACTTATGATCTATACCTATGATCTAGACTTCTAAATCCTGTGTCAGTTCCAAAACAGATGGCTCACTCTTTTCACTCTTAATCCTTCCAACACTCATGCAGAACATTCATTTACTTGAATGATGACCCCTCTATAGTCCTTCTTAAGGCTTAATTCTCCTCGGCTGTAGATTTTTAAGTTTAATGAAGAGATGGATCATAGTCGAGATAGATCCGGTTAGGAAGTTGCCAACTTTTTTCATCTGATGCAATAAAGTGAAAAACCTGTGATTCAGCAAGGGCAATTTTAGAGGGAGAAAAGAAATATTTTATGTGGAGAAAACAATTTGAAATAAACAGGCAAATAGTTTTTGTGATGGTTCAGTTGCTTTTTATATCTCTGATCTTCTTTTTCAACATCCTTCAAGTTTAATATTTACTCATGATTTACAATGAACTTATTTTTATATTTATCTAAGTAACATTTCTGTTGAATGTCAATAGTTTGGTCAAACACCAATATTTTTGAAAAATATATCTATTTATCATATAAAATATTTGCAGTAAGAATAATAAAGTTTCTCTAGCTGTTTCTATATTCAGTCTTGGAAAATTACTCAGGCTTATAAATTATAAATTCAGTTCTTAGACTTATTTATATTATTGGTACATATGAGAAAAATGACATGCAGATTTGCTGCTGATTATTCTTAAGGATTGATAGCTGTTTTATAGAAATTATTTTCTTAAATACAGGTATTCAGTTACATTCTATCTGCAGGCATAACTAGATAACCCTAAATAGCCAGTGACTGCAGTAAAAGGAGATACAGGAGAACAAAGAAAGCATGTAATCCTCAGCACAAAAAACAAAATAGATTATGGAAAGAAATTATAAATCACCTGCATTTTTACTTTCAGACCTTTGAGAATAAAACACAGAGCTTTTCAGTTGCATTTACATTAACTATGTTGACCACAAGTGATCATCTGGGTTAGTCACTTTGTGTTGTTTAATGTCATGTTGTACCATACACAAATGTGACGGTCTAATCATAACGGGAAGTGATGGTAGACTGCTTACAAGAGAACTCTTACAAATACACTAGATAGAGCTAGTATAAATATGGAGCAGAAGTTTAGACTTGGAGAAAGAGTATGAACTATTTCTACAGTGTATTACTTCTAACTTTAAATAGTTCCATTTTATCCATACTTGCAGCTTCACTTTTAGTCACTGACGACAAGCATTTGAAGTCTTGCAACAAAAGCTTACAAAAAGCAGGCTTCCAGAAAATAAGTTTGAATTACAGTTTCCACTGTGGCTGGGAATGAGAGCGTTATGACCATTCTCTCTTCACAGAAACCTTTGCAACACTGAGTCTTCAAATATTGATACCAAATATTCTTGTGCAATCTTCTAATCAAAACCAGATTTACTAAACCTACAGTAAAAACTTTACATTTACTTCTATCATTCCCTTCTGTAGAACTCAAAATGCAAAAGTTATTAACTTGCACACATTTAATTAGTGTTTTTAGGAAACTGTGATCTACTTGCGGATATCATGTTAGTCTAAAAATAGCTTACACATGTTAAATAAATTATTCATTGTAAATTACTTGCTCACCTCTGCAGTTAGCAAAACCAATATTCAGTTCAAGACATGGTTTTCCAAACGCACAAACAATTCACAGGCACAAATTGCAGAGTCTACGCTCACCTCTAATCAGGAATCATTAATGCTAGGTCAAAAATGGTAAATGAGATTGGCAAAATTATAGGTTTTATAATAAATATGATATTATTATGGATGAATTTTATCTTAATTGGTTTTGAAAATTAATTGGGTGGCAACAAAAGCTGGCAAAAAGCATTTAATTTAAATCAGACAATTAAAAGTCCCAGAAGACTTGTGGCTGATAATATTAACCAATGTTTAAAAGATTAAATTTCAGTTTCAGAACCTGAATAATTTTGTAATATGTAGGTGAATCATTATCTTTTGTTAATAGCAAGCCTAACCCATACTTTCAATAGATGATATGATGTTAATCTTCAGTACTAAATTCCTTATTTAAATTTTATTCTTTTTTGTAAGTTTGGTACACTATTTCTATTTATAATTATTAAAAAAAATAATAACATTCAATATTTTCTCTATGACATAGTATTATTTTCATATCAAGTATTATACACCATTTAAAAACTTTCATTTTTTTCCTGCATTTGATGTTTTAGGGAAGACTTTTTCAGAATAACGGTGAAGGAGTGATTTCCTTTATTTTGAAGCCTATTGAATTTATAACAGGCTTTTGATTACTCATTTTTGAAATCTAGCTTATTGTCGTGTTTTTCATCTGCAGTGATGTATATTATCTAAATGTGGTTGTCGTTACTCATTTTTGAACTCTGAGGTCATTCTTATCAGTAAATATTTAGTTTTCGTGTTTGTTGTTGTAGTAGATGAGCTGCAACACTGACCATATTGAGTATCACAAAAGTGACACAGAATAGTCTGAAATCAAGTAGTGTTCAAATCTAAGTAAGCAGAACCTTCTCTGAAGATGGGTAAAATAGTATACACAACCTTTTGTCTCACAATTTATTCAATGTGCCTTAGCACAGCTATACTTCCTGAACAGAAAATACTGTTCTGCAGTCAAATGCACTGACATCCATAGCAAACCTGAAAATGTATACGTATTGCCTGAGTTAGAATAGATGAAGTTTAAATGCATGTAAGCCATGCATGCTTACACATTGTGGATGCCCCATCTCTGTCTGTCATCAAGGCCAGGCTGGATGAGGCTTGGAGCAACCTGGTCTAGTGGAGGGTGTCCCTGACCATGGCAGGAGGGTTGGAACTAGATGATCTTTAAGGTCCCTTCCAACTCAAACCATTCTATGATTCTATGATTCATGATTCTACAACAAATCAGACTGCTACATTTTTTGCATTATTTCAACGGATCTCTAGGTATCTACTTGGACAGCAGTTAAGGAAAACATGCTAATGAAATCCACTTCTACGGAACTGGGGAATTACTATGAACTGGTGCAGGTATTTCTCTAAGACTTTCCAGGACTTGATCTAGTTACCACATAGAGAACCAAGAGCACTAGGCTAGTATAAATTATAGGCATGGCTATTTTTTTCTCAAAAGTTCTACAAATCTTTGTATATCTGTCACTAATGCACCTATATAAGAAGACAGAGTGTTCCCTAGGATGTTCAGAGTCTGAAGAAATTTGAATCCATGATTGCATATCAAAATTTCTTTAGTTTTCATGCTATGGAGGTTCTTGAGTAGAGCTCTTATCCATCCCAGTAAAGCAAGGTGAAAGAGGCAAGAATTAATGGAGGTCAAAGGCAGCAAAAGAGGAAAACAAAACAAAATTGTAAAGCTCTGATCTGACTGCCTCTCCACACCCCACACCTCCAAACCCTCCCAGTTAGTCATGTACTTCATATTATGCTGTGACAAGATAAGCCTTGAAAATACAGGCACAAGATGGCACCAAGATTATAAACACAAATCAGAAGAGACATTATTGGTCACTGAAAGAATGCAACCTGGTGTACAAGGTAGAACTGGGTTTAGGATATAAGAGAGACTACAAATAAAATGTATTCAGCATATATAAATCTTCTGACATCGGGCAAAAACACAAAGGAGTTAGCAAGAAGTATAAAAGACAGCTACAAGCCCCTACAAGAATGGTAACAAAGGGAAAACAGACAGAGATTAATTGCTCTGCCTTTTCTCTTCTGGTTAAGGATGCTACTTCTAACTAATGCCATTATTTATCTGCTGGATCCACCCTTATACCTTACATAACTCTACTTTTTTATTTGCTATTCAGCACAACACACTCAACTTCCATATGTAAAGGATAATCTCTTACTGTATAATTTGGTTATGCAAACTGGAAATTTGAAAAAGTATGTATGTGTGTTTCAAGCCCCAAACTTCCCACATAACAAGGTGATCAATAATGTAGCAATGAGTCAGAGGAAATAATTGCTGCATAAAGAGAGACATTTGTGAGGAATGGGATTTTTCCACATTACCTCTTCAGACTTCTGTAGGTGTTGTCCTGGAATCTCATAAGGCTACCATGAAAAATAAGTAACTCAGAGAAATAAATCCAACATCAGGAAACTCATTTTTGTATTATTAGATAAACATCATAAAAATATTTAGAAATCCAAACCGAAAAAGCCTGAAACCACTCAACTTGACTACATGGAAGTCTGTACTACCCAGTGGACCCACTAGTGGACTACCCTATAAAACCATACAGCAGAAAAAAACCCAAGCAACCAACCAAACAAAAAAAACCCCACACCACCAAAAACCCCAAGAAAGTCATCATTCGTTTTACCTCTGCATGTGATCTTTCTTTAAGACCTGTTGCTATGCCTCACAGTTATTTGGTCACTTGCCTTATTGCTTGTGAAAGCTCTTTCAGAACTGATTACATGGCTTTGATTCTTGTCTTCAGTTGTAGGGTTTACTCTAATATATTTAAAATTAATAAAAAATCAGGTTTCATAACTCTAACTGCAAAATTTCTGACCAGATTTTAATACGTACAAACTAGTCAATCAACAAAACAGTCTTTCTTCTAAAGACACAGTTTGCATGGTTTATTCATGTGGAAAGGATAAAGAATTCCTTTTTATCCTTACTTCTGAAGGAAGAAAAGAAAATACAAATCACAAAGAAAGACAAAAGGGGAAAAATTATGTAAAAAACTAAGATTTTATATTTCAGTAAGGTTTCTAAGTTTTGACTTTAGAGTGAGTCTGAGAAATATCAGAATGGCTGAGCTTTTAAGAATTCACTCTAAGTGTTTGTTTATAAGCTTCCACACCCTTTCAGTGAAACCTATTACAAGCTCTTTTTAGCTAAGGAAATTTAAAACACTTCTGATATTCCTTGAGCAGCCCAAAGATCTCATCAAATGATGTTGGTGTAGTATGTAGAAGAATCTGAGGAATTATGATTTGAAGTCCTTGTTGTTGGTAGTGCTTTTTGTTTCCTTTGCATTTTGTTGTGTGTTTATTTTTGTGAGTTATTTTTTTTTTTTGTTTGGGATTTGATTTGATTTCATTTGATTTGATTTCATTTGATTTCATTTCATTTTTCCCAGAGATTGTAGCTTCCCTCTTTCTCTTTCAGTATCAAATAAGTTTGGGGCTTGTCTGCTTTTGGACTGGGCATTTCCTGAGATTATTTCAGTTTATCCTGCTGCAAATCATTCTTAACAAAGGTGATTTACTGCTTCAGCATTCTTCCTGAGAAATATCTGGATCTCTGTGGTGCATTCAGAATATCTGAGTTTATAGAAAAGGAAAAAAACTCTTGAATAAGCTCTGCTATTGTATGCATTCCCAGATGGAAAAGGAAAAATATGTTATTAAAGAAGAAAATATGTCACCTGTAAATACTTTTGGGTCATTTACTATATTTCTGCCTATTGAATGCCTTTACATTATTTTATCTGCTTATTTCATTTTGCCCAAATGGCAGATATGATTACTCTTCCAGTTTTACTTTATTTTTGCAACTGGCTTCCTAGCAAGGTGTCCGGAACGGCTTTAAATCAGCACCATGGACAGAGCTCACAAATTAACATTTTTACTTGCCATCCAACAACTTCCTGAGTAGTGGAACCAGCAAAGACTGGTATCCTAAAACTACAGTACTTTTCTACCCAGGCACCGACTCTCGTGTAATATGAAGAAGATAATGTTTTTGAGACTTCTCTGTCAAATCTGCCAAGAGGTTTAAAACCAGGCACACACAGGCAGCAAAGCACACAAGCAGTGCATGGCAAGAGCATAGTAACTGGAGGTTTGCTTCCTTAGGAAACTTTAGAACTTCATTTTTAAAAACACAAAATATTACCAATGTGATTAAAAACAAACAAACAAAAAAATCCAGAAAGAAAATGGAAGTTAGAAAGATTCTCAATTTTTTGGTCAAAGAATAAATTGAGCAGCAGAATAGTCAACCAGTTTATCCAATTCCTGCTCTAAAAAAGACAGATGATGAAGTCAAAGGCGTCTCACTCACTGCCCAGGTAAACTGAGTTTCTGTTTAGCTTTACGAAAAGAAAAAAAAAAAAGGCAAACAACGTAATAAAAGGAGGTTCAAAGATTTGTGGATCAATATATGATCCACAGAACTTCTCAGTGATGTCTGAATGATATACAACATGAACTTGGACCACACCATTTATTCTTGAATCTCTAAATGCATGTGACCAAACCCTTCATTTTTCAAAAATAAATTTTTTAAAAGATATAATGAAAAAACCCTAAACCCCAAATATGAAAAGAATTTGGAAAAACTCCACCAACATTTTATATTCAAAGACAAATATTTTTCTCCACACCAATTTATTTCTAAATCTTCTATGACTATGGATATGTTTGTGTACAGAGATCCACACAGCTCTTCACATTTAAGTGGTTCTAGTATTAAAGTAATGGACACTGCTCATGTACTCCTAAGGCCAGAGGATGGCCAGAGTTCTGAGCTTTGTCTTTTCCTGAAAAGTGCATATCAAATTCTCAAATAGGTTTTAGCTGAACATTAGCTAGATAGTAGATCATTTAGAATAGAGGAAATATTGAATAAACAAGAGACAAGATGGAACAACATTCTTCCATTTCTCGCTGTCTGTTGTGTCTTGTCTGTCAGGCTTCTCATTCCATTAATTCCAGGCAATAAACCCCACACCAACATAAGAAGCACATGACCTGTTGGAACAAGTGCAGAGGAAGTCCAGGCCACAAAAATGATCAGAGGACTGGAGAACGTCTCCTATGAAGACAGGCTGAGAGAGTTGGGCTTGTTCAGACTGGAGAAAAGAAGGCTCTGGGGAGACCTTATAGCTGCCTTCTAGTACCTGAAGTGGCCTACAAGGAAGCTGGAGGGGGTCTTTTTACAAGGGCATGTAGTGATAGGACAAGTAATGGCTTTAAAATGAAAGAGGGTAGTTTTAGATTAGATATCAGAAAGAAATTCTTCATGGAGAGGGTGGTGAGGCACTGGAACACGTTGCCCAGAGAAGCTGCGGATGTCTCATCACTGGAAGTGTTCAAGGCCAGGTTTGATGAGGTTTTGAGCAACCTGGTCTAGTGGAGAGTCTCCCTGCCTATGGCTTGGGACTAGATGATCGTAAGGTCCCTTCCAACCCAAACCATTCTATGATTCATGATTTTGTGTCCCTAGGTAAAAACTTGCTCTTTTTATCATCTGTCAGGCCTGGCCTTTCAAATGTTTTTAAGTCTGTTATATTTTCAGTGCTTTGTCTCCCTGTTTTCTTTCCATCCTTTGATTTTCCAGGAAAATCCTCTTTCCAATTAAAACCAGTCTGAACTGACATCCCAGATTTCTCCTTTCCCAAGAATTTACCAACCAGAAGACAAACAATAACCTTCTTTCCTACAAGCCACCCACACTTTTTTGAAGGACCATAACACAGGTAAGAGACAAGTAAACCCAAAACCTGTCCATCATGTATCTTCTGATCTTTTGTCTTTTCACAAGTCAGGTTTTACATACATTGCGATGACTGCACAATCCAAGTTGTGTACATTTTTTTCCTTTCATTTCTAACCAATTAATTTGAAGATATAAAAAGGAAAATAACGTAATTCAGAATGCCTCATTTTACAGGTAAATTTCAAACTATATGTAATTTACATGTTATTATTTTCCAAGTGCTGTCAAAAGAAGTTAGCCTAATTTGATTGACAGTAGTAAAACCCATGGCAGCTTCTTTAAGGATGGCCCTGGAAGGTGATGAAAACTGGATTCAGTATTTCATCATGTTTTATAGACAAACAAAGTGCAGAATATCTTGCATTTGACCATCTTTCTCACATTAGTAAATTGCCATACCTACTTATACCTTCATCATGCCACTGATGAGTCACATTGGACTCCTTTAAAGACTATAGTCACTGGTAACAAAGGAAAACCCAATTATTATTTTAAAAAAGAGTCTAATAATTTAAACCAGAAATTTAAACTTCTATTTTTTATAATAAAATTAAATTTTATATTAAAATATTTAATCCTCCAGAATATAAAAATGTTTTATTAATCTTTATAATTGTTTATTCCATTAAGAAATGCCATTATTGAATATCAATATTGATTATTTTTCTTTCATCAATACGTCTGAATTAATATAGTCAAGAAGTATTTTTGCTAAAAGGAGATGGTCACTATATCTCTCATGGCAAAAGTTCACACTGTGATGCTCAGGACACTGCCTGAGAGACCTAATTTGTTCCTGTTGACTAGCCACATATCTGATCTATGCTTTAGCTATTAGTGAAGATAGATGATCCTTATAAATACATAACATGAGAAATAGTAATAAAACATGGATATTTTGCCCAGGTGTGTATGCAGGTATGCATGTGATTTAGGCAAAATCAGAAAGGAAATAGCTGCAGGGTATTGTCATGAACAAGCTATGAATTTTTATGCATCCTTAAAAGCCTAAATAGTTTTCTATATCAGAGAAAATATAAATTCACTAGGCTTTGCCAGAGTTAGGCCAGGTGCACAAACAGTCCAAATTGTACTAAATTATTCTGTTTCATTATCCTTGCTTAGTCCTGAGTCAAATGATAATCTCAGGGTTAACAGCATCAACTCAGAAGTCTCTCTGAACTGGAAGGGAAGGCAGGAGGTAATCAAAGTTAGAAAGTTTATATCTGAACCAACGAGTCAGGTCTAGCTGCTTTTTCCATCTCTGGGCAAGATTCATTCCCATCTGATGGTTGCTTCAAATAGTGTTCACTGTAGCATTGGAGTTTTCAATGCCTGTTGAAACAATGTAGGAAACAACAGACATTCTGCTCACCCTCAGATGTCAGAAGGGTTTGCCATACCATGTTCTAGTAGTGGAGGAGATGAGACCAGGTGGAAAATAGAACAGATGAGCAGTAACGTGGACTCCATGTAAGTAATACAAACTACTTTTATTACGGTTATCAATATCTTATTATTACATTAGTAATAATTCCAAAACCAAATGTACCTCCAATTACTCATCAACTTTTATTTCTCCAATGACAAAACCTGTCTTCTTCAAATATCTCTTGGTACAAAATGAAAGAATAAAGAAGGGTCCTTTGTGAATGACCTTGAGAATCCTGGCACAAGTTTCAAAATCAATTACTCTGCTGCCTTATTAACAAGAAAGTTAATATGTTGGGTTTGTGTGGTGGGGGTTTTTGGTAGTGCGGCAATGGCTGCAGGAATAGCTCCTGTGAGAAACTGCTAGAAAGTTCCCTGTTTCCAAGTGGGACATGGCTCTGGCCAAGGCCAAGCTAACTAGAATGTCTGCAAATACCATATTTAACAGGGGGAAACAAAAAGAGAACCTGCAGGGGAAGGAGAAGCAGAGTGGTGAGAGGAGTGGGCTGTGAGAGAGAGAACAAGGAAGACACCCATATCAATCCAGAAAGGAGAAGAGGAGGTGGGCCGGAGCAGAGGTTCCCTTACCGCCTGTGGTGAGAGGTCAGATGTTGCCCCTGCAGCCTGGGGAGGGTCCCACATCAGAGCAGGCGGCTGTGCCCCAAAAATCCATGATTCTGTACCCGTGCTGAAACAGTTTGCTCCTGAAGGACTGCATCCCATGGGAGGGATCCACGCTTGAGCAGTTTGTAAAGAACTGCATCCTGTGGAAAGGACTCACATTGGAGAATTTGGTGGAGGACTGCCTCCAGTGGGAGGCACCCCACACTGGAGCAGGGGCAAAGTGTGAGAAGTCCTTCTGAGAGGAGGAAGGAGCAACAGAGGCAACTTGTGATGCACTGACCCCAACCCCTATTCCCCATCCCCCTGTACCTCTGGAGAGGGAGCAAAGCTGAGCCTGGGAAGAAGGGAGGGGTGGGATAAGATTTTTAAGATCTGTTTTATCTCTTATTGCCCTACTCTGATTTGATAGGTAACAAATTAAATTGATTTTTGCTCCCCAGGTCAAGTCTGTTTTGCCCATGACCACAGCTGATGATCCCTCCCTGTCCTTGTCTCTACCCATTAAGCTTTCCTTATATTTTCTCCTCCCCATCCCACCGAGGGGAGGACAGAGTGTGTGGCCACCTGATACTTAGTTGCTGGCTAAGTTGCTGGGCCTAAACCACAACGGTTAACCTATATGTTATGGTCTTCTGAAATCAGTTTAGGGAGGGCAGCTCTCTGAGAATTAAAGCTGTAGGCATTCAAATGAAATGTGTTGTAGGCTCAGTACTGAAAGCTAGATCTCAGCTTCTATGCAATATGTACCTCAAAATCGGTTTCTGTAATCAGAAAGATTAAAAAAAAAAAATCATTGTGGGTAACTTAATGTTTAGCTAATGCTAAATAAGGTTTTGGAATTCATTCAGAAATGAATATGGAAGATTGTCTCTTTCGTAGATATTGTCAGACATTGTTTCCTGTTGACTAAGTTATCAGATGGAATAGTAATAGCATAACTAAAAACTTCTAAAAGTATTTACTGGAAAGACATTCTTAATACTTATTCAGACATTACTTTCCTTATAAAGTGGCTTTATTACCTTTTTGATTACGCATTTGTGGTTTCCATAAACTCCAGCAAATCAGGTCATACAAATACAGATACTTATTCAAAAGCTTCTGATGCAATCCAATTTCTGAAGTCAAAATAGTTTTCTAAAATAAAAATTCCTGAGACTTTTTGTAGCACAACAAATTAACCAACTAAGTCTTAAAGTCTTAATTTCTACATTCAAGTGCTGCAAAATACCCTGGTAATGATTTTGGCAATTTAGTAAAAAAAGAGACTGTGCACTGGCATCCTTCTGAAAAGCACATAAAAATAAATCCCTACAAATGCATTCTTTGCTTTAATGGTTAGTTCATGCAAATTTAACTGTCCTAGATGACATGTTTTAATTTCTGCTTCTGCCTCTGGACTAACACAAATGGTAAATGCAGTTTTACTGACAGCAGCTCAAGCGCTGTATGCCACATGAGGATTTAGCAGAGCTCAGCATTTTTGTGAAGAATGAAAACATACACTACTGCAGACTTTTTCTTAACCCTGTTTTTTGAGGGTTTTCACTTTAACATGCAGTAGAATCATAAGAAAAAATGACAGAATTATTTTTTGTTTCTTGTCCATTAATTTTCAATGAGTAGTAGATCAGGTCTGTGGAAGAAAAACAAAGATGCTGTAGTATGAAGGGATTTCTCAGGATTTTCTCCCTCAAACACTGTATGTTTTTTTCTCTTCAAGCATCTGTAAGTCCTGATGCCTCTCTCACATATCTCAGATACATTGAGTTTTTTAGGTCACAAATGGGTTGACCTTATCTTCTCTCTTCCTCCTAAATCAGTGTTATGATACATATGCTTACATTTGAGCATGTCTTTGGTACTTGGATGATTAGAGTGTTTTTCACCTTGCAGAACTGAGTCCAAAAATTAAAGAGCTGGCTGAGAATGGTATTTCCAGGCAAAGCTGTGCCTTGGGGATCAGATTCTTTCTCCAGTGAGATTGTACAAAGATGAATTCTGTATTCCTAAACATTATTACTCATACCTTATGATCTCCAATGAGTGAATAACACATTTTTTTAGAATTTAAATTATTCTGTATGATGGTGAAATAAACAATACACATTCATCTCCCTAGCTGGTATAATAGTCCAAAATGCAGCTGTCTGCTTACATACAAATCTACACATCTTTGCATCTGAATCAAAGAATATTAAGAGCATCATGTAGATTTGAAACTACCCTTGGGAGACATTGGATCCATAATCTAATGAATGGATTACACCCATCTATCAAAGATTCATCCCATAAATGTGCAAAGAGGTTAGACTCCAAAAGAAAACAACACCATCTGCAGCAATTTGTGACATACTTTTGCAGAGGCAGAGATGACTGCTAGAAGTTTCTTCTCAAGGTTTCTGAGGCTTCCTGAGGATTGTGTTACACACACCATTGAATGTAGATCATATTCAAGTACATATCATGACTTATTTTCTCTCTGATCATTAGAATGCCTTAAATTAAGCTATATAGGTATGGAGTGCTAATGCAGTTCACCTCTTTCATCACTTTAATGAACTATTCCCAAACAGCATCTGTGAGTGGAAATTCCTTCTAAAACATGAGAGAAAGACCAGAGGAGAACTTAGTGAGCAACATGCCTTTTAAAGCTACTCTTTGCTGCTCACATTGGCACTGTTTCAAACTACCTAAACTACCTCTAAGCAAGTTCAGTTGGGTACTGTGTGTTACATAGTCAATGGGTCATGTCTCTGTGCAAAGGCTGACTTAATAGCCTCAAACACTATTTCTGTTGGAATGGAGCTATACTGCACTGCACCTTACTGCAGTGGCACATTAGCGATATCATTTGTTTTTCATTGCACATTGACCTATGTACTATAATCCATTAAAATATCACAGAGCTTCATTTTTCTTTTCCTGTGAGAAAAACCTTTGATTAAATTTATTGAACAATGAAAAGTCATCATTTTTTATAGCGCTTGAGAACCTACTAAATTCTTGTAAAGTCATTTTTGTTTATTCCAATGAACTGAAACAAATATGTAGCTTTAGGTACTCTGTTTAACACTGTGCTAAGTAAGGATGAATTTCCCATCCTTTTTCAGACGTTCACAAAGTGCATTTTCAAAGCTTAGCTTTGTTTTTTGAAACAGGTCAAAACTAACAAATATTGACCATCTTTCTTTTGAATAGCAGTTTTTACTATGTTTTCAGAAATTTGATTCCTCATTATTTGTGGAGTATGTAGAAAAATAATTCTCATCAAAGATTTTTTTCCTAAGCAATTCAAGATTTAAGTATTGGAAGCATGCAAGGATTAACTTCTATCAAGAAGTTGTAGTGGAAATTATTTGACAAATATATTTACTTCATCAATGAAAGACAGTTGCAGTTCAGAAAAAGGAAAAGGTTATACTTTTGACATTTTTGATCTCAAGCTCCTTTATGATTTTCCTGTCTGGTATTTGATGTTCAGCTAAAGTCTTGGTCTTTTGACATGGATATATTAAAAAACATATTTCAGGAACTTGCATTTCCAGTCACTGGAAGAAAGAATGTTGGAGGGCTGATGTATAGATTTATGTTCTGCATATTGAGTAGCAAATTACACTCTGCATTATGTCAGAACACATTTAATTCACACTTTGAAAAGTTTTCCCTGAATCTGCTAATCTTTTTAGATTCTTCCTAGTCAAGAAGGAGGGATAGGGATGGAGATGTGAACACTTTTTTAGTATAGAACAAATATCTGCAGTAGGATAAGTGCTTCTTTGCAGGGAATTACCTTATCTCGAAGTAACTACCTTCTAGACAGCTTAAATCAGGCAAGAGAAATCATTACAGAAAACATGAAGGAGAATCCTTTTCACACAAAAAGAGACATTACACATTAGAAAAGAAGCATGTAAAACACAAGAGATATTGCAACTAAAATAACATGAACTAAAATAGGTACCCATGGTCAGTGAGGATCAGGTTTGGGAACACCTGAGGAACCTGAAGGTTCACAAGTGCATGGGACCTGATGGAATACATCCACGGGTCTTGAAAGAACTGCCGGATGAGGCTGCAAAACCTCTGTCCATCACACTCAAAAAGTTGTGGCAGACTGGTGAAGTTCCCACTGACTGGAAAAGGGGAAACATAATCCCCATCTTTAAAAACGGAAAAAAGGAGGACCTGGGGAACTACAGGCCAGTCAGTCTCACCTCTGTGCCTGACAAGATCATGGAGCAGAATCCTCCTGGACACCATGCTAAGGCACATGGAGAATGAGGAGGTGACTGGAGACGGCCAACACGGCTTCACCAAGGGCAGATCATGCCTGACAAATGTGATGGCCTTCTATGATGGGGTCATTACCTTGGTGGATAGAGGACAGCCGACTGACGTAATCTACCTGGACTTGTGCAAAGCCTTGTTAACATGGTTAGACATTGCTAAAACCAGGAACTTGACATAGGTCAGGCTGCTACCTCTGCATGCTCCCATCTGACACTGATCCTCCATATGTGGGCAGATGAACTCCTCATCACATCTTACAACTGCTCCTTGTCATCCTTTTTTCTGGTGTGATGACAGGAGAGGGGGATGTTCATAATGAGACATATAAAGTATGTAGGTACCATATCATTTAGTACAAATGCTCCATCCACAGGGAATGGGAAACTCCCTAAATACAGACAGAATATACTGGAAAAAAATTCTGTATTTTCTTTTCAGACTATGACATTTACTGCCAATAGAAGTTAGGTGGCTAAACAAAAATAGAGTATTTCTTAAATTTCTAGAGGTTACAATTTACACGTAACCAAATGTGGAATTTAGTTGAACAAGCACACATTTTCTAGAGCCATTCTAGATCCCCTTCATCATCCAAACCATCCACACTGAACACGGATATGTATGACTGAGTCACTAGGCAAGAAAGAAACCCTTCTAAAGTGACACCTAGAGGCTAGGATGTGGTAAGAATAAATGCTAGAAAGCAACTGATTATCAGTTGAATCCTGCCCTGTCTCCTTTCCTAATGCTTTTCTAAAGACGAGAGAGTCATTACAGAAAATGGACATGGAAAACATGTAGAAGCAAGTATGTCTTCCGTTGCACTATGTGTAATCAGACTGTGACATTCATGGCTGCAGTGAAATGGTAAAGGCAGATGCTAGAGATGAATTTTTCAGAAGGGCTGGATAATTTTATAGCCAATAATAACATTTGTAGTTATCCATGTAAAGATGAAGGTAATCAAATGTTATGCTTCAGGGAATAAGACAATCATTACAGAGGAAAGTAGGAATTTGTCCACTTCATTGTCTTTCTCCATGAGTGATCTTACTTACTTTGCAAAATGTATCATACTGTTTTGTCTTTTTCTGAAGCAACCGTATGGTTCAGTGACCCGTTTCCATACAGTAACTGCCATGTGCTTAGGTCTCTTAATTTGAAATGTATGTTTGCAGGTTTAAGGTCAGGTTTAGTGATGTCTCTTTCATTTTGAGAAAATTTTGGAACAAAATAACCAAGGCTTATGTAAAAATAGTATTACGTTAGTATTAGTGCAGAGAAAACTGTATTTTTCTTAAAAAACTATGGCAAAAGAACCCTTACTTATTCTTAACATAAATGAACAGACTTTTCTCACTGTCATCTCATTTATATTTTTATGGTGAAAAAAGGCTATAAACAATAAATGTTTAATCAAGTATGGGTCTGCTCAGAGCTAAAATTGTAATTCCACTAACAGAAGGTTGATAATAGCTTTGAAGTGCAACAACACTTTCTGCCCACACACAGTAATGACCTGTAGGGGATAAATGTGCCAAAAGGGAAATCCATGCACTGTTTGATTTACAGCCTCATTTTTAATGATGGGACAAAGAAATAGCAACAGAATGCACTTGTAAATCCTCCTGTTTTTCAGACTCAGCTTTTAAAAGGAGAATATGATCAGATAATTTAAAGCTGTTTGTGTCGAATGGAGAGTAGCTATATAGACTGTGATTTTACAAATGAATGGAGCCTTATTTAATGCACTACTTGCAGGTTCTGCAGTAAGTGCGTGAAAAAAGTGTCTGCTTCAAAACTGAAATTCAGAGGTTATTTGGATCGGTATATTTACCTCTTCCTGTAACCAGTGAGGTAAAGAGAAAAACGGTTGATGAACACACCTTTCAGAGACTTCAGCCAAGTTTTATGTGATCTATTGTTCGTGACACAGACCCACAGAGTATTCTACTGTCACAACCAGGAATGAGTAGCTGGAACCAAAGATTAAAGGCTAGGAACAGTTTTGGCTGGCTGCTGTTGAAACTAGTATCTCACTGGATTCTTTGTCACTTGGGATTTTTTTATGGTTCTGATTAGGATTATGGGGCTCCCTTTGCTTTTCAAGCCAAATATGTTCTTAAGGGTAATATTTCATCTAGGAGTAAGGCACAATAGATTTTTTGCTAATTTGATGATTGTGACCCCTTTTGAAGTCCAAGAAAGTAAACCCAAATAAAAACAGCTTATGTACAATTTTGTATTAGGGTGAGATGAAGTACCTCTTCCACACTAGGTCCATGAGCACCTGCTATAAACCATGTAGAGTAGGGTCCTATGAGGACCCACCTGTGGCAGGAAACAGCAAAGATATGTTGACTTAAGGCACAGGACCACCTACTCTGGGAGCTGCATAATATAGACAATTACCATCTGTTAAGGACCTTTGATCCAGGGCAACATTCCTGGTGAATAACATCTGCAGCCATTGTCCTGGGCATGTGCTGCAGCTGTTATCCTTAGTACTTAAAGTTACTGTAGGCATTTCTAGATGTGCTGCGAACATATATCTACTGTCCCTACAGACATAAAAGTAATCATGGATGCACCATATCAAACAAAGACCCAGGTAGTATTCTTTCTCCAGCAGATGATACTAGCTGTCTGTAAATGAAAATAAAGGCATGCGACCACAGGAAACATGCTTCTTACCTTTTGTACAGGGCTAAACCATGACAGTCTGATATACCCATATATCTGCAAAAGTAAAAAACATCATTCCTGTCTATACACAGTGTGTGACCTTGTATGTGTGTATATATAGAATACACAACTTCATGTATATACATGTATATATGAACAGCCAACATAGGCATTTGAATACATGTTGTGGTTTAATACCAGCCAGCAACTAGGTACCACACAGCCACTTCCTCACTTCCCTCCCCTTCTCCTCAGTGGATGAGGAGAATTGGAGAAAATGACAAACTTGTGGGTTGACATAAGAACAATTTAATAATTGAAAGTAAATTAAATAAAACAATGACACATATAATACTAACAATACTAATAATATGTAAGTGAAATAATGGAAAGGAAAACAAATGATACAACCACTCACCACTCACTGACTGACAGAGAGCCAGAGCCAGAGAGAGAGAGAGAACCCCTGGCCCAATCCCCAACCCATACACTAAGCATGACATTTCATGGAGTGAAATACTCCCTTGGCCAGTCCAGGCCAGACATCCTGACTGTAGCGAGGAAGCTGGGAACACAGGGGCAGCACCAGAAACCGAAAAAATCCTTGACTTGGTGCAAACATTCCCTAGCAACAATGAAAAACACCAGTGTTATCAATACTCTTCTCCACACAAATGCAAAATACAGCCTCATACTAGCCACTGGGAAGAAAACCAATTTTCTCCCAACCTAAACTAGCACAATACATAAGACACATACACACAAATATAGATAACCCATTCTGACTAGTTTATGCTTTGAAGTTATTCCTTGGAAAGTAATATCATAAACAGTATTTTCAAAAGGAGTTTATGGTGATCAGCACTGTTTCTACATAGAACATTTGGTTAAACCTTTAGGTACTGAGTTATTAATTAATTAAATAAATAAATAAATAAATTTTAATTTATTAATAAATGCGTTCATAAAAATATGCATATTATGTTGCATTTCCTACTCATGATTGGTGAACTGTGCTCCATATTCCGTTTTTAGCAAAGGGGGTTAGATCTTTATTAAATCAAAGCCCAAGATGCAAATATATTAAAAAAAAAATTCCTCTATGAACTATCAGCCCATTAAACTGACACATTTCAAACCATACAAGTACATGCTGTGTCTAAAAAAACTATTAAGTTTTTTATGTAGTTTGCTGAGAAAACAGCATATTTAATTAAATCTACTTAGGGAAAAAAACCCATTACATTATTTTTGCTTAAAGTAAAATATTTGGAAATCTTATTATCTAAGCTTTATGTGTTCCAAAGAGGAAATCCATCAAAATGCACAATAGGTCTAGATAACCACAAAGGAAAAAAACCCAAACAACCTCACAAACCAAACCAAGAAAAAGCCCAACCACTTTAATTAAGATCCAAACCAAATTGTATCTGTTAGAAAATAAGCACTTACAAATGGTTCTGCAAAAAAGTATATATTAAAATAGTGTGTAGCGAGCAGGAAAGCTATCTCAGAGCTGCTAATACACAGTTCCTAGGAACAGATACTGTTTACCCATGGTGTTACAAAATAGAATGATAATTCTATAGAAAAAATACCTTTATAGTGTAACACATTTCTATTACATGTATAAAAATTTCATGCATTGGGATATGTAACATAAATCAATCACAGACACTTTCCATTATCTCCAAACTCTATAAAAGCTTGTATGTTTTGAGTTCCAGACAGCAAGAGGTATGTATTAACAATGAATTTTATTGTTCAATCTATCTCCAGCATTCACTAGACCTTTTGGACTGCCATTTAGCATGAAGGAGATCAATTGTGGAAATTGCACTGTTCATTTTGTCTGTTATGGCCACATGGGATCTTAAAACAGATGAACAGAAATTGTCTATGCCTGCAGGAGTTCACAACCTGCAGGTAAACCAAAAATTAAGTGGACAGCAGATAATTATTTAGAAGCATGCTACTGCTAAATGTGAGTGACAATAACAGTGTATGATGTACAGTTTCAAAATAACAATTTCAATCTCAAATGATTGAATACCAGTATATCTTTTGGGTTATTAATTTTATGGAAATCTGACTGAAAATAAAAGGAGAGGGGTTTCCAATATCTAATAGAGAAAAGTCTTAGAAAAGTCTGAAAAAACAGAATATGAGGAGATATCAGTCTACAGTAAAGTCAGAGAGCGCCAACCAGACATACTTTTGCAAAACTTACAGTTCAAATATGCTTAATTGAAATTTAACCAGATAAATGAAGAACACATATGACAGTAGTGAAAACATAGAATACTACATCCAACAGGTCTACCTAAGCAATTACAGACAACATCAAGGAAAGAAAAGCAGGTTCTGATCCAAAGTTATCATCGTCAATTACTAGTAATGTTATCTGCCTATAGAAGCTAAAAAAACTTGAATTATAGAATATAATATATAGGTTGGAAAGGCCATTATGATCATCAAGTTAACACTGCCAAATCCACCACTGACCACGTCCCTAAGCACCACATTTACACATCTTTTAAATACCTTCAGGGATGATGGCTCTTCCACTTCCCTGGGCAGCCCATATCGATGCCTGACAACCCCTTCAGTGAAGAATTTTTTCATGATATCCAGTCCAAACACTCCCTGGCACAACTTGAGAATATTTTGTATTGTCTCATCACTTCTCATTTGGGAGAAGAGACGAACACTCAACTCTCTGCAACCTCTTTTCAGGTAATTGTAGAGTGTGATAACATCTCCCTTGAGCATCCACTTCTCCAGGCTAAACAACCCCAGTTCCCTCAGCTGCTTCTCATAAAACTTGTGCTCCAGACCCTTCACCAGCTTCATTGCCCTTCTCTGGACACGCTCCAGCACCTCAATGTCTGTCTTGTAGTGAGTGGCCCAAAACTGAACACAGTATTCGAGCTGCAGCTTCACCAGTGCTGAGTACAGGTCAGTGATCTCTTCCCTAGTCCTGGTGTCCCACTGTTTGTGATGCAGGCCAGAATGCCATTGGCCTTCTTGCCCACCTGGGCATACTGCCAACTCATATTCCAATGGACCCCTTTCCAGCTACTCATCCCCAAGCCTGTAGCATTGCATGGGGTTGTTGTGACCCAAGCGTGGGACCTGGCACTTGGCCTGTCTGAAACTCATACAATTGGCCTCGGACCATCTACCCAGCTTGATCAGATGCCTCTGTAGAGCCTTCCTACCCTCAGCCAGATCAACACTCCCACCCAATTTGGTGTCATCTGCAAACTTACTGAGGGTGCACTTGATCCCCTCATCCAGGTCACTGGTAAAGATACTAAACAGAACTGCCCCAATAGTGATCTGGGGAACACCACTTGTTACCAGCCACCAACTGGGTTTAACTCCATTCACCACAACATTTTGGGCCTGACCATCAGTCAGATTTTTTACCCAGAAATGAGTACAACCCTCCAAGTCATAAGCAGCCAGTTTCTCTGGGGAAATATTGTGGGAAATGGTGTCAAAGGCTTTATTGAAGTCTAGATAGATTACATCCACAGCCTTGCCTTCATTCAGTAAGTGGGTCACTTCTATACCACTTACCATCATTGTTGTACATAACAACTCATAATAACCTACTTACCAGCTGTATACAGTTATGCAAAAAGTTATGAAAATAACAGAGAATACTTGGATTCATGCTCACTATTAGAAGGGCCACCAACTCAAATCTTTTTATTGGATCAATAAATACAGCAGCGGTTACAAACCGTTCTGTTGCTCACATACCATAAAGATGGGTGCTTGGGTCTAAACCTAGACATTGTGAACCGAATATCATGAATCATATATTGTTTTCTAGAAGATAAAACTTGATTTTAAGTGACTGGAGAATGTGTAATATAGCATCTAACTTCCAGAGTTTTCAGTAGAAGAGCCAAGAGCACATTTGTACACCTATCTTTGAGAAGAAATTCTAAGCCCTAGCAATGAGTTTATAGTATAAGGGAATATCTGCTGTTCTGAAAAGAGAAAATTAAAGTCTCATGTATTTTCCATCTGGGAGATTTCTAATATATCTTTCAGTCTTTTATAAAAGAAACTTCATCATCAACCCATTCAGGAAAGCAATTTAATTTGGCTTATTAGGTACTTTCATTTTAAGCATTGCAGTATTCAGTTTCATTGCTTCACATTAGCAAAATGTTGTTTGTTATTTGAAAGGAAAGCCACATCTAGTACTATCCCAGTATTCACAAAAGCAATAGGCTTTTCTTTCTTTCAAACATTAACTGAGCTAGACCCAAGTAAATATATAAAGTTGTATTTTTTGTCTTCTTTCTTAGCATTCCTTCACCTTCAGTAACGGTACAACACATTAATTTTTGAAGTATGATAGTCTAACCAGATTAAAAGTGGAAAAGTGTGATTAAGACACCCAACTATGAAGGTACAGAGCTTTGTATAACTCTTTTTAACCTGCTTCCAGTCTGGCCTTGTTCAAGCATCTATACATTATAATTTAAACCTGAAAGTGTACATCTATATATAAATACATCTGAAGTCATTATACTGACAGGTGTTGAACATTATCATAGCAATGCACGAAAAATAATGTTGTTGTTATCTTTTGGTTTTCTTGCTTTTAAATTGTTATATACTCTCTCTGGTTTTATGTAGTTAATAATTTAAAACAATTTATGAGCTAGTACAAACCCCATTGTACTAGCTGGAGCAAGCACAAGTTGTCAAACTGACTACATTTTTTGTTAAGCAGCTGAAAATGATGGTAAATCACTGATCCAGTGCAGAGAGTTTAGAACTTTGTAATCAAGAATTTATTGATGCTCTTCAGCTAAGGAAACTTCTCTATTCCCTTTAACCTCTAAGCAAGCTGGGATGGTCATACTTGTGCATGTCTTCTGAAAATAGCCTTTGTCCTCAGATTTAAATGTGATAAAAAAACTTCACAGGAATATGGAATAGGTTTTGAATGATTCATGGCTAAAGTAGTCACTCAACTTCCTTATCTTCATTTCGGAACTTCACCCCACAAAAAAATGGCAAACACAAAACCCGCTGTAGATGTTGAAATATGTTGAGTGTCATATATTTGATTACATACAGTTTAGGTTCGATGTTTGTGGGTGAAGGTATCACATTTCTGAGTGGTGTTCTCCACTGAGAATGTTTCTCCTAGAGGTGCTGCCATGAGATGAGAAACAGTTGGAAAACTGTTAAAGCTCACATGATGCAATGGACAAATATTTCTTAGATTTTCGGTAAAGGGGATTCAGGCGCAGATCTTTTGGTAAAGTTTTGGGACTGTTTTGTCTTGCCCCCTATTTTTCTTCACTAGCTTTCTCCCCCTGCTCCCTGCAGTCTGCCTGCACTGCTGGAACATGTGTCCCTAGTGCCTGTGCTGCAATAGAATAAAAGCCAATACTGTGTTGCACCAGGAAGATGGGAAAAGTCAAGCCTTTACCCTGTGCTTTCTGACTGGGTTTTGGGCCTGGAATTGTCATTTATACCTTGATTAGGGCAGCTCAGCAAACAGAGCCTGAGTTTGTGGAAGATTGAGACCCACCAGGATCCTACTGTGTTCTCTATTCTAAGAAACATGGCCCACCTCAGTTTAGTTTATGTTCTAAATCTAGACTCTATCTGCTTCTCTTAAGTACTTGGTGCAAATGTACTTGGAAAACAAAAGGCAAAAGCCATTGATTCAGTTTAAAAAGGAAGACAAAAAAAAAAAAAAAAAAAAAGGAAAAAAGCTCACTTTGAAACTGAAAAATCCTGGAGTCTGTTCTCTCAATTCTAGTAGTGGACACCTTTGCAACTTGGTATCCTCCATGACCAGAGCCACAAAAACCAGAGGTCTAAGAGTGTAACAAATAATTTACAGACATTCAGGCAAATGCCTTTGGCTGCTGCAGTCTAACACACTGTAATGGTCATCTGGTGCCCACCTCCTATGAGAAATGAGTAGCAATAGACTGTGACCCTCTCCTGACATATCTTCCAATCTCCAGACTGCTGAGCCAGAGCTTATGAGAATCTTTAAAAGATTCAGTTCCTGCATCTCCAAGATTTGGTGATTTTTTTTCTAACCCATTTTACTGGTCATTAACCTATCATAAAAGGACCCTAGGAGAAGTAGGAATCTCTTTCCAAGGCTTTATTTTTTTCTCTTCTATGTAACACTTACATGAAGGAATATTATCATTCAATCTGGCAACACAGCATGCAAGCCGCCAGAGCTACATTTTGACTAGTGAGAGATGAACCTCAAAAGCCTGAAAATTCTTTTCATTCAGACAATGCCTAAATGGCAGTATTGTTATTTAAATATCTTCAGTCCATACATTTGTGATGGAAATTTCCCTACTTTAAATTATGAATTCTTATAAGCTTTCCAGGTAAAATGGAAAAAACAGAAAAAGGTTTAGATGCATTTTTATGTTTCAGTTTTCACATCAGTGTGCTTAACCCTTATTTTAACTTCCATATTTTTTTAGCCTGGCAATAAGATCCTGCAAATTAAAAATATGTCAGAAACCCAGAAAATTGGGTTAGTTAAAAACTCAATATTGGAGAACTTCATCAATTAAAAGATCTTTTAAAAGCTACTGTTCTCCGATTTGCACTAGTTTTCTAAGTAGCTGAATGGTGAAAGCATGTGATTTGAAGTAAAATGCAATTGTGCATCCTTTTCTTTTAAGTTTTCAAATTAATTTATGGCTATGCTATTGAATATGACTATACTATATGTTGAGATCAGCTGAGACTTTATGAACATCCATATGTGTGCATCTATCTATGCCAGCTGTGAGGTAAAACCTGGTAAAAGAAAACTCACTCACTGCTTAATAAATCTTGTATTAGGCATTGATAGCAGACTAACCTCTAGTGGGTGGCATAAAAGTGCATTTGACACACAGTCAATTAGAGTCCAGTGACAATTTCAGTAGTTATCATTACTTGGTGGGATTAATTTGCAGAACAGGGGGACATTAAAACCCTTAATCCTGAGAGTCAGAATTTTCTTCTGTCCTTTAATAGTTCCAACACTTCAGCTGAAGGTGAATGAAGGAGGTGTTCCCTATGTAGTGGACAAATACTTATATTCAGCATTTCATCGGGTACAAAGATCTGTCTACTTTGTTTTCCAAAGGATTATATTAACATGTGCAATTTAGATGCTCCTATTCCTTCCTTTATCTTGCTATTTCTGCCTTACAGCAAAAAAGTCATCTTCTTTATATCTGTGATATGTTTTGGCATACTTACCAGTTTGGGTTAGAGCTTTAAAGGAATACAACTTTAAAGCTCTGTAGGGGAAAAAAAGCCATCTCAGAATCTCAAGCCTCAGATTGGAGGTTAAAATAATCTCAATGTTGGTTAATCATCCAAGCTGGTAGTGAGCAACGGCTCATAACTTTTGTCCTTGTCATCTAAGAAGTCAGGCTGTAAGCAAAGACAGAAATTGCGTGACAGCTCACAGACCTGAGTAAAATTAGACATAATCTTCATATGGCAGACAATGAGATGGCTTTAAATATTCTTTGGATTAAATATTTATCATCCAACAGTCTTCCAGAGCCTAGGCACAGTAATGATCTTCACAAAGGTGTTCTGCATTAGACCCCTGCGTGTCTGGTTTTGACTTTCCCAGTGAATCCCATACACTGTCTCCAGATGCATAGCTGTGAATTACATTTCCTGACACCCAGATGTCCCTCTGCACTTTAAAGGGAACTTGTGTGTCCAGATGTGTTTGTGCATTTCCATCTAAAAGCTGTGTCTTAAAATTCGTGCTTAATATGCAATGCATTGTCTTACAGAGTCATTGGGTTTTAGAGAAAAAAAACCCAAACAAATATCTAAGGTGTCACTATGTTCCAGGTTACATACATTCTACATTACGAAATAGTCTCTACTTAGCAGATATTTTACTTGAAGCAGTTATAGGCTTTTCTTTAACATGGGGGCATCCCCACCCCATATTGGACAAGAGTCAATAAACAATACAAACAAGAACTGAATATAAGGAACCCTGGTGTGGGCTGTGAGCTATGGGCCAAGACCTGCAAGTGACAGGAGAACACCTGAAACTGCTGGAAAGGTGTCCTGTAATGCCATTGTGGACTAATGTGATTGGCAGTCTGCTCTGGCATCTGCCTATAAGAAACCCTTGCTATGAAAACTGGGAGGAACACCAGTGTGGATGTCTGACACCACGTAGGAGCAGAGGACCTGAGGTGGCAACCTTATGCTTTGAGGCCAAGCTGCCATCCAGAACCAGAGACTGGGCAGAGGGGTGCTGCATCTCTCCTGATCTGATTGCACCCTCTCAGTGGAGAGGTACCCATTGCAGGTATCAGCTGCCATGTGTCAGTGAATGAAAAATTTTCCCTGTCACAGTCTCACTCACTTGGTCTGCTTAATAGATTAAACCTGATAGTACCACATTCTTTAGTTCCTTTTCCACATCTGACATCCTTTGAATTACTGCTAGTATTCCATGGACACAAAAATTCAGCATCTGAATATGCCGAAGACTGCAGAGACATCTTGTGATTTCACATCCTGGCTTTTTCAAGGTAACAAAAGGAGCTTTAACAGTTATTGAGCATTTTCCTAAACAGACTTTCCCTTGACACATATGATCAACAGCTATATTTTGCAAATATTTAAAATTTACTTATACTTTACCTGTGCATGTTCTACTAAGAATCTTTTCTCAGCTATTACAATGACCTCTCTCTTTTTTCCCCTTCTCTTTTGTCTTTCAAGAAGAAAAGCTTATTTCTTTGGACTGATGGTGTAATTAGTTTCCTGAAAAAAATTCTAGACAGAACTTTGAACTGTACTATAAAATTTCCAAGTGTCTTGAGGAAGTCTTTCTAGATGGAGTTGTTCTGAATACTTCCAATTGCTCCATCCAAAATTTAGGGACAACCTTTTTACTGGTCACCATATCAATGATACCCCCAAGCGGAGAGACAGATCTGAAAGTTTCCTCTCACAGAGCTTTTCTTATAATCCTGAAGCTGGCTTTTACACGGTGCTCTACCTACAAATAATGACACAGATCACTGTTGTGGTTTAACTCCAGCTAGCAAAATACCACGAAGCCGCTCTCACAAATCCCCCTCCCGTCCTCCAGTGGAGAGGAAGAATTGGAGGAAAAAGAAATAAGGAAGCTCGTAAAATTGAGATAAGAACTATTTACTAATTAAATCTAAATCAATATATACAGATACTACTAATAATAAATACTTAAAATAGTAGAAAATGAAACATATAGTACAATATATACAACATGATACAATATGATACAATTTTCCACCATCCACTGACCAATGCACACCCAGATGTTGAGTGATGAAAATCAGACCCAGAGAGCCCGACAGCCACAGCCGGAGAACGATCGCAGACCGAGAGCCACAGCCTGAGGGCTGGAGCCCGGGAGCCTACGCAGCACATTCCGAGCAAACCTTATCACCGATAACACAGCCAGAAAACTCAAAACAATCCACCAGCTCCCACATGAATGAGCCAGCACAGGAGTTAGCAAAGCAGCTAACACAGGAGGATTAGCAAGTTGCCCGGAGAGACGAGCAAGGGAGTAAGGGAGGGAGAGAAGGGAAGAGTAATGGTTACCGGACCCCTTCCCCACCCAAGAGACCGGAACATGATGTACTATGGGATGAAATACTTCCTTGGTTAGTCTGGGTCAGCTACAGTATCCGAAGCGGACAAAAGACCTTGAGTTCAGTACAAGCCATCCTCAGCATCAGCTGAGGCCTTATCAATGTTTTCACTTACTGTCCAGCAACAGAGTTCCCTGGCAACCAGAGTAAAGGGAGTTAGCCCTTTCCTGACTGAACCCAGCACAATTACAAAGCGAAAAGGTATATTCTGCATATTGGCCAGCTGCCCAGTAGACAGATTTTAATTTCACTTCATCCTCAAACTGCCTAAAGTGGAGCTTTTTTGAGTGACCATTTTCTGATGCAGGTCCTTATTTCTAGTTCTCACTGAAGTCCCTCCTCTCTGTTCACAGGCACAAGGTAGTGTTCTACCACACCTCTCAACCTCAGGCTAATGAAAAGAAAGAAACTAGAAACCACCCTCTGTCACTGCTATTAATCCTTGAGCCTCAGTGACACCAGCTCCAGCACAGAGATCATAACATTACAAATATTTTCTGTGATGTTCTTATAGCAATGACAGACAACTGGGGGAAGAAACAACCAGGCTGTAGGAAGTGTCCAAGCCTCAGTGTAATCTGAATGCAAACCAGAACCCAGATCTTGAAACACTAATGGCAGTGATGGATGATTCCTTAATGGTGTAGAGTGGAGGGCAGACATCACTTCTCATCTTTCTGGACCTCTTTGCAACATTTGATACAGACAGGAATCATAAGAGATTACTGAAGGAAAAGGCAAGGCTGCATAATGAATATATCAAAATGGTTTAACATCTCTCTGGGTGTATACAACACTAATAAAGTGACAGGAAATGTCATGTTTGTCCCAGCTTCACAATTCTCATTTCTCTCTTTGAAGCTATTGAACATCTAGAGACACATCCTAGAAATGGTGGACTCAGTGCAGAAACTACACAGCTCTCATCATGCTTATTTTCACCAGAGTGAGATGGGGTCAAAGGTTGACCAAGAACAAGCTAATGGATGAAGACTAGTTGTGCCTGAATGAGGAAAATCGAACCTACACAAGGCAGAGATTATGATGGGAGGAATCAAAACAAACCAATTAACATAACTTTGGGGAGTTTACAGCCTCATATTGGAAAATATCTTTCAGCGAATGGAGTTCAATGTAGCAAAGTACTATCAAAGTTATTTCAGATAGATGAAATAATAACCAGTCTGTGTCTCAGTTTTTTCACAAGATCCTGGTTCATGATGAAGTGGTGAAGACTAACTCATAAACTGCTTCCTACCTTTCAAATTCTTAGGTTTTAGTATTGAAAATCCTCTTTTAACGTGACTAGGGTATATTAGAGTGAAGGAAGGAGAAGGGAGTAAACAGGAGAGAAACAGAACTGGATTTTTTAAGTTTTCACAAAGGCGAATGACCAAAACTTACAAATTTCCAGACATCTCCATGAGCTATTACCTGGGTTGGAGCATTCAGAGCTTCTGCCATTAACTAATAAATTATGAGACTGCAATATCAGGTTTCCAGTTTACACATGGGCCAGAAATACATACAATTTACCATTGTATGTAAATACATTCAACCTATGAGTTTTACAGATGATATCCAGTACTAATGGAATGATGATTCCAGCTTCAGCTTCTGCATATTTTCACGTTGTTTCCACCCCAGATCCTCCAGATCTCCTTCTGTGATCTCTCCTTATGTACTCTGTTCACTTTTAATGATCTCTTCTCTTCCAGTGTTTTCTTGTCTTCTGACTCATTAGAGTCCCTCCAGGTTCCCAGTGCAGTGTTAGTTTCAGTTCCCAATATCCTTGCCTGAAACTATCATATCATTGTCCCAAACGAAAATCTTCCCACTAAAAGCTTTCTTGTCTAAACAGTCTGGGTTTCTTTTTCTTAACTTTCCCCCAGCAACTCTTTGGTGATTTCAGTTACTCAATTATCTTTAGTCAATCTCTTGGTGCATATACAAGGCTCTACCTGCCTTATTAGGCTTCCTATGCTCAGTGACTCCTTTTGCTACCCTGGTTCAAATCTTACAGTCTCTCCTTTGAAGTGAGGTTACTGATGCCATGTTGCTTTTGCCTAGCCTGGTGCTGAGAACAAAGGGAAAAAAAAATATGTTTCTGCATGGTTAACTCACTATGTGTTGAGTCCTTGTTACCACTGTACTTCCATCCACATGAAAACCATCTCACTTTTGGTACTGAAGTTCAGCGCAAGCAGGGTGTGAGTGAGGTGGTGGGACAAAGCTCTGGTTCTGTAGCTCAGGACATCACCTAGCACCAGGGAACAGGCAGTTCAATGTTCAACAGTTTGAAATTACTTGGCAGCACAATATCAATGCAGAGACAGAACATACCTGTAAGAACCTGTGCTTTAGAACAAGACAAATTCAAACAAACACAGTGGAAATTTTCAAAGTCTAGGATTTTGCTCAAGGGCCACTAAAAATATTCATCTTAATTATTTGAAATGACCTTCCCCCTTTCTTTCTGTTTTCTTTTCCACTTTGCTCATCAGAAGAAACAGAGATACAGATGCATCTTTTCCAAACAACAGATGGTAAGCCTTTGATCCAAACCACAAATGCCCCAAACTACAGTCATGAAATTGTTATAAGAATTGTTCCGAGTACAGTAAAAAAACCCTTTTTTTCCTTTTTTCAATACTTTTTTTTTTTTAATTCCACACTGAAAATTGTTGAATGGTTTTGCATGTCTGTGTGAAAACTAAAATATCAACCTGAGCTTATCAGGGAAAAGTAATGCATGCAAAAGTGATTACTGATTGAAAATGAACAGTTGACACCCTTATATATAAATGGTGCTCTGGAAATGTTAATAAAGGATGGAAGAAGTGCAAGAAGAAATGTAGTGTGAAGAGCCACCAAATATCAGTACCTTTCATATTAGTATTCATTAGTAATCAAGCAAGTAAAATAACATAATACATATACCTTTAATTGCCTATTCCTGGATCTTATTTATGCTCAAAATACGTTACTCCATAAGTAAAAGTAAACAACAGATTTTTATCACATGTGCACAAATAAGCCTAAACCCCTGTGCCACAAGTTGAAAGAATGTTTGAAAATAATCCATAACTTAATTTTTCTCTTGTGAACAGAAATTTTGACAAATCAGGCAAATTAAATCAGGCTGTAGAGAAACAAACCTGTTAGTTATGTTGCATTTCTATAAAATATCATTGTCCTGTAATGCGATTAAGTAGCAGCAATGAAAGGTCTTTATCCAAATTAACATCAGTAGCTATATTACTTAGCAAGCATGAGCATAACTTTTCCTCATAGAATATTCTTTCTTCATATGTTATCATATTGATTTCCATTTATTTTAATGGATTTTTTAGATGACATTCTGTCTTCACTGTAAATGCTGTGTGTCACTTGACTTTAATTCCAAATTACCAATATAGTTAGCAGAACAAAATGCCCCAAATGAAATGGGAATGCATAACAGATGTGATGAGACATCTTTGCTAAAAAATGTTACATGACAGCAAGTAAATAATACACAAACAAGCAGTAGCACCCGAATAAGTGTATTGATATAGTATACCTGTCAGTGCTTGTGGCAGTGTCATGTAAGACTGTCATTTAAAACTAAGAAAGAAGCCTGTGGGAAAGTGAAGCTTGGTAAATGCATTTTCAATTGTCAGTTTTAAGAGCAGTTTAAAGGTTAATTTAAAGAAAAAAGTAGAGTATACTTTCATATGACAATTGAAGATAATGTGTTGTAATGCTCTACCTACATTTAAAATAACTCTTAAAACTAATGAAGAAAGCCAAAACTGTATACAGAGGAGAGCTGTGTGGTTTTCTGTATAGGAAATAATTTACCTTTCTTTGATATTAAAATGAGAAAAAAAAAATCATGTGAGAAAGAATGGTGATCATGACAGACCATCATGGACCATACGAATGCATATGAATATATAAAAATACTATGCTTCATCATGTGTAAGAGTAATCATCCTTTATCTTTTCCCTCTGAAGAGAAAACAGTAGGGAGGCTTGGAAAAAAAAAAAAAAAACCAAACCAAAACCAGAACAACAACAAAGGCCAGTGTGAAGAAAATAATTCATTTTTAACATGAGGAATTTTAGAAAGTAAACAATGAATAGAAGATCTTTGTTATTCTTTTGTATATATTTTTATATTGTATACATTGGATCATTAAAACAAAAATCATTGGAGGGAATAAAGTGGAGTCATTACACCCCCATATATACTATGCCATAGATCTGTACCTCACTCAAGCCATACTCTTTGTGAGTCACTCCCCGCCCCCCTCCCCCCCACCCCCAGAAAATACTCATATAAACAATTCATATCCCACTGAAATGGCTGCTCTCTGCCAGGGAAGAAGTCCTGCTCTCAGGAACGTGCTATGGCTGCAGTGTGCATTGCACTGTGAGCAGTTCATACTGTGAAAGGAGCAGAACTGATTTCCAATGAACATGCTGCTACTGAAAAGTGGAACCCTCTTTCTACAAGAATAAGGACAGGAGAGGTTGTATATCACATCAGTTGTGCTGGTTTTGGTGGGGATGTGGCTCGTTTTCTTCCCAGTGGCTAGTATGAGGCTGTGTTTGGGATTTGCATGGAGAAGAGTATTCATGATGCTGGGGTTTTTCGTTGTTCCTTGAGAGTATTCATACCAAGTCAAGGACTTTTTCAGTTTCTGGTGCTGCCCCTGTGTTTCCAGCTTTTTTGCTACAAGAAGCTTGGAGGGCACATGGTCAGGATGGTTGGCCTGGACTGTCCAAGGGTGTATTTCACTCCCTGGAATGTCATGCTCAGTGTATGGGTTGGGGGTTGGGCCAGGGGTAGGCTCTCTCTCCAGCTCTGGCTCTTGGTTGGTCAATGGGTGGTGAGCAGTTCTGTCATTTGTTCTCCTTTCCATTATTTTCATTGCATGTTAGTATTGTTAGTATTATTGGTATCATTGTTTTATTTAATTTACATTCAAATATTAAATTGTTATTATCTTGGAGCAGCTGTGTGGTACCTAGTTGCTGGCTGGGGTTAAACCATGACACAGTATTCCGTCTTCTAGCACAGTCAATGAGCTCTGCTGTTACTTGGTGTCTTTTACAGTCATGCAGCCAGACAGTTGTCCCGAGAAACTACCAACTGTGGCAACCGAGTCAAATGTAAACAGCAGCTCCTTTGCATTCAAGTGATGCATTTACTGTTTTATTCAAGTCTCCTCTTTTAATACATTCTCCAGGTCAAAATTGCTTCATTATTTTCAGAGAAAAATGGTCTGGGGAAGTGGAATGAGAGAATGAACTCCTTAGGGGTAACTTTGGCTCATAAAACAAAAGAAGTCCCTGCAATATTTCAGCCCGCACATTTCAGGTATCTGATCAGCTTTCCACAGGTATGGCAGCTTGCTGCAAGCCCTCCCAGAGCCATGTCTCCCCAGGCTGAGCCAGCCCAATCCCTCAGTCTCTCCTTGCAGGGCAACTGCTCCAGCCCCAACCAGTCTGGGGGCCCCTTGCTGAATTGGCAGCAGTCTGCCTGCCCATGTCTCTGACCCCACTGTGTACCCTTTTCGCTGAGGTTTCCTGTCACCAGCACTTCATATTCTGACCATTTAGATTTCAAACAACTGCTATGAAAGGAGAAAATTTCAACAACACAACTCTCCTGTGAAATGGAGACAGAATATGGTTTCTTCTCTTCTGTGCTTGAATAAAAGCAGAATAATTTTAATCTTAAATATATTCATTATTCTGATGAATTTTAAAGCAACCTTAAAGTATTTGTGAATACTAATGAACTTAATATTTATTTTGATATTTAAGATGATAGCTTTGCAACCTGCTCTGTGCTCTGATCCAGAAGTTGTTCTTTTCCTCTATTACACATAATTGCATATTACTTTGCATTCATGGCATATTTGAATAAGAATATTTTAACAAACTAAGATGAAGATTAAGGCATGTAAATAGTATTCTCCCAAATATAAAACACCACATAAATCACTACAGGTACAAGGAGACAAATACCCTCCAGTCAGTGTACTGTGAGATAAATTCACTTAAATATGGCAAAAGGTTATGAGATCTTGGAAGAGGAAGTGTTATTTCTGCTTAGTTTTATCTATGTGATTTTATTAATAAATCTACCATCATTGGATGTGACAGTAAACTGTAAAAGCAGTAAAAAACTTCCCTACACTTTTCATGGCAGGGAATTCAGTCTTGCCACCTCTATGATGGAAATTTTACTTAGCTATGTACAAATTCTTAGGCTGTAAAGTCTGAAAACTTAGACAAAAGAAAACTCTCCTGCTAGGAACAAAATGTTGTGAACTTTTCCAGGAAGCTAACAGAAGAGGAAGTGGCAGACGCAGGCGAGGTACAGCTGAGAGTCCCTGAAGTGCTGCTGGCTGGTTAGAGGGAGCGGAAGGCCGGTCAGGGCAGGTCTTTCAGGGTCGAGGCCAGCAGCAATCGAAGGGTGTCTGCTTCTGTCACTCTGGAATCCCACCAGCTGCTCTGAAATAATGGAAGGAAAAAATGCCGGCTGTCTGCAAATATTATCCCCAAAACCATCACATATCTGAGTGGGGCTGAACTACAGCTGTAGTAAGATGATAATATATTGCTAAATTGTTATAATTTTGAGTGGTTTGGAAGGACTTCATAAAAATACTAAATAAATTAGATATGGACATAAAAGGAGGCCACAGTTATTCATTATGGTACTGTATTTTCTGTACAAACTGTAAAAAAGTCTTTCACTAAACCACAAATTTTATGTTGACAAGATATCAGTCAATAGAGAAAATAAATGTGTAAAAGTCAAATATATTCCTTTTTTTTTTTGAATTATAGTATTATTTATATAGAAACACACCCATATATTGTAGGCTCTAATAATAATTCCGTGTTGTTTTTTTTTTTTAAGCTGAATTGCATTCATTTCCAGTTTTTGATTAATGTGTAATATAAAAAATTCTAATAAAGAACTTATTACAGTATAAATCTACTCCAGCTGTATTTATGCAGCTTGATAATGACAGTTTTGATTGTCTTCTCCTTTTAGAATTGGAACAGAGTGTTTGCAATGACAGCTCTGCTATCTATCTAATCTATTTTACCTTTTTGTTTTTTTTACCTGTGCATACCAGAGAGCTATACCAGAAAATATTATGACATTTACAATAATCCTTTCAAGGGAAACAAATTCCTATGGAACAGATATTAAATGTGTTGTGAATATTGGGAAGAAGAGCATTCAGTATGTGTGTTTCTCAAAGTGAAGATCTCATTGGGCAATGTATATTATTGTTGTAATTGGGTTAAATGATACAGATGGACTTATGTAATTTATCAGTGGAATACTGTAAAATTATTTGCTCTTATGAGTCTGGAAATTGTCCAAGCAGGAGGAAAAAAACCCCAAGACTGATAAAATCATAAATGTTTTCTCCATCATTGCTGAAACTCTAATTTTCTTGCTTATTGCTTGAGTTGATAAAACAAATAAAAGAAGGAATCTCAGAGAGATATCTTTAATATGCAAAATGAATTTCAGTGTTCTCTCCTGCTGGTATTTTTATGGAAAAGCTGACTAGATGCTGCACATGGAACAGAAAAATCTGCATTTAGATGGAAATATTATGAAATGCATGATATGGTACAAAGTAAATCTTTTAATGGAGATAGCAAAGTGTTGCATTATATGGTTGAGTGGAAAAACAGCATGCATATAGGCTTTTATGTCCAGCTTTCCTGATTTGCCCAAGAGAGCTCACTTTATTTGAATCTGAACCTAATATAGGGGGAAAAATATTCCCAGAAAAATTCAGCAGAGAAATTATCTGTTCTTTTGCCAAGTAAAATATTAAGACCTGTGTGAGTCACCACTGTAAACAATGATGTTTTGGACTTGTGTGTCATTTTTTTTTTCAAAGACTCCTTAAGTGTTTTTCAATCAACAATTAATTAAGGCTTTCTGTACTGTCTCTGTTATATAGATAAAGTGGTGTAACCATGATTAGATTTATACCCATAGGTTTTAAAAACTATTTAAAAGTCACTGCAGTAGCTGCTTCAGTTTGAACACGCCCCTAGAGACATGCTTTGCCACAATTTCTTTTTTGTTTGGTTTTGTTAAAATAAATGCAGAATAGAATGTAAAATTATTGGGCAAACTGGTGATTTATCACTATGACTCATTAAAAGCAAATTAAATAACAAACAAACCCACAGTACATTGTGTAAGAAGTTAAATTTCTTTGTTGTGGACAATAAATAAAATATCTCTCTTACATAAAAACTGGAAACTATATCCTTAGTACTCACAATATTTTATTCAGTAAAAGTTACGGAAACTGATTGTTATGAGAGAACACATTATATCTGAGGAACCAGTATTTTTAAGCTCTCAAATTACATCCTTGTTGTGATGATATGGAACCAAAATTGTAATTCATGTTAATGGATGGAGAACCTTGATCTAATCACTAAATTTGCCCACAATTATAACTGCTTCAACAAAATGTTAAGAGGACAGAAAAAACCAGAGCACCAATAAATAAAGCGAATAAAATTAAAACATAGGAAAATATCAAAAAGAAAAAAGTCTTCTTGGAGAATTCATTTTAGGCAACACTTTTGCATATGTATTTGCATGAGCAACCTGGGTGCTTTAAAAAATGGCAGTATCAAGTTCATATTCTGAAAGAATTTTGTACCCCATATTGCGACATCCTTTGTGATGTTAAAAAAGTTCCCACAACAGATCTCTGCTCCTGACTGTACTGTGTGATCTGTGGCATGATGATGATGGAGTTTGCTCTTACCAGCTTACTAATGCATTCTTTAAAACATCTTTTTTTCTGCTAGAGTGGAAGGGAAGGTAAAAAAATGGAAAGATGGTTATGAAATGTAGTGGATTTTTAACTGAATATTTAAAAGCTGTTAGAGCAAACTTTGTATATTTGAGTTTCTGCTTTCTCTATATACTACATGTCCTTTTTTATTATAAATTCTGCAAAACAAAAGAAAAATCCAAATTTATCCTTCTTAACCACAACAGCACCTTTATTAGAAATTCTGAGTTCTAATAAAATTAAAATCTTAATTAGTATGACTAGCAATATAAATAAACCACTGTGGTATCTCTTATAATTCTGTATTGTTTGGGGGGCTGAGGGCAGTGAAATCCTCTTGTATTTCCAGAAAAGTGGAAATAATAGCCCAGTTCTGACGAACGCAATGGTAGCTGTGTTTTTTTCCCATATCCTGGCTTCTGGTATTATTGATGCTTAACCCATGAATGTCCTTGAATATATCTGCTAGATTCCTCCCTCATGTTACCGGGCTGCTGACTGCAATAAGATTGCAAAGGGGATACATTTTCTCCCATAACTTTTATTAAAATGACAAAGAGTGACCTTAGGATGTTTCTGTATGTTGTACTGTTCTTCCTATAATATTTAAAATAATGGGGACACACTAAGTGGCATGGCCTCAGGCATGCTGAGAGGGCTTTAATTCTCTGGGGATTAATGGATAAATGTTTTTAGTTGAGTAATCAAATATAGTACTGCAGAACTTCTATAAAGGCACATGCATGCAGACTAATGGCTATTACTCTAATGTTTCAACCTTGAAGACACTTTAAAAACATTTCTTGTCATTTAAATGTTACATGGTTGCAGTCTAAGAAATGCATTTCACTTTTCTTTTACATGGTTTAGTGAAACAAGAACAATTGTGACTTTTTTTTCTGATTCAAAGAAGGAACTGCTCTAATCAGATCTTCAAATGTAGTGCTGCTGTCAAAAAAGATGGAGCATTAGTTACCAGAAGTATAACATCAAAGATGACACTGACACTAACACGAAAAACAGTACAAATTATTTATTTTTTTAACTTGAATTGCGATGTTTTCCACAGGCTGTGAAATAAATTAATCTGCATGTTTTCAATTGGATATTTTTGAAAAAATTTAGCTCGGTTCCTGGTAGGAATTTCCTCACCTTTAAGATGAGGATGGGGCTGGAAGCAAAGTATCAGAATTTTTAGATCTATTTTGAAATCTCCAATTAAAGAAGAGTATCAAATGGGGAATGTAGATTCAGCAGCTTCCAGCTGACTCCCTTTACCACAAGGCTACCACAAAGAACACAGGTCTTTACCATTTTAAATTTAAGCAATGTTATAGGTTTATTTTCTTTTCCTTCTTTTTTCATAATTTCTTTTTCTTTTTTTTGGTAAAATCGTAAGTGCATATCAACACAGTAATAACGAAGCATGTAAACGCATCAGCTTCTCTAAGACTGCACGGAGCACTGCTAGCACAGCTGGGACTCACAGGAGAATGCTGCTGTCTCATTCACAGGCAAACCAGGCACCTCTCACATATAACAGCATTATACGACATACAAATGCCTTAAGTTTTACTTTTGGTAGCAAGTCCCTTTATGTCAATGTTATGTTCAACTAACATGAGCTGGACTACCTATCTGTTTAAGCCATAGATGATGTCCTGATTTAGTGTACCTCTTTTTCTCTAAAAGATGGATGGGAAAGTAGTTTGGATGTTGTTCCAGTGTGATGCCGAACTGTAATGCACCACATCAGCTATTGGTATGGAAAGGGAATTAAGGGGAGAGCTAAAACTAGGCAGCCCTTCTCTCAGGAGAAATATGACAATATGAAAGCTAATAGGGCTCTTTCTATGCTCAGGATTACACATATATGCATATTTCCTTTGCTAGATAAAGGTTGGAAATATACTTTTCTGCAGCTATCATCAGTAATATATATACATGTGTATATATACATTTGTCCAGGACAGATATATTTCTACTTGTTGTAGACAGCAGTTGAAATGAAGTTAGAAAAGAATCATCTGGCTTTCAGCAATTCAGTACCAGAGGTACTTTTTGTCTCTCATCAATGAATGAAATGCAACACAGACATACGGAAATCACACACACACGTTGATTCTAGAAAGGAAATATGAAAGATGTGAGCAATGGAATGGATAGGTCAACTTTAATATACGTATTTTCAGCAGAGCAGTCTGCCTCCCTACTTGCAACATTGAAGCTTTACTCATATTGTATATTATACCATTCAGATAATTAATTTCGAACTTTTGCTGCCTCTCCATGTAATCTATCATCCTAACAACAGAACTAATGTTTCACAGCCCATTTTAGTTAAAGGCAGCTTTCCAAAGGATGACTTCCAGTGCCTTTGGAGCAAGAATCCAAAATTCATAGTGGTTTTGGGTGTCATTTGCCATATATGATTTATGATAGTTCTTAATGAGCAGGAGTTCTTTAGCTCAGGAACTTCTGATGTTCAAAGCTGAGAAACGTTTTTCAGAAATTACACAAGATGTATTTGCTTCCAGAACAAACCAAAACCAAACCCAAACAAAACAAAAGATCAAATAACCATAACTAAATTTCTGGAGATCCAATATATTGAGACCTTCTGATATTTTTCATTATCTTCGTGATGTAGTATGAAATATCTTTTTTAAATCATCTGTTTTATTGGTGATGAAGAAAGCTTTTTGGTATAACAACCCAGTGAGATGCTCCATTAAACTCAATCACTAAACCTATTTCCTTGTATTTCCTATTCCTCTAAATAGAGAAATTCAATAGTAATTGAGACTCAGAAACTCAGCATTCTTTGATGGATTAATGATTGATAATTTTTCACGTTAATATTGGCAGTCTAAGACTACGGGAATATATTACTATTATTCATTTTCACAATCTGTCACAATAAACCTAAGAAAACTTGCTTTCCTTTCTTCTGTTTAATAGGCTGTAAGGTATTGACCAGGGCTTACAGCTTATTCATTTCCATGACTGATATATTTCTGTTAAATAACATACAATTGTCCTGCAGTCAGAGTTGTAGTTTTGAACACTTTGGAAGGAAACTTGACATTTCATAAATCTATCATCTGAATTCCTGGATTGAATTAATGTCAGAAACCACAGGCATGATAACGTGAAACAGAATGTGCTTAAAGAAAAAAACGAGCTATTTTTTTTATGCCAGGATGTGAAATTAAAGGTTTATTTTAAAGTTTTTGCTGTAAGTAATGAAAGATTGCTGATATCCAAAACTATTGCTACAACTTGTTTACTATAAGTCTATGCATGAAGGAGTGTAAAAGATTTAAACAAGATTGTGATCATATTTTCCTGGTTTTGTTTGGTTTTGTTTTTTTAATATTTGGCAAAATATTTTATTACTACTGTAAAATAGGACTTCTGTGAATTCAGGGGATGAAATGTATTTCCGTAAGTACTTGGGGACATTTAAAGTTTTTTACTCTAAACACAGGAATTAATCCGCTATCATTTTCTACAATATTTTAAATCACTGCTGAGGGTAAAGACATTTCATTGCGCTTGGATAGTCGTTTGGGGAATGAATGGTAGTTCATATACTTTTATTAGTTTTCCTTTCAAGAGAATTATAATTGAATTTGACCTCTTTTTCCTTGTGAATATAGTTCTGAGTGTAAAGTAATTTTATCTTACCTACCCACTACAACAGGTGAATTCTTCCATGAATTCTTCTAGACCTGAAAAATTTAATGATCATCTCTCTGTGTGCAACTTCTTTACTATATGCAGTAAAAACTTGGCTTTCATCTTATGAATCAAGGCCAAATTCTGTTCAAAATCCTGAGACATTACATAGATGGAAATATGTATGTAAATGTATATGTATATGTGTATGTGCAAGTCTATATGTTAAATTCTACTAAAATAATAATTTAAAAGTCTTGTGAAGGAGGGTGGTTTTCTTTTAAAATGGGAAAATAGCATATGTGGATGAACAAAAATTATAGACCTGCATGCTAACTAATCTAAATTTCACTATTGACTAAAATTAATGAAAAACTTACTATTGAAACTAACTTTGAAAATAGCTTTTATGTAGAAGCGATCAGGATTTTTTTTCACCTCATTCATTTAATTTCAACACACTTTTCACCAATACCTTATTCAATATTGAACAAGTCCTTTTAACTTATCAGAGTTTAGTGTTTTAAAATAAAGTAAAAAAATACTGAATATATTCTACATCTCCAGAATTAATATTTGCATTTCATCCCTGGGTACTTTTGTGTGTGATACTTCTTTACTATCTTTCACTAGCCTACAATGACAGTAATGATGACGCCATGGCGTCCTATTTATTTCAAAGATATTTTTGTTCTTTTTTTGTTGAAATATTCTCTAAGTGTTATTAGCATTGTACAATCTGTTCACAAGGTATAGAAAAGATTTCACAAGATGTATGTCTGAGCCTACTAACACTAATAATGTCTCCTATGGTCAAATATGAGTATTACAAGAGTCATAAAATTAAAACTATTTTTCACTATAGAGCACATCAGCATGTGAGGATACCATTATATATATCAGAATAGAAATGTGTAATCATAGATCTATAATGTGCTATCAGTATAGTGCATAACACGGGTCTATAAATTTTTTCATGTCATCTAAGATTTTGGAAATTCTTAAAGATTTCTACTTAGAGATTAAATGTTCTTTTTTCTAGTGAAAGTCTATTCATTATTCATTAAAAATAAAATATGAAATATTTATAAATATAGAATTATAGAATGGTTTAAGGTGGAAAGAACCTTAAGGATCACCTGGACAGATTGAGTTCTATCAGTGCTTTAGATTTCTTAACTTGATCCTTGGTCGCTCTGACAATTTTTCTGTATTCCTCCGAGGCTACATTTCCTTGCTTCCACACTCTGTAGTCTTCCTTTCTGTACCTCTGTTTCCCCACGTGGTCCTTGTTCAACCACGCAGGCCTTCTGGCATTTTTGTCTGAATTCCTTTATTGGGATGCATCGTTCCTGAGCTTGGAGGATGTGATCCTTGAGTATTAACCAGCTTTCTTGGGCCCCTCTTTCTTCTAGGGCTTTATCACATGGTGCTCTACCAAGCACATCCTTGAAGATCTGTTGTTCTGCTGGAAGAGTGAAGCTCAACACTACCATATTAGCTAAGCACTGTAAAGAATTGCTTGCTGTATTCCTGTTTCTCATTATCTTTCACACAAAATTTAACATTAAAACTGTGAAAAATGCGTACACTTTTCAGTCATATTTAATTAGTCACCCTGCACTATTTGCAGGTAATTTAAATGCATATACTTCATCTCTGACCCTCTTGAAAGAAAAAAATCCACATTTATTCACTTCAGATGAACAAATATGTTAGAAGAGTTTGAGTTTCACTCCTTTATCAAGATAAAGATAAACCCAATATAATCTGGCTTGTAATTAGGTACTTTACTAACCCAATACCTCATCTGTTAAAAAAATGGACCTTTAATGTGAACCTGAAAATTGCAGTTTCATCAGTTACTTGTGCATGCTTTGCTTTGCAGCATGAACCTAATTTAAAACCAGTTTCTATCCAGATGTAATCAAACAGAAATCTAATTTCTCCCACCTAATTTCTATTGGAAACTTTCTGAATCCTCTCTGTGGACTGAACATTAAGATTTAGAGTTGTGCTTGGTTTTTTGTTTTTAAGTTTGCTTGTTTATTTTTAAAAGAGTTTATTCATAAAATGTACTATGTCTGCTTCAGATCTACCTGCTTTGTTCTGGACTTCCTCTAGTAAATAATATCAAAGAGAGTTAAAAAGAAAAAGTGATTTTTTTTTTTTTCTTCTGATCTTCCAATCATCATTCTGTCCTGGACACAGGTTATCCTTACCCAAGATAATTTCTATTCTATCACCACAATAACCGATATGAATACATAGACATCATAGATGCATTAAAATGTGCCAAGACTTTTCAATGTATTCTACCCAAGTCTTTAATGAAGCCTACAATAGCCTTTTGGATCAAGGGTAGGAGATAAAACCAAAGTGAAATATGCCAACATATGATAAAAAGTAGTTCCAACATTTTACCTTTGTGTGGAAGCTGGATAAGTATAAAAAAACTTTTCAAGAAGGAAGGTGGAACATACTGGAATTCTGCAGCCTGGGAAAGATAAAGAAGAATACAACACAGAACCATAAAATGGGGAAATCTCTTGAGGACTTGAACAAGAACTAGGGCAGTACTGACTGTATTTTTGTGTCAGGTTGTAGATTCAATTCCCCTCAAAAATATGGACGTATCTTCATACTTTTAGTTAAACTGTGAAACTCTTCATTATTGGCAGCCATAGATGCCTAAAGTTTACCTACCTTGAGAAAGGACTTGACATATTTTAATTACATAACAAAGCCACTGAAATGGAAATCACTGCATACCTCCCAGGACTTAAACTCGTATTTAGGCATTTACTACTGGCCCTAACTGAAGACTAGGGCACTGGGCATTTAGTCAAATGTGGTTGTCTTGGAAAACTACTCTGATAAACTTCTTATTTCACTCTAAACCTTTTCAATTATAGGAAATTCAGTTCCAAATATTACTGGGCAGGAAAAACTTTAATAATTTAACTACTTGTCTGAAAAGTGTAATCTCTTCTCTAGAATCTCTGTTTCTAGGGTAGAAATTTTTAGGATGAGTTTTGAATTTATACAGGTCTCTTATTCTTCTAATGTAAATATCCAAACTATTTAAAGAAATTTAATCAATGCTGAAGAAAGCGCAGGGAAAAGAGTATGGTTTGGGAAATATGCTGACTACATCCCTCTTCATAAAATAGTACATCATTTCCACACACTGTGTGTCTCATCTCTTCCGGTTCAGCTACATTTCTGATATACAACTGAATCTATGTTTTTCCATTGAAAAGGAATATGTGAATAATAATATCAGTGACTTTCAAGTAAAAGGTCACGAATGGCAATACTTTGCGCTATTACATAAGGCCTAACAGATTGCTTCTGTGGAAGAACAGGATTGATACATAGATGTGTTTAATTAGACCCCAGCTAGTAAAGGTTTCTGAAGCATAGTGAAGGGGAAAGTGACAAGATAAAGATTAAGGCAATTCAAAAGGAGAACTAACTCATATTATATTGCTTGGATTACCACAAACAATGGAGATACATGCTGCCTGGTTTCTGCATCATCTACACAAAACCAGGAAGGGAACCTTTGCACCCTCTCCCCAGTCTTCTGTTGATTGTGTTGACTACTTCATGTACTTCTCTGTTTGATGTAAATCAAGTTTCCCAAGAGATTGTCTTGAGTTTTGTGAGGTTGTTTTTTTAATAGGAATGGCACTGTTAATTTTTCACTGGTTCATGTGTGCTTCTAAGCTAAGTAGTACGAGTAACCATTGCTAAACATGGTTATTTCTAGATATTTCTAGATATGTATACCAGCCCTTCTTCCTTATACCTTTTTGGCCTTTATTCACTTGGATTACAAAAAACCAACTTTGCAAAAAATTTCATTTTGGACATTGTTTATCCATCACTTCTTGTATATTTAGAATGTATGTTACAGTGCTGTTTTACAAAAGGGGAAAATAAAAACAAAGCATCAATAAATCTTACTCAATGGAGTTGCCAAGGCTCAGCTGTCTACTTTTCTGAGTAAAGCCAAGATAGATAACTTACCTGGGAACAGTCTAAGAAGTTGAGAAACTAGGTCAATGCTCTGTACTGCCTACAAAACCCAGCTAATGTCTTATATTAAAAGTGATCTCAGATTTTCCCCACTTGACGACCAGAAATAATTATTTCTGGTTTCAGCCTTGTAATTTCTGTTGATTACTTGCTGTATTCATTTGATGATTTGATATTTTCACATATTGATTTATTGACCCACTCTTAATTATGACCTTGATTGAATCACTGTATCGTTCTATCTTTAATTAGCTTTGTGAGGTTGTCATAAATTAATTGTGTAAAATGCTTGCTTAAGTATATATTTGCCTACTCAACTTTTAGAAAATAAAACCATAAAAAATGCAGACTTAGTATTGATTTGGCACACCTTGTGTCATGAATCACAGAATCTTAAAATGGTTTGGGTTGGAAGGGACCTTAAAGACCATCTAGTTCCAACCCTTCTGCTATGGGCAGGGACACCCTCCACTAGACCAGGTTGCTCAAAACCTTATCCAGCCTGGCCTTGAACACTGCCAGGGATGGAGTATCCACTTCTCTGGGCAACCTGTTCCAGTGCCTCACCACTCCATCTGGGAAGAACCTTTTCCTTATAGCTTACCTAAATTTACCCGCTTTCAATTTAAAGCCATTACCCCTTGTCCTGTCGCTACAGGCCCTTGTAAAAAGTCCCCCCTACAGCTTTCATCATGGCCCCCTTCAGGTACTGGAAGGTGTTATATTGTCTCCCCAGAATCTTCGCTTCCCCAGGCTCAACAACCCCAACTCCCTCAGTCTTTCTCCCAGGAGACATGCTCCACCCTTCTGATCATCTTCATGGCCCTCCTCTGAGGCTGAACTCTGAGGGTAAAGTTAATGTTAATTTAAAATTAGTAAACCCTTTTTCCTGTGCTTGCAAATTGATACATAAGAAACCCTTAATTTTATTATCTCTGTGGCTTCTGGTATCATGGATTATGTTGCAAGCAGAGCAATAATTTCCAGAAAATCTTGGAAATTGCAATAATGTCAGTACTTTTCTGACTGAAGTACTATTAAAATGTTCTTGCATGGGATGAGCAAAATTGCCACTTCCTAAGTGATGAAAAAAAATCCAAGAAAGGGGTTATAAACCACTTCACTTTCTATGCAGGTAGAGCTAAAGAGTTCATCAACCTATCTATTGTTTGCTGTTTCTATAAAATTATAGAAATCCAAATAATACAAATTGTTCTTTCCCAGTTCTTTCCACAGCTACTGTGCATATGCTGCTGCAGTACTACTGCTATTTCTTCTCTCACAGGTATCAGACTCAGATCTTTTACATAGAACCATTCAGAGATTTTGTGAAGAATCAGTTGTAAATAGCTAATCAAATGTGAAATGTTCACAGAATGTGGCAACAATAATGACGTTCCAAAATGAAAGATAGCTTTAAAAAAAATTGTTTAAATAAAGAAAAATGTTTCCTCACATTCTATTTGGAAAAAAATACTTTTATATCTTAATTTTGGTAGACTACAATTTTTGACTTAAAATAGGAATAAACCAGATATAATTTGGTTTCAAGACATACTTATCTCTGCTTTTATGCATAGCTAACAAAGCACTTAGGATATTGGTGGATTAAAACTGCAGTGCAATACGGATTACTAATATCCCTTTTTTCCCAGTTATTCAATTTGGGCCTAATATTGTATGTCTATAATTTCTTCTAAACAAAAGGTGGTCCCCTTTTGAAAAGAGTAATCACAAGTAGGGAAACTGGTATTTCAGTACTCTAAGAGAAGTAGAAAGATAAAATCCCAGTTCCTCCATAGTTTCATTTCCTATGCTATCATCTTTAGACAAGTTCTCAGCAATCAGGAAAAAAATCATCATGAACAGAAGTTTACACCCTGGCACAACTAGGATGTTTATTGTGAAAAAAAGACATCACACACTTCCTGTGCAGAAAAAGCCTTCACGATGAATGTCAATGGTAACGCTGAATTAAATTTCTGTTCAGAATGGGTTTTATAGTACAGATGAGATAAGTAAACAAATATATATTTTGTTCAAATTCAACCACGCTTTCTTTATTTTAAAATCTGTCTTTGTCTACATTTCTTTACCTGTAACTACTTTCTAGCACATTTGAAATGGTTAGACTTAATTGCCGTTACACATATTTCATTATTTCTATTGAAAAATCTATTTGAATATTTATAGTCTATTGCATTTGAAAAGTTTCAGGATAAGGTTAATAATTTCAATAGCTTTTGAAAACACCTTTAAAACTACTTTCAGTGTTTTCATGTACTGTATCACAATCCTGTAGTGAACTTGGAGAAACAAAAGTCGTCATATGGTTGATGCAATCCTTACAAATAGAATATTTCAACCATACAGACATCCAAATTGAATATCTCTAGAAACAGCTCTGGAAATAGTTTGAAGAAAAGAATGAACAAAATTATAATGGTAATTAAAAAATAAGTTTACACCCTTTGCAATACAAACAGGTTTTGGTAGTGAAAGGATGTCAAGGATTTCAGACTGCCTCTTGTTACGTACTGGAGTGCAATTTTCCAAAATCAGGACTTGAAAGTTATCACTCCTAACGTCTTGTGCACTAAAAACTGGTTTCGATTTCTAAAATTAAGAAACTCATAACATTAATAATTTCACAGCATTTTATGAGCATCAGAGCCTCATTGTGTCAATCACTACCCAAATATATACAGACAGCCTCCAACACTAGCAGCTTGCATTCTTAATAAACCATGAGGGCAAATATTTTTCTTTTCACTTATCCTTTACAAACAGTATTGACAATTTAGGGAATTAAGTAGACATTTATGGTATTTGAGAATATAATTGCACTAGTTAACATTCACCAGAAAGCAGCTGCCATTATTCCCAAGGGAAAGCCAATCATGGATATGATTGCAAAGAAGCTGTGAGAACTGACTTAATTGAAAAAACAGGAGGACTTCTAGGTTAGAGCTGGGGAAAAAACTGTGATGAAATAGTTTTCTTGAGACTTAACAAAGAATGAAACTGGGAAAGTCAGAATATACTGTGAGTTATGCATTTCCAGTACTAAATTTACAAGAGAAGAGATCACCCCCTTGCACTTTCCAAAGAAATATCAACAAAGGTAACTTAGACTTGATATCTTATTGAAAAGGTTAGGAAAAAAAAAAAAACCCAAAAACCTGCACTCAAAAAAGCCAGGACATTGAACAAATAAAATTGGAAGATCCTCTTCCAAATCCTCAGCACAATAAAGAATCCCCTGAACAAATTTCCCAGTTTTTTTAAGAATATTTCAGATTTCCTGACTTGTGGTGGGAGGGAATTAAAAAAGAAGCTTTTCAACATCACCTTTTGTTTGATATAAAAATAATAAAATACTTACAATTTTGTTTTATTTGAATTAATTCTTTTTAACTAAGAATTTTAAAAATGGCTATTTTATTCTTGCATGATTTTTCTTCTGTGTTTTAGCACAGAGAACCCATTATTTAAAAGAAATTTAACTTCAGACTTCCCAAATCAGACCATTTTCCTTTAAAAATATCATAAATGTGATACTTATACTTTTGAAATCAGGTAAATGTACATTTATTCATATTTACATTCATATTTTGGATTCATCAAAATGGAAAACTGAATGTTTATTACTCAGTTGAATGCTGGATCTCATCTTCCATTTCCCTGTTGCAATGTTGTAATGTTCTGCTGTTGTTTCAAATCTGTGTACTTCTAGGAAATACTGCATAATCTTTTTTAAAACCAGAGCATGAAAACTGTCTCCCAGCTTTCAGAATGCTAAAGGATAGGTGTTGTAGGTGAAAACCAAACAGGGTAGTAGGGAAGGTAAAAAGGGAAGTCTTATTTATGATTTTCTTTACCATTTTATAACATGGAGTTAAGAAGTTTGATTATCCTTTCTGCTCTGTGTATAACATTGTAGTGGTCAGAAGATGGTGACACAAGAGTATGCAGGACCTGAGGTAGGGAGGGTTCTTTGATGGCTCTGATTTGTCTGATCTCTATTGCAAATTCAAGGCTGGGGGATGATCAAAAGAAATTATATGTGATCTCAGGATGAAGATCAGCCTTGAGAAGCTGTCTTTAAGTGGAGTACTTACAAGCTTTCATACACATTGTGGGCCTGAATAACCACTTAAAAACCTAGAATCTAAACCTCTTCAAAAACTGACAGTTTGCCTTTTTTATTTGTCTACTTGTAATCAACAATATTTAATAATTATTTTAATACGACTACTTTTTCTTTGATTCTAGCATTATATTCCCTTTGGATATGTAACATAGACACAAGAAGAAAGAATAATAAACAGATACCTATCTTCACTGTACATTAAGACTCATTTGTTTCTCAGTTAATTCCTTGGGTAGAGAGAATAATGCAATCCTGAGGTTTTGGTGACTAAACAGAGAAAAATATATGAAATCTGGGATTGGGAATTTATAAGACATTAGCTGCAAATAAGCTCTTTTAAATGACAATAACTAGAGAGTAGGTATGATCTGACTAATGGGTGATCTATAGAACACTTTGGTTTTGTTAAACATATAAATGGTTGGAATCAGATGATCTTTAAGGTCTCTTCCAACTCAAACCATTCTATGATTCTATAATTCTATTTCTGTTATGTTTTTGGTCAAAAAGTGCCAGATGTTATTATCCTCAGTTTTTATTCTAAAGAAGGGATCAATATGGTAATAAAAAAGCTTCAAAACATTCAATCTTAAAAAATGTGAAATGTTTTTATTTGTCAAAGCAAAATTTGCCTATTAAAAAGTGTCTTTGTTTCAAGCAAGTAAAAATTTAAGTTCCCCTATATGTGCTTTTCCAGAGAAGGTAGAACATGTGGGGCATGCTGAAATTCTACTTTAGTATTTAAAAATGTGATGCTGGTTTTTTCTATTAAGGACAAGTAAATTTTAATATAACTCTTGAACAGTACTTTGAAAACTAGTAAAAGGGAGATTGTTTGTAGGGAGAAAGTATGGTTTTTTCCCAGCTAAATGTTGCCAGGAGCAAATTATAAAGAGGGGAGGAGTGACTCTGTCCTTTATAGCACACTAAGGAGAGCTTTGATGCTCTTTAAATACTACAGAATACTTTTATTTAATACCTTTTTTTTTTTTCTTCCTGTAGCTTTAGTTTCTGCTTAATCTCAAAATAAGAAATTTTTAGTTAATTTTTTTTCATAGTGGTGTGCTATTCAGGGTAAATAAATTAATTAATAAACCCAAACCCAAAGCCCCACTATATATTGAGGGAGATCTTCCTGTATTCAGTATACAAGTAATTTCAACTAGCTAGGGAAGGATGACTATACTTTCAGTCTACCATTCTGAATAAGTAGAAATGGAACAGTAATGTTTACATCCTTACACTTCCTGAAAGGCATGTAATGACAGAAATATTGCTAGCGGAAAGGAGGAAATGGGGTTAACCTCTGTTTTTTATGGTAATGGTTATCTTTTATTTTGGAGTTTTCTGATCTTTTGAATGTCAGTCTTGAGACGTACTCCAAGTGGCAAAGCTTCTTGCTACTCCCTTTAAACCTAAACTGTTGTTTTGGAAGCCTCTTCTAGTCAGACCTTCAGGCTCATCATCCTCCTTGGGATTGCAACAATCTCTATTCTAGAAAAGTTCTTCAGTGAAGTTTGTTAAAAAATAATTATTTTTATTGTTGAAAATCATGACCCTGCTCAGACTACCAACACTTTCAGCAACTCAAGTGCACCTACATGTGGGAGTCTGAGTGTGAGTTGAACATTATAGCCAAATGGAAGTCTAATTAGTGGAGTTCACTGAATCTGTGTTCTTACTCACTTCAACCTGAAGCAGAAGACAATCTCTGGTCAAAGAAATATCTCTGTAGATTCTATATACTATAATGTGATTCTAGACAAATGCACACCTTAATTTCGACTTCTTAATCTATTATTGAATCTCAGGTCTTATGTTCAGTTCGGTTCTCCAGAAATAGACATCTCATGCCTTTTGAAATGACACACAGTATCTGAGACATCTATGTGAGACTGACAGACTTAGCAATGTCTTTAGAAGACTTATGTCCTGCTTTGGCATCTGAAGGGCAAGTGCTGTATACTGAAGATTGTTAGTGACTTTGGATGCCCCTTTCTAAGCATATCTTTGTACTAATTTATTGAAAACATTTATTAGAGTGCCCTTCTCCCCTTCATAATTGAAGAGAGTTATAGGATAAAGTTTTCTGTTGTGAAACTAACAAGTAACATAAGAAAGACCCTAGCCTTTAGAGTAGCCCCAATGAAATCTCTCTCATTACCCTGTGAGGTTATATAAATATTTGGATTCAGTATAATTAAAATACTTAACAGTACTGTTATCTTCTCCTATGGGAAACAGAATCAAATCTAGAAGTAGTATACAGAGTAAATGGTGTATTTATCCTCACTAGACTTAAAATAATAAAAAACCCCCAGCAGAATGTTTATGCTTCTTCTATTTTTTCTTCATATCCTAGACTTGCTAATTTGAAGCAGAGTGTTGCAGCAAGTGTATAGCTGATACTTCTGATGCCTAAGTCTATAGTTTAGTCAAATTCAAATCTTTCCTACATCCACTAACGTGCAATTTCATAGAAATGTTCATGTGGGGATTCATAGTCTGTATATATCATGTAAAGAACTTGATTCTTACATAGAAGTAATGAACAGTAGCTGAGAGTCTTTACTTGGAAAGGTTATAGCACTGGAGAATCGTGTCAAAGTTGACATTCACTATTCAACTCGATCCTCTGGTAATATTTGCTTGGAAAATACTCTACAGCAAATGTTAGTGTACTGTTAAAATATGGGGGTCTGGAGGAATGGGATCTTATTAATTTCACTTTTTAAAGTTGTTCTGTTTTGAGTAAATTACTCAGCTAATAACTGAGGAAGTGACTGCAATACAGTATCTCTAATTACTGGTCTGTACTTAGTTTCTAGACCAATGAACAATTAATGATTACGTGTTCATGAATAGATTTAACAAAGCAGGGTAAGAGTGACTCAGAATAATATATAGGACACTTCCTGAGAAGTGAGAAACACAAAGCTTCCAGTAGACAGAGATTCTGAATACTTGCTTCTCACACTTCATGCAAGTGCTGAATATATTGGCAAGACAAGTTCTGTAGCTGGATGAGACAAGCACCAATTGCTAAAGAAGACCTAAGAAGCAACCTGAGGTTTGGTGGTGAAGTCTGAGCAACCAAGGTTAGAATGCTGACATCTCTGGGAGTGATGATTCCCTTAGATAAGCATAGGAAGTCAGCATCAGTTTTAGTCTGACCTCTTTCTTCTCCATGCCATACACTCTTTGTGTTGAAACGCATTTGATATCAACTATATTTTAATAAAAAATATTAACTCAACTTGTAAATTATACACCCAACTTTTACTGACAAATCAACACTGCCAGGCACCCATCTGAAGATTGTATATCCTGGTGCACACAGCATGGAGAACAAAGAGGAGGAATTAGAGGTCTGTATGGAGTTGCAGGACTACAGTCTCATTGGAATGACACCAACTCTAACAACATCCACACAGACAAACAGCATGAAGTACAGTCTATGGAAGTGGTCAGTGAGATGGACTGAACTCATAGGGTTGTCATCAGTGGCATGAAGTCCAGCTAGATGTGAGTCATTAAAGGTGTACCCCAGCTGCCAATACTGGGGCCAGTACTGAACATCATCATTAGTGATCTGGATGAGCATAATCTCAGCAAGTTCATGATGATACAAAACTGAGATGTGTGGCTAATAGAATAGATGGCTGTGCTGCCAGAGGACAGGTTGGAGAAATAAGCAAAGAGTAATCTCACAAAGTTCAGTGAAACAGAAATGCAAAGCCCTGCATCTGTGGAGGCATTACTCCATGGATCAGTAATATTATGGCGGATGACTGGCTGGAAAGTTGGTTTGAGGAAAAACCACTGGGACACCTGGCAGTCATAATGTTGAACAAAAAACCAGCAATGTTATTAATATTTTTACATTACTGTTTCTTGCACTCCTTTATGCACAGATTTAGCTTGTTGCAAACAGTATTGAACTGAAAATTGGATTTAATTATTTTTTTAAATGTACTCTTCTGTTTCCCAACTGTTTTCAAGAAACATTATTCACTATTTCTTGTGAGAAGTAGCCCTTACTCTTGCATTCCTCAATGCACAAAAGGGAGAGGTTCTTTCTATTTCAAGCTCGTAGTCTTCAGCAGCACAGAGATGACATCATCACAGATATTTTTCATTTAATTGTCTTTTGTTAACCAGCATGTCCAACTTCGAGGCTGCTGTCTATCCAGCTATTACCTACCCAAGTAGCATTCCTGTCTTGTCTTATTTACATAGTTTTTGATTGAGTTGAACTTCCCTTTTTGATGAGTTAGTTCATGGTCTTCGTGGTTCTTTAATGCTCATCAAGTAGAGTCTGTCATTCATAGATTCATAGACTCATGGAATCACAGAATGGTTTGGGTTGGAAGGGACCTTTAAAGATCATCTAGTTCCAACCTTCCTGTTCCGTGGGCAGGAAAACTAGATCACATTGTCCAAAGTCCCATCCAAACTTACCTGGGATACCCATAACTTCCCTAGACAACCTGTTCTAGTGTCTCACCCCCTCATTAGATAAAATGTCTTCCTTATGTCTCATCTAAATCTACTTTCTTTCAGTTTAAAACCATTACCTCTTGTTCTGCCATTACAAGCCTTAGTAAAAAGTCTTTCTCCATTTTTCGTATAAGCTGCCTTTATATACTGAAATAGGGTCACAATAGGGTCTCCCCAGAGCCTTTTCTTCTCCAGGCTGAACAACCCCAACTCAACGTTTCTTCATAGGACAGGTGTTCCAGCCCTCTGATCATTTTTGCAACCATATATAACATATAATTCTATTTCTTATTGTTTAGCTTAAAACAAATTTCTTCTCATGTTACACTGCACCTTCTTCATAACTATCTTTCATTCCAAACTCACCAATCTAATTTTAGTTTCAGTCCTGAAAGAATATCATAACATAATGCCTACTCTTTAATTCTTTAAATTTAGAACTTCAGCCTTCACTTCATCACAATCCTTTATGGCACTAGACAAGCACACACTAAGCAGCCGATTTTGCAAGAGAAATAACTGAATAAGAAGGGTCAGAGAGGGCTTTTAAGAGCTTTCAGAACACGTGACCAGAATGATGACAATTACTTTTTAAAAAAGTATCTACCAGCATTTCTATGGTGCTCAGCAGTACAGCACACACTCCAAAAGCACTGATTAACCTATTCTTATGGCAACCATACAACTCAACCAAACATTAGACTCTCCATTCACACATCTGCACTTGAGTCCAAGATGAACCCACTGAAGTCAGACAACTGCTACCTTTGGTTGGTCAGCTTGAACTGTGTTGATGATGAATTCAGAATAGCAGAATGTACAGCATCACACTCAAGTGCAGCATCAAGTGTTTGGCAGCTGTGAGTGGTCCACAGCTGAGGATGCTGACAAATGTCAATGCAAGTACTTTCAATGGATCATTCACAGGTGGATGACACATCCAGAATGACCACTCAGATTTTCATTTTGTCCTGTGTGATTTTGTCTCAGCTACCAGGGGAACAATACAATGCATCAGAAGTCAATCCAGTGCCTTACCCCACAAATACTATATTTGATTTTGTCATTTTAGCAGCCTAGGTTGTGTTTGAAGCCTACAGAGAACAAACACTCATGCACTATAACAGGCAGCCTTCCCTATCCATTTTTGTCCCTTCAAATGAAGTCATAGATTTTATAATGGAACAGCGATGGCCCTAGTTCAGCAAAGATTAGCATTTGCCTAAGTTTAAATTGAATGATCCAATTGAAATCAAGAGGAACACTCATTTGTTTTATGTGTTTAATCAGCTAGCTGAAGTGAAGCCTAAATTAGTGAATATTACCTGTAATTCACCAGGTATTTGGATGCTGAATATGTAATGTCAAGCACAGATTTGCAGGGCAGACCATGAAGGTTTCTACATTCATGCTAGTCCTGTCTCCCCTGCTGTGGTGCTGGCATCACTCAGTCCACTCAGCACATCCCTGCAGTTTCTGGCTCTCCAGAGAATTGCTGGTGCTGTACTGGGAGTCAAAATGGTGCCAACACTATGTCTGTAGAGAGGTACAGAGCAGTCTCAAAGCCAAAAACGTTGCAGATACTGTGTCTCTGCCAGCTGCAGGCTAATTCCCCATGGAGCAGGCAACCCTCACTGGTGGTGGATATGGGGCACAGCCTGGGCTCCAGAGAAGGATGAGACAGCAGGGTACAGTACCTGCAGTGGAGTCCAGTCACTATTTATATGATGGCTGCATCCATACTTCATATTACAAAATTTGCTTCTACAGCATTGAATTTAAAACTAGAGAACTAATTTTCATACTGTAGAGTGATTAGTAGCTTGAATACTTGCATGTGTATTGCATCCTGCAGTGCAGCACAAATCAGCTGGACCCAGAATGTTCACAAGCATCAAATAGAGCCATAAAAAAAAAAGGTAAAACACTGTAGTGGCATTCAGGACTTTTCACTCTGCATTATTTTGGATTTGACCTGCAGCTTTATTATATTTTCAGCTTGTTCATCACTCTTCCAAAAAGTCCCTTAGAGCTCAGAGAAGGACTCGGGTATTTGGCATCAGTCAAACAATGAAATTTAAAAAAAAAAAAAAGGCAAAGTCAGAATTCTTATCTTATTCTTGTCACACTAGGCTATATGCCAACAGGAAGAAAAACATTCTGTCAGAAAGTTACTCGACACAAGATTTTTAAATATAGTGACCTAAAAAACATTTGGTCATTTAGTGGAAGCTAGGCATGTACTGCTTCTGATATCCCTTTCCTTACATACCTGGAAAAAATCTGGCTCTGTCCTTTGAAATGTTCTGTCATGTTTCTTAATCCAATAACAGAAGGATATGAAAGTCAGGATGCTTAAGTCAATTTTTCTGGTAGAAATGTCTAAGTAAGTCTAATGATGCCCTTGCTGACAGGTTTTGGCCACTTAAATGAGTAGGAAAAGCAATATAGCATATAAATTACTGTCAGCAGAACCGTTGTTTTCTTTCTCTTGATATCTGATTTTGTTATTGAACATGAAAAGTCTTTGAAACCTGTTTTAATGCTGGATGCCACAGATACTTTAAAAACAGTTCATTTTTTTGAAGGATTTTATGTAAGATTGATTTTTTCAAATTTCTAGCCACTTTATAATTACAATGATTTCTACTATTATATACTTTTGTGTAATTTTTCTACACCACAATCTTATACCTTGAAACCTCAGGATTTTTCCTTTTTTTTTTTTTTTTAACAGTGAAGGAATTTGAAGAATAAATTCAAGTCCTCAGTGCAATCTTTGCTGAAACCATTCTCCTATTTCTTCCCCTCTGTTTTCTCCTCACCTGTGTTCCTGAGGTATGGACTATTTTTGTTCAGTCCTTGTTGACTCACCTCTATATTAACTGTATTGCTTCTTTTTTCAGTCTCTATCTGCCCATTACATAAAAAGAATATCAGCAACCTTTCCTAAAGCTACATATTTAATAAGTAACCTGCCCTTTTCTGGCTTATTGAAGTTGGTAGACTCTGTAAAACCATTTCTTTTGTTTCTTCAGACTTAGTGAGCACTAACAGCACTGAGACTAGAACTACTGGTCACACATAGAAGTCAACTAACCGCCGGCAGTACTTTCCTATTGCACAGCACTGAGGGGTCTGCAGACACTGTAAATAGTTGTGCTGTACTCTCTAAGAGTTCACAGTGGAATGTAATCAGTCACCTTTTGTGGCTACAATACATTGTGAAAAAATCCTTATGAGCTTAAAACCTAATTATATTATTGCTGTCCTGTGAAAAACTGGGGGAGGCCAAACACTGAAAAAAATTCATTACAAGGGGACTGAAAAAACATATTTGTTGCAAAAAGGCCCCATGTTTACCAGGTGTACATAAAGTGATTACGTTAAAAACAAATTTCCATGTAACTTTTCCCTCTTTTTTCTTATCAACTTCTTGGATGACTGTAGCTTTGACTTCTCTGGGAAATCATATAGAGTAGGAGTATAAAGAATTGGCTGGATTTTGTAGATATGGAGTTTAAGTCTGACAGCATATATCCTTCTCTTAATCCTTAAATATGTCTTAATACATTAAACAAAACAATATTTTTCTCAAGTTTAGAATGAGGAAGACGAAAAAAAGCTGAATAAGATGGTTTTCCTGGATGGGAAAACCAAAACAAAACAACATGTGTCTGTAAGAAAACCTTCTTAGTTGCCATTTATTCTTTACTTTCCTGTTCAACAAAGAATACATTTATCTGGTGCTGATTTTACGGTCAAAAGACAACTTGATCACTTCAGAACTTTAGCCCAGCTAAATTCTGAATTTCAAAAATTCTTCCACAGACTTTAAAACGGACAATAAAATTAATCTGTGGATTGGTTAGTGCTCCAAGAAGAAATGTAATTGAGTTTAATTATTGGATATATTCTTAAACAGAAGCTCTTTCTATTTTTCCTCTCTAGGATACTCTTGGGAATGGCAGAGTAGACCATGGGAGATGGGTGATGTTGGTGTACAAAGAAACCAGCTCCAGAAACCCAGAAACTTTACTCCAAAGAAATGCCTAATGTAACCCAAGGAGTCAATAAGGCAGACAGATAACAAGTTAACGTATCATTTAGTGCCTGGAGGTGAGAATTGTGATCTTTTTGTAATAGCACCCAACTACAATCTCTAGACTGCTAGATCTGGGGGTAATACCTGTAAAATGTCTTATAGCTGGTGTCCCCTACTGGGGACCAGTACAGCCATGTTGGCAGAGGCACATCCCTGATGCACAGGCAGAGTTACAGACAGAACAGGAGCGAGATACAGCTACACAGATTTAAGGAAGATAATTGGGACATTGACAATGTCTCTTTGTTCAGCTTCAGACAGATGTTATTTAGCATGGCTATTCTGGGGCTTTTTGATTCCTTTACAGCTTTTCAAGTGACCTGTGAGTGCTCAAACCCAAGAGCAGGTAATGTGCTGCAGCTTGTTCATGCTCATTTGGCCAAATGGGTCAGAAGAGTCAGATGTGCTTCAACAGAATATTTTAGAAAACACAGAACATAAGCTAAGCAAAGAAGACAGTGGTGACAGAATTTGCCTTTCCTAACCAGGCTGAAGTCCAACTGTTGTTCCTGGCAGCAACAACCCAGGCTCAATCAAACCCAGGTGCAGAATCAGCCAGCTTGGAGGAGAAGTGTGTTTACATCTGCCCTTTTCTGACTCTAGGGCTCTGCTCAGAGGGAGGAATATGCTGTTGGGAGATAAATTTCCCTCCTTCTAATTATAGGCCTTGCCATCTTCTGCCCACTTCAAGTGTAAATCGCCTAATCATAAACAATTCCTCTTCAAAGCTCAACACAGATTGGATGTAATTCCCTGACAACACCAATCTGTTCACAGCATTGCATGCAAAGGCTAGAATTACATTAAAGATCTTCCAGACTGCTGAAGGAGAGAGGACTGAAGAACAAAAATTAAAAATACAATAGTAAAACACACACAAAAAAAATTACTCTTGTAGCCTCTTAGCAAGGAAAAAAGCCAATAACAATGGACTAGCAAATCTCAACAATTGGACAAAGCAGAAGAAGGCAGAAAAACCTTCATTTTCCACCAGTAAACCCCCTCTCCTTGTCACACATACTTTCCATTCTAGTAATTAGTAAAGCAAGTAGAAGGCAGATGGAGGCTGCTGATAATGATTTATTTACCTCAGAAAGCTTCAATTATTCAGAATGACCAAGTCATTCTCACTACTAAATTGTACAGGATTGTGTTACTGTCATATTTGCCTATTTTTTTTTCCTTCTCCCCCAGTATGTTCTCATGTGGTATCTGATCATAATTTAGATTCTTGGTCTCATTAGAGAGTTGTCTATTTAGGTAATGTACTGCCCATGAACTGTCCTGCAGAACAAGAATTGCAGACTGTCAACACATATAAACAAAACATTACTGACAGGAGACACTACATTTTCCAAAATGTTAGGATAATGGTATGCTACCAGTATGTGGTTTGCACAGTAGTACAGTCAATCCTGCCCGTGCTTTTTTTAAAAGTATCAAAATATCAATATCAAATGCAACAATAATTATAAAGCAGTATTACTGGTAGTGTTTTTGAAGGGACGGTTTATATTGGGACCAACATCTAATTTTACATTGATGTATCTCCACAGAATGAAACGGCATTCTTCCTGATTTATGCCAGTACAGGGGAGAACACAATTAGGCCTTAAATTTCACACCTGTCTTGAACTCCTGGCAAGAAGTCTGGAAACGATCATCATATTTTAGCACAGCCAAATTGCTAAGTCTAAAAGTAATAATACTCCAAAATGATCAAACTATATCTCATAACTCAACTTTGCAAAGTTTTCTGTTACTTGACAGTAAATAAGCATGAGTTAGTTATTTATATATTTTGTGGATGATCTATCAAGAAGAATTTGAGAAAAATGTCTCTCCCATTGTTTTTAGAGTGCAGAGAATATACTAATTTTATATCTAATTACACATAAAATGGGCTAAATATATTTGGTACTAAATAATCACTACTTTTCTATATTTATGAGAAATTGACAGGCAATGAAGGTAGAGAGGATGATAGCAAAATCCAAAATTTATGAAGTACAAGAAATAGAAGAGAAAAATGATAGCCCAGTAAATCAACCCACCGTTATTTAACACAGGTGGTTCTACAGTTGCTATAAACTCATTGGCTTTTCTAATTTGCACTGGGAGGTCAATTAAACCATCTATACAAAGAATATGAAATATTTATACCTTGGAATATAAACTCTGTAGCAGTTTGTATATATGCAGTGTAAAAAAACTCCTCTTGTTAGTTATCACAATAGCAGCTGTACATATGTGCACATCAGATTGCACTTCTACATGGATGATCTTAGACTTAAAAAAAAAAAAATCTTTCCTAATATTGAATTTTTTAACTTACACTGCAAATGCTATCATCTCATGGAAAAGTGTTTTAACAAAGACAGTCTGAGCAAACCATAGGCATAGGTCCAGCATAGCCAGATGGGTCTGTAATATAAAACAGAGCTGCTGCAATAAAACACATCTTCTCCCTCTGCCTTCAAACACCCTTCCCCCCTTACATTAGGTGATCCACTACTGGATGTGTTGGATTTGATTTTATTGTTTACACACTGTACAAACATTACAAGGGAACCAAAAAAGACAGTAATGATGTAAGTCACATTAGAGCACCATGTCACATTTGTTAATTAACAACATCTAAGGGAGAGGAAAGGGAACTGTGATTTTGCCTCCAACACTATACAGTTCAGAAGGAATACATACATCACAGAAGTATTTCAGGAAGACATACATTCTGTCTAATGGAAAGGATGTGAAAATGTGTTGTTTGGAGGAGGGCGGTTGAAGCATAGTCAGCTGCTAGAACCTTTAGGTACAGAAGAAGGAGGGAGATTCCTGTGTAAAGTACTTTATAATCTACATTCATAGCTAGAAATTAGACTTTGAGCTAAATTATTTGGAACACCTATATATTTGGAACTTTTATTATAAACACAGAATTTCAACAACATAGGAATCAAATAGGTGCTCAATAGGACTTAGAGGCAAGTAATTAACTAGATAAGCATCTGCAAATGTGAGGGACAGATAGGGAAGCATACAAGCCCAGATTCATCTCACCTATATTTTGGATTTAGCTTAGCTGAAATGTCAAGGATAGAAGCTTAAGCATGGTTAAGAGATGAAGCAATCTCAACAACCAAGATAGGTGTTCGTGTTAAATATCTTTGACTTCTACATATAAGGCAGCTGCCCATCATCTCCCTTAACAGTTAGGTGAGAGGAAATGTGTCTTTTCCATCCAGATCATCTATCATCTGTCTTATTTGGAATTTACTTTGGGATGAATTGAAGTAGCTGTCTTTTACCACAGATAAATCTGAGAATTTAAACAAATTATCAGGCGTAGATATGTACAACATAGATGCTTAATACTGTGTTCAGTTCTGGGCCCCTCACTACAAGAAAGATACTGAGGGGCTGGAGTGTGTCCAGAGAAGGGCAACGGAGCTGGGGAAGGGTCTAGAGCACAAGTCTTGTGAAGAGTGGCTGAGGGAACTGGGGTTGTTTAGCCTGGAGAAGAGGAGGCCCAGAGAGACCTTATCGCTCTCTACAACTAGCTGAAAGGAGGTTACAGATACGTGGGGGTTGATCTCTTCTCCCAAGCAACAAGTGATAAGACAAGAGGAAAAGGCCTCAACTTGTTCCAGGGAAAGTTTAGATTGGATATTAGAAAAAATGTCTTCACTGAAGGGGTTGTCAAGCATTGGAAGGGGCTGCAGAGCGATGTGATTGAGTCACCAGCCCTGAGGGTATTTAGAAGGCATGGATGTGGTGCTTAGAGGCATGGGTTAGTGGTAGAGTTCTCAGTGTTAGTTCTATGTTTGGACTCAGTGATCTTAAATGTCTTTTCCAACTTAAATGATTCTATGATTTTATTATTTCTTAACAAAGGTACTGCATCATATGTCTCTGAACCTCAGAGTGGGATTCTGATTTTGGCAATGGAATGAAATCCCTTTCTGAAGTATTTATCTCCCTCTGTCTACTGCAAAGGGAATTTTGATACTTAAATTACATTTAATTCTTATCTTAACACATAGAAGTATCAGGAGATTGGGACAGGGGGATGAATTGAGAACACGGTATATAGGAAGATTTTTATTTAAAGACTATTGCAAAACAGGTCATTAAAGTAAAATATAAATAACTCAGTGGCTTGGACAGACAAGACACCTACTCCAAGAACAGTGATTTTGCAGTCAGTCTTTACAACAAATAGCACTAGACAGTGTTCTTTCAGCTGAGAAGCTGAAGAAGAGGAAAGAATGAGAAGCTGAGAATGAAGTATATATTTAAGAAGAAACATGTTGGTTTGGTTTACTAAACAGATAGATAATGAGTTGCAGCCAACTCACTACTGTGCAGCTTACACAGGGCACATCTTTTCCTCCGACAAACATCCCTGGAACTGGCTGTTGCACCCCAGTTTTAAAAGGGCATAGTGAGCTAGACGAGACACACTAAGTGTTTGCAATCAGCAAGAGTTAAAAGAAAGCAATTTCAAAGGTGTGTATTCATGTACTGTGGAATTTATATAGGTTAAAAAGTCTCTCTCATATTAACTGAACTCAACCTCTGAAGAGGATCTGAAAGCATATGTAATTTTAATTCAATTTCAAGTTTTATATCATAGTATTATCCCAATAAAATGGATATTTATATGTATATGTAAGCTCTGTCTTGAATCTGATTTTTAAGGGATTCTGTTACTGCACCTTATATTTTATATAGTTGTGTAATATATGACAACCTGTGAGAAATGGTGAGCACAATTCAACTGAAGGACATGCTGATGATTTATGGAGCTGAAAGTCCATACAGCCTAAATTAGGTTTTAGAACTGCAGTGTAATTTTTATCATGTAACAAGGAAATTAATTTACAAAGACTACCCTGCAGCTTTGAAAGTCACTGTAAGAATTAAGTTCTGTTTGACAGAGGGTGGGAGATTTAATTCTGGTTCTTTTTTTGGAAAAAACCAGATTATCAATCACTTCAAGGAATGCTAAACATGTTGAAAATGCGGCTTTTATTTTTCATGGGTTTCACAAAGTATTTATCAGACATCCATGTATCAGGGTTTCTTACACCACTGCAGTTATCCCAATGATAAAACCACAGTAATTTCCTTCTAGATGGTCAGTTCTATATCAGTGAGAAAACAAGCAAGAAATAACTTCTATTAGCAAGGGTGCTGGAAGGGCTGGATTACAGCAAATGAGATTCTGAGGGGAGAAGTCATCCTGTTGCCTCAGAACTTTGACACCACATGGGCCAAGGGTGAGGGAATGGAGGTCTAATGGGGGCAGGAGAGGGCAGCTGCAGACTAGGAATAGGGCAAAGGAAATCTTAAAGTTTTACTTTCAATAGGCCCGAAATAGCTTCTCAGGCACAATACATTTCAAGATTAAAACCCCTACCTATTGTAGGTTTCTGCTTTTACTTTCCCCTTACAACCAGCAGAAACATCATCAGTGCAGACAATGGAATGTAAACAGCAGTTCATCTGAGTGGATAGGGGTTTCAGGGTGATTTTAATTTGTCTCTATTTTTTATTGTCTTTATTAATCAGAGGCTTTTAGTTCAATTGGTGATATACTATTTGAGATAGCCTAGAATATCCGGTCTTCCACATCTAACACCAGACAGTCCTTAATATGCAACAAGTGCCATAGTTTCCACATTTGATTTACCATGAGAAAAGTCAAAAAATATCTTTGTCTCATGTCAATCTCAGATATGCATACTAGTAGAAAGAAATCTGAATGTCTGTATTGGGCTGGGCTACACTGGGGAAGGTAACACGAGCAGAGAGAATATTTACTTTGAAGCATTCTAAAAGGAATAGATTATAAGGTATAGATGCTTTAGGACTGCAGAAAGAAGGTGAAAAAATATGAGGTGATTCAGAATCTCCTATTCTTCACTTTAGGAGAAAACCCACCTGCAGAGCCAGGAAACAACTATAAAATTGCAAGACATTCACTCAAAGAGACACTCATCGTACATGTTCATATGAAAGCCTGAAAGTGTAGTACAACAATTTTCTATGCAACACACAATTTTCAGTAAATTTGCTCTGGCCATACTTGCAACGCTTGTTTGTTTGCATCCTGCAGGCATTTGGGGAATGGAATTGCATTAGTTCAGTTGTTTGTAGAAAGCAAAATTAAAAGTTCCATTAGTATTCAGAAGAAACAAATTATACATTCAAACATGTAATTATAAACTACTGGTCTTCTCTCTGAAAGCCCTTAATTATAAACCCATGCTATCTCCCACCTTTTATTTGCCACTGAGTCCTCAAGTTGAATGTGCCAGGAAATGCTAGCCTGCATCACCCATCAAGCCAATTTTCAGATATCTGTGTGCTTTCTTCCATGATACAAAGGATGTATCAGAGCAACTCCTTCTAGGACTCTGCTGTGTAATTACATTAATCACCTTCAGATGTCAGGCTAAAAATGTCTCTTATAAGGTCTATAAACAGGGTAAGAAACTTATTTTATGACTAAACTTGTGGGAAGCAAATAAATTTATATTTTTTACCTGATATTTCCCTTATTTCCTCAATTCTTAGGCTCATATTCCAAACTCTTTATGGCCAGGGACCTTTTGAATTAATTTCAGGATAATGATTATTTGTAAAGAGTCAAATATGTCACAGAATGTCATTACTGTCCAACAACAAACTATTAAATTGGTTCTGAGGTACTGAGTAGAAAACCTTTAACCTGTTTAGCTCCATGGCAAACAAATGTTATTGAAATTTGTATTAAAGAAACAGAAATACAGAGGAAGCAGTTAGAGCTTTATTAAAATTATTAAACAAGGTTCTCTTTCTCCCTCATCATTCATCTGAGGCATTTGCAAAGGAAAGTCCACCCCACATTTATGACATGTTAAAATGATATTAGTTGTGTTTTCCAGGAAAAAAAAAAAAAAAAAGAACGTAGGAAGAGATGTTGCCATTCAGTCTGCAGATTTTTAGTAAAGGTGAAACTGGAAAAAATTGATACCAAAAAGTTTAGGAAACACATTGGATAAACTTAATCATCATGTGAATACAAGTAAATAAAGAAATTCTGTTATCAAGGTAACATAGATATTTAAATAGAAACACAACCTGACCCTACAGTAAACAGCCAATACCATCTGCATTGGAAAATCCACATCACTATGCTCCATTTTTTTTTCACCAAACCACAATAAATCTGAAAAATTTTGTGGATGGTATGGAACTGAAGAACAGCAGGAAGAACCACTTTTAAGTCTGAAAGTGTGTTAGATAAGCTAAAAGAAATGCCCTTCTTTTAAAGAGGGACAGCTTAATCTGTATTTTCCTTTGTAGCACAGGCTTAAAATGATGCAAGGAAGAGTATAACCAGTGTATGGATTACCTAGGCATTCGTGAGATCCTCTGTTATGGGGTGTCTTTTGCTCTGCAGGGAAGAAAGTGATGAATAAATGACTGAGGAGAAAACAAGGTAAATGGGTTTTCTGATGTGATACACACTATTAGGTAGAGGGGCGTCTTTGATTTTTTCTGCTCTTTAAAACCTCTCAGACACTCCTATCTATCCTTCTGGAGATCCGGAATCTATAATTAATCAAGGAGTTAAATTTCTGTGAGTTTTTTTTGTTTGTTTGCTTTTTTTTTTTTTTTTTTTGGTGCACAAGTCTTTGTACTTTATAAAGTTATTTACATAATGTTGGAGATACAGTTCAAATCACAGAAGTATGGGTTATTGATTTATGGAGCAGAAAGGACATAAATCTCAAGTTAGAGGATAACAGATTTTTTTTCTCTCTTTTTAACTGCAGAACCAGAAATTCCAATGACTTTAGATCTATCCTGTGGCTTTGAAAGTCAGTAGAAAGAGGAAGTCCTGTTCAACAGAAGGTAGGGAGAGAATTTAATTTAAATTTGGAAGAAATATCAGATTACTAATCATCTTGAAAAAATTATGAATGAGTTGAACACATGGAGACACAACATACAAGTATTTACAGGAAACAATTTTTTCCATGTGTCTATTTACAGGACATGAAGTTTTTCTCAGTATTCTTATGAGATTTTTTATTCTTTACTTTCAATTGCTTCTTTATTTGAGATGTGCATGGCATCATTTTCAAAAGGACACTAATCAAGTACCCACTAAAAGCTGTTGTAGCAGCTTTTTATATAATAATTTTGAATGTTCATCACAATACCACATGTAATTTTAATGGGAGAGGATAGGAATCTTCTGGTCAGAAAAATAATATAACTTAGTTTTAGGACTGAGTTATTTGACAATCAGCTTTGTATAATCATATGAGAAACAGCCCTGCATGCTACAAAGATAATTATCCGAAATGCTGTATTTGCTATTTTTGTCTTCAATACTAGAATAATACAAGAACACTGTTAAGCGCAAATTGACCAAACCTGCAATTTATTAATAAAGTTAGAGAGGGATACTATATCACTGATTTGACTTAAAAGTAACCTTTACATCTACTTTTTCTGGGGGTTAACCTAGTTTGCTAGGACAGTGTGGTTTCTGTAATTACTTTGTACTTATGAACATCTGTCTATCCTCTCTACTGCTATCCTGACTCCAGACAATTTTTGATTCCATTAGCTAAGATCAATCACATTTTAAAGAAAGTACACATTTCAAAGACACTTTGGTATTATAACTAGCCAGCTAGGTACAGGAGAGAGAGACCAGTTGTACACCAACTAAGGGAAAGGGAGTTGCATGAGTTCCATTTAGCAGACACCACACAACTCATACCAAAGCAATGTATCATAAAAGCCCTAATTAAAAGACAGACCTTGGTTGTAATTGCCTTTTATTAGCTATCAGAGAGTCCAAATTAAAGTACAACTTTGTAAGAGTCAAGTCTTTGCTGCTTCCACAGTTTGCAGATTTTGTAGATATTTGGGATTGGAGTTGCTCCTCTGCTTCTTTTCATCTTATGGTTAATAACTCCTTTTCCTTTCTTTTCTCCTTAACCTATCCACTGGTGATGCATTGGTGAGATCCAAAATCAGCCAAAGACTTTTTCTTGTGAAGAAAAGTACTTAAATGATAGATTGTCACACTGCCTGACCTTCTGCTTTCAATGCTATTTGTGTTGGAGGAAAGATTAGTGAATTCCCACATAATTTGCATTAAGCATCTGCAGTATCTCTGGTGCTAATGTGTGGGGAAAATTCTCGGAGCTTGGCTGAACTCAGACAGAGAGTAAATAACATCTTGAATATAGGAAAAAAGATAGCAGAAGGGTTATCCATTGAGTGTCCTCTGTCCATAGTGATAGAGGACTCTCATTATGAACCAGGGACACACTAGACAGATAGAGCTTCAAAAAAGTCAATCATTGGCTTAAAAAGGTTCTTAATAAAGCAATGATAGTCATGTAGATGTTAAACATCAGATTAGACAAAAGTGTATCTCAACCTGTATCACAATTAAGATTAAAAACTTGGAGACATCCAAAAGTAATCAGCAAGCATATGCAAGTTTAATAGTTCCTAAATTTCTTAATGCCATAATACTATACACACTAAATTAACATATCTAATTTGTAATACATAACATGCTGTACTTTTTTCTTTGAAATACAGGTTTAGAATACTCCTGTCTTGATTGACTATTGCTCATTGGCCATACTTACTAGGAGCCACAAAAAATAGAAATGCAAACACAAACAATGTCAGGATTTTTCATGTTGATCATTAAAGTACTTCACAAATATGACTTGTACTCAAGACCATTGTTAAACATGTCATTTTTCACCTAAGTGATCAGGAAGAATGTGTGAGTTAATAATATGATCTTTGGCAAATACTTTAATACATTTGATAAATGTTCTACTCATCACAGAAACACCATTTATTTGCTCAAAAGATTTTGACCTGGTATCCTCCAAGCCCTTGGGCAAAGGATTGGGTTGGATTTGACACCCTACTGTTACAGTTCTTCTTGTAATGGAGATTTTGGATGAAGCTCATAGGAGCTGCTGTAATTTTCATATGAATAATTATTAAAATTATTATTACCAATCATGAATTGTTAGAACTAATTAAAGGGATGGCAAAATATGGCAAGCTGCCAGCTGTAATCTCTGTTTTGGTTACTTTCTTAGTGTATCAGTCAGTTTAGTGATTGGGTTCAACTGGCAGAGATCACAAGGTTAAGTGAAACTGGAAATCTGAATTGCATGTCATAATTCTAATTTAAAAATGGGAAGCTCCTACATTTTTTTCATGTATTTTTTCTTTGAATATTTCTGGTTTGTAAAGATTGGTGTGTTTATATTTCATGGCAAGTTAACCTTTCTTGTGTTTTCTCTGATTTTTATTCAACATGTCATCCCATGCCACAGGCAATCTGACACTTTTTCCCATATGTACATATAATCTGTAGGCAGCAGAACATCAAATTCAGGTAATTGAAATAAGAAAGTCTTATATCTTAATTTTTTTGTTCCAATTAGTCAATGAAGGGTGCAATGTGCAGGGTGTAAATAACAGCAGAATTAGAAGCCCTTAGTCTCTAATTACATTATGTGAAGTTATATATGAATAAAACATAACGGAATGTTGACATAATTTGTTGAAGACATTAATTGCTCTCTCAACTGGATGTTCAATGCTGCAATTTTTGAGGGGTTAATTAATTAAAACAAGCTACATCATACTGCTCAGACGCTACTGAATCTAGATTACTCAATGTGCAATTTGATCTTATCCAGCAATGTGATTGCATGTCCTCTGCTGGAACTGAGAAATAGTCTTCAAAGTAATTAATTTTGCACAACTTGCAAAGTATAAACCATTTACAAACTGAATGTAATAGTCAAGGTTGGATACCAACTTTTGCCAGAGGCTCCAGGAAGAGTAGCAGTCAGAACTGCAAGACTACAAGTGATTGGTATTTTTTCACATCTGTCCTCTTCCAAGACATACCATCAAACTGAAGTGCTGTTTAATCTGTTTCTATAGTTGGTTATTTTGGTTTTGGGGTTTTTTTTGGTTGGGTTTTTTTTTTTTTTTTTTTTTTGTTATTTTCATGGGGTTTTTTTTGTTTGGGTTGGGATTTGGTTTTGTTTTGTTGTTTTTTTGGGGTTTTTTTTGTTTGTTTTTTTTTTTTTTGGTTGGTTGGTTTTTATTTTATGACAGTCAAATCCTGGTCCTGCTATTGAATTTAACTTCAATGCATTCCCCTTTCCTGCAGCTATGGGAATGTACAGCAAGGACACCAATTTCCATGTTGTGGTTAGGATGTAAAACATCACTATACTTTCCCTTTCCTGCCCAGTGTCTCATCTTCCATTACTGAGACCATCTCCCTGGACAACACACTGTGGCAGGATTTGCTAATGTTTTGGTTGGACTTCAGTGCTAAAGGTTAAGAAAACTGAAATGCAAATTAAAAATCATGGCTTTAGATTGAAATTTTTAAGATCTGACTTAGCAAAGTTAAATTCCTAAAACTATATTTAAGCACACACACAGATATATTTTGATTTTTTCAGAAATGTGAACAGCAATAAATCCCATCAAAAGTTAAGCTACAACAATCTTAGAGTTGTGGGGTGGTGGGTTTTTTTGTTTGTTTTGGTTTTTTTTTGTTTTTTTAATTAGAGACCTTAATGCATATTTTGAAATCATATAGCCTTAACTGTAAAGGCATTGCATTCCTTTTGATTAGCATTTCTTTCCAGCTGTGCTTTTTTCATATCATCAATCTTTAAAATAACAGTCCTTCAAGTAGAGATATTAGTTACAGCTACAGAAAAATATCTGAAGAAATAAATATGACCTATTTTCATGCATTTGTTATGCTTCTGAATTCATAAATAAAATAAATATTAATCTAAATCAGTAATTTCACCCAGTTGGGTAATTCAACCAAAATACACTCAGATTTAATAATTTTCAATAAATTCAATGCGGTTCAAAGATTTTGAAGATAAATTGACATAATTTACCCATAGTTAAACTTGTGCAAACGTTTTCAGGAGTGGAGTAAAGTAGCAGTTTTAAGAACTAAAGTCGGAGGAAAGCATACATGTACATGAGTTGTCTAGAACTTTGTGTTGCGGCCCTAAACCCATCATCTTTGACTGTAATTAATCCTGTTTGCAATTAATATGTCACACAATCCCTTATTTTTCTCTAAATCTTCCAAGCTTGTCTTCTGAGGTAAATTTTGAAGTGTAAATACAGAGTAATAAAAATGTGTTATTTAATCTGACATATTACGTCTGGTTAATTATTACATCTGTTTATGATTTTACTTAGTAAGGTGGTATAAAAATTGCAGAGAAATCACCTGAAGACTTGAATCTCCTCGGGGAGTAGGCTTTATCTTTTAGACAATGGACCAGGTTTTATTAGATTGCTGTACTGAAAATTAGGCCAGTGTTGAAACTCTATACAATTTCCATGACCACCCTAAACAGTTCTGTATGGGCATCATAGGTGGGTATTGCTGTCTGTTACCAAATGTTAATGCAAGTGGGAGGGAACTGTGAGAGACAATATGATATCAGACTTCCAAAGATGTGAATCTGTGTCATCAGTGAGAATGTCTGAAGTGTAGATACTATGGGCCTGATTTTAACTGAGGATACCTTGATAGTTGATTATTCCTGATTTTGGACAACTGGGTCATCTTTCCACAGAACTCTTGTGAAGTAATAGAATTCTGGGTTCAAATTCATAAAAAAATAGGGATATTTAATATCTGTGTCTGCCTAGAATACAGGATAACTTTTCCTCTTAAATCACATTCCATTTAAGAAGTTTTAAAATTGGAGAAGGCAGAAACGATCCTTTATATACTTTTAAAAACTTGAAACAATATTTTGAGGACTTCTAAATTTTATTTTTCATATCCATGGTCTGGGCAGGGGAAGGGAAGGGAAGGGAAGGGAAGGGAAGGGAAGGGAAGGGAAGGGAAGGGAAGGGAAGGGAAGGGAAGGGAAGGGAAGGGAAGGGAAGGGGAGGGGAGGGGAGGGGAGGGGAGGGGAGGGGAAGGGAAGGGAAGGGAAGGGAAGAGAAGAGAAGAGAAGAGAAGAGAAGAGAAGAGAAGAGAAGAGAAGAGAAGAGAAGAGAAGAGAAGAGAAGAGAAGAGAAGAGAAGAGAAGAGAAGAGAAGAGAAGAGAAGAGAAGAGAAGAGAAGAGAAGAGAAGAGAAGAGAAGAGAAGAGAAGAGAAGAGAAGAGAAGAAGAGAAGAGAAGAGAAGAGAAGAGAAGAGAAGAGAAGAGAAGAGAAGAGAAGAGAAGAGAAGAGAAGAGAAGAGAAGAGAAGAGAAGAGAAGAGAAGAGAAGAGAAGAGAAGAGAAGAGAAGAGAGAAGACCTGCCTTTAATAGCCAGAAAAGTGGCTGAAAGCTTTCTAATTCTATTTGGAAATCTCAAAGTCAGATGCATGTTCAGTCTCCTTGAAGTGACATTGATGAGCTTAGACTATTGAAGCCAAATAAAACTCTTTGGAATTTAACTTTTCCATAAAATAAAAAAACCACTCTGCAGCACATATTCTTCACTTTACCTAGCTGAGCAGTACTGAATCAAAATTAATTGTCTTTGAAATGCATACGCTTTACATCTTGAAGGCTAATCATTATCACTAGAAGAAATGTCTGCTATATAATGAATAAATTCAAGATAGAATGAAAGACTTTCTTTTTCATATGCTTGCATTGTAATTTGGTATTCTAACATTAATCTATAAAGATACAGAATTCTTAGCCAAATAACAGGGAATTATATTTGACTCAATTACTAACTCACTATGTCACCTTGATAAAGTTGGTGAAACACATTATATCACTATCCTGTAGAAAAAACAACATAACAAAAGTTAGCTTACCAGCTGTTTTCTTTTGATTTTTCCTTCTAAAAGAACAGCAGTACCATTGTTATAAAAGACATTATCGAGACAACTTTGAAATACTGTGGCTAGCTGCACTCCAGTCTCATGAGCTAGTTCAAGTCCATGCTCTTTTGCAGAGGTGGGGATGAGTTTGCCTGGGTTACCCAGTTTCTACATAAAAGATAAGCACCCCCACCCACATACAGCAATATGAACTGGAACCCAAAACTGAGACAGGTCCCTATTTTTGTCCCCACATTCTAGTGGAAGAGATTATCATCTAAATATAAAATACAGGCCCCCCTTTGAGCCTAGATTTCTTGTATGAATAACATGGGACTTATACTATTAAATATCAATCTGCATGTCCCATGAGATTCACTGACCATGCATATTGTTAATCTTTGACACTTGTTTAAACACACTGATCTTTGTTATTGTCCATTTCCAAGTTTTATCTGGATACCACAAGAGAGGAACAAACAGCAAACAGTTTGCCAAGCCATGATCCAACACCTCCTGGCCCTGGTAGAAATCTGAACAGCAGATCAAAAGATCTGTATCAGAGTAGAAACTACAGTAGGGAAGCTCTGCTCCAGTGCATCTAGGAATGCCAAGACCTTCATCCAGGAAAAGCCCTGCAACTTGGTCAGCCAAAGGCATATGACAACTGAACCTGATGAATGGCAGAGACAGTCTGCTGCCAACTTCAAGGATGACATAGCTGGCTAGGAAACAGACTTTGGATAGTTCACTGCATGTTTGCAGCATGCCTGAAGTTTTGATGTTCTCTGGTTTATGGCACGACAATCACAAACAGCAGAGCTGTTTTCCATGGTGTGAATACAGCAGTACTGTGCCTGTGAAGGAACATGACATGAAAAGTAACTCAGATGTGAGTAGAAAACTCACATGGCAGAGGAGAGTCTAAACAGAACTTATTGCCTGAAGTTGATGTGAGAAAAAGTACTAGATTTTTTGCTAATTCTTGCTAATGGAGAGTTCCTTTAAAGTAGTGATGCAAGCAAGGCTATGAAATGAGTGCAATAGGGAGCAACTGCAACACTAATGCTTGAGAGTTTTGGCTGGGGAATGTTGTGAGCACACACACAACAATGCACCACAGAAAGCCTTGCTAACAATCTGTGCATCAATGGTACAAGATCTTCCCTACATTTGTATGGTTAAATCTAATCCCAGCACATTGCTAGCATGACAGCATATAGAAAAAAGCTCAAGCAGACATGCACTGAGGAGCCCAAATACTGCCTTGTTATTCATAGCTGAAGTATGATAGTATTCAAAAAAATAGTATTATGTATCTTCAGTCTGTGAAGTACTGCAGGAAAAGCCTATTGTGAGCGAAGCAGAGAAATAAAGCATAATGTATATGATAACTCTGGAGGAGACAGACTACAGGAAGATAATATTATACAAGTTACTAATAGGTTTTCTATTATGATAATTCAGCAACTTCAGCAGAAGAATAATTAGAGACAGATAAGCACAAGGAAGTCTGTACAGCAAATAAGTTGATGTTTTAAATAAATATTTCACTATGTGTGCCAGATTTTCATTCAGAAGCCAATAGACAAAGAAATAAGCATAGTCTTGATGTGTAGCATTTTAGGGCTCAGTGAATATTCATACCATATAACAAAACCTCTAAATAAAATCAGCTTTTTTAAATAGGGATTTTCCCACTGTGTTCGCTTAGTCTATTATTTCTTTTAAACAAATTCACTTGTGAGCATACTTTCCTTTAAAAAGTCAATAGATGAAGCATTAACTATTAGGTTTCTGGCTTTTACTGAGCTTTGGCTTGTTTGATTGTTTTAATATTGTACTTACCGGTCCATATATTGCTTGCATGCTTATTTTCTTGAATTACTCAAAAATGTTTGATTTAGTTGTAGTTTTTCTAAGGTTCAGACACTAACTGAAGTACACATTAAACAAAATTATATTCCTTTTATACAACCAATGTAGATGGATGGCAGGCCAGCATGAATTTGATGATGTAATTCCCAAAGAGGATGCCTTTATGAGCTTTTTCAATAGAACACTTTTTTTCCAAAAGGATCAGATTCTGCTGTTACTTATATTGAACAGACTTTACTCAGTGAGTCATCCTAGTTAATCAATGGCATTATACACATAGAATAGTATTAATCACCATGACTAACTGGATCACAACATGGCTTAAACTTGGCAGCATTTGCAGTGAAACACAAACATGACTAAATGGTTATTCTTATAAATGCCACATTGTGCTAACCAGTCTCATGTCATGACAGCTTCTAATTGTGTTACTCTGGGAATTTATTTTGATTAGCAACTTAAAGCAGTAGCAATTATTTTGTTTATTTGTATGCTATGTTGTGTGCTGTACAAAAAAAGATTATGGAGTATCTTACAATGACTTAGACTTTGCGATTTTTATTTTCTGAAACTGCTGGTACTTATGGCTTCCCTTTTTTATTCCACAATACTCCTCAGCTTTGGGGGAATGAGATTTCTAGACATGTTAGAGATTCTTGTAGACCCTTCAGAATCTTTCTTTCTTTTCCAGATACAGCTTCAGTTAAAGAGGAGATTCTACATTTAATTGTGTCAACTCTCTCACAAAATGTAAAAAAGCACTTGAAAGACATATTTATGCATATCAAATGGACAGTGAACCCAATTAATCTATGAACATACCTAAATCATGGCCTTGTGTATTAATGCTCTCAGGGAGCTGAGGCTGTGGTCAGACACACTCCTCCATGGCAACTCAGGCAATTTAAGAGGCTAACGTTCCCTTTCCACCTACAAGGGTTTAACATTGACTCCCTGCCAGAGGTTACCTTCCCCTCAGCTATTCTGAAATAATTGTCCATGTAATTATGCCATAAATCCAGTCCCATCTAAATTATGTGGGTTAGGAAAACCTATTATTTGAAGTTTGTAAGGTAGCTCTGATTATTGGGACAGAACTAGGTTATGTGTTACTTGTGCAGTTTTTCTGGCAAATGGCAAGGCCTGGGTAGTCACGGGCAGGCAACAGGCTTCACTCTTCCTTTTGTTCTCTCACAAGTACAATACATACTTCAGAAGGTTGTTGTTAAGGTTCAACAAAGTGATTTGAGAATTTAAAATAAAGTTATAAAAAGTTAGAGGAAAAACATTGATGGCAAATAGCTGTGAGTCAGACCAGCAAGAGCCTGTTTGTGCAGAAGCACAATAACATATTTTATGGCTTGAGAAGAAATAATGATATGTGGTTTAAGAGAACATCAAAGTGGCAGGGATTCGCATGGCCCAGTTGGGACATGAAAAGTCAGAAATTAAAGACATTTTAGTCATCATAACTGTTATCAAATGCAATAATAATTCATAAGCTCAGAAACCTTGTCATTATGTGGCTTTTAGCCTGGCTGCTCAGGAAATCCAGGCTCACACAATCACTCCTTTGATCAATATCTGTATTTATATAGATTTTTCTTTCCTCCTTTAACTTTAAGGTATCTTGGCCAATATTAGCCAGGAGTAGAAACCTCTGAGGAAATAAAATGCTTCATGTAAAGAGCTAGCCAGGTAAAGGAGAGAAACCCTGTACATATAAGACTAAGAGGCTTCTCAGTTCACCAGATCTGAGAAATTATCACTGCCCTACAAAACTTAGAGAACTAATCAGAGAAACAGCGGCTGCTAGTTAATCTTCAAGGGAGAAGTCAAGACACGATGAGAGCTAGAAGTACACGTGTTATTTAGTACCAGGCATTTCACGATGCAGCAATGAGTTACAAATGTTTCAGCTCCATGAAAGGATTTGGTTGGGTATGCAAAAAAAGCATACCTACTTCATTATTTCTCCCTTTCATTTTGATACCAGAAACAAATCATCATGTTGGGTGTGAGAGCTGAAAGTGCTTCCATAGTGGCACATACAAATTAAGACTCTTTCTTCCTAGACCACTTTTTTGGTGTTCTGCCCAGCTCTGTAGTATACCACTCTTCTGATCTGCTTTACAGGCGTGTAGTATGTCAGTCTGTTGCTCTGCTTTACAAACTCACTGAAGTGTTTGCGGAAGAACTGCCACTGGGGTTAATACTTTCTTTCCACTTCTGAAGCGACATTGATATAGACATATTAATATGTCTGTAGCAGTCTTATTATGTGGGTCTCTTCATTTCACCAAGCTTGAGTGACTTCAGCAGACTGAAATAGTAGCAGATGAATCAGAGGAGAAGCAACCTGCAATTTATCTGCAAGTGTTGAAGGAGCCAGCGGCATTGCTGGAAGTCAAGCCAAGGCATGGGGAGAGCCAGCTGGGGAGCTAGACTTTGTCCTCCAGAAACTTGTCCTATGATTCTTTTCTTTTCTAGTTTGTTTAGTTTGTTTTGGTTTTGCTTTTTCTTCTTTTTGGGAGGGTATTTGTTCATGCACTTTTTAATGTAATTTTTTGTGACATTCTGCTATATAAATGAAATATTAAAAACCAGAAGCTATAGCACAGTTGTCTTTAGGTGAGGTTGCATCTCTTACCTTAGGATACTGGGGAGAGGGAAACAAATATTCTTTCTTTAGACATTTGGTCTCATTTCACCACTTCGTAGAATTTATTCATGAAAAAATAGTATCATGTATTTGCTTCCCTAGCAAACAATTTTCATTTCTTTTTCATGAAACCGTGATTTTTGTTTCGGGAAACAATTGTAATGGCTTTCCAAACAATTGAGACATATGTTGTTAGGTAGATAACGAAAAGAGAAATTAATCTGTAAACCTGCTTACCTCTCTTTTCCTTTCAAATACAATGCTGAATCACATTTATACACCTTGATAGCACAAAGTATTAACACTGGCTATTTTTACTATGAAGTTGTGAAAAACTGTGTGGGATTTCTTTGGCAACATTGCTTAGTCCAAATGTGGATACCCTGATGGAAAGAGTGGTAACTCTGCAGAAAATTGCAGGAACACTGACAAACGAAATTTGTCAAAATGCCCAAGAATTAGCACTTGTTAACAGTGAAAGAACATGATGTCTATCCCTGTGTTCAACAACAACGCTTACAAATGAATAGATTAATCATTGCTCATTTTAAAAGATTATTAAGGGTTTAACGAAATTGTTGGAACAGTGGGATACCGAGACTAGGAGAGCCAATGATATTTCACACCCTGTACTGAAGGAACTGTTATAAATGGTATTTAAAAGATGATTTTGGCTATAGACAATTATTGGCACTGTTGTTTTGGCTTTTTTAATTGAAGATCATATCACACAGCCTCTTGCTTTGGATGACTGTCTCAGGGCTATAGCTAGGAAGTGGGATTCCTCAAGCTTCAGCTTGTTGACTTCTGGACATTAAATCCATGAAATCTTTCTCAGTCCGGAACAATCTGATCTGGAGTTAAATAAAGGCTCACACATTTTTATCAGGATGCTGCAGCTGCCTATGTTGGATCTGAGAGGAAACTAGACTGCCCTGCTCAGAACCTCACATCACCCTGGGACCAAGGAAGAGCCCAGCCACCTCCATTTGCTTCCCCAACAGCTAATGTAATAAAGTGCAGGCTACCTTACATTGGCTGTAGGTTAACAGTAGACCAAATCTGTGTTTGGAGATTTAAAGAGGGATCCAACAAGTAAGATAGGAGTGTTTGAAATCCTGTACCTTTCTAGGATTTTGAAACTCTAAACAAAGCTATGAAAATACATGTTATCCCTTGGGCTTTGGCGTTCGAAACCCACACTGAAGGAGAGATAATTTCTTTACTAAAACAGAGCTGACCTGAATCTTGTATTAAATGCCAGTGTAGGAGAATTGATGTCCCTTTTCATAGAGCAGACACCTAGGAGATGAAAGTACCCAAAGAGTTCTAGTTCTTGGTGGTAATCTTCATGGGGTGAGATGCTCTTTTCCCTTCCATTGAATCTGGCAATAAAAGCTTACAAGCGAGACACAGGGAAAGAGAGAGTGAATTTCACTCTCACGTATTAACATGTTCAGTAACATGTCTGGGAGTGGTGAAGGATATATTTGATATATATATAGATGAACATCTTTTCCTTTCCAACTACCATCTTTTTTTTCCCTGGAAGGCATTTTTTGGCAGCTTCAGGAGGAGCTTCTAGACTGTTCCCTGATATCTTCATCACGTCAGAAATTAATGTGTATTCTTCTTTCACTGCATTGGATGTGTTTACTCATCTGGAAAGCATCTGTCTCTGTGTAAAGTAACTCTTTTGTCTGTTACACTGAATATCTTCCTCTGTACATGTGATGGAGGCACTTGAAAGGATTATTGTGGGAAGGGCAATTAATTTTAAAACATCAAAATTATCTAAATTTAAGTCAGTCATCTAAATTTTACCTTCAGCACGCCCAACATTGTGCTGAACGTAAATTTACATTTTTTTCCAGTAAGATTCTTGTTTTGTATGATATGTATACAATCTAGTATATGTAAATAGTAACATTCTAAAATGATTAATAAAATCCCAGTTTCATAAAGCATACAGCAGAAGGAGATAAAGAATTCAGATAAGATAAACCATGTTGAGGAAGGCAGCTGACTATTCAGAATGATCTTGCACAAAATGACAAGTCCTAAAAGCAGTTGTTGCAAAAGACAGATAAATATATTTAATGGTCTTTATTATAAACTATCATTTCTCCATGACTCTCCATCAATTTCAAAATTACTTAGAAGCAGGGACATGTGAAGATATGTTGCTTTATACACGTTTCCACACTCGCACACTAGACTAATAAGGTCTTTCAGCACCTTAATGAAATGTTTCTTTAAAACTGAGGTAAAAAAATAACATGAATATTTCACTGCCTGAGCAAGGACAATCTGACTTGTCAGGTTAAGTTTGCAGAAGATGGCTATTAATTAACCAGTGTAGGAGGCATTTAGGAACTAGTTGTAGAGGAGCCCAGTACTGAGTTGCATGTATCAATTTACTTGCCACAGTCCTTTATTCCCTACAAGAATTATTCCTTATATAGGGATGTTTATATCACACCTGTTGTGTGGAATTTGTATTCAAAGATAAATGTATGCAGCTGTATGAGTGTTTGTGTACACACAGAGGTATATAAAGAAAACTAAATCCCAAAAAAATTGTTTGGGATTCAGGATTGAAAAATTGCAGAATCTATCTAAAAGGAGCATGAAAATTGACATTAATACTAAAAAAATTGCAACAAATATTTTTTAGAATATTTATCTCTGTCTATATTTGGACTTAGGATGAATACTGATAGCCAGCAGAATGGTCTCATAAACTGTATAATATTACACAGCAAAAAAAGGAATTGGACAGGTTTTCTTGCTCAATAGATACCTTTGGTGGACAGAATATTCGTACTTTATACACCTACATGGTGTTTAGTCATGAATACACACCTCACTGCAAAAGACAAGTATCGTAGCAGTTCACATTTAACAACATACAATTTTATACAAAAGTGTACAAAATGCGTTACTTAACATTCATTACCAAATTGCATTAACACTTTCCTACATGGCTCATTATTATTTAGAACATGTTGCAGTCAGACATAACAACTCTAGGGAGGAGACAGGGTCACTGATGGGTACATGAAGAAAAATATTTTTGGCAGACTTTATCAAGTCTGTGTTACAGCTTCACAGCAGCAGATGAGATCACAATGTGCTAATGTCTGTACCAACCGATGATTTCCCATCTCACTTCCCTCCTCCTAGCACCTGACCTACTTTACATCACCTTATCCCGATAGGCTGTATAAAGCACCTGAAATCCTTCAAACCGTGGAGGTCTGGTAATGCTCCAGACACAAATCCTAAGTTATTACTGTCCATCACTTATATGCAAGAAACATCCCAGTGGCCATTCACAGGCATAAATTAACATTCTGCGTAAGCAACAGTTTTAGTCCCAGAAGTGTTGTACTGTTAAGGGAGTTCCTGCCATCCTGTACTATTAGTTGCAGATGAGAGTTTGAGAAAAGACTTAAAGAAACTGTCTCCTCCTTTCTGGTTAGTATTCTCTGGGCTACTACTGCCCTCTAATAGAACATAAGATATTATTATTGTACAGAGGAGAGCTATAGAATTCCTCACATGAACTATATCGGCATAAAAAACTTTTAAAAAGGAAGTGTAGAAGTAAACTGCATTGTTCTTAAACAACTTATTTTAAAATGCCAAAGAGTGAGTCTGGTTAAAGAAACATTTACATAATCTCTGCCTCTTATTAGTGCAGAATAAGTACCTCAAAATATGAAATGAAAATTGATAGGAAAAAATTTTTAAAATTAGAAAAATCTTGGTACATTATGTCTGCCTTTTAGGAAGTTGAGTGCAGCAGCTGGTAAAATTATGTAGGTATAAACAAATATCTTCACAAAAAATGTTCTGAAATGGTTAAAATATGACACACAGTACATATTCAGGAAAAAAAATCAAATTAAAAAGCAATCAAATGAATAGTTATTAGCTGCATTATGTTCCCTCTGCTCCTTTACCCACAGGCATTGTACCATTATTGCAGTTATTGTATATCACAAATTACAGACCAGGTCTAATATTTGCTACCATGGAATTAGAGCCTGGGGGAGTGACAAGATTTCTGTCATCAGATATTCACAACACTACCTTCTTATGGATAACAAGAGAAACCAAAGCAGGTAATCAACAACATGGAAAAACGGCAGAGAATTATAGCATAAAATATGCTACTCCCAAGCTGTTACAAAACCCAAACCTGTAGTTATACATTATGTAGTATGGGGTTCCTAAGCATGCAGATTCTGCAACACCGAGAGTCACACCTAAGGGTGCATTTACAGGTGTGTGTGGCACCCGTGCATGAGCTCACCTTACATTCCAAAGCTGCATGGCCAGGAGAGCTGACACTTCCCTGCTGGAAGTCAGCTTCACTTCAGAGCCCTAACAGAGTTTTCAAGAGACTGCAATGAGACAAAGGCATAGTCTTTTGACTCAGTGGTCTTGGAAACCCTGGATAGTAGTCGACTCTGGGTAAGACTGGCTTTTCAGTGCTGTTCTTTGGGCAAATATGTCCCACATTTCTTTTCACCTACTAAATCTTGTGGAAGAGAGGAAAGTCTTCCTAATAATGTGCAGCTTCAGACCAACAGCTGTGTAGAAGATAAAAGTCCAATGTCCTATTCCTCTCCAGACACATAAATGGGTCCAAGTAGCGAAGTATGGAAGGGAAGGGAGAAGGGAAAAGAGAAGGGAAGATTTGGTTATGAAACATAAAACTGCTTTGGATGGCATTCCAGTAAAAAAAAAAAAAATAATTGCGAAGTTTGGAGAAAAAGCCTTTTTGTATCAAAATTTATTATTTCATCCAGCTGAAGTGATAGAGTTGTACTGTGATGCAGAGTGTGGTTTCCTATGAAGCAGCTGTTCAGGATTTCTTTCACAAACCACATTCATCTATCACACAGAGTGGGAGAGGGTATGGAGTGAGGCCCTAAACAGAGATGGCTGGGTGATACTAGAAACCTGTTCCAGACCTAGTATTAGCCTGTGGTTTTGCCCTTTACCAGTTCATATGTGGCAGATTTCATAAGAAATGTATGTAGTACATTTCTATACTTCAAATCAATAAACAACTCTATTTTTTGGTGTGTTCGGTCTACTAAAAATTGTTGGAAGGTTTTGCCTTCCCCAGAAATGATGAGAACAGTTTCTTTCTAATTTTTGCTACCACTGTCACAAGCTACATTGTTAAGAAATAGCTGTTCTGGGTAGTGGAATGAAAACAAGAAATATTCCCTCTCTGAAGGCAATGATTGCTATTAAACCAAAACCCCCAAAGCAGTGTGAAATGTAGGATGATCATGTAATACGATCACTATATCTCTCCTAACTTCTAAGGAGTGACTTTTATGTGTTCCAAAAAGCACTGATTTTTTAAAATGTTTGCCACATTACTATGCTTTGGACAACTGCGTATCTTAACGTCCAAGCTGCTGACTTGTAATTTATGTCTCTTTACTACCTGTGAGTGGGATTCAACTGCCTCGTTAAGTACAGATGTGTATTTATAAGTGACTAAGTGTTACGCAGATTTATCTTGACAATCCACTCCTTCCCTGTTCCCAAAGCTCACTTAATGTTTGAATCCAACTGTAGTTTTGAGAAGTTTTACATATTGCTTTTGGCTAGGGTTTGTCTTCTAAATTGTGTCATGTTGGATATGCAAGGGTACTGGTCACCTTGCTATCAATAAAAACTCTTCAAAAGGAATAAGGTGTTTTGAATTTCTGCCACTAAGTTTCATATTTGGCAAAGATGCTCTTAACATTCACAGACAGTTGCATCTTTTTGATATTTCTGCTGTCCAACAGTGGTTTGATTAATTTCTCAGGTTTCGTAACGGGTGATTCTTTTACTAGACTTTGGCCTCTGCTTCCTAAAATTTTGTAAAAAAATTATCAGCTCATGTCTGATTAGTATATAAATGCAAGTGAAAACCTAAAATAGCCATTTCATTCCTTACATGCCCACTTATTTGCAATCAGTCTGTTCTTATCTTTCTTTCACATGACACACAATTAACATTCATTAGCAAACCACTAGAAATGCAGTACTCAGGAGTTAGGATTCTGCAGCCAATGGCAGTTTTGCCATTGATTGCCAAGAAACACAATTTTTCTTGCTACTCTTGTGAATGTTGAGTGCCTTCTTGAACAAAGTAGCACAACTCCACACCACAGTCCAGTGTGGGGTATTGGGCATAGGCTCACTTGTATGTCTCACTTCTTCCTACATGTCTGAATGAAATTATAGGAGGAAAGACTTAACTTCGTTTGACTTGAAAATCATTAAGTTTACATCTAGGATATAGTGTCCCTGCCTAAGAGTAAATGGAATGATGACTATTCCAACTATTCTCTGAGCTGAACTTCTTTTCACACTTCAGTTTGTGACTAGAAGCTTCTCTGCTGTGTTTCAAATTCGCCTTTCTGAAGGCAATGTTGGTGAATTCTTTTGGCATCTTCTTGCCGTACATTAAATTTGGTGAGGAATTTCCGCACTGAGAAGCAAATTCTGAAGATGTTGGTGCTCTGAAATTACCTTACCTCAGAGGTGTAGGACAGTCAAGCATAATCATAAGCAAGGTGGAAACTCCTTCTGAAGCACAGGAACAGAAGGTTTTCTGAGATTCTTGATTGAGCTTCATGCTTATGGATCTTCATGACTTTATGGAGAGTGAAGATACAGACATACATCAGGTATTTACTTTTATACTGAGCTTTGCTTTCTCTGTGGATGTAGTCCTGGCCTGGGAGTCTCAAGTGGGCTTTCAGAACTGCATCTTCACTGTTTGAGTAGGAATGCTTTCAACTTTTGTTCTTGAACACTAACGGTTAGGGTACCAGGATACCCTACTTGATCAGTGCAGCCATGAGACAGACAGCCATGGCCATAATGACTTCCTACTCTGGTATTGGTAGCAAGACGAGGAATTAAGGAAGCGGGTCTTCTACCTCTGAAGTTCATCCACTGAGCTACAACCCAAAACTAACTCCTTATGCTACTTTTAACACCTTAATGATGAAAACAAATTGGTCCAAGACAGTTTCTTCTTTACTTAAAAGAAAACAAAACCCACCTTGATTTCTACTTTTATTTTAAATGTCTTTCTGTGTGGTTTTTTGTCCCAATCTCTTACCAGTTTAATCTTGGCAGATAGCAAACCAAGGCTACTCTAAATGCCAGATTAATTTACTATGTCTACCAAACATCAGCAATTGTCAGGTATGAAACAGACTCATGTGCAAGTAGTGACTATTCTGACATTCTGGTGCTCCTGGGTAACAGTTTGGTAATGAACGAGCATAGTAACTTTTTTAGTTAATTTACTTAAGTCAGCTGGTTTAGTGACCATCTTTTAGAGAAAAAAGAAAAAAGGAAAACCAAAACCTCTAAATAAGAACAATAGTTTATTAGAACCAGAAAAAATTTATTGTTACAAATAGGTTGTCTAAAATAAAATTAGGTACCGCCTTCTATAGCGACGCAGCACTCAGGTGTAATAAAATTGATGAGCCCATATAATAAAATTTATGGAACTATGGTGAATTCAATTTATTTGAATATGTTCAGTTATGTTTTTGTTTATTCCCATAGCAGATGTTTAATTTACAATCCAGGCAATTACTACAGCTCTTCCAAACAAATAAGAACAGATTAGTCAAACGTTCACATCAGTTTTTATGTTTATCATTAGTTTTATGATGCATCATGAATATTCAGTGTTAAGAAAAAACTATCATTTTGATACCTGGAAAACCTTAAAATGATGTTTTACATCTCTAAATTGTGTTTCACCCTGTTTGAAAAAGATGCTAATGTGGGTTACAAGAGCTGGGCTTATATGTTAACAAGGATTGTTCAAATATCTTCTTGATGTTTCACACAGATTAGTTTTGCATTCCCAATATGTATGTATGTATGTACTCACAGTATGGATGTGCCCAGCTTCGTTACATTTTCCTTACATAAATAAGAGATTTTTGGTTTCCCTTTCAGAGAGAATGCTTGAGACAGAATAGGTTTTTAACAATACAAAGCAAACTTACAAAAAAAAAAATTTCTTCCTCTCCCAAACCAAATAACTATCCAGATAATTGTAGTGAAGTTTCAGGCAAAAACAGTGCCATCCAGTTGGCCTTTGTCTTGAATCATGTTTCCTGGAATATATGCTGTGGTAGAAGGAAATCATTCATTCTATCAGTAGAGATGCTGTGTTGCATGCTGCATGCTCATTATAAATGCATACTGGCTGATGGATAGGAAGCTTTTACCCAGCAGTTTGGTAAGCAGTTTTCTCATTGCTAACCTGACAGAAATTTCATAAGAAAAAACTGTCTGTCTATCACAGAGGAGTTGTGCATACGTGCACATGTTTGCATGAGCACAGATATGCCTTAGTCTCATTTTCTTTAAATGAATTACAATCTGCTGAGTTCTATATCATAAGAACAGAAAATAAGACTCAGTTTCTTCTCCTATTCCTGTAATATATATTTCACTTCACCCATTTTGACAATGTGTCGTTTTCATTCATTGCCAAGATAAGAAGGTTTTAGGGTTAGATCAATTTGCTAAAATGAATTCTTGTGGGAATATTCTCAGTAGGAATATGCTTTGCAACACAAGGAGTATGAAATGCTATAAATGATTTCAGTGGAAAACAAACATCTATTGTTAAAGGTGATTGCTACTGTGAAAAATTAGTCTTTACCCACTTTGTTGACAACAACACTCTTTGTTGACAGCAACACCCTTGACAACAACAAAATAACATCTGCTTCCTCTTCATTAGTTACAGTACAAATTCAACTAGAAACTTTAGCTTTAAAAATAGTTTCAGAATAAACATATGTAGTGTTGTTATGTAGCCTGTGGATCTACAACATTATAGGATTCTTTGGATGTGAAAATCATAATTTTTGTTTTTTTCTCTTATCTCCCAGGTTCTAATTAGAATTACTAAGCCATTTTCCATTACAAAATTGAAAATAAAAGGGTACCTTCTGTATCAGAAGCATTGGTACAGGCTATCTAAGCATTGGAATGGGCTGTCCAGGGAAGTGGTTGAATCAACATCCCTGAAGGTATCTAAAAGACATGTAGTCATGGTGCTTAGGGACACGGTTTAGTGGTGGTCTTAGCAGTGCTAGTTGTATGGTTGGACTCAATGATCTTAAAGGTCTTTTCCAGCCTAAAAATAATTCTATGATCCTATTTTATGATTTACCCAGTACACTTTGAGCATAGCTTCACCACATAACATTTGTATATTCTTCCTGGAGCAAATATAGTTGCTTGAAGTGATTTTCTCACTTAAACTGAAACCTGAGGGTTTCCAGGATTACAAACTCCTCTAAGTTCATACTGTAACCCTCCTTCTTCTTCCTCTGAAAGTTCCAACAAACATAGTTTCTCAGTTTCACGGAAAATTCCACAGGGAAGAAGGTATCATCTTAATAATAGATCTTGCTGTTGAGTTGCAGATCTGGAACATTAAGACCACATTATGCAAATAGCCATAACATCAAAAAGGAAGAACTGTGCTGATAAACAAGTGAACATAACTATTGGCTCTGGAACAAAGCAAACCAGTCTAATGAGAAACAGTTCATCAGCAATCTAATTATCAGTAAGTAGTAGTGTGTGAGTACATTTACATCACGGAGCCTGCTTTCTGAGAGCAAGTATATATACTACATGGAAAAAGTGTATGTGTACGTACAGACAGATGGGAACATGTACAGGTTTACGAAAGAACACAGACAAATGTCATACCACAAATAATGCCAAGTCACAGTGTGAGACTGAAGTGGGAGAGATAAACATTGATCAGCAACTTTGTTCCACTACTCACTGCTAATTATTCTAATACTAAAACCACTCCCATAGTTTCAGTCTGTTTCCATGGTATCTGAGCCTCTGAACACTATAAAAATGATCAATTACTTAGAATGTCTTAATGAAGAAAATGCAAAGGTTGCAAAACCAAGCACTCCAGTCAAGAAATTAACAGCCAAGGTTGCTTGCACAATCTTAACTCTTGCCCTTTATGGATATATATTATAGCCTTTACCTGCAGATTGCTTCTTAATGTATTTCTTTTCTCCAGGTTGTATATTTCATCCTTCTGTAGTGATAATGTGCTATCCATTGAACAAGCTATTTTGGTTTTGTTATTTATGCAACCTAACCCTGACAGGAATGCATTATTTTAGCATTTCAGCAGTTGTTTCTGGAATAAATACCATTAGCAATGTAATTGTTAGCCCTTTCCTTTCAACGTAGCTACTTTCTCCGCTCCCCCCATCCCACCCCCTCCCCGGTGATTTGCCCTCAGTTTTCTTTCTCTTAAGACTTGACATATTTCCATTACAGCACTGGACTAGGTTACATTCACAGATCTTTTTTTTAAATTATTTATTCAAAAAATCTTTCTTTAAAGTGCTAACAGCAGACTTAGTTCGCATTACATTCCATCAATGTAATGGTCAGAGGTAGTGCCACTTTTTTTATCCTACATAATATCTGTTTGCTGATACACCCAAGGAATGTGTTAGTGCCTGCAGCATGTCATTGCCAGGGAGCAAAAGGGTGATAATACAAATAGAGCAAATAATACACACTATAGAGAGTGACATATCAGCAATGAAAAGACGAAGAAAGAACAAAACCACGAAACCACGTTGTGATCAGTATAGAGGTTTTGTCTGTTCTCTCCAAAGAAAGAACTCTGATTTAATTTATGTATATCAAGCTTTATCCCAGATGATTCAAATAGTTGAAAGATTTTTTTAATTGAATGGGTCAGCTGTATGGTTAACTCTTTGGGGAAAGACTGCAGTATGTAAAATGCATAGAAAAAGTATCATTTTCATTAATAGAGCTTAATGAGCTGTGCAACCTCAAATCTTAAAGTCTCTTTGATTTGTACCCTGGTTCCAGCTAGCCCCCTTCACAACAGGGGGTTTGATACAGCAGCAATAGCACTTGCTGTTTTTCTCTGGCTGTCATGCTCTGCAGGGCTCTTCAGGGACAGGATGGACAGTAAAAAGCCAGTTTCTAGATAGTGTCAGTCGTTAAAGTGCCTTAAAGCATGTAAGCTATAATGAATGCTATCAGCTGTTCCATAATCTCTATTTTTTCCTCTGGAGACTAGAAAAATGATCTAATTGCTGTAGTGCTCATTGGAGGATGTTTGCAATGTTATTGCTGCTGTGGCTAGTTTTACGCTGGGTAATACGTTAAATTTTCTTTCCTGGAGATCTAAATATAGATCATGGTACTTAAAACCAGAAACATTTAATGACTGACCAATGTGAGTAAGGAAATTTCATTCCAGTATTGCTCAAGAAGAAATGGCCTCAAGTTTTGCCAGGGGAGGTTTAGATTATATATTAGGAAAAAATTTTTAACTGAAAGGTGGTCTTTTGTCAGGCATTGGAACAGGCTGCACAGGGAAATGGTTGAGTCACCATCCCTGGGGGTATTATGTGGACAAGGGGTTGAAAGACATAGTTTAGTGGTGGACTTGGCAGCGGTGGGTTAACAGTTGGGCTTGATGTTCTTGAAGGTCTTTTCCAACCTAAAAGATTCTAAGATTCTAAGAGATGCTGAAACTGAGACAGCTCTTTGGCACAGATGACCATCGTGTATACTTTCTTCTAAAGACCATATTGAAAATGGCTGTAGGAACATTTATTAGACTGTGACATATGTTTCACTTCAGAGAAGCTGAGTTTCTTCTTGCCCATTAAACTGTGCGAACAATTCTAAGGCCACAGAGAAAAAGCAAACATCCTTTTTCATGGCTCTGTGTAGCAAGTATCTTGACAAGCTGACCCTTGGGCAAGCTGCCAGGTATCCAGCCTGTCCGCCACCCCCTCCACCTGCTCCCTGCTCTGTACCCAGCTCCCCCCAGCTGGTTCACAAAGAGCTGGCCAGGTGTTTGCTGACTGCTGGCCTGGCCACATGTTGGCTGCCAGTTACCAGGCTCCTGCTGCCCTGTTCACTTGCTGGCATCGCCCTGCTTTCCTGATGCCCTGCATCCCCTGCTGAGTGGCAGGTGGCATCCTTTCACCCTGTTCACCTTTTTATACATTGCTTTTCTAAATGCATGACTCTGCTTTTTTTCTTTCACCTTTCTGAATATGAACAATATATATATGTGCACACACACAGAGAGTCACATTGTCTGTGCCCCTCTGCCTGCTTTTTTCCTACCCAAGAATCTGCTTGTACAAGCTGGTGTGGAGCAGCAGGTTCCATTTAAGATCCCAGCTGCACGCTGACATTATCACTGGTGTCAGTTTGTAAGCACATCTACAGCAATTGTTGCTGAGACAGCAGGTTTTGCTGTGAGATTCAGCAAGCCCTGTGATTCTTTCCGCATGAGAGCTGTAGAAGCAATGCTTTGAGTAATTGCAATATTTTGATTCCTTGTAGAATCCAAAAAATACCTCTGGGATTTTTCCACTCTGTGTACCTCAGGGTGGAGATTTCTCCTATGAACACAGTTATTTAGAAAGGAAATTAAAGCGAACTAAAACAGGTCTCACTGAACAGTCATTGCCACTTTTTTAAATTGCTGACAAAACAAAAAAAACCCAAACCACACACACACAACCCTTTGTGTTCCATATGCTAATAGAGTTTATCAAGTTGAATGGCCTTTATTCAGAGAAGCTAAATCCTACAGTGAAAATTGCAAAGTGAAAAGGAGAAAGACACTGTTAATCTAAGATATGCAGCTTGAAGATGAGTATTAACATTAGACTGACTGTACTTTGCATGATATCTAAGTTAAAGTCACATTTGCTGGAGCAATAACATGTTGCACATTCCTCTGTGGATGCTATGAACAGCCCATATGGCTAACACTCCAAAAATACGTTGCTGCTTGTGTTGTGAGAGGTACTGCAGGGCCCAAAGACTGACTTGATTTCAGTGATACATGCATAACCACACCATATATTCTGTGGAAATCTACACGGCTCTTTGCAGAGTGAAGTGTTATTGAACATGACAGAGTGAGTCCTGGGAACTAAACGTAAAAGCTAGATATGAGGGGTATTTAATACTAGGCTGCAGTATGTATAATATTACAGGCTGCTTGCAAATATGATTGATTTCAGATACAAAACTTAAGGCCCACATTTGAAGATTAGTATTTTGGCTAACTGGTCATTACTGTAATTTCTGATAAGAGCCAGCTTAATTAACCTATGAGATTTCTCGTTTATCTAGAGCCACAGGAGTGGTTAGAAAAGCTTTAAAGGGCACAGCAAGCATGGAAAATAGAACTGTATTAGATGGCATTTAAAGTACGAAATCTCTTTTATTTTATTTGGTGGGGGTTTTTTGTTTCACTTTTTTAATTAGTGGTTTGGGAATCTTTTTCCCTATGATTAGTTGAGTGAAGAGGTTTCATAAGTACTAAATTTACTGGTCATCAAGTAGTGTTCACTATTTATTGCAAGTTCCTGCCAAGCCTGGAGAAAAATACATACATTCAGCCTTGTAGAATTTTACCGTATGGACACAGATAATTATCACAGCCTTATTTGGTGGTTAGGCTGTAGGGGTCAAATATGTAATGATATCAGAGCCAATACTAATTAATTTTCATAGAATCATAGAATGGTTTAGGTTGGAAGGGACCTTAAAGATCATCTAGTTACCCCTGCCATGGCCTGGGACACCATTCCACTAGACCAGGTTTTGTGCAAAGAGATATGACTGCAAATAGTCCTTGGAAGAGAGTCTTCTAAGCTGGATCAGAAAAAGGAAAAGTGCAAGGTTGCAGGGAATAACATGGCCACCTGCTGAGTCACGCAGTCAAAGCTCGTCTGTATCTGGGCTGCTCTCCATCTCTGCAAGTGCAACGACTTTATGGCCATGGCCTTAAGATGCCCTGTTGTGGATATAGACAGGAACATTTAAGCCCCTGTTAGTTTAAAAATGGGAAGCTCTGTAACCTCTCTGAATTGGTGTCTGTGTCTGACAGATTTGTTTACTGATGTTTAACAAGCCAAAAGTCACCTAGAGTGCAGAAGCAGCTGCTTTAATCAGGTAGAGACAGATGACTGCTTTAATGACTAGGGCAATAGAAACCATGAGAGGCTTATAGGACCTTTTCTTTCATTATGCATTGTTTTATTCTAAATCCAGAGAAGTTTGTAAAAATTTTCAGTAACAAAATAAAGCTATTAAGTCTCTTTATACTTTATACACAACTTTATACTAGATGTTGTGGTGGGAATTAATGTTTTCTTAAAGGCAGTCTTGAAAATTACTTTTACAAGACATCTCTGACTAGGCATTTTTTGACAGTTCATTTAACCTTTACAAATAAATATTAAATAGAATTTTGGCAAACTGTAACGTCACCTCAAACAAAAACTGATATTTGTCTCATTTAAAAGACCAGGAGATAAGATTCTTGCCTGAATAATTTATAAATCTTTAAACAGCGATTGTCATGTAAAATGCAAATGGTGCTGCTGTCTATGAGGAATTCCCAAATCCCCAGAAAACTATGGTTTTTTTTCCCAAAGTAATGAATCTTGTGAATTTACATTTTTCCCTCACAGCAAATTTGAAGTTTTCTGAATTATATTACCCCTTTTATAAAGCTCTGCTGGAGGACTAGCATTTCTTTCAGACACCTGAGGAAAAAAAATAAAGCTACAAGAAGGAAGTGACTGTACACCTATGTCCTGATGCCTGTACCAAATGTGTGTTTTATTGTTAGAGATAAGTTAAATTTGCAAGCTGTAATTAAAAAAAAGTAAAAATAACCCCAAACCTCTGTTACTAGTGTTATATGTAAAAAAGACCTCTTTTCAGAGTTTTTGAGTTGTGAATTTAGCTTTCTGTCATTCGAACCTCAAATTTGCACAGGCAATGGCTACTTGTATACACTGGCCACCTCTCACTCATATTGACTGAGAGTGAGGAAAGATTATTGACTGTTAAGAATGGATGTTGTGGTTTAGCCTCAGTAAGCAACCAAGTACCACACAGCCACTTGCTCACTTCGTCCCCTCCCCCAGTAGGATAGGGGAGACAATCTGAGGAAAAAGATAAGAGAACAAGTTTAATAATTCAAAGTAAGTAGAATAAAATCATTATATTACTACTACTACTATGATACAATGAAAATACTGCTACAAATACTGCTACAAATACAAATACAAATAATAATAATAAGTAATAATAAGTAATAATATGTAATAATATGTAATAAATTAAAAAGGAAAAAGAGAAGGAAAACAAAAAGATACATCTGCTCACCACCAGCCGATCAGTGCTCAGCCAGTCCCTGAGGAGCAACTTCCCTCCTGGTCAGCTTTCCCAACTTACATAGTGAGCGTGATGTTTGATGGCATGAAATCTCTTTAGTCAGTTTGGGTCAGCTGTCCCTGCTGAGTCCCCTCTCAACTTCTTGTAGAGAAGAAGCTGGGAACATAAGAGCAGTATGAGAAACCGAAAGAATCCTTGATATAAACATTCCTTAGCAACAACCAAACCCACCAATGTTATCAATATTCTTCTCACCACAAATCCAAAACACAGCCTCATACCAGCTACAGTGAGGAAAATTAACTCCATGCCAACTAAAATCAGCACAGATGTAATTAGTAAGTGCATCCTAATTTATGACTGCAAAATTGAAGTGAAAACCCCTGAAACAAACCCTAAATAAATAGCCTTTAAATGTGCATATGGCATGCACATGCACGCACATAGTAAGAACTAGGTAGCCTGATCTTGCTTCTGTTAAAACCCCTTATTGCACACAAGCTGGTGATTCTGTACACAACAGAAATGATGCTGTGGATCTTTAAATATTAATGAGAACTAGTGGTTATGGTATCTTGCTGCAGTACCTCCTACTGGTTGACAAAAAACAAAACAATGTCTCCAAGCTGCTCCTGCTTCTAACTACCAAAGTATCTACTTGTAATACATAATTCAATTTTTTAATTTCTCTAAGTTAAGCATGCAATTTCACTTGTTATTGATTGCCAATATTATTTGACATTTTTCTTTTAAATTGTGAAATAATAAAAAATATTTTTAAAAACAAATAGAATTTCATATTAGTTCAGAATTCACATCTCTGTTCGTGGTCATGTTTCCTGCTCATCTCTGTGAACCTTGTTCATACCTCCACTGGTTTTCCATCTGTAAAGGCTTTAAATGTTGACTGACGCTATGTCACTCCTAATCCTCTAGATTACCTGTATACCATTCATCTCTCAGTGGATTTTTCTTTCTAATATATTGTAGTAAGTTATTTCAGCAGTTTCTTATGACAGATTTAGGATTTTACATGAAAAATAATTTATTTTTCATCATAAGACACCTGAGACACATGTGTCTTTGGGAAAAGAGACAAAGGAAAAGATCAGCATATCTTAGCAGCAGCACTACAGGAGGAAACGTGCTCATAAGTTTATACTTAATTCTCTGTGGGTATTAATCAAATGTTACAGATATGTTGTGCTTGGCTTCTGGGCTTGTAATGAAAAGAGCTTTGTTCAGGCAGAATTTAGATTAAAATCACCTTCTTTTTTTCCCTGTTAATATTTGGAGTTGTCATTTCAGCAGAAAGTGAGCCTAAACTCAAGTTTGTAATAAAAATACAAAAATACTGTATTCAGTAACAAAGACTGTGACACTTTTGAAATGTAACTTCTGTAAAAGGCAGCATTTCCTTTCCCCCCTCACACACAATGAAAGATGTGCTTTCTCTTGAACATCCCCTGTTCTCTCACCCCCCCTATCCCTGGAGTCTCTGTTCTCTACTACCTGGAAATCTGGAATGACGAATGAAAGATCAGAACTTGCATCATTGGGAATGTATCTATGTTGTTAACATTCAAAATATCTGCATTGTTTTTATATTGCATTTTAAATTGGGAACCTGATTGTATCCTCAGTTTTTCATTAATGAATTTCTCTGGAACTGAGACTCTTCTGTGCTTGCAGGCTTTTTCTTTCCTTGACTTCTTTTTCATTTTCTTGTCTCCCAGGGTATGAAGACACTCCCAAGATTACAACAGGCTGTAATAACATGGTGTAACCTTCTCTTATTAAAGGACAAGTATTGTGGTGGCTGAGAAACATAGCAAGGTGATTCCTGAGTAAAGAAGTGTCACTTTTCCCTGACATCCCTCTCTGTAGCAGCTCCCTCGCATGTCCTGGCCTCTACCATTCCACTCCCCAGATATCTCTATAAAGTGCCAGCTCTCGGGACTTTACAGACATACTGTGGCTGATGACTCAGCACTCAGCATCCATTCAGAAAGTGAATGGTCATGGGGTGGTGCTATGAGTGTAGAAATGCTCCCCTTTACTGTACGAGCAACTCTAACTGGCACTTCTCTGCAGGGCACTGAGCACTGCTTCATTATGACCTTCAGCAAATTAAAATTATAAGCCCTAGCAAAAAAGGGAAGATGCTGCTGCCTGCAAATTGCTTTCATAAACTAACAGCTAGAAGTAGGGGCAAAGAAAGTTTTATGTTAAAATTTTGAGGGTTTGATTGTGTTATTTACTTGCATCATTATGAGGATCGTGTTATAACACCTGTATCTACTTGTCCTCTAACAACAGATATTCTCACTATACCCTTAACTGTTCTTTTATTGTCTGTACAAGAACCTACTCTTCTGGTTGCTGCTGGAACATGAAGAACATCATTCATTCTATGTATAAAAGCTCTTAAAGCTTTTAATTTAAACGTATGCAGGATAGTCTATGTTCATTTGCTTTTGCACCACAATTATCTGTTTGTTTAAATATCACTCCTCCAGTATTTACCCTCCAAGATGGTGTGGTTTTGGGGTTTTTTTTGTTTCTTTTTTTATTTTTTAAACAGCATTTATACCTCATTTAGATCCCTTTCTATGCTAAGACCCCTTTCTGTGCTAGATAAACCAATACATTTTAACTATTTTACAAGATAGACTCTCCTTATACCCAGGACCTTGTTGTAGGGACTTTTGTTCTTACTGTACAAAATTTATTTCTTATATCAAGATGAAATCTCCCCTGGTGCAATTTGTACCATTGCTCCTCATTTTCTCCAGGTGGCTTCTTGTGAAGAGTGAGCCTCTGACCTCTTTGTGGTCACCCTTTAAGTACTGGAAAACTGTGATGAGGTCACCCCCATGAGCCTCCTCCTCTCCAGGGAGAAAAGACCTAACTCCTTCAGTTGATTTAATTTACAAAGGAATGATAAGAATGTGTTCAGCTACATATATTTCTTCTTTTATGACTAGTAAAATCCAGCCATTGTTTTAATATTTCTTTTCATTCTTCACAGAAGGTTTTGTATCACAATCCCTGACTGCTAAGAGACACTATAACAAATGCAAAAATAAGTTTAAAGAAAGTCTGTATTACTTAGTCTCAACACTGAGAAGTCCTCAAAGAGTCCTGAAATAGACCTTGAACCTAGACTATCAAGGCTGACAGATATTCAAAGAATACTAAGTTTTCCCCAAGAGGTTAAGAAATCAGTTTTTGTGTCCAAGAAACATGAGTCTTCCATGTATATGGCAACAAATGAGCAATGTTCAGATTGAGCTATTTCTTAATGCTCAATTTCCTTGATCACATTAATTACCACTTTTTTTTTTCCATCTAAGCTTTCTACATCAAATATCTAATTCAAAGACATTATCTGAGCATGTAGAGATGTACCTACTGCTCTGATAGTTATTTTCAACATATGGATTTTAACTAGTACCTATTTCCACTGAATTTATTTATATTTACATTAATATACTGAACAATATTTGCCAGTCTTACTTTGGCTATAAAGACACCATTACCGGATTTGAAGGACATATTCTTTAATATTAAATGGAAATAAAGAAACATTAGTGTAACATTTAGTCTGAGCAATCAAGCATAGACAAGTCAGGAGATTCAAAATATGAAGGTATGCAGCACTAACTCAATTTAAATTGCCCATACTGTAATTTTCTGTCATGCATTATTCAGATTCATACTTAACAGTGAAAACAACAATGTAAAATACAATTTTTCAAATAGACCATGTAGACAGAGTAATATTTCTTCACAATCTAGATGAGAAATAAAAGGCAGTGTTCAAATACACAAGGTTAAATTCAGCTTAGGGAGTGGAGTTTAGACTCACTGTAGGAATGAGATTATGACGCTGAGATGTCTGAATCATTCCTAGGCGATTTCTGCCCAAGCTGTCAGATAGCTTATATCTATAAAGTTGCTATACAAAATCTGAAAAAAAAGTGTGTTTTTTTAGATAGTCTGTGCTTTCTGAAATAACTTTGAATCTAACATGCTAAGTGAAATGTGGCCTTTACCTACTTAAAAAACCTTTTAATGTCACCTTCTTTTATGCCTTAGAAGTAATTACTCAAGGACATCATCTTGTCATAGCAATAAGTTTATTTCAGTAAAGCCAAAACTTCTTTAAACATTACCATGTCAAACCTCAAATCAAAATTGCCTCTGCTAATACATATCTAATGTCTAAAACTCAACTCACTTAACAGAGGTAGGGTTTCACTTGCCCCCATACAGGCAATTAATACCAGTTTAGATGCCCTGGGATATTTTTTCCTTTGTTCTCAGTTGATTTTTTATAGTGGTGTAAGTCCTTCATATATCCCAGGTCATATCTATCAGATGTTTGGTATGTCTCTGATATACTGGAGTGTCTGTAGAGATTTCTTCAAACTGGCCTAGGATGAATACTCCTCTGGATATTAAGCAAATTCCTACAATCAGTCTTTGTTCTTTCAGACATTCATATTCTAACTTAACTCTTAGGATGAGATTTGTACCACCTATGTTATAAGTTGTGTGATGTATTATCTTATGTTAGACTCTCAATTTCTCAGCCTGAAAAGACAAGTTGAAAGAAGCTTGAACATTTCCATACCACATTCTTTCTCACACAGCAGCATGCATAAAAATGCAAAAGTGTTTCCTAAACAATTCTTTGTCTGTGTACTTGCTAAAGCCAATGTACCCTTAGCCACTCTTCAGGCTTATTTAAGGCTTAATACTATGTTCATACTTTCCTTTTACGACCTCTTTCCCTCTACATAATTATTAACAGAATTTTACAGCTGAAAGAACACTGAAAAAGGCCATGGAAGAGCTAAATTCTCTGCCTGCAAAAATAGATTCAACCTGATTAATTCCAGGCAAATTGCTTCACTGATTTTAACTGTTACTCTGGAATGCTGTTGGTGTGTATCATTCCAGCATGTAATCCAGTATTTATTGTTTGTGCACATGCTGCAGCAAGTAGCACGGTGATGATACTGCTCTGTATGAAAGTACTATAGAATATTAAGTCACCTAATAGTCCTGTAGCTTCCTGATCTGCGGAATATTTAGATAACAGCAAACAATTTTTTTCAAAATCAGAGTTCTGCTGCTTACTTTTACAGTTGTCATCTACTCTTCTCATTCAAGGAAACATAATTTTCTCCTGTAAGGCAGCAGACTTTCTGCCTCAGGCTGAGCATGAATCAACAACAAATGTTATAGCACATACTATAATTTTATAAACTATCATGTTGTGGAAAATTGAGTTTAAGCTATAAACTATGATGAAGTTACTATTCCTCCAAGAAAAGAATCAGTAATGGGCAACTTCAGGAGCCTTTGGGTGATTTCAGTATTCCCGAACAACTGAAGAGGTTTCCAAGAAACTTGTGCTGGAGAAATGAACTAAATAAATACAATTTTCTCCCACAAAAATTGTTAAGCTAGATGGGCTTAGGAAAACCTGGAAAGACACTAGCCATTCTAACTCATAAGACTCAGGTTTAAAGGTATCCCTAAAACAATTATATTGAAAGAAATATATGAATGTACTTTACACAGCTGTTCTTGCATTCATCATCATTTATAATAAAATTTTATCACAAGGGGAAATTTAGATAAATCTGTGTCATTACCAGTTTTGTAAGAGAAAAAGAGAAGTTACTATAGCCTTGTTTAGCCTAAAAAATGGAATATCGTAACTTCATGAAGACAGTAAGTCTTATATGTATTTATCAATGACTGCATCTGTATGATAGGGATCTAGTGATTACTCTTCCCTCACTGTCAGATTTGGTACACCCTGGCATTACTCTCTCTTATTATATATTCTCTTTCATGAATATCAAATGAAAATATTACATAATAAGTACATCTGGCTGTAACACTTCAGCAATATTTAAATTGTGATTGAAATGTCAGTGTTGAAACACTTTGCAGCTGAAAAGACATTTCACTCAAACACTGTTACTAGTTAATACTGAAACACTTCACAGAAGCTCTCCAAGTTTTAGTAAAACCTCTCTCAGAAGGATTTGATCCTGGACTCTCTTTTTTTCACGTTTCATACCTGATGATAAGAGTACTGGCCTGAGGTACATCTATGTTTAAAGTTTTTAACTGTTGAATTAGGGCAGTCTAACCCCAAAATGCCGTGAACCAAAGCAACAACTTCAACAGAGATGGGCCGAGGCCCAAGTTGCTAGTTCCACTAATAAAAAAATACAGTCCTGTTATTAGAGAAGCTGTGATGTCAAAGCTTTCTCCTATGAAGAAATGTAAATTTATTTCTGAAGTTACCCATTTCAGATGTTTCCTTTTTAAAAAGGGGAAGAAAGGAAAAGCTCAAACCACGAGCCCAACAATACCAAAATGTATTTTTCATTTTCATTCCAATGCAAAATCACCTCCTGATACCTTGATGGCCAATGTGGAATCCAGTACTTGTCCTCTGGCCATCTGTAATAACAACCACAACAAGTTAACGAAATAAATTAAGAACATAAAAATTGCTTTGGGTGCAAGTCATAGTAGTTAGCCTTAGCTCTCAAGAGGTTATGATGTTCCGTGAAATTTACAGAACTGTGTGATATTTAGATCAGTGGACATTTCTTGCCCTCTGAAGCAGTTCTGTTGGAGCTTTCCTTAACTCTGTGGTGGATCTGCAACTTGAAGCCTGTGGCTTATTATTGCTGCTATTGTTTACTGTATTTTGGTGATTTGTACTACCTGAATTCTGTGGAGTGACAATGTCAAAAGCATGCTAGGCATTCTCAGAGGCAGGGTCAGCTTCACAGCTCTTTACAGATTGCTTCTGCAACTCTGATGTATAGCCCCACATCCCAAGATATGTATAAGAATTAACTCAGTTCGAAAGTTTTAGGTTTCAGAGTTAAAGTGATATGTCCTGCAGTTGTTGAAATAGTAAGTTAGTCTTTCCATCTGCTCTAAGATCTCTGAACAAACCAAGTAATATCAGTAAAAACAATGGATCATCAGTCTTTGGCTATTAGATGTTAATTTTAAAGAGTGCATGAAAACTGATTTCCAGTTTTGAAAGTATCCATTGCCATTTTTACTGTATTTCACTAGCCCTAATAGCAACTATTAATGGGAAATTTCTGATTTTTGCTGACCATCATGCAATGTGTTCCCTGTCATCAGAGTATGCTGTAGCTCAAATTCCTCTTCAAGGTGTGCAGCTTAACAGAAAGAAATGGATCTTCTGAATCCAGGAAAAGGAGTAATTAAAACCCAAATAGGATTAAAAAGTTGCATAAAGGCAGAAACACTTTCAGTGACTAATTTAATTAATTTGTCTAGTTTTCATGACAATAGCATGTATCATAAAGGGTTAATTTGATATTAATGCAGATGTCATAAGTATTTCTGTTGGAAATCCTCTGTAATTTAGCATTAGCTCAATGCACCATTAAAAGAAAGTGTTACTCATAAAAAAGTTTGAGGTAGTGAATTTGAATTTACTTTATATTCTTCTTTAGCCATTATAGAATATTTATAGCTGAAAAGAAAATGAGAGGTTTAAAGCTGTTAAGGAGGCATAAAATATATCCATTTGCACATTTAACATTCCTTAAACTGGTCAGACTTTGTCCTTTCATGATCTAAATCTTGCCAATTTAGCTGAAATAGGTTGTATTTAGAACAATCAAAGCAGTAAAAGAAGTTCATTAAGTTGCTACAATATGTGATCAACACTGAATTTTATATCACAACTGTGCTCACTAGCCAGCTTCTTTCCTGTTATAATAGTCATATACTTTTGTCTCCTTTCTGTAAAAGAATTAAGAAAAATTATACATTTACTAAGAACAGATGTTTGGAATTGTCAATACCATAGTTCACAGTTGAGTAAAATTCCTATTATATGTGGATTACAGTAAGAATAATTTCTTCAAGCAACCAAGGCCAAAACCTGGAGTGATGTAACTCAGCACCTTTCCACTGTCTTCAGTGGAACTGTACTAATTTATAAATCATTTCTCTAGTGGTTTTAGTGTTTGAAGTGTTAAAACTTATGTTAGTTGAACACTAATTTATACCTGCATAGGCTCTACCTCTTATCCTGTTAGCATATATAAAGGGAATATATTGAATTCTACTCGAATTTGGTGCTAATGTTGGAATAATTCTTAAAAATCTGTTTTCTTTTTCATTGCAGGAAGAATGATCTTGTATGAAATGACTCATTATTAGAAGGTTTGAAACAGACTAAAATTTGGTTTCTGTTTGTTGCTTGAAGTTTTTATCATACACTTTCCGTTTAAGAGTCAGTGGACAGTATATATAAGTAAAAGGCATTGGATACTGAGTCCAAAAGCAAGAGCTGTGTGGTCTCAGAGGAACTTATGTGTGCTCAATACTCTAAATTCCAGATGGACCACTATCCCGTATCCAGGCACAAATAGATTCAGGAATACTCTTACACCCACTCTCTTCTGATAGATGGTTTTACCTCACTGTCCACTTGTTAGAGGATTGCATTAGTGGTTTGACTATGCAGGTAATAGAAAAAGTATTTTGATAATATAAGTATTCAAATATTATAATACAGTGTACTGTATTATATCCCCCTGAATCACTCTCCAAGGACATCTCTCTGCTGACTGTGCAAGTCTGATTCAACAAGTCTTTGCATGAGGAAAGGGTTTTATATCAGTGCAGTAGGATTCTGTATAGACCAAAAGGCAAGGAGAAGGAATCAGGCTAAAGGAAGAAATTTAAGATTTGTTTATATTTATGTTTAATGCATTACCCTTTGCTGATTAATTCATGTGGTCATTTTCTTTCAGGAGGATTGTTTTACTGCATGCTTTCTACATTTGCAAAGAAATGACCAAGGCAATAATGTGAAAATATGTATGTCAGTCACTATGAATTTATTTGCTTTCTACGCTAATTTCTCTCAACTATTTTCTTATGGATTTCCAAAGACTCAGACATGCTATCTCCTAAGAAAATCCTGTGTGAATAATGGCACCCCACAAAACAACCACCTAAAAGAGCAGTTCCTAGAAAAAGAAGCTGCCATGTAAGTGTCACAGTACCAAACACAAGCAACTGTACCTGCAGGAAGATGGGTGGCTGCATGGGAAAATTGGTGAAGTTCTCTGCCTCTCCTAATGTCTCCATTGTGAGTTTCACATTTGATAAACAGATCATAGAAGTGTAAACTTCGAAGAGATTTAAGTGTTTAGTTCAAAATAATTATTTGAAGGGACAGTTTAGCTGAGTTGAATTACCATGATGGAGGGTGAGGCTCAGAACACCCAGATTCTAATAACCCAAATTTTATACAAATATTAGGTGTAAGAAATACCTTTCATTGGGCTTGCATTGGGATGTACTGCCTCTGTGACATGCTTTTCTCTTTCTTTTGGCAACAGATGGAGCCTAAGCCTCTCAGTGAAATCTTGGTTTTGGGTCAGATGAATTATGACTTCATATGTAAATATTTTACACATTAATATAACAGAATCTGTCTGACAACAATAACCATATTTTTTTAAATTTTAAGGTGAATAATTCTGAGACAATGAAGAGTACTTTTTGTATAGTAAACACACATTATTGAAAGAAAAATGAAAGAAAACAATGAAAGAGAAAATAAAAAAGTTTCTGAGCACTTACTAAAAATCTACAACTATTTTGCTTATATTTGTCATTTAACATTAACATTCTGAAAGTTAGCTGTCTGGTCCATTCTGTCACCTCTTCTCTAGCCTTTGTCTAATGAGGAGAGGCAAGCACCTCCAGGGGGTGATTCATCCCACCTATCCAGGTTCCTGTACTAGTGAGGATGTTTCATTACTACAGTTTCTTCGTCTTGCAGCCTCATTATGGCAAAAGCACTACAGGAAAAATATTACAAAGACAGACACAGTCCCAAAGAACTTGCCCTGTCTACACACTCTCTAGACTATTCTGCATCTGAAAAGGAGCGAACTTCCCATACTTATAACTGTTCATATACCTAGAATTAAAAACTTATTTAATTGGGTTATAACTTTGAATAAGAAATTTTTCCAAGGAAAACTGAAATAGATTTCCAGAAACCTAATAACCAGAAAAGGAGGAGCAATTACAGAAGATGCTAATTTACAAGTACTTTCCACAGTATTCTCTGGGGCTTCTGAGTCTCCCTGTTAATTCCTCCCAAAGGAAGAGCTTTTACCAATGTTCAAGTCCTAACAAATGGAGGAAAAATTTTAAACATATATTCATATGAAAAAACTACTAGTATTATTCCACTTATTTGTGCAAGAAAGTAAAATGTATCAAAGGATTTACAGAAGCCATTTCGCCTTTTGCATGTACGTTTTTGCAAGACTACAATGAAACTTGAGTGTATTAAACATTCCTTTTTTTATAGAGATTTTGATCATAAAAAGTCCAGCTACTGAAATATTAGAAACACTTCTAGGATTTTGCATCCATGAGCTGAAATTTCTCAAGAAGAGATTGTCATGTAACATTTTGGATAAATCCTAATTGAGTATTTGGGTCTTTAAATTCCATAACCTTTCCAAAACTCTGCATCATTAAGCTGAATATGTGTACTGGATTTCAAGGCAATTGAACGGTAGACCTATGGTTTGTCTTTATTATAACTAAAACACACAACTTCTTATTGCATTTTCCTTGGATGAACAGGTGTTCAGTACTATCTAGGTTATGAAACTGCAAATATCATTAAGCATGTCCAGTTAAAATAATACTGCAAATTATATTCCTTGCAATATTGTGCTATATCTCTTTAAATGAAGAAAACTATGAAATCTATTTAGAAATGGCAAGAAAAATATGATTAAGTTAAAATATCCCTTTTGCTTACAACAGCTGCACATCACACAGAGTTGAACGCTTGCTGCAAAACTATCTTAAAAGATCCTGATATATTCACATTTGGTACGAAAGAGCTCAGAGCTCCATTGGTCAAAAGCCCTCCAGGGAAGGAAATGGTTCCTTATATTTCATTTCATTTTTTTCAGCTGCCTTCACCATTTTCTTTAGATCTTAAATATTAATCAGATGATACAGTATTCCAAAGATTGCCTGCATGTCTTGGGGCATCTCTATCATATAAGTAGAACAACTCTGAATACATACTCTAGAATACATTGAAGGATCCTTAAAATTAAGATGAGTCTTCTTTTCTGGCAATGTACCTATAAGTGTGATCAATATTAAACATTTCAAAGAAGATGCATATTGAATATGTTCTATATTCCCTGAAGAAAAACTATGCATTCAGTTTTATTGGAACAGCCACATATCTCAAAAGCAAGCATTCTGACTACAGCAAGTGAGGCCATCTGCATGCCTTTGTAACTAGTGCTGAGTAACTAATTCAGTGGGTAAGTAATATACTCAGGTCCTTTAGGTTCTTTTCCAAAATCACAGGCTGCCCATAGTTAACTTGAATATTAATTCAGGTTTATTATTTAGCAAATTTTGTATTCAAACTTCACTCATTGTCTGATATTTGTATCATGTTCATTGTTTGTCTTTGGGTGCTGCAACTGTAGGTACCGTTTCAGCATCCTACCTCATTCACCTAACCAAAAAAAAGAAAAGAGACTTTAAGTATTTTGGAGAAGGATGGTGAAAGTAAGTAAATAAGTAAATAGACTGGAGGAAATGTTTGCACAGAGCACTTCCACAAATATCTTTCAAGAAAAATAAACTCTAAAACTTAATTCATTTTATATACACTTTGGTTATTTTTTTTTTTCCCCAAAGTCACAGAAAGAAATATCATGTGTTTACCAATTCCTACAGTTTTTAAAAACAGAGACTGCAATCAGATTTCTGCCTGGTTTAATAGCTTTTTTTTTTTTGTTAGGAAGGAAACACAGGGAGAAGGGACAATCTATTTCTTGGATCTTTCAGGCAGAGGTCTATCTTATAATAAATAAATAAATATTTTAAATGTTCATTGTTGACATTTTTACAAGAAAATACAGGAAACACAATAAAGGAAAAAAAGAGACTTGCTGAATACTTGCAAGATGTTTGAATACTGCCTTGCAGCTCAGGAAATCAAACAGTGATTGTCAGTTATGCACAAATAGAAAACAGTAGAGCATACATGCATATAGGCCCACAGCCTCTGTAGAAACTTAGTAAAACTACACTGATGTCAATGCAATTTAACCAGTTTATACTAGATGATAATCTTCACTCAAATACTTTAAAAATGAACTTCATTAGCAATACCAGAAAGGAAGAGGCTCAGAACATTTTCTTATAGAGGCTTTTGTAGAGGTTTGCAGCATGACTATAGAATACTTAACCCAGACAAGGCAAATAAGCACTTATAGACTGCAGCCAATAGTTTACCAGTGGTTTGCACTAAAGATGTAGGGTTTAACTCCTGCTGCACTTCAGTGTTGCTGCATGTAGTAGAAGAAAGATTGTTTTCTAAACCCTTTGCCTTGAAGTCATTTCACGGTAGAGCTGTGAAAACTTAGTAGTTAACAAATGCATTAAAGGCAGTTTGGGTAGTTGTTTCATTATACACGACTGCTGCTCCATGAATAACTGTTTATTTGTAAGGGTCTGTATTGTGCAATATCAGCTTGAATGGAAGCATTAATTATGTACTCACCCTTAAGCTTATGGAACTGTTTCCTTAAAATCTCTATGAAATGCAACAGTAGAATTTGATTTTGGCAGGAAAGCTATTTCTCAGGAAGAATCTGCTTACTAAAATCACCTTCAAAAATAGGTTTGCTATTTTCTTGTGCAATTGCTAAGTGATATTTTTTTATAAAAGATATCACTATCTCACATTTTGCTTTTTGTGTGACTACAGGAAGGATGACTTTAATATAATGGAGTAGCTGCCAAACAAATGGCCTGCTATTTCATTTTCAAATAGTATTGCTCCTTCCAAAAAAGGAGGAATCAAATTTCATTTCAAATTATATTACTGACTTTATTAGGGCAGAGATGATTACTCACCTGTGCAAAGCTGCAAGTTTACAACAGCTGAAACAGGCCTAGATACAGGATTTTGAAGATTTATAGATGTAGTCCTGTGGCCTGGGAGCTGTTTTCCTTTGAGACTGTGAAGAGTCTTAAGGGATGAAAAAATCAGATCAGAGGATTTGAACGATGAAACCCAAAATGAGAAATGTTTCAAATTAAATCTGAAAGGCTTCTGTTGATTTCTTTGACTTGTGTGAAGTCAAGAGAGGACAGCTTTACAATGAAGGGGAAAAAAAGATCAAAAAGGCCAGGCTCACAGCAACAACAAAGCTGAAAGTAATACTGTGTTTTCAAAGGGGTACAGGAGTTCTGTGTATTAATGACTTTAGTGGGAATTTCACCTTCATTTACTTACAGAAAAGACAGAGTTGTACCTGATTTTACAGACATTAACATAGAAGCAATATTCAGTTTCCATTTCCTGCATCCCAGTTTCATGCTTGTGTTGCAGCCAACTTCCTCATCGTACAACAACAGCAACATCCCTTTCCTACCAGTTCCTTTCCCATTCCCACCACTCTCTTTTCCTTCCTCTGGAAGGAAAATAGAGCACAGAGAGCAAAGTGGAGTAATGCTACTTCCCAGGACCTGTCTAGCAAGCCAAGAAGTTTTAAGAGGGAACAGATGTGGGTGAAACACTGGTGAGGGCAGGAGTTGTCTCCTGGAAACTCTGCTTTGTTCCACCCAAATACCTGAGATCTTCCCTCCACAGAGGCAGCATTTATGCTGCCAAACCACTTTTCCTGGCCTACTCATTCCTTTACAACACAAGACCCAGCAAAGTTAGCTCCTTTACATATGTAGGAGGTAGTTTTCTGAAAGTTTGTTTCTACTAGTTTTCATCAGCATGGAAAGGATGTGTTAAAACACCAGTTTCATCAGATGGGAGAGTACCTTCCCAGGTTCTTCCACACCAGACATTGTACTGACTCTCATTCATCTGTTTTTACTCACATGAAACACAAACTCCATTGTCAACAGAAATGTAGCTGTATGAAATGAGATGTTGCCACTCTGCAGGTGAGCATTCCTATCATCTTCCTGCCTGTTTGATGCAAACATCCATGTTATCTTTTATGTTTAATCCTAATTATTCTTTATAAAGCACAAATTGCTTCAGTTAGAGTGCAATCAAGTATTTAGAGTTTTTATCAGATGGAGAAGTACTTCAATGGGCAGCAGACTGAATAAACTGTATTATTATGACAACTATGCAAATAAATAAAAATTTATATTAGTCTGTTATATTGTAGTGCCTGAATTGAAACCAGAATCAAGACTAATTATATACATCTCAGTGAATGCATGTTAGACCTATCAAAGAACAGCAACATATATACCTAAATTGTTCACAATATCTTCCTAACATATTCATTTTTAGTCCATATCTTCTTCTGTTTACACTCTCTGAGCAGTTAGATGACCAATTTCTCTCTTAAACATTGCATAACATGCATTATTTATACAAATCTCTGCCCATATGCATAACAAATATCAACAATTATACTTTAGTCCTAATTAATCTTTCTACTTTTTAAAAGATCCATGCACACATTTAAGGAAAAGAAACATGCTGACTTGGAGGAAAATTCACAGATAGGAAATACTTGGAAAAAACTCAAAGTCTTCATGTTGAAGTAAGGAATGTACCTGTAATATAAGAACTTCAGAAACACCATACATTTAGAAAGTGGATTATGAATGAATATAAAAAACATAAGGTGGCAATTTACACCGGATTTCAATCACTCTTCCTTTCTACTAAATTCAATTAAAAATATTACTCATTTCTTAAAAGGTATGAATGTTAATAAATATGAGATATTGCAAAATAATTGTCTTAAAAACAAGAAATGTAAGTCTACATGAGATGTTCACCAAAGATTTTGAGGGATAAACCCAAAATATGTAGCAAGGCCTATGATTTTGCAATAGAAATTTAAACCAAAAGAAAATTTTAAAAAATCATCTGTGCATTAAATTAATGTGGAATAATAATGTATTAACAAGAACAAAACAACAGACATGCACAAACTCTATCAAAGCCCTATTTTTTAGAAAGTTGATTTAATTCCCTCCAGTTTATAATATATAATACAGAACTGAGCAGCAACTGAATTAATGTGCATCTCTATGTCTACATTATGTATATTATCTAATTTTTCATTTATTTTTGTGTCTAGGGCTGAAAACTATTTGTAGCAAACAATTGGTTCCCTGGATTTAGTTCTTTTAACTACTAATGATTTTGCAGTAAGTTGATTAAGAGTTTGCACATAGTTCAAAAGCATTCAAAACCCACTGAATACAAATGTCTCTCAGGCCAGAAGTGCTTGAGAATTTTTATACTCTTTTATACGCATATATTACTTGAATGAATAATATACCTACATTCCCTGATAAAATTCAACTGTCTATTAAAAATACCCAACAAGAAAACCAGAAAGGAGATCACAAAAGAACATGGAGAAGCGTAGGGAAAAAGTGAGAAACAAGATTATGATTATTACCTGAAACCAAATTTTAACTCCTTTTTTGGATACTTGCCATCTTTAAAGTGTTTCCCAGAATCTTGAAATTAAAATTGTTTGAAACTTTACAAGTTCGGAAGTCTGGCATTTCTTTTTTGACAAGTTCTGATGTAAATGTTACATGCATTTATGTTTCTTCGATGTATTTATGTGTCTTCTATCCATGTGGCTTGTGATGGACAAATACAAGAATCCACATTTATTCCTCCACCATGTAACATACTGTTGACTACAAAACTGATTACATGGTTGCAGCCCATGGCAAAAATAGATGAAAATGTTTTGCTTGCTCAGATTTCATGTCCAGAGAAGGGAACAGATGGGTTTGGATTAGCGCCTGCCGGTATTGAAACCTTCATTTTCTCACTCCAAGCTCACTATACATGCAGAATACTCTCTTGAGAGTGGCCAAGACCATTTTGTGCAATACCTTCAATATGTGGATTACATCAAATTCTATTAACATTTGTCATCAGATATAACTAGTGCAACTCAATGGTTAATTCTGGGTTTTCTGCAAGTAGAATTTGCCAGAAGGGAGACTGTTTGTGACTAAATCTAGGTAAGAAAATTTCAGTTGTTACAATGTAGAAAGAAAATGGAAAAAATATGACAACTATAAGAGTCATTCATCAGGATTCTTATTTAGTGACAACCATAGGACAGAACAAAGTTTGGTTTATACTTTGACATGTCAGGAGCAAAGAAGGAATGACTCTCTAAGAAGATCACAAAATTATCATAGATGGATGATCTAGAAATGTCTTCTTAGCAGATAAAAAACTTGCTGTTTTGGTAAAGATTTCATATGAAAATCATGTTTGGGTAAAAGGACTTGCGTTTGATTTTTAGTTTTGAAAAATTGTATACACACATGCACAAAAACACACACCTGCGTGATAGGTTCATACCGATCAACTGATCTATTGATTTGGGAGCTTTTCATTCAGGTGCCTGCTATGAAACTGTGATAAGTTGAGAATTGTATAGGTTGTGATACTTAGTCCTCTATGTATAACAGATACATAAGTGGTGAGTATGGATAAAAATTAAAACTGTTAGCAATTCTGAAAAGTGATACTGAAATCACAACATATGCACTATCTGAAGAGATTAAATATGTCACCATGATAATCAGTGCAGTGTCTTCTCTGAGTGCTAGGGTTTTGGAAGAGTATGCTGAACAATATTTCTATCCTTTTGTAGCTTTACATTACAAGTTGATTACAATGGCATGTCATGCACTTTGTATGACTATGTCAGTCTAAAGCAGAAACATGTAGGAGCAGAGTGTACCTCCTGTTTACATTTAAATATGTATTTGATGGAAAAAGAAATAAACTTTTTCCAATTGAAAAACAGCTTTATGCATCTTCCCTCTTAATGTTTATCCCTGCTCTGTTAAAGATAGTGCATATGCACAGAATACAGAAGTTGGTCTTCTGAATCTCTGACTATTAAAATGAAACAGATTAAGTTGGACAGTACCTGTGAAGACAGAGGAAATTATAGACTTCATGACTGGAAGTCTGACACAGAGCCAGGCATTGGCTCAAAGATATGGCCAGGTCTATGCCATATTCTCTAAGTAGCTGCAGGTGAGCTCTACTTGAGCCATGTCTGGGCAAGTTACAAGCTGGAATCTGTGTGACTTCAGGAAGCAAACAGCTGTACCTGAGACCTGCTGAAAGCCAGGTAAGTCACTCTTGAACTTCAAAAAGTGCATTAATACACACTGCATTCTCTTTTGAAAGCCTCTAGCTCACTGGCAAATGGAGATCTGTGTAGACCTAGAAGCAGCCAAAATTCAAGTCCCAGACAACAACATTTAATTCTCTTGGGTTCGTAATGAATCTGTCCATCCCAGATAATACAGTTAAGGTAAATGAAAGTATTTACATCAACTTTAGCTCTGCAACAGAACAGACTAAAAAAAAAAAATAAAATAATAATAATAATAAAAAAAATCAAGTATTCTTAAATACTTCATTATATTGCTTTCAATCAAAATCCTTACCTGATGAATCATTCAAAAGTATATTTTAGAAGCAGCACCACAAATATGGCTCTTTCCTCAGTCCCTATCTGCTACACCCCACTTATGAAGGTGAGAATGTAGGCTAGATGAATCTCCCAACTGAATCAGTGAAGTCGTGATTATTTTCTTTGGACTGTAAAGTAATACAATGTTCATCACTTAAGCAGTATTTATCTCTTCATGTATCAGAAGAGTAACTTTTCTCAGTTGCTTCTGTAGTACAAATTTGGTTTTGGCACAGTTACATAGAAAGAAGTAGTCTTGCTGTCAAACTAAAATACCAGTGAAATCAAAAAGCAAATTGGAATGCTACTTGACAAAGGAAGACCAAATATCCGACATAGAGGACAAAGCAAAGCACAAGAATTTCCTGGGGAAAGCACCCACAAAAATATTTCACAAAAGCAAGCAGCAGGAAACAAAAATACCACTAGCATCCTGACTGTTGGTGACTATTTCACATAATCAATAAATGAAGTGGGCAACAATGACAGTAGCCATGATCTGGAGCAATTCACTATTTGACTACTTCCTTTTTTTTAAATTGACTTCTTTATTGGCTTCTCTTTCCATCTGTCACTTATGCAGTTTTAACTGTACTAGCATTTACCTTCCACCTCAGAACTATCAAGTTTTCATCAGTCTCCTGTGAGAGCTTATCAAAGCTGTTCAAGTAAATTAAATACTTATTGGAAAGGCAAAATTTAAAGGGCACCTAACTATAGCTGCCATATTTTTCATCTGATGATACTCAAAAATTTTCTAAAAATGCTTTGAGCAAGATATTCTGCTTCTTTGCAAATTATGCATATTTGGCATTAAAAGAAGGATTACTTCATTTATCCTGAGGCTTTGGAAAATGATATATGTTGTTCTAATCTACTTCTTGTTCATTTTCTCTTCTATGCATGATTTCTTCAGGTCTTTGGAAATATTCTTTTGCTTTTTCTGTTGGCGGCTTAATACGAATCACATTTTTTATGCAGTCATCTGCCTCCCTACAGTTAGTGTCCTCTCCTCCAAAAGCTGTCCCTGCATTGTGACTTTGCCTTTTCTCTGAAAGCCAGCTGCCCAGACATGTCCAAACACAGCAGTATAATGCTGAAGAAGTAGTGACTCTGGGCAACATTAAATTGGCGCACCAAGAGATTTTGGTTTGGTTTTTCACACTTACTACAGTCTGTCATATTGTATTCAGTGAAATCTATTTTTGTGAGGCTTTTTTCCCCCCCCTCAGAGTGCCAAGACATATAATAGACCAATATAAGTATACATTGAATCTGGCACGGTAAATGTCTGAAAGTCTGTGTTGTACACATCAAGTCATTTTCATGAGAAGATTTTGACATATTTTTATTCTGTAATATGAGGTTAATCACAAGATATGTTGATTGATGCCTTATGGCAACAAATCTCCTCTAGGAAGCTTTTCAGAGTATAATGTGGAGTTTCAGAGATGCATGAAATAGTAGGATAATGAGGCAGAAGGATCTAATTTTTAGCTGGAATTGCCTCCAGCTAAGCATGCATTCTTTATATATATAAGCTTAAAAAAAAAAAGTAATTAAAAAAAAAAAAAAGGACAGAGAAAAATATAATGTTAAAATATCATGAAAATATCAATGCATTCAAAAAAACCCCATTACTGTTCCAGTGTCTTTTCCACAGGCAATATAACAAGAAGAAAGAATCCAAGGAAATAGAATAGGCTGAACCTGTTCCCTGGACCACAGTCCTGAGAAACTCAGACTGTATAATCACACAAAGCAACTTTGTTTTCCAACATTCTCCCAGAAATCCAACAGCACAGTTTTTGGATTTTTCTTTCCACTCCCCTGCATGTAGAGATGCTTATTAAGGGCTTCTTCTCTGAATCTGACACTGAGTTACTTTGTGTGATATTCCCCAGCAGGCTCAGGCAGTCTCTGAAATTTATATACTCTCTTCATAACTGTGAAGTTTTCTAGCCTTAGTTAATAGTAGGAGTTAGCAACATTGGCACATTATAGTTTTGCTAAGATCCATTTATAAACATGTATAAATTACTTGATGTGTTCTCTCTCATAACCTCGGATAACTACAACACAGGCAAAGAAAAGCTAGATGAAGGAGGCTAATTTTAGCTATTGACATGCACTAGTTTTAAAACAAACCAGGAGTGAAAATGAGGGATAGAAAATAAATCAGGTCAGTAGTGCAAAAAATTAATTGCAGCTAAAAGAATACAGGTCTATGAATGCAGTCTTACCTGAGCTGTTGTTCCCATGAAGGGGAAAAATGTTAAATTTTAGCACTGAAAAAATGGTCATTTTCCCTCCTGGCAGCTTTTCTATCCATTGATCTAACGTTAGCTGCTGGAAATATTGTTCTAGTCAATTTTTGCTTTACTATTCTGTACTTGATTCTACATATAGGATTATGCTGTCTTACATGTCATACAATGCACACAAAGCTTTCTAAATATAATTGTCGTGCTCTTTAGAGTATACAGACTTTTAAATCTTCTAAAATATTGAATTTCCTACCTAAGGGAATTTCAAATGTTTCCACATGTTCCCTGTCTATCAATGACTTTATGTATAACCTTAAACTGGAGCAGCCTGTATATAATTTGTGCTTTATCAATTTGCAGACATACTGCAGAGTGGTTTTGCGTGCTGTATCAATATTCATCAGTTGATGACAGCCTTCTGAACCCAGCAGTTGAGCCACTTTTTAGTCTACCTCACTGTCCACTTATCTGTCTTGTACTTTGTCAGTTTGTCTGAGGATACTGTGGGAGAAAGCGTCAAGGGCCTTAGTCAAGCTAAACTACATTCACTGCACTCACCCCATTAACCAGATAGCCAGCTCATCATCAGGTCTATCAGCTTGGTTAAGCATGATTTCCCTTTTGCTGATGACTCCCAGTCACTTTCTTGTCTTTCATGTGTTTGAAAACTTTTTCGGGGGTTATTTGTTCCGCCACCTTCTCATCAGAAAAGTTTGAACCCATTGCAGATACCTCTGAGCTACTTCCTTAGTGAAACATACAACCATGAGACTAAATAGATGTAACCTCTTTCAGTTACATTTCTTTTTGTCAAAAGCTATGTGAAGCCTAGATATGCTTACCAGATTCAGAGCATAGCAACACCTACATTTTGTATTCAAACTTGTAGTAGAAATGCTACAAAGATACTCAGATTAGTTCTGCATCCAGGACAACAGTACAGAGTTAATGAAGATACACTCTTATTAGTTTACTGAAGTACTGCCTGAGTTTTTCGAAACTACTTTCAGGTGTGAACCGCCATGCTGGTGTGGTACCACACCATGTGTATTTACCATATCCAGTTGAGTAGATACTATGCTGTTCTCCACTGCTTGGTGAGCATATAATTTTAAAAAAATTTAATCTATTGGAAAACATAGAAATAGAAATAGAAAATCATAATCCTGATGTTTTTAGACTCTTAATTTCAGTGTTTAGGGATTTTTAGGCACATGGCTGAAATGGCGGTAATTTTACAGCTAAAGGTTATGGAAAGCAAACCTGTGGGGAAGGTCATAATTTAACTTTCAGCTTTGCACAAGAAAAACAAGCAACTGAGTCAAGGGACATTAACTTTTACCTTTAGTGTACTGTGTAACTATATACATATACCCTCAATCATACACATCTGTAATCTGCATAGCTGTCTGACTACATAAAGTTTTCACTTTTGATTCCTACAAGATTTTTCCTTTTTGCTGACATACACCAGGACATTTAAGTCCACAATTTTTAATCACAAAAGATCTTCACTAGTTTTAGTTTACAGTTACTTGAAAGCATTTATTAAGATCTTGTATGCTTTTGTAGGTAATGTTATTTTCTATATTCTATTTTCTATTTTCTTCCTGAAAAAGTCATTACTCAGGGGAAGTACTAAAAACCTTTTCTGTTCTTGCTTCATGTTTCCATTTACTATACTAATAAGCTTATGTCAAAGACCAAAACCTTATCATTCTCTTCTATGTTGTTTTTAAATGGAATTAATCAACTGAGACTTCAGAGTGCACCTGTAGGCTATAAAAAGGGTTGGTCACAGATCCCCTGCAAGTAAACTTATCTATAGGTTTCCGTATTTTATTCCAAATGGGTGAATGTTTATGCTTACTAAGCATTTTATAACAAAACACATTTTCCTTAAAAATTGTGAGTGCATTCTCATTTGTTCTAGATCCAGTTACAATTTTTCAACAGACCATTGCAAGCAATCATGCTGATAACAAGACTCCAAGCATTTAGCAAATCGTTTTGTAATGAAATGAACCCTCTTTAAATTAAATGCAGCGATTGTCAAGATGACGATGTTTTGCTGTAAATTCCTTATAAATTATTTTAATGATATTTATGAAGTACTCTACACTGTCTCTGGCATGTTTTATATGAATTCTGTAGCTCCCTGGTAAGCAGCTTTTTAGAACGAGAAATGGCTAGGTCTTGATAAAGAGACATGAAGCATTTATGAGTCAGCCTAAAGCACTAATACTGATAGGCAATTGAACATTTGTGTGGGAGAAATGAGGGGTTAACCAAAAAGGTTGAGTTACATTTGTGTTGGAATACCTGCTTCTAAGGAAGTGAGACTGGATACACCCTACAGTGAAGCTTCATGCAAGAAAGTAATCTGGAATTGAATCTTCCCTTCCTGATGTTGGGCTTACGGCCTCTCTGCTATCTCTGACACAGGCATACAAGGCCAGAAAGAGAAACAATTTATCCATGATGCATCTTGATTTGAAGACTTTTCATCTCTTCCTTCCCACAAAGACACTTCAAAGAGACCAGACCTACCCAGGGACACTGAATAGTACATACAGCAAAGTCTTTTATGAATGAGGCTCATTGACATGCTGTTCTAACACCGCTTTTTCTGAAAAATGCAGTGTTGGAAGATCAACCAAGTAGGAAAAGCCATGCAAAACAGCTGTGGTTTGCAATACTTGATCTTTGTCCAGTTTGACCTCCAGTCCCTTCCGGGGACTTTACTCCAGACAGGGATTCAAACTGAAACTTGTGGCTCTAGCATTATATTCTTCCTTCTCCAGCGCACTGGGACAATCAATGGCAACTGACTGCCTGCTTCTGATGACTAAGTGCACTGTGTGGATTAGAAACAAGGAAAGCAATGATTTCTCTCCCTCTGACTGACTGTTCTGAATAAAAGGAAACCATTTAGAGAGAACTGTAGAATCAAATGAATGAAAAAAAATTAGTGGAAGGATGAAATTAAGTGGTCATTATTAAAATTATAATAATTCCATAATGCACAGGCATGTAAATGCACTCCTATGCTTCAATATGTCCCTGGTTTTTTTGTGGGTTTTTTTTTTTTTTTTCTTGTTTCAATATAATATGTGCACTTGATATTAAGTGCTTATAGAAAATGTGTAACAATTCCAATTACAATCATTGTGGGTAAAATGAATGTCCTGGATGTCAGGAAACGTAGACATTTCCATATTTTATTCCAAATGGGTGTGTTTCTGCTTACTAAGCATTTTATAACAAAATGATTTCTGCTTAAAAATTGTTGGGCTGATTAGCTCAATTGGTTAGAGCATGGTGCTAATAACGCCAAGGTTGGGGGTTTGATCCCCGTACGGGCCACACAGCAGTCATCTTTGATGGTTGTTGGACTTGATGATCTTCAAGGTCTTTTCCATCCAGAACAATTCTCTGTACTGTCAGTCTTTCTCCTCTGTAAGCAGCAATATCCACTGCTAATGGAAAGGATGTAGGGCTGTGTATTGTTACAATTTCATGTGTGAATTGAAGTTTCATATCTCCTCACCTGTCAGGCTGATTACATATTCTCTACATTTCTATCTTGAAAAACTAGCCAGGTAGTTTACTTTATCTTGTCCCTGCCTCATTTGGATGTCAGGGCAGAAATTGTGTCTTCTCTGTATCCTCCATCCTCAGTCATATTATCAAAACTCAAAAAAAGTTGGAAATCATTTCTTATGTTTAGTAGATCTTTAATTGTTCTTTGTCCATTTGACATGAATTCTAAAGCAAATGTTTAAACCTATGTAGACAAGAAGTCTACAGCCTAAGATAACTCTGTCACTTGATAAAATAAGATATTCTTACTTTACTATTGAATGTAGGAACCATCATTTTCCAAGTAAGGTAAGAGAAGTCTGTTATCCCTTAGGTAGTACACAGCCACTTAATCTACTTTTTGGATTATATATGAGCTTTCTAAAGATCTTTCTTTACACATGTTAAGTAACCATTTACAAGACTGAAACAATAGGCAGCAGAAGGAAAGGAAAAAGTGAAATGATGAAAGAAAAAGTAGGGAAAACAATTAGTTTTTTTACTTTGGGGATTTGAGGAAAACATCACATGTACAAAGAAATAAATGAATATGGACTTAAATCATTAGAAATTACAGAAAAGACAAGGATAAATTTTATGTTCTCTTCTCAATGAGATATTGCTGTAGTGGTGGGGGGGGGGGGGGGGGAGGTGGAGGAGATAAGGAAGCTGTAAAGAGTGGATAATGAGCTTATTCTGAATGTTTTTCTTCTCCTTTTGCAGAACTCTTCGTTTCTCCTGAGAGAGAGTAATCACTGAGTTAAAAAATTAAAACAATGACTCATACATCTGTTTGCCATTTCCCTTCTCCTCTGACCTTAAAACCATCTATTCTGCTCATTTAGGATTGCAATAATCATTGTAAAGAATTATCTTTTTTTTCTCTTTTTATGAATAAATCCCATCTTATGCTTTGAAATTGCTGACATTAGTAAATCATTGGTTCCACCCCACCCTCCTTTAAAATAATAAATGGTAGAGACAAATATTAGGAAACATCTACTTGTGATATAGAGTCAAATGGATATTTGATTTGATTTATTTTTACACAGGTAGGAACTTTATAGCCAAAGAGTCTCATGGAAAACCTTAGGAGAAATTATAAAGCTGCAAAATAAGTTAAATAAGGCCCATCATCAGGTAAAACTTAGGCACTTGACATTTATCTCCTATTGATTTTTTTATAAAACTCATGCTAATTATCTAGGCTATTTCCAAAAATGACACTTGGTTTTGAACTTTCAGTTTCATTTAAATGAAATGTGAAATATTTGTCTTGCATCGCAAGATCGCGTCAGATCATTATAATCTAGGTTAATGGGCTAGCTTTTCCTATTATTTTTCCTTACATAAAGTCATGGATGTCAAGATAAAATTGGAAAGAAAGGGTTTGGTTTTTTTTTTTTCAGTAAGACATGGCAAATATGTTAAATAACAAGTGCTAACTAGTACTATGTATCTTTGTTATGTGTTGCCAGCACTAAAATCATTACCATAATTCCAAATTAGATAAATCTGCTAAAATCTTACTGGAATCTGGTGTCAAATAAGAACATTTCATTCTATTTGAGCATAAATATTTGTCCTCATCACCTTAGTGTCTGATCCACAAACACACTGTAATTACTCTGTCAAATATTTGCTATTTTGGTTTTAAACCTGAACATTAAATTTCTATAACTCCTAATGTGTGTGTTAAAAAAAAAAAAAAAAAAAAAAAAAAAGAAAGAAAGAAAAAGAAAGAAAGAAGAGGGAAGACATTTATTTTTCCCTTATTTGGTATTTTTATGGCCCTTTATTTCATCTGGTCCTTCTCTACAATTATTAGTTATCCCCTTAAGTTCCTTCCTTCCTGTACAGATTTATACATGTGATGTCAAGGTAACATTAGTGGGGTCAAATGTTACTGTAATTACTGGTACTTGACTTTCACATAAAGATCCCTCCATCCACAGTGCAAGATCGAGTCTATTCCTCACCAATGCAGAAACTTGGAGAATCCCAGAAAACCTTGTGCTGCATAAAGTCTGAGTTTACCTCATATATGAACCTATAATTTGAGGCTGTTGCTTAGAAGCCATTGACTACTGATAAATATTCAAGTTTGGTAGTAGTATACTTTTTTCCTTCCACTTAAGCAGGTAAAAGATATTGAATTTCCTCCCTGAGAAACAGCATATTTGCTACTTTGAGTCACAGCAAGGACCAAGTAATTGTTTCATAGGTTCATCCCACCTAGTGCACACTATTGTTTTATAACTTCTGTTACTTTTTCCTCAAGGGTGCCCAGGTCATCTAAGTTGATAAGTGATGTTATTTTTTGGCCCATGAAAAGATAAATGCTTCTTTGAAGACCGTTTCCAGTGCAAGCGAGCTTGTCCACCAGAGACAGTAGAGCTTTCACTGTATGAAGAACAGCAGCTGTCAGATCCTGGCCCTTTATTGTCCCATGTCACAGCACAACCCATCTCATGCTGTAAAACATCCTGCATGAAGTAACTGCATGTACTGCACCACAGCATGAGACTACACAGTTAGGTATGGCCTATCTTCCTTTAGCAGATTGCACGTGAAGTCAATAAATTGTAAACGAAAGAAGAGTGCATTGTTGATTATTTGTGAAATTACTGTGCTTCCTGAAGTCTGTTCTGGCCCATGTGATATGAGGAAGACAGTAGGAAGTTCAGGATGGACCACACAGATTGGAGCCCACACAAGGTGGGGAAAATCTGTCCACCTTTCTCTTCTGGGAGTCAAAGACTGATCAACCTGAAAAATTAAACTTATTCCTTCTCCATGGAGCAAATCCTTCCAGAGGAGCACTGAGGACAAGAGAAATCATGGGAAGAGAGCAATGCTGAGCTCTACTATGTGACAAAGACTGTCCAGGATTTAAGAAAATAATACGTTCATCAAGAAGAGAAAAAGTTAACCAGCTCCTAAGGATAAAGAAAATATGCTTTAGTAGAAAATATAATTCATAAGAGCAATAAGGGTTTACAGTATAAACATGATCTTACTTGGCTGAGAAAAAAACCCTATGGCATATAATGACAAATTTGCCAGGTGTGGTTTTTATACATACCTTACAGGGAAAAAAGAAATTACTCCTTTGCCATCTAGCATTAGTAATATTTCTGGAGTGTAATTTAAATGGGGTTTGATAATAACAGTATTGCTTCATGAGTATTAATTCATCTTACTTTGCATGTGTGATCACAAAAAAAATACAAACTTTTAGACTCTGTGGACATTGTATTTGAATAAATTTCTTCCAGAGGCAAATGGAGCTTATAAAATCAGGAGAAAAAAGGAGCAGTAGCTTCCTATTGTAAACTCCATTATTTTTTGTGATGTAATATGTTGTAGTTATTAGAAACTCGATGTTAGAAAATATTGTCTCCATCCAAGTAGCACTTAATCTCTATTACCTGGAGGTTAAAAGTCAAAGAACAATCATCCATGTCAGTGATTCCTGCAGCAGTTTGTTACTGAACCATGTAAGGTTGTTTAGTGGGGAGAATTAGCTCCCAGCAGCTTCACATGTCAGAGATATTATAGTACTATTCTGCCCCAGCTCTTCTCCCTGGAAAATGATGACAATTCTATGGGCTTTCTCAGGAAAGGTGCCTTGCAGAAAGAAAAGGAAGGCTTATCTTTGACAGATGTTTCTGCAAAGGGTGACAATGAAAAGAAAAATTTTGCTGAATTTACCAAAATAGCTGTAAATGGAAGGTACGCAAGCACAGTCAACTTCCCTTAGCATATACAATACATTGGTAATACACATCCTGTGTTTTTGTAGTTAATATACCATTTAACTAATTTCCTGTTTATGCATGAAGAATGAAACCTTTCTCAGGTGACCATCTAAGAGACCAAGAAAGCCTGGCAAAGCCTCAGAAATGGGTCATTGACCAAAGACAGATTGGAAATTTAATTGGAAATTTGTGTGCACATGGAATCTGTTTCCCTCTGGATATGGTATAATGCATCAAGTCAGTGAGGGTTCAAAGCTGGTGAAGGGTCTGGAGCACGAGTCCTGTGAGGAGCAGCTGAGGAAACTGGGGTTGTTCAGTGTGGAGAAGAGGAGGCTCAGGAGAGGAGTTATTGCTGTCTACAACCACCTGAAAAGAGGCTGCAGAGAGGTGGGTGTTGGTCTCTTCTCCCAAGTGACAAGTGATAAGACCAGAGGAAACATCTTCAAGTTGTACCACGAGAGGTTTAAATTGGATACTAGGAAAAATTTCTTCATTGAAAGGGCATTGTCAGACGTTGGAATGGGCTGCCCAGGGAGGTTGTTGAAAGAGATGTGTGGGCGAGGTGCTCAGGGAATAGGATTTAGTGGTGGTATTAGCAGTGTTAGGTTAATGGTTGGACTTGATGATCTTAAAGGTCTTTTCCAATCTAAAAGATTATGTGATTCCATGATTATCCTTACATATACTCAAAAAGCGTGAATATTTATAAAAAGAATAATTAGTAGAAAGGGCAAATTTAGAATTAGTTTCATCATTATTAACTGACACTTCTTCAGTGGACTGCAGTAAGCCTTTCTTATGATGCACAATTTTTCAAGTAATCCAAAAGCTCACATGTCCAAAGTAGACATGTAATGATTTGTCAGACAAAATCACTGCCTACATCGAATATTTACCATTTCTACAACATCGTTATAGCAACAATGAGAGTAGGCAGACAATCTGTATCCAAACCACTATCCTCTCCCAGAAATTTTTCAAGTGCAAGTATATGCCAAAATTATTTAATACAACGTTATTGAACATTCAAATTTTGAAGGCCAGAGACGAACATGAGATCATTCAGTTTGCTTTCAGTTCTAACTCTGAATTTCAAACAGACATATTTACATTGAACAGAATTTACTGAGTCCAAGGCATAGCTTTTAGAAAGTTTGTGTTGAAAATCTATAAAATATTTTAAAACTCAAAAGACTCCTGTTTGAACAGACAGGTTGTTTCAGCAGATAATTACCTTGGTAGTTAGAAAGCTATGCTGGGTAGAAGTTTCAAGCCTAAAGATTTAAAACTCTAGGCTGTATTATTACAAGTCAGACTTTGAAATAGACCTGAAAAGTTCTTTTTTGTGGTTTACAATTTTTTTTTTATTTTAAATCCATATTTCTTTACTTGACAGAAAACTTTCAGTGATTTACATAAGGTGCAGCCTCATTTGACGTTATCAGAATGTCAGCCCCTATATCATGATGTGTACTGCCATTTAGTCCCTAATTACGATAGGCACGGTGTAGCAAAACAATACCCAATGTGGGATGTTATGTGACATTGCCTCCCGAACTTCAGCACTACAAACAACGGAAATGCAGAAGGTGATGACATTTAAAAGAATGGCCAGGTGTTCAAAGACAGATAAAGAAGAAGATGCCCCATCCCTGGCTGTCTTCAAGCCCAGGATGGATGAGGCTTTGAGAATCTAGTCTAGAGGAGGGTGTCCCTGCCCATGGCAGGTTGGAACTAGATGGTCTTCAAGGCCCCTTCCAACCCAAACCATTCTGTGATTCTATAATTCTATTACATTTTTTTTAAACTCTTCTATATCTTTTATTAATCTGATTCTCTGGGAAATGAGAATTGTGTGCAGCCAGATCACAATGTTGGAGGCTTTTATTACATATATGAGTTGTAAAATATATTAATTCCAACAAGATTTCATCTTTCACTGTTTCATAGGGAAATTTATATCCTTAACCATATTTCAGTCTGTCTCATAAACTTGTGGGTTATTTTATCTATAGATTTACTCACAGAATTAGAAATTTTAGAGACATGTTTGGACAGGGCTCTACTTTTTTAAGTACTCTCTTTTAATTTTTTTTTCCTAAAGCTAACTTCCAACAAAGAGAGTAAATAATTAGAAGACAAGATGCCTGATACAGACTTTGTTAAGAAGACATACAATCTTCAACATACTTAACAGTTCTTGAGGGTGTAACTAGTGCAAAGCATTCTTGCTATCAGAGGATCAGAGTAGCTTCCCACCGCTGACCATTACATCATTTCAAAGACGTACTGTATGACAAACATTATAAGACACCACACACATTTTGTCTTGGCTTCCCACTCCCCTTCCCCCACACTTGTCAAAATACTTTTATTTGCAACACACTTTCTTCAGTTACTTTCTGAAAAAGGTGTGGGAATATCTTATTTCCCTCCACCCCTTTCCTGATAAACATAACTCCTCTTTCCCCACCCTTCCACCTTGCACCTCCAGTTGTAACTCAAAAAGCAGGGCAAAACGGGTCTAACCTCAATTTCCTGTGTTGAATGTGCAGATGCTTGATTGATGGCCTTATGAATTGTTAATGAAAAGACCTCGTGTGGATATTCATGAGTCTGTTTATTAATTCATAATGCAGCTGCTGCAAAGGCAGAGAGTAGAGGGCTCAGTCTCCTCCTACGTGAAGACACCAGCAATGTCTGTTCCTCAGCTTCTCTTGATTTGTGCCCCTTTACCAGCTTGCCTTCTGTTATTCAACAACACCATTTTCCATTTCTGTTTTGCCTGCCACAAGAGGCACCAAGAGGGTCAGCATCAAATTCCCCAGTAATGTTTCTTATGAAAAATAAACCTTAATGGGAGTAATGAGAGTTTACAGCCCATTTCAATTATTTTCAGTTGCTCTCAGATGCTGCAACACATGCTTCATTTAATTCTACAATGAATACTACACACAACATGGTGGTGTTTGTCACTGGAGACTAAAAAGATGCAGAGATATCCCAGAGGAAATAGTGAAAAAGAATAAAAAAGTTAGTTACCTGTGCAGCTATATTTTCCAGGAATAAGGAACAGAAAACACTGGAGACTAGAAGTAACAACATGTTCTTCGCAAGACAATTTACTCTGAAAAGTAAAAGAGGGTAACAATCATGTGAACTTCTCGAACACTGCTGACTTAGGCAAATCATAGTGTGATGTTCCATATAAGTGGTACAATTCTTCTCTCCAAATGGAGCTGTATATTTCGATGTCTGATTTGGCCTTCAGTACTTTTTGCCTTGATATAATTCACAATTTGGCTATCAAAAAAAAATCCCCAGAAGACACTTTGCATTAGATAAATCCAAGTCTGAATTCAGCATTCTGAATGTGGGTAGGTGATAAAGAAGTAGTGCCCAATTAACTGAGAAAAGAAGAAAGTTCTTCAAAGTTTCACGTCTGTCCTGTTGTCACAGAGGGAAGAAATGCTGGATCATAGTAGTTCTCAGACAGAGGCAAGAAACGCTGGATCATAGTAGTTCTCAGACAAACCACTCGGACTGACTGACTTGCCATTTCAAACCAACAACTTGGACTGACGGCCATTTCACAGCTGAAGGCAGAGTATAACTGAGTAACGAGAAGGCGTTTGCTTGGGAGGGGTGGGGAGAGAGTAAGGTATGAAAACCTAGGAAGGCCACACAAAGAGTGACTTAAGGAAGGTGCTGCTGGTGTGAAGAATGAAATGAGAACTTTCATAACCCTTGTAGGCCTAGACCTGTTAACAATTTGCACATTTAGTTTATATACACACACACAGAGACAAATAATTCCATTACAGTCTAGTTTAGATTCTGATTCCAAGATTTTAAAGCCAGAAGGGACTATTAGATCATCTCTTATGACCTTCTGTGTAACACAGATCATAAAATATTGCGCAGAGGCTGTTGTACTGAGCTCAGTAACGAGTATGGAGTCATAAGAGTTTCACTGTCAAGTTTTGTCTTCAATATTTGATATTAAAAGCAAGGTGATTTGGCTTTAGATAAATAGAAAACCTTACCTCATTTTCTGTATCATTATCCCTACTTGCTCCAGCAAAGGTTAAGGAACATGATCATTTGAAGTAATGAAATTCAGTGGAGGGCTCTGTGTTAAATTATCTAGTGGACCTTCTGTTTGCTGGTGTTAACACCACTATTCACATGTGGTAGTATATTAAATAAGCAACATCCAAGATACAGCTTGAAGCAGTAACAGACTCCTGGCCAAATATTTAAGCAGAACTAAGAGCTGTTACAGAAGCTTCAACACTGAATGTGTGTCAGTCCCAGCTCATCAGGACATCCCAGCACAGACACCCAGGTGTCACAAAGTGGAGAGGCGTCCTCTATGGCAACTGGGGTTTTTTTGTTTGTGGGATTTTTTGTTTGCTTTACATCAAATTTTCTTATAGTCTGCATTCTTCTTTGCAAATTCATATGCAGGTTTTATCCACCTAAGTGCTCATTACTGAGAGAGGCAGCAGCATAATCATATGACTGCACCACAGCAGGTTCAGTGCTGGTATGTTTGTTTAAACCATAGAGAGCTCTTTCCTTACAGAAAGCTTGTTTCCTCCTCAGGCCCAGCAGAAATCTGCTAGAGCTAGGAACGAGCAGTGTGATTTATTTTCTCAGCTCTCCCCATGGGGCACGCAAACATTTCTTCAGATTTGGAAGGAACTGTTCTGAATGGGAATCCTCTGCAGACTCAAAGTGAACAAGCATATCTCTTTTTATCACTTGCACCTGCTTAGGACAGAGGAAGAGAAATATAGGTCAGTGGTAATTCATTCCATGAAATAAGGGAGGGAGGATTCAGCTGTCTGGTGGAAATGAGAAAACAGATTTGAATTTTAATCTGGACTTCAGGTTACTATCTTTGCTTTTCCCTGAAGTAGCCTTGTAAGTGAATACTTTTGATAAAATTTCCATCTTCACAACACACTTACCAAAAGCTTTCATGCAATGCTGTTGTTACCTGATAGCCTCCAGGATGTTAACAGCAGTTAACAGTCAGGCATTCTGCTGCCTTATAGAAAAGGCAAAACACCTTTTGGACAACCATAACGGTGTTTTTGGTAGATCGAGGACCTGACTTGGAACACATATCAGGAAGAGTCTGATCCATGTTTTCATGTGTTGAGATGACATCTTTCAAATGTAATGCTGGATCTGAATACATTAGAGTAGCAGTCATGTGCACATTGGATTCTTAAACACTATGGGACTACATAAAGGGTAAAACTAAATTTTCTTTTTCATGTAATTACTAACAGGAAATTAAGTTACCTATAGGTGAATAAACTCATACAAAATAAGCACCAATTCATTCCTTCATTGAAATTTGACTGGAATCCAAATTTATACCTTTGCAAAGCCTGAAAGTGGTCAGAAATGTACATTTCCTATTTATAGAACCTTTTCAGGCATGACAGTGGCAATTTACCACAGCAAACTGCTAGAAGAACTGAATCTGTTTATGCATTTTGTGGTTAGAAAAGCCTCAGGTTGGAAGGATAGATTTGGGCACACAGGCACACACCACATTCTGCCTCTCAAGGTGTTGAAGTTAACCTTCATTTATATCTGCCACATAGCCTAAACATTTATGAAAAGTTAGCTCTTTTTTTTGTTGTTTAGAACAGTATTTCATTGTGTGATGTTTGATCTTGCTCAATTAGAAATTGCTCTCTAATTTTATTCTCAGAAAAAACAATATTATGTCACTCACTCTGTTTCCAGCATTTTGTTACACACCTTTTATACATTTACTGCCATCCAGCTCCCCAATGGCAAGATTGCAATACTTGTTGCCTAGTCAGTTCCAGAGCAGTGGTTTTGCAGAAAACATCTTGAATAGGCATATATGTATTTTCTTCTCTTTACTTTTCTTTGTTCATGAAAATAACTAGATGTGTTCATCATACAAGTTTTTCGATTATTTAAGGGCTAAAGAATGTGAACATGGCATATTCAGTCTCATGATGACTATATAATTTATTCTAAATAAAGATAATAGAATGGAAAGGTTATACAAATGAGAGACAGTGAGGGACAGAAATAATATATTGAAAATAACATGTTTAAAGCTTTTACAGACTATCCAAATTGTTATTGTCATACAGAAGTTGGAACACAGGTCAAGAAGTATATTTGTCTTTTGGATATAGCTTCACACATCATGAGTAATTTCAGTCAAGTCAAAAGAATCCTGAATTGTGATGCTGTAAATGAGAAGAGAATTTGCTTGAGAACTTCATAATTTTAGGAAACTATTCCCTGCCATGAAATGAAGTAAATTGTAGCTGAGGCATTACTCATAGCAACAATTTCAGAAAGAAAAATAATCATTTGAATGTAATATTTCACATTTTGCCTTTTCATGGTTTAACAATTGGTGGGTGAGAGGGATAATTCTGCTTTTTCAATTTTGAAATTAATATTCTTGGTTTTGTTTCAGTAAAAACCCAGGAATAATAAGATTACAATTATGTTTCTTAATTTAAATAATTTTTTCTTTTTTTTTTTTTGTAAATATAGGCACAATGATAGAATGAGTGATACTTATGGATAATTGTGAATGAATTCAGTGCTAAGTGAGAAAAATGGTGTTTACAGCATTCCTCAGGGGAACAGGAGTAAAATAATTGTATCTTTAAAAAAACCCAAAACTACAAACAAACAACAACAAAACCAAAACAAAATAAACCAAAAACAAACAAACAAAAACAAACAAAAAAACAACAAAACCCCTACCTAGCGTTCAGCTTGCTTTGTAAGTTATTTTGCTATCCCATAGGCTATAGCATTTTGTTTGGTTTCATCTTATTTACAGTCCACAGTTTTGGGATACTGAAGAACAGTTGATAGTTCAGCCTGATAGAATAGGAAGTATTCACATGATTACAAAAGGAATAAGCTCAAGGTTTGCTTGTTTGGCTTCTTTTCTGCCTGCCTTATTTATTTATGTGACCTTTGGGAAGAAACCCCTTCAGTGTAAAGAAAGTGCTCCTGAACCTGTGAATTCACTGACAAAATAGTGGGCTCACAAGAAAGACTTAAAGTCCCATTATCTGTAACTAGGTTTTTTTGTGGATGGGATAGTAAGACCTAGTGAATGTAAGTAAGAATGGCAAAAAGAGCCCCACACGAAGGACTGGAAGGGTTCCTGTCTAAAAGCTTAAGCTCACCATTATTAATAAGAACCATAAATATATATTAACTAAATCAAAACTGAATGTAAAGAACCAGTGACAATTTCAAGCATAATCCTTAGAAAAGATGACAGAGTTATGCTTGCAAAAATGTGAAGTATTAGAGAACTGTTAAAGTAGACAGGCAGCTTTTATGAAACACTGATTGCATTTCCACTTCTTTGCCCACCCTCCGTGCCGTCATCTACCCCACCTATTCCAAGCCTCCTCCTGCTCCGGCTCAGCAGCTGGTGGGTGCTATTGCCCTCTCCCGGCTGGAAACCTCGTAGTGCTGCTCTCCGCAGGTAAAGAAAAATCCACCAGGAAGATCTCGGTCCAGGGGGAATGACTGTTGTTGTTGCACTCTGGGGTTGCAAGAAGCTTGGGTATGGTGCAAAATACCAACTAAAAGCTGAACGTATACTGGTTCAGGGAGAAAACTAGTAAAACAATATACTGCGGAAAGAGAGGTTAACAACATCGTTTATCTAGGGAAGCATGGATCACACAAATCCATTTAAAGAAATGCCTCTTTGTCCTCTTGGCACTGGGCAAATCCACGTGGGAGAAAGCTTTGGCCAGGTGCAGTTCATCTCTGCAGCCGCCCCCTTTCAGTCATCCCCGCTTACAGCAGACGGACACACAGCTGACAGTGGAATTACATTAGCAGCAAGTCCAAGTTTCTTCTTCACTCTGCTTCCCGCGTTGGGCCCCTCCTGATCTCTGTGCTGCGACAGCAGCTTTAAGAGTTTAACAACACAGTGCCTTTTGATCTCATTTCGGCAGCTGTGATTAAATAGACACACATCACTTGCTGTGCCACTATGTGAGCAACCCATGGTTCACCTTCGCTGAATTAGTACCCGCTGAGCACTGCAAATATTTGAAATGTCAATCCATTTGATAATGTCAAAGAGGGCTGCAAATACCACAGAATGGCACCAAGGAAACATTCAACACACGCAGCAGCATATATAATATCTCTTTCTTCAGGACAAAAATCATAGTTAAATAGAAACAGGAAACCATCATAAGAAGACGTTAAGGTCAACAGATCTAATAACCTGAAGTGGGACATGCTCCTGCAATTTATCACCTTAAAATTTTAAGCAAACACATCCCCTTTCAAAGAATTGAATTCTTCCACACTCACCCATTCTAGCAAATTGTTTTCTATTTTTAAAAACTGGGATGTTCACAGAATAGCAACCCTTGTGTTTTACATGCAGATTCTGTTGCTTCACGTCAGGGTGGAAGGTAGAGTCTTGTTATGATATCTTTATTATGTTTTCCCACTCAAGAATCCTAAACCAGAGGGAAATACTTTATCTGAATACAATACAATAATGAGGCCATATTTTCAGTTACAGAAACCTCGATCAGCAAAGGAACAGGTGAAAGTAGAAGAGATTAAGCTGACTAGTAGGTTGCACTTTGCCCTGTACAAAGATTTGCCTTTACAAAAGATAGCAGGAAATACGTTAAACCTGTTGCTGGGGGTCGAATGAGAAAGTTTCCAACCTAAAGAATGTGCAACAGAGAACTGAAATCTTGAAATGACACAGACTAGGGAAGTCTTCCAGCGAGTTACAACTTTCATTTATTTTTTTCTTTTATTTTCTTTTTTTGACTTTCCTTGCTAAATTGAAGATTTTTCATCATTTCCCAAAACTGTACCATCTAATAGATAAGAAATTAAATATTAGTGATGCAGGGCAAGTTTTCTTTTTCATTGAAGAGTCATTCAATCACCTAAAGCTTAAAAAAAAAAGTTCATGTACTGACAGAGCAGGCAAATACCATGTGCTTTATTTGTGGCAGCTGGGAGTCAAGAGATGTTTTTTCTCTTTGTATGCTGATGAAGACTAATGATTCACTGAGCACAAATACATCTGCATGTAATTAGATGAGTGGTACCTTAACAATAGGAAGTTATAGTGAGACTTATTGTTTGGTTTACACCACTGCCCAATTATCTTGACATTTCAAAAAGTAGCTACTTTTCAGAGCTCAAAGGCAGGTGTCCAGTTAATCAAACGAGTTATTTTTAAATAAGACATGAAAAATTACAAACTGCAGTGTACTCAGCAAAACCAATGCTGATTAGCGTAGGACACCCTACTAAAGTCCCTTTTGAAGGCTTGACTATAAGTTCCTCTTGGGTTTGTTAGTCACTACAACAACTTCATTTTCAGGCTTTTGGGCTTATTACTGAGAAAAAGATTTACATTATAGCACTGTCCTTCGGTGTCCCTCATTTACCCCATCAATTTTTAAGTCTACCAGTCTTCCTCACTGACATCTTTGGGTGAGGCTCAACCTAGAATACATCACTTCCAAGGCTTGTATCTGTGCATGAGATACTGCTTTATGTTACCAGCATATCTGTATTTTTTTCCTACTAACAGTTGATAAAATATTTAAGAATTAAAAAAAAAGTTGCAGCAGGTCTTAGTTCATTTAGATAACATAATTAAAAGTGGTAAGATTTATTAGCGGTAGATATGACTGACCAGTCTAAAAATCAGTTTGAATGCAAAGAAGCAAACTCCAGTAAATGTCTCAGAGATATTAACTTCTAAAACAAGTTTGGGAATTTTACTTGCTGCTGTGCCCGTTGTTTTTGTTAATAACAAGCAGCATGTCACTGCAAACACCCCAAGCAGCAAAGTTATTACACATTCTCCGACTTCCTGTTCTGAAGCATGTCAAGATAAAGTTCCTCTTACTTTCTTTAAAAAGAAACATCTTCTACTGTAATTTTACTTTCACTATTTTATTGGAATTTATCTTTATGTCAAAATATGTAGATACACATATGCAAACCCTACATGGCATTTGGTTAGAACTATAACCAAAAAATGTAAGTCTCTTTCACAGCTCCCTCTACTTTGTGTGTTAATTAAACTTGAACAGTTGATCAGTGCTAAATAAGTGCTTCAAAAACAGGCTTATAAATTATTGTTCTTACACCTGTTTTTCATCTGGAAGGAGGGCAGGAGACTATGGTCAAAAGCAGGCAGGCACTAGAAAGCTTTTGAGTTTTGCTCACCTCTGCTAATTTTTCCTTTGATCATATTAGACAACAATGTCAGATATTCTTTTTCATGTGTGCAGTTTATCTCAGATCTGTACCTTCTTATGCCCTAATCAGGAAAGGCCTAAAATTCTGATTAATTTCTCCATACACAGACATTCATTAGTGTAATTTTTTTTTTATCCATATCCCTCAATCACCTTTGAAGTGATTCAATTGCACAACTAAAGCACAGAATGTGAATATATCACAATCATAAGGTGGCTTCAGTAGAAGATAAGTCTCATCTGACTTCAGGACATTCTTTATCCTGAGGTAGACTTTAAGTATCCTCAGATAGATACAGTTCCCAAGGGGCATGAAGAAAAGGTCCCTTCAGACATTTTCCAGATGAAAGCAGAGTCACATCCTTACTTAGTGCCTGATTATCTCATTCCCTGTTCTTCCCTCTCCGCCCCCCCCCCCGCCCCAAACATGCATCAGCTCTTCTCTGCCATCAACAAAGCTGGTGTATGTACTAAAAATGGAGGAAAGCCTAATGAGAGGAATAGGCCCCTGGCTGATTATTAAAATGTGCTCCTTAATCTATTACACTGGGTTCTGGATTTGAACAGTATCTATTTTTTTATAAACATAGAATAAATAAAGCTAAAGCCCCATTTATATGATGAGACCTACAAATGAACTTGTGTTTATTTATCATTTAGTTACTTTATTAACATCAGTGCTCATTTTACAAAAATTTGAGTTGAATGTATTCCATAAAAATATTCCTACCTACCTGATTATTACTTCCCACCCTCCACTCTTATACATGTAAGCTACATACCTTCCTTCAGCTTTTGCTCAGGATTCCTGAGGCTAAAAAAGAATGCTTACCTGGGCATTCTTTAGTATTGGTATACTTTAGGTTGTGCTATTTGAGCCAAAATAGTGATGTTAAAACATGTAACTATTACTTCAATTCAAAAGACAGTCAGGTCTCATGCAGAGTCAGCAAAATTGCAAGAAGAAACAATTGTAACTGTTCAAAAACTAGAACTACAAAACAGGAGCTAAAGTAGTACAAATTATCATTCCTGCACTGTTCTCCATCCTTTATAGAAGAGCTGTTGCTTCACTCCTGATTAAAAAGGAAGGCTTGAACAAGGACTCAGGTGACCTTTATTTTTAATCAGGGGAAACAATCAAACAACTCAGAAAGCAGCTGCAGCAGTACATAATGGCAGTACATGGCTCCTAGTCATGAAGACTCTAGTTAGCTGGGCTCTGTAATAACTATAAAGGTATCTCTGTGGTAGATCCTAGTGAAAGCTGACTAGCCCTGGTCAGAGGCTGTCAGTGAAATGTAACTGAACCTCCAGGACACAACTGGAGAGAAAGTGAAAAGTTACAAGAACGAAGAAAATAATTAACTGTCTATTCACTGTAAATAGCATGAAATAATACAAGGTTATACAGCTAAGCTGTCACTATCTAGTTTATTAATCTGCTAAAAAAATACGATATAGTAAAGAAAAACACTTCAGTGAGAGGACAAGCAAATTTAGATTTATCACTGAAGTCAATTACTAGATCTGCTCTGGAAGACAGTAGCTGAGAGGTACAAGAAAAATGTCTTACAGTGTGTCACTGCTGAACCTGACCTTGAAAGTACTTCTCATCCATTTTGGGACAAAATCTAACAGGTAAGTATAAAGATCTTTGGATTTATCTGCTATACTGTGTCCTGAATTAGACAGTCATGGTGACATACTGAATCTTATCCGAGAGACAGCAAGTAGGCAGTGATTGTTGGACTGTGCAGTTGCAGTTCCAAGCATGAGTTCAGTTTTCTGGCAAGAACTCGCTTCCTCCTCCGCATCGCAATGGCCTGTGTTTTGTTAAGCCTCAGAGCACACCAGAGCTGATATATAAATAAATTCTTGGAGTGAGGAGAAAGGCTTAGACACTAATAAAGCAGAGAAACTGCCAGTGAAGGGAAGAAGTTAGTGTAGCAATCAGAAACACCACGGACATGTTCAAAAATAATTCTGTACCTGAGCTGCAAGCCCTTCTGAAGCTGAGTTGTCACAGTCCAGGGCAGCGGGAGGTGTTGCCACATTTGAGTCTGGAATAGCATGCTACAGCTGTTTCTTTTGGTTCATCCTCAATGGCAAAGCCTGCAGCAGGTCCCATGGGTGAGGAATATAATGGTCAGAAAGAGGTTTCCTGCTAAATATCTGTGTATGTTGTGGCATAATTCGGAAGCTGCTGTCATGAAGAGAATTACTTTTCATTTAGCCGATGAGTGATACAGCCCTGTGCAGGCAACCAGCTACCCTCTGCTGGTAAGAGTTCCACAAGAACTGTGAGCCGCTACATTAGAGGAAACAGCTGAATTCCTGGGGTTAAGGATGACAGTGTCCAATTCCCACTTATTTTTTGCAGACATTAGAGATGCCACAATACTATATCAGTTTGAACAAGCGTCAGATGAACGACTGTTGTACTGGGAACCATTACACAGCAAAGGTATCCAAGCCCAGCTATATGTTTCTTCTATGTTGACTGGAATACACATAGCTGCAAATACCAAAATAAGCCTCAGTAACAGGTACAGCATCCCCAGAGACAGTTAATCCTAAATGCTGCTTTTTCTGTAGGCTTCTTACACCACATTCTTTTAGTGTGATTTTTATGGAAGGTAGCGTATAGTGGTAATTCAACTCTACTCTTTACTGTTTTGATGAACAATTGCAGGAACCAGGTGAATATTTGAATGGATATGGAAATTGAGGCAAAGAATGAAACTAAATCAGTCACAGTGTTATCATTAGCTCTTAAGTCTCAACTGGTTTAGGTCAAAATAATCACCACTTTTTGATACTAGTAAAATCACTTCATAATAACATGTAGTAATGCAATTGCTACCCATTAAACAGTGTTTACTCCAAGTCTAGCTATAAACAGGCACAGATGTTAGAGTCTAGTGTGCAACTTGTTATAATGAGGATTATATTTATTTTTTTTATTTAGATAAAAGTGGTGCTCAGAAGTTTCCGTGTAAAATCAAAGGACAGCTACAATAAAAAATCTGTCAAGACTGCCCTATTTACTGGTCCCATGTGTATTTTTTCTGTCTAATGGGGGAGGAGCAGAGAAAAAAAAAGCAAAAGGAAAAATTTGTGTACCTTCCTACAAGGAAAAATCTGATCTTTAGTTTAATCCATTCTTTGAAGTTACTCATACTGTCCCAAAAGGTTGTGCCTATGCTACATTTAAAGAAGAGAATTGAAGAAAAAAAGATCTTGACTGTATACTTGAACTCAAGCCTATAAAGAAGAGTAAGAGCAATGCTCTCAAGTTAAATGAATTACACCTCTGGCCAAGAATGAGAAGCTGGAAAAAACAGAAATGGTTAAGGCTGCATAAACCTGTGAGCTTGGCAGCTTTAGTGCTTCAAATAAATGCTTTTAGCTGGAAAGTTGTCAATCAAAACCAAATCTGATGTTTATTTTATTTATAAAAAAAGAAATACAGATGGCACACAGATAAGCAGTTAAATATGTAACTCTTCTTAGTTACGATTATCTAATACAATGAACTTCAATAAAAAGTTCTGAACACAAATGTATTAAGGTGTTTGCTGCATATTCTGCAAACATTCATTACACAATTTTAGTTAAATTATTTTTTTTGTGCAAAACATGGAGAAACATAGAAAGAACACTTTGATCTGCTAAGGTGGTAGGTCAAAATGCTGAGCTCACGCATTTTGGTCAGCTTGTGGCAGACCTGTGTTTCATTTCCTCTCCACCAACATTTTAAAGTAAAGAATAAAAAAAAAAAAGAGCATAAAATCTAAAGGGCAAAAGACAAACTGATAGTGGATGAACAATGTGTATCAGAATTTTTTACATCATTCATTACAGTATTTCTCCTAACTTTCCAGTGCAGAGCTGAAGTTTTGAATGGGTGCAAATCAAGACTTTATTGCAGAAAATTGATTACCTTTTCTCTTTAACCCTTCTGTGTATAAACACTTCTTTGCAGCTTGTCGTGGTTTAACTCCGGCTAGCAAAATACCACGAAGCCGCTCTCACAAATCCCCCTCCCCTCCTCCAGTGGAAGGGAAGAATCGGAGGAAAAAGAAATAAGGAAGCTCGTGAAATTGAGATAAGAACTATTTACTAATTAAAGCTAAATCAATATATACAGGTACTACTGCTAATAAATACTTAAAATAGTAGAAAATGAAACATATAGTACAATATATACAATATGATACAATTTCCCACCATCCACTGACCAATGCACACCCAGATGTTGAGGAATGAAAATCAGACCCAGAGAGCCCGAGACCCACAGCCCGAGAGCGATTGCAGCCCGAGAGCCGCGGCCTGAAGGCCGGAGCCCGGGAGCCTACGCAGCAGATTCCGAGCAAACCTTATCACTGATAACACGGCCAGAAAACTCAAAACAATCCACCAGCTCCCACACGAAGGAGCCAGCACAGGAGCTGGCAAAGCAGCTAACACAGGAGGGTTAGCAAGTGCCCGGAGAGACGAGCAAGGGAGTAAGGGAGAGAGAGAGAAGGGAGGAGTAATGGCTACCGGACCCTCTTCCCCACCCAAAGAGACCGGAACATGACGTACTATGGGATGAAATACTTCCTTGGTTAGTCTGGGTCTGCTACAGTATCCGAAGCGGACAAAAGACCTTGAGTTCAGTACAAGCCATCCCCAGCACCAGCTGAGGCCTTATCAATGTTTTCACTTACTGTCCAGCAACAGAGTTCCCTGGCAACCAGAGTAAAGGGAGTTAGCCCTTTCCTGACTGAACCCAGCACACAGCTGTGTCAACTGCATGAGAGAGAGGCTTTCTTGCTCCATTATGTTTAGGTGGGCAGTCATTTTTAGCATGGGTTAGTTTAAGTCAATAACCCTAATAAAATACAAAGTTTTCCCTAATGTAGGGAAGTGGTCTGTTCAATATTTATGCAGCTTATTTGTCGAGAATGATAATAAAAAATGTGACTCATATCAAGGGTTAAACAATTATTCTCCCTCTATTCCAACAAATGAGTAAAATGGATATTTGCCAATATCACTTTTACAGCACAAGGAAGTAGTAAGTCTACAAAGTACATTCAAAATGTTAGAAGTGGCTAATTGATAAGGATCCCACAATGTACTTCCAAGCAGAATGAAGTACCCTGAAAACTGTTAGACAAACTCCCACTGATTGAATAAGGTTTGCAAGGACTGGAAAATAGCCAGAATAAAGCTATTATTTAATAAAGGGACTAGCATGTTTTCCTTTTTTCTTTTTCTTTTTCTTTTTCTTTTTCTTTTTCTTTTTCTTTTTCTTTTTCTTTTTCTTTTTCTTTTTCTTTTTCTTTTTCTTTTTCTTTTTTCAAGATGCAATTTACTGAAGGTTGTACAAAGATTTCTAAATGTTTTAAAAGGATTAACTCATGAATATATCCATCTGGTCAGCGTTCTTAATGAAGAAAATGAATTACTTTATTGAATCCATGAACTCAGCTTGAAAGTCATTGTAAAACTTTAAATTTTCAGACATCTAAATGAGACTGCTAATGTTCTACCTGAGCATAACAAAAGTTTGGGATCCAATGAAAGAAAATCAATTTTATTATCAGCATATTACATAGAAATATTTTCCTCTAAAAAATTAAGAAAATAAGCTGGTAGAGGTCTGGCATAAAGGTTGAAACCTGACACTATAATATTCAGATCAGTAATACAGTGAAATATTTGTAATGTGGGGTTTTAACCAATGACTGAAGTTACCAAGGGATGTGGTAACTTCTCAGTATTGTGGTAGTAATCTCTCACCTGTTTTAAACACTTATTTCAGAATGGGATTAATCACCTTCTGGAGAAGTCTGTACTACCAGTGAATACAGAGCCCACAGAAGCCAGAGTGGAGCATACATGACTAATTTAAACTACATGCCCTATATTTAATTAGCCATAGATGAAATAAAACAAAATCATCATGAGGCAGGTGCCTAAATATATGCACTAGAACTCCAACAAAACCATCTTGTTTTACAGAAATGAGGAGGCAATGCACTATGCCATCTGTTAGCAGGAAGTCAGCCTAGGTAATAACAATAATCCCTTTTTTATTTCAAGAGCTGTATAGGGGTGGTTCATTAGCCATCAATGCCATGTACAACACTGCTCAGTATGCTTCTGCCTACAAACAGGGAATAAAATACTGAGATAGATCAGGTAAAGAATGTGTGACAGTATACGCAGACATGGGAAATATGACAGTTATAAGAGATTTGGTCTTCTGTTTTGATAACGGTCATTTAAAATTAAATGTTTTACAGAGGAAAGAATTTTCTCTCACCCAGCAACATTTGTAAGCAGACAGGATATTACTTGCAGCAAAACAAGCATTTGGAAATGCAGGCCTTTCAGGTCTGAATCAGAAAAAGCAAACTCTAAAGATAAATACAGTTGGGGGAAAAAATTTTTAGATTCAATTAGATATTATATCAACAAGATCATGTGAGAGAAAAGGAGATCTTAACATGAAAGTGGGGGAGATAAGACAGTTATCTGATGGGGGGGAAGAGTCAGCTAAAATATAGATTAGCTGCACATTGCGTGTGTACATGCATATGTGTGTGTGTGTGGTTGGGGGTGGAAGTATTATTTATGCCCAAGAAGCAGTATTCCTATCAAATCTGTGATTTTTGATATTTCATAAAATTATGAGCATAATTCTGAAGTTCATCCTTGTAAGATATTTTGTCAAAATCTAGAATGATATGATCAAGAAATTATTTTCTCAGAAATATTTTTCCCCTACAGGTATCTGGGTTATTCCATCCTCTATTGATTGTCTGTATGAGTTTATTCTGGTGCATAATGATTGTTTATTTCCACATGCATAATTTCAGTAATGGTACTGGGTACACTAGATTAAATATAACAGCCTTCAAAAATTGAAATCAAATAACCTGAGGACTTTTATGGCTCTGTTGCAGGGAATATTTTTGTGGTGGTTGTGGAGGTCTTTGGCAGGCTTGAATGTTTACTGGAGGCACAACCTGGATTCATTCAGTGCACATCAGACCCTGGAGAGCTTGTTTTGAAAGATGAATTTAGTGACAAGGTTGTTGGAAGAATTCATTTTCCAGTGCAGATTCTGATGTGTGTATGGGGGAGTGGCAGCAGTGTGGGACCATGGGGTTCTTCTTGAATTAAATTCTAACATGGCTCAAAACAGTAAAACACCTTTAAAATATAAATCTAATTCTCTGACGGAATTCTCCTACTAGGTATGAGCTTTTTCAGGTTGTGGAGTTGTGTACTTCATGCATTTCTATAGGAGGAAATATGATGTGATCTGAGTTGCATATTGTGCATTATAACTTCTTTTGGCTTGAAGAAGATGGTTTCTGTCTTTATAAGAATGAGATATATATAGGCTTTAAGTTTTCTGCATGTTGCCATTTGCAAATTGTCACTTATTTATTATGGGTGTGGTCTGGGAAAATAACTTTGATACTGTGGTATTACTAAAACTCCTTGATAAAGGGTCATTTGTTGTATTTTGGAAATTGGCAGGACAGGTCAGATTTCTAACCCATATGAGTATAAATGAAATGGGCATTTTAGGTATCATATAGACTTGGAAACTGAGTCAAATTCAGTTCAATAAAACCTCTCCAAGGTCACAAGTTCACATACAAAAATGGCCTACTTTTGTGCCTGTTACCTACAAGTTTTGTTCACCATGGAAAGTAAAGTTGTTGGTAAAGATGAAGAAAATAGTAATAATGACAACCTTGATTTATGCTATGAATATTGGTCCTGCTATTTGAAGCACTCAGGACAGAATATGTTGCACAAAGTTATGAGGTATTAGTGGACAGAATGATTTCACATCTGACGGAAGAAATCAGCTGCATCTTAGAGAAACCTTGGAATCTGGATGACTAAGGGTCCAGTTGGTTTTCATGAATGGTGTTTCAGAGAAGTTCAGCTAAATATTATCATCCCACCAGAGATCATCTTTAGTGATCATACTAAAAACTCCTGCAGGGGACTAGGCATTATGATTTTTGTTGGACCTGAGACATGTCTCCAAGCTGAGACTTTAATGACATATTTGAGTCCTAAAATGAAAAAAACAACATCTACCTTGACACACTGCTAGATTTATCTCTAACGCTGCTGGTCTGTTGGTGCAGGGTTGTTTCTTGTAGAATTTTCCTCACTTGACCTATCAAACTATTTTCTCTGTAATAATTGTTTCATATCCTTAAATTCATATTTTTTGCAAATTCCTACCACTATTGGTTAATGGTACAGTGGCAAATCTATCCACTCCGTAAAATTTTCTTTGGTTCTCTCATTGCCTAATCCATTTTAAAAAGTACTCAAGCAAGCATTTGGCTTTATTAATCCTTTAGAAATATAATTCCAGGTATCTATATTAGTTAAACATTGGGCATACAAATGAGGAGAAATACTCTAACATGAAGATTATTTAATACTTGTTAATATTTGAGAGACTTGATAGAAGTTTGTACAAATTTTATTTAAATGCTTTGGACAAAATAAAATGGTCAGAGATAGAAACATTATGAAATTTTGGGGGAACATTGATGTTTTCAACAAAACCAGCATGACTGTTGTATGCCATTGATCACATTGATATCACCAATTCCTATGTCCTGTTCATAAAGAAAAAAACAAACCCCACACTAACTTTCCAATATTGTATGCTAAGAAAGATTTACTTCTTGAATCCTGATGCAATTACTCATGGTCCTGAGTCATGATACCTGTTTACCTCTAATTTACATCTTTATCTACATAGTCAATCAATATAGTTCTTTCCAACCCTAAAATCTAACCACCACCAAACCTCATAATATCTAGATTTTCTTATTTCTGGGCTTGAAAATAAATTGGTATTTATTTAACTACCAAATTTCCTTTCAAAATGACCTGCGTATTCATAAGAAATTCATTGAGAAAAATCAAAATCCTGTATATATTTTTGTATACAGCCCAGTTCAGACTGCATTGACTTAAATGGGCTTTGGACTAGGAAATCTCTTTGTTGAATATTTGTCTTCCATGTGACTCATTTGAAAACTACTTACACCTAAACACGTCCATTTTGTATTACCTTGTATGAACATCTTGATGAGAATTAACTCAGTGCAGTATGCTCCAGGAATGGGCAATGCTATAATACCTATTTGCTTTCGGTTATGAGTCTGAGACAAGCTGGGGTCCTAGTTACACTGTGTGACTAGGCTATATCAATGCCGCTTCTGCTCCTGTAAATTTGGATGCTGTCATAATGCTGCTGTCAGCATTTCTGGAGGATAGCACAGCCCAGCTGTATCCTGCTAAAGTTGAAGTGAACTTCTGCAACACTTTGGTCTTCCTTTTATTGATTTTTTAATTTCAAGTTTCCTCTGCCACAACTGAGGTTGCTTAATTGCTGTAGTATTTTTCAATGGATGTATTATCAGCTACCCTTTCTAAGGACCATGCAAACTATAGATTGACTCTTAATCTAATGTCAGACATATTCAATTTTTCCTTTTTTTCTTGTGTTTTCTAGTTATTTTTTCTTAGTTTTGTTCAGATTTGCTCTCATTTTTCTCTCTTCCCCTACCAGGAATTTTTTTATCCAGTGTAGCCTATTGCTGCATCTCTGTTCTGTCATATCTTTGCCCTGTCAGTCCAATTCAGACCAGGCTCCCTGTTGGAAAAGAAGACCTGTCCTTCAGGTCTTCAAAGACAGAAGAAGAAGAAGAAAATGCAAAGATTTTCTGTTCTGTCCTGATAAGCTGGCAGTCAAAGCTTCCTCTTTGTGAATAACCCTATGCATTATTTTAAATGTGATAGATCCTTTTTGCCAGAGAGCCTTCAGCATAATGTGCCTCTTTCCTGTCATCTCCATCATTTGCTTCCTCTGCATGTCCTGTTGCATTCACAAGTCTCAGCATGCTGTACTGAAGTATCTTGTCCATGGACCACATCTCCTGTATGGAGAGGAATCACTGTGTCCTAGCTTGCTGCATCACTTAATGTGGACTTGAGTTTCAGCAATCAGGACACAGCTTGTTCAAGATGACTTCTATTTCAATTTCTTCTAGATGATTAACGTTCAGAATAAAAGTGAAGTACAAACACCAAACCTTCTTAGGATTACAGAATGAGTCACATCATGGACCACTCTGTGTAACTTACTAGTTCCCAAATATTTTCGTTCATGTCTTTAAGTCTTCTCCCCTTCCAGAAGATACTGCTGCATTCCCTGTCTATTTGGACCATCATCTGTGGCACACTCATGATCCATTTTTTTTAACAGTGCAAACTGATGAAAGTAAGGAACAAATACTTTGCTTAGATTATGAAAATTCAAAGTAGCTATCTCCCTAGTGATGGTTTATATTCTTTCCGGTACTATCACTCAGTACCCGTGGGTCCTCCAGTCTCTACATAAAAAATGAACATGGAAGTAATAGTTTGCAATACTCTAAGTGTACTAGTCTAAGGAATCAGGAGAATGAAAGTAAGAGCCTATATTTTTAGTACGGAAAGGGGTTCTTTCTTTTTGAGTGCCACCTTCCCATGTTTCAGAACTGCTCTATTTAGAGGTTTTTTTCACCAGCAAAACACATGTAATTTCTATTGTATGTTATACTCTACAGTCATTATCTGCTTGTTTGGCTCCTACATTTTTGGTTTACACCATGTCTGCTCAGTTTTATTGCAACTTAAATCAGTTAAACAGCATCCTATAATGTTCCACCCTCCTTGTAATGCTTCTCTGTTGCTACCAGCTGCATGATCTTTTTAATGATAACTTTTCATTCTCTTCTGCTTCCTCCACAACTCTTCTCAGCTCAATTCCTTCTGTACCATATTGTTATAGAAAAATCCCTAAGATAAGTCCCAAGATATTTAGAATTTTATTGTACTTTAAGTACTGAACTTGGAGCTTTTGCTTTAATTACATTTAATAAACAAGCTGTGGCTTTCTGCGATAGGTCATTACCTTTGCTGAAATTGTTTTAGGGTTTAGCTGGTAATAAACTAGTCTATAATTGTGTTCACTCTAGTTTATTCTTATGTTGTCAACAAATTTCATAATAAAGTTTTCAGGTTTTCCAGGGCTAATTTATGTTAATCTTAACAGCCATCATTTTTACTTTTATTTTGACTTGCACCTGTTTATGTACAGCTGCTGCACTCTGTTCAAGTTGGGTTATACAATGTCAACTTCTAATCTAGTACTTTAATAAAAACCTTGTTATGACTGAATGATGTAGAACCTCTTCAAGAAAATGTGAATGATGGATAAGCTATTAAATTCAGACTTCAAAAATAATAAAAAAAAGTTCATCTGTCCTTATTGAAAGACCTCAAATTTTTCTTCCCTCGTAATCTTTCAATAATAGTGCCCAGAGAAGGAGGAATAGGAAATTCTGAAGGGTACCCAGAGTTTGGTACTTATCTGAGCTGAACCTTCAGAGTACATATCACTGCTAAGAGCTTCTATTTTAAGCTTAAAATATCCCATACAGTGTATCTAACAAGTGACTGACTAAGGTAGTTCCAGGTAAGCATTTCTCATGAATTCATTGAGAAATCTACCCCATCTTATGTGTGACAGCCGAAAAGAGGCAGTTTCATTTGAGATATTGACCAGAGATCATGTTTGACACACAGCTATTCATGCTGTATACAGAGCCTTAACCTGGACCAAACAGTAATTTGTAGGAAGTTTCTAATAGTTGCATACAGAATGTGTGCGGTGCATTCGGAAAAGCAGCAGAATGGCCACTGTGTTCTTTAATCTGTCAACACATGAGATAAAGGGGTCCAGAGATATGGAAGAATATCTCCTGTATGCCCTGGCAGTCTTTGCAGTTCAAGTTTCCCCTCTGATCTTTCACTGTATGCTAGAGTCTTCCTGCGTGTTATTTTTTTACTAGCAGACAGATGTTGTAGACTGTAGTATTAGTTCCTCCTCTGACCCTTGTATTGAACAATGGCTACATTGCAGTCTTTTAAATGAATGAAAGAATGTGCTGGAGAACTAGGTATTTTAATGTTTTATGCTTAGTTTATGGGTTTACCACTGTGTTTGGTAAGGAAGTCTTTATTGTTATCAATTTAAGTAACATTTACCTTAGGTGAATGTACAATGCAAATAACTCTTATTGCAGTGTCTCAGTGTGCTGGTTTTGGCTGGGATAGTGCTAATTTTCTTCGTAGTAGCTGCTATGGGACTCTGTTTTGCACTTGTTCTGGAAAGAGTGTTGATAACAAAAAGATGTTTTAGTTACTGCTGAGCAGGGCTTACACAGAGCCAAGGATTTTCTGCTTCTCACCCCACTCCATCAACGAGTGGGCTGGGGGTGCACAAACAGTTGTGAGGGGACACAGCTGGGACAGCCTGCCCCAACTGACCAAAGGAATAGTCCATACTGTATGACATCATGCTCAGCATATAAAGCTGGGGGAAGAAGAAAGTGGGGAGATGTTCAGAGTGATGATGTTTGTCTTCCCAAGTAACCACTACACATGACAGAGCCCTTCTTTCCTGGAGATGGCTGAACACCTGCCTGATGATCGGAAGTGGTAACTGAATTAATTGGTTTTCTTTCTTTGTGTGCACAGCTTTTGCTTTGCCTATTAAACAGTCTTTACCTCAACCCACGAGTTTTCTCGTTTTTACCCTTCTGATTCTCTATCCCTCCAATCCCACTGCAAGGGGAGTGAGCTAACATCTGTGAGGTGCTTAGTTGCCAGCTGGGGTTAAACCATGACACACAGTTACCGACTGAATATGTTATTGATGGTTTTGTACGATGAGTGAGAAAGTGGGAGAGAAAATTTGTTTAATCTACACATGCTTCCTGTTAGATTAGAAGATATCTCATTCAGATCCAGATGCTGTTCTGCCCTGACAAGTTGATATCTTTTGTCCTTCCTGCTAAAGAGCCATCATTGGAATAATAATTCATCTTAGTGTAATACCTTAATTTTTAATCCAATTTCCACTTTGAAATGTCCTTAAAGGGCAGATAGGATTTAATTTTTCTGAGAATAACCCTCTTTCCTCGTTGTTGAAATCAAAGGTTAACCATATATCTTCATTATAACAAAAAATATTTTATTTCCTTGAAGACGTGGTACCTTCTTGTTAGGACAATATGTTGTCTCCTGGTACTTGACTAAGGAGCAATAACCATAATCTGGAATTCTGGTGACTCACTGACATGTTTTAGTGTAAGAAATCTTGTACTAGATGTTGTATTCTGTTGCTTAAAAGTCTAGATGGAATAAATGTATACATCTTGCACCTTGATTGAGAGCAGATGCAATGGTCATTAACCAGTTTAGAGATTGAATTTTACCCAGTGATCACAAGCCTCTTTATTCTAAACACAATGTAGCTATGCTTAGTCATTCCTCTCCTTTCCTTTCCATATAGTATAAAAGCAGAGTATTCCAGCAGAAAAGAACTAACCATCTTCAAAAACTCAAAAGATAATAGTATTTCAAAGAGGTTAATGCTAAGATTTGATTTATAACACCCCAAATACTGATTTTTTTTTTAACTTTGAATAGATATTTTTAGAAAGTGGAGTATAATTTTCATTTAACATTGAAGTTCTGATTATTTTACATGGCTTATTTTCCTCTCTCCAGCAATGAAGGCTGTTTCTTGACAATGATATATAATTTTGTTTGTAAAATCAACCAGCAACATTGTTGATGTTTACAGATGATCTCTAACTACTGTCCCAAATTCATAATTAAAAATAAGTATAAAAAAAGAAAAAAGACATAAAAAATGGCAACAGTACTTAAATTTCCAGTATAAATAGTCCAAGAAACAATATTTAGCCCTTCTTGACAAGGTGTTATCAGCATGAAATCTTAGCTTAGATTTCTTCTCTTGCATAATCAATATACAGTGCAGCACAATTATACTGGCTTACCCTGCAGAAAATCTTCATTAAGGTTTTCAAAAGCCTTTTGAACAAATTGCTGCATTTGTAGCATGCACCCATTTGCTTCAATTTAATTTACTTACATAGGTTGCTCCCTGTTTCTTGTCAGAATTAATAGTCACCAGATTTCAGTAGCTTTGTCATCTCAACTAGTTATCACTGTGCTGTAGAGAGTGCTGACGTTCATGTGGTTTGGGGTTATTTTTGTTTGTTTGTTTGTTTCTTATATTTTCAATTTTCTTTTTCAGGATTCTTGAAATCCTTTATGTTTTTTTCCATGTGCCTGCTGTCAAGGTTGTGAGCCTAGCATTGCAACTCTTGCTTGTGATATTTCTGCTTCGACTCTCATTCCTAAAAACAGAATGAGTCTTTTGTGGAACAAATCATAAAATCATAGAATGGTTTGGATTGGAAGGGACCTTGAAGATCATCAAGATCCAATGCCCTGCAATGAGCTGGGACACCCTCCACTAGATCAGGTTGCTCAAAGCCTCATTCAGCCTGGCCTTGAAAACACACTTATGCTAAGAGGAGGACGGCACTGCACTAACGTTTCTCTGTCCACAGCTTTCATAGCTGGGACAGCTGTGGTGTTGGGAAAAAGAACCTCAGCCAAAAGACATTAAAGCTAGGGTTAAGGTTTAGAGAACCCGAAAGCCTGCACTCCCAGAGATAATTTGGAATGCATAAGGCATGCCAAGAGGAGCACAGCACTGCACTAACAGTTCTCCCTCCAGAGGTTTCATAGCTGGGACAGCTGTGGAGTTAGGGACATGAACCACGGCATAAAGACATTAGGGCTAGGGTTAGGGTTTGGAGAACCAGAAAGCCTACACTTCCAGGGATAACTGGGATTGCAAAGGCATGCCAAGAGGAGCACGGCACTGCACCAACACTGTTCCCTCCACAAATTTCATAGCTGGGGCTGCTGTGGTGTTTGGGACAGGAACCTCAGCCAGAAGACATTAGGACTAGCGCTAGGGTTAGGGTTAGTGCTAGTGTCAGAGCTAAGCTTCATTACTGCCCAGCTTCATTGAGATGCAATAGTATTCAAACCCCTTTTTTCTCCTCTGTAAATGGAAAATACACTTTGCTTGTTCGACATAGATAATGTGCTTTTCTGTCCCTTATGATTTAAATTCTTCTCAAATGTGGCAATGCTGAATACAACATCACACAATTCCTCCTATTATCTCTTCTAATGACACACAGATTCGAAAAAGACTTCCAGGTGATACTGCTCTTCAGACACAGGGCTAGAGTCACACAGACCAAAAATTCACATTTGGGAGGGGAATCTGGCAGAAAGAGGACAAAACAAACTTGCTGCACAGAGCTCTTCACTAGGACTGTGAGAAAAAATGTGCTTGGGCTGATGATGTGAGAATTTGCCCAGCAAGTTTTATCATGGTTGGTCTTTTTCCAAAGGTAGACATTTGTGAAAAACTTGCATGGTTGAAAGATTTGTCCACTGTCAAAATGCCTATATATGCTATACAAATACATTTCTCAAGGTTTGGTTTTCTCAAGGTTTGGTTTTCTCAAGGAAAGCCAAAACTTGGTATTTCTGCCTTTTTCTAAGGACAGACATACTATGATGCTAGGTTAGATTTTATTGTTATTTTATAATCATCAGACAATTGGTCTTCTTAGGGTTTTATTTGTTTGTTTGTTTGTCTATTAAGTACTAGTATTCTACCCATTTTTGGTAACTGAGTAGATATACACGTTAGAAGGAGCAACCTCTGTGCATGCATACAGCCAGGAAGAAATGTGAAATTATTAGGAAGTACTTATGGGGTGTGTTTTTTTGATTTTCCATGAAACAAGTAGTTCTGGTTTTGTTATCCTAGACTATATTTCAGGATGAGGATACACACCAATCTCACCCAGAAAGTAAAAAAGAAGTTTTAATACCACTAAACCAATGTCTGTCTAAAAAATAAAATAAAATAAAAATCCAGTATTAGTTTCTAATATAAATTAAACATTTTTCTCATTTTATTGGTGTGTGTTTGTTTGGGTTTTTTTTTCTTGATGGTTTCGTTGGTTTTTTTTTTTTTTTCCTTGATTTATCTAGTAACCACTCCTGGCTGCACAGCTACAGAATAGTTCATGTGTAAGTTAACTGTTTCACCAACCTGTCTTTTAAAGTACAGACTTTACCTTAATGATTGATTGGTAGTGGTCTTCTAACATAATGATCATAATTCAAGCCCTCAAGAACAAACATGACTAGCTTCAAAGGATAAGAAGTGATGCACTCAGTAACTCTCAAGTCAGAACACAATATCTGGATGATGCTTTTTCCTTCCTAATCAACTTGCTATGACAGGTACCATAAAAACTTCGTTGGTTGAAACTAGAAATGGCCAGAGCCAGTTTGAATTATAGATACTAAAACAAATATTTTATATTAACACTAATGCCAGGGTACCAACAGTGGTATCTTGGCATGTAAGCTGAAATTTGCTGGGGAAAGGGGAGAAATTAGAGAGCTATAGTGAATATAGAGTTCTAATAAACCTAGCAATGAAAACAGAGGTCTTTATGTTCAAAAGAGGAAGGTGAAATAGAGATAGACAAGTCTTAGAGAAAGAGAAGAATATGCAGAGATATCTGGGGGGGGGTGGGGTGGGGTGGGGAAAGAATAATTTAGAGAAACAAATAGGAAAGAGAGACACTGAAAAGGGAAAAGAAAAAGAAAAAAAGAAACAGAAGAGCTTTATGATATCCATGTAATTCTGATATCCTATCATACATCATCTATTCTTTTGAACATACTGTTTTTTCTAGGTTTGGCATATAAGAAGATTGACTCAATACACAGGGCTTTCTTGCTGTTTTGTGGGGTTTTCTTAGAATTATGTACAATGATATGATAAAATTATGTCACTGCCAAGAAAAGTTATCCCAAATACTTTTATGTTTGACTCATTATTAGGGCTTTTTGCAAAGAGAAGAACAGAAATTCTATTTTCAGGAGTTTATATATATATGTGTGTGTCTATATATACAGCATATATATTAATAAATACATTAAAGTAATATTCATACAGTATTTATGTATGAAAATATATAAATATGAAATCCAAAAGAATGAAATAGCTATTCAAAGTAACATAAAAGAGTAATTACTACATGTTGAAAAAAACTGGGAAGTTATTTTATTCAATGCATTGCAATGTAAAGTACTGGAGGTTTTTTGTAATAAAGATTTGACAGCTTTTGGTGGGGAAAATTAAATTAGTGTTATAGTCCAATATCTGAGTATTTCCCTTGGACTGAACAGTTCAGTAAACTGCAGGAGGAGCAAAGCATTATTGGGCATAGGTGGCACAGTCATCCTTATGTTTGTAACTCTTACAATGTGATGTGAAAAATCCTAGCTACTACTGCAGTGCTAGCTATACCAATATTTCACATTTATGTAGCATCAACATATCTCAAAGCACCCAGTATAGGTTCAAAGGATATACCACCTTTTTACAGATAGAAAAGCTGTTGTGCAGAAAGGTGATGATACACATAGGAACAGAAATTATTTCTGGTCACTTGTGTTAGACAGGCCTGCACCATTTTATTTTTCTGTGAGCATCTTTGGTCTGTTCATTTTTGGTCTAATTTCATTCCCAATTTCCTCTTTATTTCTCAAAATTCAGCTCATTTAAAACAGTTGAGTTTACTTATGATAGACATTTTTTCTGTTCTGTGGAAGCTATAATTTATCTTTTTTGTATTCCAAAATTTGTTCTTTCCTAGACTTTTATATATTCCCTGTGAAAAGTCAGATGTAATCAGAAAACTAAGTCTACATTATAAACATCTTCAAAATTATATTTACCAACAGATCATCATAGAACCATACACTCATAGAATTTTATAGGTCGGAGAAGACCTTTAAGATCATCAAATTCATCTGTTAACCTAACACTGCTAATACCACCACTAAACCATGTCCCTAAGCACCAGCTGGTTATTTATTGAGGACAGGAACAAGAAGAAAAAAAAGAGTTAATGCATTAAAACATCAGCTTTTCAATAGTAGATTTTGAAGTGATCATTGGTATTTCAAATCTGTACTTAATGACTTGTTTTTCTTTTAATGTTTAGTTTTATTAATATGTCATTAGAAAATTTGCAACTGATGTGATCAGATATCTGACTTCCATCAATCAAATACTATGATGTGTTATTCTGATATAATAAAGAATAAGATAGGATCTTAAAATTCTAATGTAATTTAAAGTTTGAACACCTTGGAAATACTTATATTGAAACCTAAATATTTTTGTGCTTCTAAAACAGACACAGAGGTTTAAAACTAAATACAAATGGTTTATTAATTGGAAATCATATTCTGTGTTTAATATATTATCTTTGCAGGAGAAAGGAAGGGACTACTACTACTTGGTCTATAACCTTGCAAAGAACTCTTACAAAATCACACCCAGACCATAACTTAGAAATGTCATTTGTGCTATAGTAATGTCGGAGTTCTCATTCATGTCTTTGTCTCCTAAAGCGTGAATTATTGCCAAAGCCTGTGAAGAAAACATCCTACAAAATTAGATATCATTCAGATAGGATACATGCCTATACACCTATCCTAACAGCATATATGAAGGGCAATATAAGTGCCTTGAAATACATATTTTCACATATTGTGTCTTAAGATATATTGTGTTTTTAAACAGGTCCAGAGTGACAATATTTCAACACAGCAGCATCCTAGACTGCCTTAGGAAAAGTGCTGCCAGCAGATTGAGGAAGCTAACCCTTCCCCTTTTCTCAGTCCTGGTGAAACACATCTGGACTGTTGGGTCCAGTGCCAGGATCCTCAGTCCAAGTGAGAAATGGACATGCTGGAGTGTCCAGTGAAGGGCAATGAATATGATCAAGGGACTGGGGCATCTGGCATATGAGGAGAGAGACTTTGAGAACCCAGAACATTTAGCCTTAAAGTGAAAAGGCTCAGGATGTTGGTGGGATCTTATCCATGTGCCTAAATACCTAATAAAAGGAAGTCAAGAAGACTTGACTCTTCTCAGTGACATGGGTAAAAAGCGAAAAACAGGCATTTCCATTTAAAGGTAAGAAAAGCCTTTTTTACTTTGAGTAGTCAAGCACTGGATCTGATTGCCCAGAGAGGATGTGAAGATCCCATCCTTAGAGAGTTAGACCCAACTGGGGACAGTCCAGAGTAACCTGCTCTGGCTGACTGTTCTGAGTGAGGAGAGGTGGGGGGAGTGGGAGTGTGGATCAGATGATCTCCAGAGATGCTTTCCAGCCTCAACCAGTCTGTGACTCTGTGGTGGTTTTTTGTTTGTTTGTTTTGTTTTTGTTGTTGGTTTTTTTTTTTTGTTTTGTTTTGGTTTTTTTTTTCCCAAATTATATAACAAAATTGTTCTAACATTATTCTGGTATAGACATTTGTCACTTCATGTCTTGAGATGGGTTAAGTGCAATTATTTTATTTTGTGAAGCACATAATTTTTAAGCATATTCTGCAACTGAATGTAATGCAGTGATTATGAAGAGGGAAGCGTAAGGGAAAGAGGAAGAAAGAATCACAGCCAGCCTCATAAACCATGGATCATATTGAGGCTGGGGAGAGAGATGAGGGAGAATGCCATTCCCTAGTCCAGTACTCACATACTATTCATGTAAATATGCTAATGTATGAAGACATTAAGAATAAACTGGGGGGGGGGGGGGGGGCGGAATGAAGTCTGCAGTATGTGCTATAAAAAAGCATAGAGTTTCACAATGTCATCATATTAGACCCATATGATGGAGTGGAAAGAAACGCAAATATTCAGTGGCAGCCTGAGATTTTGAAGTGCACGATTAAGAAACAAAGGAAAATTATCCAGGTGATTTAATACAAGAAGTAGACAGAGGTAACATGTACATTGCTGCTTATACTATGACCTCATTAGTAGTACAATTTCATAATCCTTTAATTTTTCAGTATTCTTTGAAAGGCCCTGTACATGCTGCAGTCAGCCTAAAGTAGGTTGTTCTTTGTGTTGGAATTGGTTCTTTAAGGCACATTCAAAGTTACAGGCTATTAAAAAATACCTTCTTGTAGAACCTGGTAAAAGACAGGGGAAAAGTCAGTTGAGATTCTATCCATTCAGTGTCTGTACTGAGAACTGGAGACTGTGGAAAAAGAGGAAAACTTAAAAGAGAACGCACATATTTTCATGTCCAAATTTAAAATACTTGAGCCTGTCTAATTGTAATTCTTGGACAGACAGCAGTAGTGAGAATTGAGTCATGATTTCCTCTTGAGTTACACAAGGCAGCTTGCTAATAAGATCTGATATCCCAACTAATATAATTGTATTTTGAAGTAATGCTTGATGAGCATTCATATTCCCAAACTCCAAATAGCATGGTTTATCTGGAAATCCTTTGGAAAAGCCTGCAAATCTGTTTGCTGAAATATATTTTCAGGGTGTATTCAGCCAATAAAATTCAACAGAGGGGGGCAAAGTTCACTATCCCTTAAACTTTTTCAGAAAAGTTTAGGTGAAAAAGAAGACTAAATGAGGAATGTTTTTTGCCAGGGACATTGACATTGTTGAAAATATGGGGCAACTCGGAGCTTCCATTTCAACCTTATAACTGCCACTGTCTCTAAAGTGGAATTAAGGATCTTCTCATGATATCTGTTCTTGGCTTGCAGGTCTGCACTGTCATAATGAGGTTGAGGAGAAAGAAGTGACAGATGCTTTAATAGGAATAGTCCAATTTCAGCACTTGGCAATTCTTGAAGCTTGTGGCATGGAATGAAATAGAGATTGCACTGATTAGTGTCTACTGTAATTCAGTGCCCAGAAAAATGGTCATTGCTGATAAGCAGACAGTTGATAACACTGAAAGAAAAGCTGTGTCTAGCAAAGATGGTACTAAAGCAGAGTGGGAGCAGGCTTCATGCTAAAGCAGAGACATGCTTCTGTTGTAGGAAGTACAAAGTTCCCTAGTGCCACTGAGGTAAGAGAAGCACATAGACCAACCTGGACAACTCCACCATCTGAAAAGAGAGGAGACAGTCTCAGAGTTTCCTGGAATGTGTGGAAGATAACTTCCTGAAACAGCTGGTGATAGAGACAGCTAGGGAGGGAGCCCCACTGGGCCTGGTTTTGGTGAACAGAGAAGGACTGGTGGGTGATGTGATAGATGGAGGCCATCTTGGGGCATAGTGATTCTCTCCCTCATCCCACTGGGGCCAGGGGGGAGATGATGAAGAGACTGCGGTACTTCCTTGCTCACTGTAACTAAACCACAACACCATGCCTGGTCGATGAACTGGAGACCTAGCACAAAGCCATCACAAATGGACTAAAAATATTGCATAAAGTCAATGATTCTTTGAAAAACCTTGCAACATGTTTTCAAGAAGAGAGGGGTAGTTTAAACAACAACAACAAAAGAAAACCCCTAAAATTTGTTGCATTTCTCACCAAATAAAAAGATAAAGATTTTTTTTTTTTTTTTTTAACAGAGAGAAAAGATAAAGGATAATTCTTACTTATGTAATGAGGTCTTTGCTTTGAATTTTTTATTTTGTCCTCGGAACCCAAATACACTAATTTTGACAGAGGTTGCTGCATGTAAGAGTCCATTGAGATTTAATTTAGGTAACTTGCACTATTATAGCTGCAACTCTAGGTGTTTCAATGAGGGAATATTCTCTCTCATTCTTAGATTTTATTGATTTCTTACAATCTTAAATAGAAACTAATACTGGGATTTCCTCTTTTTTATTTTTTTTTTCCTTATTTGCCAAGAAGCATGTGGAATTCTGGCACCATGAGCACCAACATGACCTTGCTGCCCAGATGTGAATGGAGTTTAAACATTAATATTTCACAAGTGTGTACACATACACAAACAGGCCTGCAGTAAAGCACAGTATAGTTTGAGATAATTTCAATTAAAGATAGTTCAGAGCTCATTGTTATATGCAATTTCACAAAGTGATAATTTAACACACTAAATTACAACTCTGATCCTCATAGAAACTGACACTCATGACCACATAATAAAGTACTTTATGGCCTGGTGTTCAGCATCGTAATTCCACTTTGCTGTAGTAGGAGGAAGCCACAAGTCATTCCACTCTAGCCACCATTAGGGGATGTATTGCCTTCCCAGACTATGTGCCGTGATTAAAAAACCTGACAGTCTCTCATCCGCAGATGGCTGAAGCCTTTAAAGCTGTTGAACTGGCACTCAGTCAGTTGGCTTTTGATCTGGTTGTTCAGATATAAGAGGCTGTTTAAGCAGAAAAGAAAATAGCCTGTTCATGTTCGGTTAGTATAAAACTCTTTTCCGATGGGGCTTTATGTCTTTATCTGTTCCTTCAGCTGCTTTTAATTAATGCTTTGAAGACACCATGTATTTTGGATTTAAGGGCAAGAAAAACTCTTTCTAACTGAACTCCATATTAAGTATCTTGACTGTGAGCAACAGCCCTGTTTTTTCCCAATGGACTCTTCACACAATAACTTATTAATAAATTCTGTGAAATAGGTACAGATTTTGCCATTTAACAAGGAATACAATCCCAATCCTTTTATGGTTGTTTGGAGAATCACAGCTTAGTGTAGACTAAATGTATACATAAACAAAAAGCTGTTTCACAGCTTTGTACAGAGCAGCCATTAAACTTCAGGGGTTATGGGAAAGCCCAGCAGCACAAGGCCTATAATTTGCAGGGATCTTTTGTGACCCTTCGAGATGAATCCCTAGTTAATAAATATCCACATTACTATTTATTCATCAGCAGTACAGTGGATGTAGTACAAAGCAAAGGTTAGCATAGTGCTCTTCTACAGTGGGGAAAAGAAACTCCCTAAGTGGTTGTAGAAAATATAAGCATGGCTAGTCTCCTTGATGGCACAGAGAGGTGCAGAGGCACTTTGCACTTCTAAGGGAGAATGAGTTAAGGGAACTGGAGTGAGCATCCAACAAGATGTGTAGGTAAAAGTTATAAAAATTCATGAAAGGTAGGTGAGGATGGCAGTGCTGGGAAACAGTGGTGAAATGCCATTTGTGATGCTGCCATATTGCCTGATTTGCTCATTGCTGTGGTATTTTCAGTTTAAATAAGGTAAATCAAACAAATCAGAAGCGTAATTGCATTCAAAATATGGAAAGTGAGAGATCACCAAAGAAAGCAGCAGTTGTCAGGGCACACCAGGGCCAGGGGCTGACATGGGGTCCTGGACTCTGGGCAGGAGGGGGAAGCCTGAGGGTGTCAGGGCATTGGGACATGCCCTGACATTTATCCTGCCTTCATAACCTGGCAGGAGCACTTGTCACAAGTCAATTTTCTTTTAGGAGTAAGAATCTTCTTGTGTTTCTGTCAAGTACAGAAATGACATACATAAACATGTCCATCACCTCATTGATGAAAGGGTTGATCATTTCAGGGGAGAGAGAAACATTATGGGAAGAACCCTTAAGAGGTGCACCAAAGAGTCTTCAAGACAGTAAATAGTACGTGCATTCACGAGAGAGATTTGAACTTTTATACCTTGAAAAATCCACCCCTAATATACCATATAAAAGCTTTGCAGTGAGTAGGTTGACATGAATAACAAGAAACTAAGGTAAAGTTGAAGGTTGAAACCTCTACTCCTTTGTATCTCCCAAATTAGCACTTAATAAACAAATAATGGAATAAGTATTGTTGAATAGTTCACCGTCATGTCCTTGAATTAACCACTTGACTACGAACAAATTGTGTAGCCTACGGGAAAGGAAATATTAGTTAAAGACTGATCAAATACTTGACATATTTTTTAAAGAAAGTTTGTGTAGGGGTTATATCACTGTAGGAAAATACAGTAATATATGGTTTAATAAAAAATCCAACATAAACAAGCACTTCTCTTGCTGTTAAAACTACTGTAATCCAAACACTTAAAGTTATCTCTGAGCTGTTTAAAAATTTGATAAAGTATTTATAGAGTTCAATTAGAGGAACTTAAAATGTTAACAGTTACCAAAACTGGCAGTAGTATAAATATTTGGAAGCGTTTTAAATGTAAATATCCTGGAAGTTATTTACCTTTCATGTACAATCTTATCTTAAACTGCTTGTCAAACATGAAGACATAGTCCAAAAGGTAGCAGATGTGTTTAGTATTCCAGTCACAAAGAAGTATTGCAGTCATACAGCAGATGACAACTCTGCGTTGCACTTCATTGTGCCACAGTAGAGTTGAGCTGATTCACAAAAATACAAATGGATTGATGTATGCACAGAACGACATCTAGCTGACTTATGCTGGTGTATGGACAAAGGTGGAAGCAAGAAGAGCCAAGCTGACTGGTGGACTCAGTAAGAACCAAGTGTGTTTCCCCCTCACTTTCACCTTCATTTAAGGTGAAAGTTAACTTGTTTCAATAAGGATAACTGGAGCTTGGGAAACCAAAAATTTATTCATCAAGATGCTGATACAGAACCTAAAGATACCTTTGTATCTGGGGAATTTGTTCACAAATTTATTTCTTAATCTTTGTACCACGGCTGCTTCTGGCAAGAATACCCTCAGAGAATGTTCACCTCAGCATGGCAGCTCCTAGAACAAGCAGTGACTGAGTATATCTCATTGTGGGTCCCAGGATCTTATTTTTCCCTTCATCAAGGTCAGAGATGTGGACAGTGTGTACTGAGGCTTCCTTTCATTGTAAATGTCTAGGCTTCCTTCCTTCTCAACAAAAACATAAAAAAGAGGTGAGTGAATCTGATGCATATGCAGACATGAGTCTGATACATGATCAGGATGCCGTGATACCTGTATGCAGAGACTCAACAAGCACTACTTGAATCACCAGTTTGCATATTGCCCTTTATAATGGAAGTAACAAGGAGAAGACCATGTTATTAAGAAAAAAAATATATTTAAATATAGAAATAGATTAGAATGGTCTGTTTAATGTTGCCTACATACATTTAGAAGTCCAATGTTAACCCTTCCTGTCTTTTACTGTCTCTCTGTAGCTTTTGCTTTTTTTTTCCTATGGGCCTGATTTTCATTAAGAGTTACTTGGGAATACTTCATAGCCACTCCACAGTATGCAGTGGACCAGCACGTCAGCAAGCATTGTTCTGATATTATTTTCTGTTTGTACTCAAATTCTGCTGCTTTTTAGAGGTTTATTTTAACAACTTAATTGAATAAAGTGTACAAAACACAACTTGTGATTTCTTCAGCTTCTTCTCCTACCTGGAGAGAACTACTCAAGAATTTCCTTTCTCCCTCCAGAGAAAGCTGAACATCATCCTTTCAGCCTGCACTGTGCTATTGTGTTGTGAAGATTCTGATTTTGGTTGGCATCGTCCTCTCAAGAAGAGCATGCCTCTCTATGTTCTTCAAGCATGGAACTGATTTCAAGTATGCTTGAGTTTATTTGAAAAAATGACATTTCTCTCTCATCTTCCACCTAGCCTTATTTTTTTAGACAGGAATAATTTGGAGGCTGTGTTTTGCTACTCTCTTTCTTGCCAATCAAGTGTATTAGTATTTACCTTCCATTTAAAATTCTATTACCTTTGAGTACACTGACTGTTGTTGCTGAGCTTACAGAAATGTTTAAAAGCTCTGCTTCAACTTTGTTTTCCTTCTTGGACATATTAGGACTGTATTGAGCAATTATATGGCTGTGAAACCAACACAGCCAATCAGGTTGTGGCTTCAACAGGCCTACTTCTGCAAATGTCTGGTTTAAAACATTGAAAAAATCCTGTCCTCTTATCCTCTCAGTCCACAGAATTTTTTCCTCTATTTCTTCCCCCCCTGCAAATTAAGGGCATCCAACCTTGTTAAAGCAGTGACACTCCCCTGGAGCGATTACTGTAAAATGGAATTTTGTGATTGGTTTCAAATCTTCTCTCTTCCATGTGTCACACTGTGGTCTCCTGTCAGATTTCTCCCATTCTCAAATCCTTCCCTTCTGAAATAACACCTGTGATAAAGCTGCCAAATAAAAATGTTCAAAAAAACCCATTATGCTAATTGCTCATGGTTCAGAAAGCATAGTCATGTTTACTACAGTGAAGGCAAACAGATTCATGCATTATACACATTATATTAAGTGGCCGCTTTTATTCTGTCCACCATATCATCTTCAGAAGAATATTGTTTCAAAGGGACACAAGGAATGGGAAAAAACCCAAAACAAACAGACAAAAACTTTCACCAAATAAATATTTGGGTTTTTTTTCAAAGTACAGTGGTTTTTCCAAAGTTATTGCAGACTGTTATGCAAGCTGAGTATACTTGCTCCAGAAGTATTGGCCCAATAAACTCCAGTAACGCAGTCCTCCACAAGAAATTACTAGAATATTAAAGCCTACTTTTTATAGGAAATAGCATTTACTTATAGTATAACTATGCATAAATACCTCCTAAAATGCTCTAACAGCTTTTCTTTTTTTTTTGAGAGAAAAGTCTGCAGTAGAAAAATAATGTTGGTAATTTTCAGATATTTTCTTCTTTTAATGTATTTTTTTCCTTCTACTCTGTAAGCATTTCTTAGCAAAATGAACACAGCCGAGGGACATGAAAAGTAGTTATCATGAAACCACAAACTCTTTCTAAAATACACTTCTGTTCAGTATGTTGCTTAAACAGAATACACATTGAGGTAGCATAAAAGATTTATTGGCTTTTGGAATGAGTTATATATTTCACTCATTGTTTTATCAGGTCAAAGGAAACAAACAAAACCAGCTGTCCAAAACTCATAAGGAAAAATGTGTTACCCTATTCTATCAAATTTTGTATTTTCCAATATACACTTAAATGCACATTTTAAAAAATTAATTAACATGGATAAATAACTTTAATTAGTTCAGTTATTCAGGAAGTACAGCTGTTAAGGAATAACTGCCTTTTCAGTAATACTTCACTGTTTCCTGAGGTGTGGTCTTGCTTGTCAATTACAAACACAGCTCAGAGCATCCACATTTACCAAAAAAATGACAGGTTCTTTCAGAACTGTTTTGCATCAATCAGTCCTCATGAAGAAAACTTTCAAGTTTACATGCAGAACAAAACATCTTTGAAAGTAAGTGGATTTTCCATCACTGGTTTTAAACATATTGGGATGCCTTACAGGTTACACTAATAGTTTACAGAATATTGTATTGCACTGTGTTGAAATGCTAATTTTGAAATTCGCATTTACAATACACCTTATAACAATTTAGCAATAATGTATTAACTTTCCTAATACAGACTGCCGAGCAAAATGGAAGGACACTGACATCCAATAGTAAACTATTGGTGACACGGAAAAGGGCATACAGGCATATACCTCTACTATATCTCCTTTGTCTGCTTTCAAGGTTCAAAGTTCTTTGGTGATAGGTCAGGCTTTAGAAGAGAATACATGTATTACATATTAAAATATCTTCAATATCAGCCAGTTTTTCATATGCAAAATCAATCATGAATAATTGCTACATGAAATACAAATAACTTGCTGCCAATAGATTTGATAAGTATCACAAAGTTTCAGTGGTGGTCAGAACAGCGATAAATAATTGTTTGCCTCCATAAACATGTATCTGGAAAAGTTTTGCTCATGTAAATAATGAATTTAAAGCCCCACAGTGTTGTCTGCACCTCTCCAGAGTTCCCCCAGGACCACTCCCAGGTAGAGGCTGGGAAACAAAGAAATTTGTTTAAAGGGACAAAGTCTGTGGAATGCCTGGAAGTTCTGCAAAATTAGCTCTGTTAATATCAAGAAGCCCTTCTCTTCCCTGTCATAGGGGATCTTTGCATATGAATGCAACTTATCATAAACGTCTTTATGTAGGCTACCAAGTGTTTCATAAAGGATTATTCAAACATGTGGAAGTAATCAAGCAAAAGTCTAATCAAACAGGTTGACCGTAAGCAAATATTTCAAATGGCCTTGGGAGTGAGTTCCCAAGCAGACCGTGTGTATTTGAGAGGTAAGGGTGGTGAGGGGAATTAATAAGTATGATGTGTGAACACTTTCCTTTCTAAAATATACATTATGCTTTGGAGTAGAAGAATCAAAAAATAAATGCAAGAACACCCCAGAGACCCCTCAATGATACCTGAATAGACAAAATACTCAACAAACAAACAAATAAACAAACAACAACAACAACAAAAACAAACAAACAAACAAAAACAACACACCCAGAAAAACCCCCAGAAAAACACCAACCAAACACCCCCCACACCCCTCCCCCCAAACCCCAGAAAGTAACACTTCACCTTTTGGAGCAACTCAGTAATAGCCTTGCTTGCACAGTGGTAGCTGGTAAATATTACAACACATATAACAAATAATATTAAAAAAACCACTATTCTGTTCAAAGAAAATGTGAGCATATATTCCATTATTTCATAAAATGAATAGAAAATGTACAACCTATTTAGGAGGTTTATTAGCCTTGGCGTATTGCATGTGGCACTGCAATGTGTGTCTTGTGTTCTTTTGAGATTAATTTTGAAAATAGCAGAAGCAAATCTAATCGAACACTTGTTTTTTCACAGCTTTAATTCTTACCTTCTGTATGTAACCAATTCCAAGTGGATGTCAGTGTAATATTAGTCTGGGGCACAGAATGTGAAATTTTAATTTAATAATGTTCTCTTCATTAGTTAAAAAAATAAAATAAAATGAAAAATCCCTAGACTTTTCCCTCTAAGGGATAGAGCACATTACTTATTTGTATTCATGCAAACCTTTGAGGAACTGGAAAACTCTGAAATAATCTGAGAAAGAGTGGCAACATTTTACATAATAGAAGATAAACCGAATAGAGTTACAGCTGTTATTGTGTTAGTTGATGCCAATAATGATTTCTACTGCCAATATGCCAGACTGTCCAGCTGAAATACAGATAACATCACAAGCTATCCAAAACATAGAAAATTGCACAGGTCTCGTAGCCATTTTCAAACTATTCTATGAGAAAATTAGGGACGTGGAAGAAGTTAGGCGCATTCTCAGCAGGTGAAAAAAATGCTTATATCTGTTTTGCCTAGCAGCGCTGAAGATTCTGTGTATCTCAGGAAAATCTGTACACTCACAGAATGTTGTGTGCATGAATGAGATTCCATATTCTCCTCTGTTTAAATATAACCCACCATTGTGTCTCTGTCACTGCTGAGAAATTAAATGAAGGTGAAAAGTCAACAAACTAAACAAGAGATGGAGGAGGATAATATTTGAAAGACACACTGTAATATTTGAAACGGTAGCACAGAACCTTTTTTGTTCCTGTCTTTCTGACTTTGGAATAGTCATGTCTCTCATCTGTATTTCAGTTCTTCATCTGGTAAATAGCAATGCAAACAGAAGAAAAAGATTTAAGGTGACAAATCTCCTACAACAGCATTCAGGTATTATAAACCTCTACATCGTATTATCCTGTCATCAAGCCTGGATATCTTAACACAAAAAAAATAAAAGAAATTAAAGAAAACCCCACATCTTGAGACAAAATAGTGTTGTTCTTTTGCCTCACAACTGTCTTGTTTAACTTGACATATTTTTTAAAAAATAAAATCTGTTCCTACTATCAATGGATTTGAGTTCAACAATATTTTCATAGAAAAGCAAGCATACTGAAGCTGTATTGGCCCTAAAAACCTGTTTTAGTAATTACATTCATCCAATTAATATATGATCTGTATCTGTTCCAAATAAGGCAAATCTTGAATATTTAATAACAATAACCTGAGTTCAGCTGAAGTATTACAGATAACTTTATACAGCAACATAACTATTCGAATTCAAGCAGGCTATAATCTGTTTACAGAGAGAAGTACAAGACAAAAGCCAACAAAAGAAATTACATTTTTTCAGTTAATTGTCTTGTTTGAGATTATCACTGTTTCCTCAGACTTCTCTTTACTTTTGAGCTCCTAGCTATAAATCTAGTCTTTACAGGCTCTGTATTAACTATAATAAGGTGGGGTGGAGCATGTGAATCTAGCTATATATAACTCACAAGCAGATCAAGCGAAATTCTCATGCTCATGTTGTGTAGCATGCAGGTTTGAGGACTCTTCAGGAACACAAATCTGATTGATTGCAACAGAACAGAATTCTGCCAGAAGCTGATGGCTTTAGGTCTACACAAAACACACCTGCCACAATAGTGGCAACTGGGGTTGGACTTTCACCTCCTACCTGCAGACAGTGCATGCTATTTACCTGTGTTTCTCAGCTACAAGATTTTTGAAGCTTTTTTTTTTTTTAAATGTGACTTGTAAAAGCACAGATCTGTCCATTTCTCTGTTTTACCACTGTCTAAACTGTTTGTAGGTGCAGACAATACTAATTTGGTTTTGCACAAACTGGAATGACAACTAAAACATTAGTAAACCAAAACATGCTTAGAAATTATCTTGCATCTATAACTGTAAAATTCTCGATTTTCTGTAAAATTACATCATCAGTTTGTAATCTGTCAGAGAAGTTATAAGGATTTAAAAATTAAAAATAAAAGAGGAAATTATAAGATCACAAAACTGTGTAAAGGTATGCTAGGAGTACTTTTTAGACTGTGAATTCTTCCCATTTAAATATTCGGTCTTCGGTGCTTTTCACATTGCTCAGCAAAGTTCCAAAATGTCTTGGGAAATCTTTTATATACTTAAATAACTATGAAATTAATACGTTAATAATATATAAACATATATATATATGTATATTATAAACATACACAGTTTCGTAAACTCCAGTCATATTAGTCCCATGATACACAAACTCTGCTTAAGGCACTTTGAGTTAACTCAGTGGAAAAATGATGAAGTTCATATCATGTAGCAATAGATTACTGCTGTCTAGGAAAAAAGACAGTCTTCCATGGGGAAGCATAAGCACGTTCTGTTTCACCGGGTAATGAAGAAATAAGAGAATTGTAGAAATTGGCAGGGGAGTAGAGAGTGTGGTCATGAGAAAAGATTGATTATATAACAAAATTAAAGGAAAGAAAAATATCCTAAAGTTACCCTCGATTGGGTTTTTTTGGGGAGTGTTTGGTTTTGTTTGTTTGCTTATTTTTTAATTAGTATTCAGTAGAAGTGTATAAAAGGAAACCAACCTCTCCATTGTATTTTTGGCATGTACTCATCTGGCAACTGTCAATGAATTTATATTGAAAACCAGGGTATCTTAAAGAACTCTCTGTGACCTATAGAGGAAGGTCATGTTTCACAAAGCATGATAGCTGAAGCAATTTCAGTAACATTTACAGAAATGACTATATGTGACTATGGTTAGTCCAAGGAGACTAAGGTATTTCAGTGCCCATTAAAATTCTGAGGGAACTGTGTGTCAATTTTACTTACTTTAGACAGAAAAAGGTTTTACATCTTGCACTCACAGAACTTTAGCTCAGGTTTTGGATTAGAAAACATCTTGCAAAAACTGGGTTATATTTTCAGAATTTGTTTCAGACACGGTACTAATAACGTCACAAAGTCTTTCTACTTATTTTTCCTTCTTGTTCATATTCACTTAATTTTTAAATTTTGTATTCACTTTATATGTGCATATATACGACTGAACATCTTTGTTAACAAGTCTTAAAATAATATTTATATATTTTGGTATGGTTTCAGGATCCAAATTCAGGCTGCACTTGCAGAATACTGTCAATAATTTTCCTCCTTCTGGTTCTAAGGAAACAGATGCAATGGGATCTGAGAGGAGCTGTAAGCTCAGTGCTGTTTACCAAGTAACTGTCACAGGGAGAAACTGCAGCAAAAAAGAGGACTAGTAAGAGCAAAGATCAAAGGTAAGGGTTGGGGCAAACATTCTAAAAATGAAAATAAATTAAATCTAAAGGGCTTGCCAAGCAAGTCAAGGCTGGCATACTACAAACATCCCAGACTTTGAGGATCAACCCTGAACTGTGCTTTGCAGACCCACTCTGTTGTGCCTCCAGTCTACCAAATGAAGGTGCTCTTCAGCAAGCTGACACAGTTGTGTGGGTGACATTAAGTCCTGAAAAGAGTTAGACACATTCTGACCTTTGCTATGATTCAGTTTGCATTGAAAATACTGACAAGATGCAATTGTTTCAGACTCAAAAACGGAAACAATAGGTTCATTTTGCAGGTTTCAGTAAAACTTACTCTAAGACTAAATATTAGCATTATGCCATCCTTCCTAAGATAGTTTTAAAATATTCATGAGGATACAACAAACCATGTCAACACAACTGATGCTGCTATGAAGAGTACAGTTTTGCAGGAGTTTGGCAGAGAAAAAGAAAAATAAGAAGGCGGGGTGAGAAGAGAGAAATCAGCTAAGCAATTAGGATTCCTAGATAATCAACAGGAGAAAGAGAGAGTTTAGAACACAGCCTTTTCTTAGGAATCACTTACTAAGATGTAGAAACAAGGCTATCTTCTTTAAATTCACTTCCTTGAACGTTAAGATGTCTGGGAATTGTGATTGATTTGTCTGGTGGTTTTTTGTTGGGGTTTTTTTCACCTTTTTTGACCAGCCAAAGAGTGAGGCTGAAACAGTTTCTGCAGAGAATTAGTAAGTTAAATTCTAAATAAAGCATCCAAATCAGAGGGTTGGGATTCAAGCAACAAATCAGTTTTGAGACAATCAGTTACAATAGCAGCCACTGAAAATTACTTTGTTTCTGTTGCCATGCCTCACTCCTGAGCCAATAATTCCTAGGAACCAAGTGTAGTATATGTTATGTAGTTATTGTGAAAGAATAAAAACATGTATGCAAGTTAGCTTAAACACACTGAGTGTGCAGAAGTAGTGTAAAAATGGTAGGAGAAGTAAGCCACTTCTGTTTTCTTCAGCAGCTGCACTGCAGCACTGCAGTGTAAAGGTGAGAGGCAGTTTTTCATACATATACTTAACTATAGACACTTGGTATAGTGACACCTGTCATCATATTAATTTATATACTCAGTTGTAAAAAAATCTGCCATTAACATGACAGTGATGGGGTTACAACAGCTAAACATAACAACCTTTCTTAAAAAATGAACTGATGTATCTCTGTGCTATTAAATGGGTAGCCATTGACAAATGCTTAATTAATTTATTTTTAAAAACAATAATCAGCTATGTTTAAGAGGTGTAAATTGTTGTTTTACTTCATGCTTTGCTTTAATCATCTGGTGCTGCAACAAGGTATCCTTGTTCACCTCACTATAAAAGAAACCATTTTCAATCCAGCACGTCACATTATAAAAGAAAATAAACTATTAATTAGAATCCTTATTCACTTGTTGACATAAGTAAATCCAGTCAAAAACTTGTATAAATGGAGGCTGTTAATACTAAGATAATAATGAATTCCACCCTCAGTCTATAGTGTCTTTATAGGGATTGAATGGGAAGGTAGTATAATTACAAGTGCTGTAACATTATATGTGAAAAGAAGATTAATATTTAGATAAGTCAAGTAACCCAAAGGGAATGAACTGATTATATATTTAGAACTGACTATGGTGGGCACATTGCAGATCACAGTCACAAAAAATGCTACCTGGTTACAGGTAAAATAAAAATGTTTTTCATTTGATCTTGACATTATAAAAATACTGGGACTCTTCTTCAGTTCTGGCCTCATTCAGTGGAAAGCCATCATGTCATTTTCCCTCTGTTGCACCAAAGTGCTAAAATCATTACAGTTTGTTTTTAGGGTAAGCAGCTGATTTAGGGAAACTCATGAGAAAAGAGCTGTCTTGCAACTTGCAAATCAGGTTTGTCAGCTAGTAGCAGACAAGTAACTATTATTAGCTGTTACAGCAGGCAAGATATAAATGTCATTTTTTCTGAAAGGTGAAGTTAAACTTTTCAGTTTCACTAGAGAAGATTTCTGTCACAGTTTGAAACAGTGCTATATGTGGAAGCTACCACTGCACCATCTGTCATAGCAAGTGATATTTTGGGGCCGCAGTGTAACCCAGCTGATGACTAGCTCACAACCTTGACCAAAATACTTTCTTTGAATTAAAGTTACGTATGCACTTAGGGCCTAAATTTAGCTTATTCACTGGTAGGTCAGCCCCTCTGGAAGAGCTCTAAGGGGCTTAGGAAAGACAGGAACATACTGAATCATGTAGAAACATTTTGCATGGGGATTCATGGAGAACCTAAACCTGAATGTGCTTCTAAACCTTGAGTTCTTCTGATAGGTAGGATCATTTACCTACCATTCTTGCAACCTAAGGAAATCAAATTGAGACAATATTTTGTCCAGTGTTTTTAGACCACCTTTGACAGAGATTATGTAATTTTCCTGAACTAGCATGAACTGTAAAACCTATTCATCCTTTCAGTGCTGAAAATCCCAACTACTGACACTAAATTAATAATTGAAATCCATTTTTCATGTTTTTGGCAGGTGAGACTTTGCAAATATGGACACTTTGAAGATTATTGTTCTGAATCATATTTAGAGACATTATATGTATGATTTTGCCAAAATGTGTCATTGCTCCAAATGTGATATGTAGCTGGGTTGTTGTGGGAATTGGTCAAGAAAACAAAGACTATGCTTCTTGCAGCCTGGGGAAACAGTTTGCTGCAGTTTAAAAAGCATCACACAGAAATTGGTGAAAGGACTAAAAAAAGATCAGCCCATATCTGAGGTAAAGCAGGGAAAGCTGGCAACATGATCAAAAGAAACAAATTATTTCTTTTTGCCTGTACCATGTGCAGCTGATGTGCAATAATTGCAGAGAGATTGCTTTGTGATACACTTTCCTACAGTGTCTTTTTTCACCCTTAAGTAAATAGCACTAAATTTTCTGAAAGCTGGCTGATCACAGATAAACTCCATCATTGTTCTTATGAGAGCCATAAGGGCAACTGCCAACCTTGTGTTAGGTATCTTACGGTCTGGTAGGAGGATAAGGGGACCATGACTGTAAATTCATGTCTGGAGACAGAGGACTGCACTTCCTCACCTGAAAGAAACTGAGATTTGCACACCTGAGACTTTAGCAGAATACCATTAGGGAATCTTATGAGGGACAATGCAGTAACAAAAATCACCCTAACACAAACTAGGAAGGTGGCTAAAATAATGAGAAATATATTCAATTTATAAAAGAGCCTATGACTGTTAAATCTTGGAACAAGATTTCCAGAACCTATTTCAAAATAAGTGCACCATAGCTCTTTTTTTATTATGGATGGTACTGCTGGTGGGTTGAATCTGGCTGGAGGCCAGGTCCCCACCAAGCTGCTCAATCACTCCCCTTCTCAGCTGGACAGGGGAGAAAAAACAACATGAAAGGCTCACAGCCTGAGATAAGGACAGGGAGAGATCACTCAGCAATTACCATCATGGGTAAAACAGATTCAGCTGGGTGGAGAGGGGGAAATGATCACCAATCCAATCAAAGAAAGGACCAAATCCAACTCTTAAAACACCTTCCCACCACTCCTTCCTTATTCCCAGAGTCAAATTCACTCCTGCTTTTCTCTGCCTCCTCCCTGCCAGCAGTGCAGGAGGACACAGAATGGGAGTTGCAATCAGTTCATTGCATGTTGTCTCTGTTGCTCAGAGAGAGGGTTTTTCATACTCTTTCCCCTGCTTCAGCATGGGTCCCTCTCATGGGAGACAGTTCTCCAACAAGTTCTCCAATGCAAGTCCTTCCCAGGGGCTGCAGTTCTTCACAAACTGCTCCAACCTGGGTCCCTCCCACGGGGTGCAGTCCTTCAGGAGCAGTCTGCTCCAGGGTGGGTCCCCCACAGCAACACAAGTCCTGCCAGCAAACCTGCTCCAGCCTGGGCCCCTGTCTCTATGGGGCCACAGGTCCTGTCAGGAGCCTGCTCCAGTGTGGGCTTCACATGGGGCCACAACCTCCTTTGTGTGCACCTACCTGCTTTGATCCTGCTGGACCTGGACCTGCCCAGATCCTCCCTGGGCTGCACATGGGTCTCTGCTCCCCTGGGACCCTCCATGGCTGTAGGGGCACGGTCTGCCTTCTCACCATGGCCTTCACCACGGGCTGCTGGGAGTGTCTGCTCTGGCACCAGGAGCACATCCACCCCCTCCTTCTCCACTGATGGTGGTGTCTGCAGGGTTCTCCCTCACATCTTGAACTCTCTCTGTCTGCTGCAAGATCTACTCTCTTCTATTTTTTCTTTTCCCTTCTTAAACATGTTATCACAGAGGAGTTATGGCTGCTGCTGATGGGCTTGAATTTGGCCAGTATTGGGTCCATCTTGGAGCCAGCTGGTATGGGCTTAATCAGACATAGGGGAGGCTTCTAAAAACTATTCACAGAAGCCTACCCTGTAGTCCCCTGTTCCCCCCAAAATTTGCCACACCAACACAGTGTTATACTGCTTTAGGAATACATGGTGTCAAAAAAATATTTTGTATGTGAAGTTCTATTCTTCAGTGCTTAGATATAAAAGTAGATTTTCACCTTCCTTAAGCTTATTTCATGGTTATTTCAACAGCACAGCTGAAAATAACTCCGAATCTTGAAGCTATAATATCACCCTTACAAAATATAGTATTTCACCTGTGTAAGAATGAAGTAAGAAAATTCTAAAACCTATCCAGAATTTTAAGATCGGCTGTTGCCTAGCAACTCTGCCAAGGATGACGGAATTTTGCTCAGACGCAGGCCAGTAGGCAGCTGGCTGGTGGTGAGCGCAAGGGACTTCTCCCCATGATCCCACAGCACTCTTAAGAAAAGTAACTGATTCCAAAAGCACCTTTCAGAGGTCCATTGGAATATTTATTTTCTTCTTCATAAGTTACACGTTGCTGTTGCCTGGGCATTGAGGGATTTGGCTTTCCATACCATTCTGGCAGCTACACAAGATGCCTAGAGACTCATTTAAATTATATTTATTCCATAGGAGTTTTCACTTTTGGCTTCCACTAGGGTGCTGTACTGCAGTTGTTATTGAGCATGTAACCAAACTCCTCCCAAAAGTACAGCTGAGCTGAAATGAATAAACACTTTAGATTGTAGTGAAACAAGTTCAAAATTCAGGCAGTCCTGTTCCTAGCATTGGCCCAAACTCACGCCTGAAAAATCACACTACAGCAGCTGTCAGCCCACTATTCCATGTCTTAATATCTTCTCCATATCTTCAGAATCATAAACAGACTTTCTCTGTAAGTGAGGCTTATGAAATCCCAACAATGGTTAGAAATAGCAGAAAGCTGTATATGATGTCCCTGCTTTGCAACATCATACCGGTAGATTCTCTGCCCAAGAATATACCACTTCTCCATGGAAGTCTGTCACTGGACATTAAGGATTTCTCTGGGAAAGGCCTGGGAAAAAGTAACTCTTTGATGACTTATTTATCATTTTGGCAATATGCTCAAATTTAACTAGATAGGTTTTTTTTAATGTGAGTAGAAATGAGGGAAAGAATTTTGTCAATTCTTGTGATTCTTCATCCTCCCTCTTTTTTCCAAGTTCCTGTAGAAATGGATGAGAAAAAAAAAAAACAACAAACCAACAACAAAACAAAACAAAACAAAAAACCCAAAGCAACCCACATGAGGAATCTTTTTACTTTCCTACCAATTCAAGATAAAGTTTTGACCCCGGATCGCAGTACATACCTGGACTGTACTTTATATACATTGAAGCCCAAGTTTCAGCTTAAGCCTTTCCTCAGATTACCCCAAATCTCAAAATATGCTGTTTGAAAATCTTGGTAAATCTGGGGCAGTCTTCAGCCCCCTTTAGGAAAATTTCTAACACATTTAACTATGTATCTGTAGAAAACATGATGCCTAAACAGTATTTTATGTAACAGAGAGATGGTGAACTTGTGTCACACCTAATAGACGTGTTTCAATTTTTTTTTTTTCCAGAGATGTAAGGCATTGCAGGCATGATTAGTGCTGCTTTCAGTTTTTTTCTTTTTCCTCTCCTCTTCCAATCTTTGCTGCTCTATGATTAATTGAGGACCAGTAAGATTGTTACAAGCCAGGAGGACTGCTTCTGAACTGACAGATAACAGTATCCATACAGAGATAAAAAATATCAATATATATCCATACAGAAATTCTCATTGTTTTAAAAAATACTGTTTGATGGTCAACTTAGAAATTGTATCAATATAAAACAAGGGGAAAAACCAATTTATATTATCTCTTTTGAAGTGTTTTAAGTTAAATATGTAATTTCACAAGGAATTTGCAATAAAGAGATTAAATTTCTTTTTAAAGCAAGTAGTGAAATACTCCACATACAGTCAATATTCTCATTAGCACAGTTGACAAGGGGACAAAATTTTGTTTGCCTTAATCTATTTTATCCTGCACAAATTCCAGCAATATGAACTAAAACTAAAGACAGTGAGCAGGTCTTCAGCAAATTTAGCAGGAGACGAAAACTTCTAATAGAAAAAAAAAAAATTCTTGTTATGATATTTGCTTCCAGCTTGAGAGATCCAGGCTGAACTTTTGCCAAGTAGTTGTTTCTATTGCAGTGCTAAGCCCAGGATTTCAATAATGTTTAGTCAGAAATCAAGAGAGCTGACCACAGAACAGTTGAGGTTGGCAAGGATCTCTGGAGGTCATCTGTTCCAACCCTCCTGCTCAAGCAGAGCCACCCAGAGCCAGTTGCCCAGGACCATTCCAGACAGTTTTTGACTATCTCCAAGGCTGGAGACCCCACAACCTCCCTGGGCACTGTGTGCCAGTGCCAAGACAGTGCTGTCACTGACCACCACTGAAAAGAGCCTAACTTCATCTTCTTTGCACCCTCTCCTCATGTATTTATATACATTCATAAGATCCTCCTAAGCCTTCTTTCCTTCAGCTTTCTCAGTCTTTCCTCATGTCAAATGCTCGAGTCTCTTCAGCGTCTTCAAGGACCTTTTCTGGACTCTCTCCAGTATGCCCATGTCTTTCTTGTAGTGGGAAGCCCAGAACTGGACTCAGCACTCCAGGTATGGCCACACCAGTGCTGAGTACAGGGAAAGGATCACCTCCCTTGACCTACAGGCCATGTTCCTCCTAGTGCAGCCCAGGATACCATTAGCTACCTTTGTCACAAGAACACACTAATGGTTCCCATACTGTAGGTATGAACATTTCAGTGGCTTATCTGTAAACTGAACACACTAAGAATGCTTCTGGGCCAGTTTTGCAGCTACCTTGAATTTCCCACCATGCTATATTTAAAAGAGGTACACAGAACATCTTGCAACAATGTAGTCTATATACCTACTAGAGGCAATATTACAACAGTAGCAGCTAGCTTCACTTTTTTTCCTGATTTGTGAGTCACATTCAATTGAAATAATTCACAGGCTTTAGCTCAATGCAGGCATTTAACAACATTTAATAACCAGGTGTCAGATTCCCATTGAAAACAATTCAGGTACATTTTTATTGCAACAGTGTAATCAAAACTACACTGCCAGTTTATGAAAGTCAAATTATCTGCAGTTTGAAGGAAATCCAGATTTCACAATATAACTGTAGGAACAATATCAAAGAATAATCAGATGTTCAAGAGTTTTTTCTCACTAAGCTGAAATATGAAGCCCTCTCGTATGCCTGTTCTAGCAGCAGTACAACTGCTCCTCAGATAGCCTGATGCTTATGTTACCATTAGCTGTGTTACTGTTCTAATTACACACAGAGTATACTTGTAATAAAACATTTTCTCTCTAGTGAGCTGCAGAGTTATGACTCATTGTGCAGTAAACAGAAACACTGCTCACAGTGGGAACTGAAGATATTAGATCCTTTTATTTTTTTTTTTTTTTTTTGGTCCCTCATCTCACTAGATTTACACCCTCTCCTGTGGAGATCTTTTTCTTCTCTCAGTTTGTGTTTGGGCCATATTTCCTCCTTTCTATTTCTCGCTCATTGGATTTGATTTCCTAGTTCAGACAGTTTGCCAAGTGTTTGTGTAGCCCTTACATTCAAACGTGCTCAGTTTTACCCACTACGCTTTCTAGTCCATCTCTCACCTCATTTAATTTCATTCCATTTTGTTACTTCTCCACTTCCAAGTTTTGCTCAGTTGCTTGTATTCTGAGTCCAGTGGAATGCAATTAATTTCTCTTCTTTTCTTGCTCAGTTTCAACTACTTGAGAATAAACTAATATTGGTAAGATTTGAAATGGCAAAGGAATCCATTATTCATTATCAATGAACTAGAATGGGAAAAGAAAATAAGTACTGTGGGCTGAGCTATTAAAAGGGAATAGTTCTGGTGGGCTGAATGGATAGTAAGGGAGAATAAATACAGGGACTGGGAATGGGAGAAAGATTAAACTGAATTACAAAAATAAAATAAAAAGAGTAGGTAAGAGAAAGGGAATGATTTGGGGAACAAAGAGAAATAAGGTAGTAAGAAAAAAGCCATACAAGGAGAGCACGAAAAGAGAGAATAAGGTAGTCTTCACGGGAAGGATTTGAAAAAAAAAAATCCAAATAGAAAATTAAAGAAATTCAGCTGAAGAAAAGTAGAACTATGAATTAACACAAGATTAATGGAAAGATCCTAACATGAAAATAATTATAGACTTAGAGTCTTCTTACAAGAAACGGAACTGAGTTATTTGTACAGCCATGTTGATTTGAGTGCTGGTATGATGCCTGGTGATTTTTCAGTCACTGTTGTGAGGTACTGAGCCTAGGGGGCAGAACTTGATTGTCTGGTCATACTGGTTTCTGCAACAGTGGGTGTCAAGGGGGTCTATTTAAATATTTGACGAGGAGACAAGACTCTCTTTACACCTTTGTTACCTCAGGTAGAGATTCTTGCAATGTTTTCTCTGTGGGGCACTCCTTCAAACCACTTACAAATTGTAGATGGAGTAGAACATCCCAATCTACTTCTTCAGTAGCATTTCATGCAGAGGGTTTTTTGTGTTGACTTTTAAAATAATTTTTAAATGGTTTGGGATTCATCTAGGCAAGAAGCAGACAGTCAGATTTTTGTGTCTTCTGCAGAGCTGAACACACCCGAGATACTTCAGCTAAAAGCCCCTTTGTGGGAATGAACAAACAGGAGGAGGCTGATGGCAGTGTTATCAATGTGATGTCTTTGACTTAGAACCAGGCTCTCTTCCCCTTCTCCTTCCCTCAAATGTCCAGTGAATTAAGGGGACAGATCAGGTAGGCTGTAAGGATGAACTGGTGGGACACTGCTAGTTAGAAGGGAAAGAAAGGAGGAGAAAAGGGCAAAGGTAAAGGTGTGGAAGATGAGGGATAATTAGCTGAGACTAGAATTTGAAAGGTGTGTTCAGTGGTGGGTCCTGTTTCAGACAGACTGGTAATGAAAGATTGACATGAGCATAAATAAAAGGAGTGGAACCATTTGTTATATGATGAATTTGACTGTGACAGATAATTTTTCAATTTTGGTGCAGTTTTGTACATTGTTTTATAGGAACTCTGTGGAAACTCAAACAACATTATCTCTCCCTTGGAAATAGTGCATTTTAATTAGGACATACTGGGCCATATATAAATAAAACAAGTACCATAATATATTGCTGTTTCTTCTAGGTTACCTTTCTAAACTTTATGTTTCCTTCTTTTCAAGACCTAGAAATCATTTCAGAGTTTGGTTCTGAGACACTGGCTATTGCTCAGTTATTTATTTTTTCCCAGTGCCTGGGAGGTGGAAGGACTGACTGAAGGTTTTTACTGTTCAGCTAGACCTTTGCACACAAGAAGAGCAGGATTCTGCATGCATGTTTATAACATGTCAAGCAGTGGCTGTCAATGGAAGGAAGAAGTAAAGGCAGCCCAAGCTTAGGTGATCACCCCTATGACAGAGGAGTGCACAGAGGGGGATCAGACATCTTGTTGATGTCCCTATGGAATGAAGGCAGAGAAATATTCTTGACAGTGGCAACCATGGGATTTCTCCCTTTGTCAGTGAAAGGAAAGCACGACTGACAGTCTCAGCCTGGAGTACAGCAGCAAGAATGGAAATAGCACTGCAGGGTAAATGAGCCATAAGAAGAAGTGCAGTCCACAGAGTGGAAAGGTAATTTTTAGAGCTTTAATTTAAACCAAAACATTATTACTAAGTGCCCTTTAAAATGAAAAAAGAAATTAAAAAAAAAAGCCATCCAAATTATTCCTTTCTATGTGATAGGTTAGAGGAAGAGAGGATGAGATGCCATATGCCTTTTACATTTTCAGGAAATTGGAATGAAATATAAATATTTTCAATTTTATTTAAGTAAACTTTCCACATTCTGCAAAACTGCTGGACGAGCCAATGTGAAATATCCTGTATTGCTTATTTGTCCATTCCTTTACAATTTCCTAGTACCGGCATCAGCTGTAACATCAATACTTCTCTTATCAGAAGACAAATACTAGCTGCTGTGACCATCATGCCACCAGCAGGACTCAATTTGCTTGCTTCTAGCAAAGAAACACATTGATTCAGACACAGGGACTGTGTTAAAAGATATTAAGCATTTTAAATGTACTATATTAAGTATCAGACAGGTTTCAGGTAAAGAATTGCTTTGCAAATATTAACATCATACCATAAACTTCAGCTCCCCTGGTGAGTCACAATTTTAGGCAGAAACAGAACTGATTCCAAATTGTATGGAATTTCTTTGCTAGTTTTAAAGATTTTGACCCTCAGGTATGAAGAGATTAAGGTGCTCAATTGGGTGAGACAGAGTTGATTTTTCATTCCCAGCTATGTTATTTGTCCAATAAATCCCAATCCTTCGTGGTCCATTTGCCAGAAGAGTTATATCTTCAACTCAGAAATCTCTTCCAACAATACTTAATTACAGAGTGAGAGGCGATCCCCTTCTACGGCTGTTGGGGCCATGGAAGTACCTGAGAAGTTAATACAATCCAAAGCCATTATGTTTTTAGTAACTTTCCATCATTTTAGCTAAATTTATGAGCTCTCATCAGCAATTCATCGTCAATTCAATAACTTAAGATACATAGCAGAATGCCATCAGCTTCTGGTTAGGGCTCTATCAGTATTGTCTATAATGACATTTACCAGAATACATAAATGTTCTTTTCAGTTAAATTATGTGTGATTTTTCACAGATTCACAGAGTGTTAGGGGTTGGAAAGGACCTCTAGAGATCATCTAGTCCAACCCCCCTACCAGAGCAGGATCACCTGGAGTAGATCACACAGGAACAGGTCCAAGCAGCTTTTGAAAGTCTCCAGAGAAGAGGACACCACCACCTCTCTGGGCAGCCTGTTCCAGTGCTCTGGCACCCTCACAGGGAAGAAGGGTTTCCTCAGGTTCAGGCTGAACCTTCTGTTTTCCAGTTTATGGCCATTGCCCCCAGTCCTGTCACTGGACACCACTGAGAAGAGCCTGGCCTCATCCTCCTGACGCCCAACCTTTAGATATTGATAAGCATCGATAAGATCTGCCCTAAGCCTCCTCTTCTCCAAGCTGAACAGACCCAGCTCTCTCAGCCTTTCCTCACACGGAAGGTGCTCCTGGCCCTTCATCATCTTAGCGGCTCTGCGCTGGGCCCTCTCCAGTAGCTCCTTGTCCTTCTGGAATCGAGAAGCCCAGAACTGGATGCAGTACTGCAGGTGAGGCCTCACCAGCGCAGAGTAGAGGGGGAGGAAAACTTCCCTTGACCTGCTGGCCATGCTCTTCTTAATGCATCCCAGGATGCCATTGACCTTCATAGCCATGAGGGTACATTGTGGTCTCCTGTTCATCCTGTTGACCACTAGGACTTCAAGGTTCTGCCAGAGCTGCCCTCCAACAGATCAGCCCCCAACGTATTGACTTACCAGAAATGCCTGAAAGTGGAGAAACAATAGTTTACTTGTCCTGCATAGACAGCACCACCATAACTCAAAATACTGTTATTACCAATATGACACTAACAGGTTTTTTCCTCTTTCTATGAAAGTGTATTCCCTAGAGAAAGGACGCTTAAAAGGATGTTAATGTATTGGAGATACAACCCCCAAATTTTTAAGGAAATTGTTTATTTTAGATTGCATTTTTGGTCTTGGTTCAGGCAGAGTCTTCACAATCCTACATTTTGTGTTTTCTTTTGTTATATTGTGCTTGAGAATTTATTCTCAATTAAATGACCCTCTGTTTCATTCAGCATATGGATATATGCACCTCATGACCATAAGGCATTGCTCTACACTGTTCCGTTTTTATTATCCCTTCATAGCTCGAAATGAGGTCTTATGCTTTATTTACTGACTTTTGCTTGAGTCACAGTACAGCTACAGCATTACAAGTTTCCTTGTGGACTTTCCTGTAACACTCATCACTACAATTGTTTCATAGCTGTTAATTCATTTTCACACCTCTGCAATATGAAGGCAACCTGTTAGCTATGTTTATTAGGATGAGTGATAAAAACTGTCTGTAAAATCGCAGAGATTTTTAGACATTATAATTATTGTTACAGACAATACAACATCAATCAGAAACTAAGGGCAAAGGCAAAACAAGTTAAAAAAGGTTTAACCATTCATGACACACAAATTTGTTTTTTTCTCAATGCTTATTAGTTTTCTGTAGGGGTGGGGGTGTCAGAAACTACTATATTACTGTCACTGATGCAAGCTCCATTGCTGCTGCAGGGAGCTGTGTCACAAAGAGTATTTATTTTGTACTCAGCCTATGGAAGACATTCAGCTCATGTTTGGTCCATCAGGCTATTAAATTGCTCTGCACCTTGTTGCTGTAATATCCTACAAAAGGAAATACTAGTCCCAGCACTGAAAACTGTACATGTGTTATTGTGCTATTTTTGGTTGGGACCAAGTTGTTTTTCTTCCCAGTGGCTAGTATGAAGCTGTGTTTGGGATTTGCATGGAGAAGAGTATTGATAACACTGGTGTTTTTTGTTGTGGCTAAGGAGCATTCGTACCAAGTCAGGGACTTTTTCACTTTCTGGTGCTGCCCCTGTGTTCCCAGCTTTTTTGCTACAAGAAGCTGTGAGGGTACATGGTCAGGATGGCTGGCCTGGACTGGCAAGGGGGTATTTCACTCCATGAAACATCATGCTCAGTATATGGGTTGGTGGTTGGGTTAGGAGTGGACTCTCCCTCTCTCTCACTGACTCTGGTTCTTGGTTGGTAGGTGAGTGGTGAGTGGTTGTATCATTTGTTTTCCTTTCCATTATTTTCATTACAGATTAGTGTTGTTAGTATTATTGGTATCATTGTTTTATTTCATTTATTTTCAATTACTAAATTGTTCCTATCTCAACCCACAAGTTTGTCTTTTTCTCTGATTCTCCTCCTCCACAAAGGAGGAGGGGGAGGTGAGCAAGCAGCTGTGTGGCACTTAGTTGCTGGCTGGGATTAAACCACAACAGTTATCATGATGGGGTGGTGGAAATGAGAAACTGCGTACTCATCTCAAGATCTGTCACCTCCTTTGTCCATTCAGTTATTACTGTCTCCAGGGAAAAAAGTTCCTAGACATTTCAAAATCTTCACTATTTAAAAACAATCAAACCCACTAAAGTAAAGATTTTTGTGAGCTTTTGCCAGTCATATACTGTGAATTAGTATAATGACTGACAAATAAAATTGACAAAGCAAACTGATTTTGTTGTTTTCAACTTTATGTGGAAAACTACTGCCTACAAGTGGACCTTCCTTTTCAGTATTCTTTCCTGTTGGATGAATTGAATTAGCTGAACAAACATTGAACTCCAGCCTGAGATTTGTTACTATGCTATATTAGACCACAGGAAACCCCATTAGATTCAAAGGTGAAGGGTTAAAATACTTGTTTTTACTGCAAAACATTAAGCAGTATACAAAGAAAGCATGATGTAAGAAACAAGATGTAAGAAACAGCAACACGGGAAAAATATCCCACTTGCAAGCATCATCCTTCTCTTTATCATGTACACATTCAAGTAAACTTGCCTTGCACTGATAAAATACCATTTTCTTATGTGTCAGTAGAGTGGACAGTAGTCTCTAGCAGCAGAGAAAAATTTCAAAGTAGTAACAAAGTTCTTCAGACTAGTGGGAAAGAAAAAGGGTTCCAGCAAATATGTTACTAGATCAATGCATTTCCCAACAATGCCTTGCATGGCCACCCAGCCTTAAATTAAAGATTGCCAATTGAAATGCTGAATAGCATCTCTGCCTTCAAAAATTCAATGTCTGCTCAGAAGCCTGAACGCTTTCTGTAAGTCTCATTTAGGCTTTCTGTTACAAAAGAAAGAAAACATGGGAAACCATGCTGTCTAAGAAGGTACAACAAAACTATCCAAAGGTCAAAATGTTTAAGCTTCAAACAAGCTGATGTTCTGTGAAAACAGAAGATTTGCTTCATAAGATTTATTTGCTTAATTTTTTCAGGTGACTCTTTATTCTTTTGTTTCTGGACTACTGCAAACAGAATGAAGCTAAGGAGCCCAGGTTTCACCAGTGCCCTAGTACTCAGTGAGGTTCCCTGACTCAATACACAGTGAAATCTGAAGACATCCTCCATTCTTTTCATGATACCTTGTATAAAAGGAGGAAAAGTACTTCATTTTAAGATTGCTTAACAAAGTACAAAAATCCAATTTTTAGAGACAAAGAAGTGAAAAGATGATTTTCAGAAAACAAACATTTTTTCTCTGAAGATTACATTTAAATGCCCAAGGATTAAGAACACACAGTGCTTTTGTAGTCCTTTGCAGGTAATAGCTGATGTATTTTGCTGATTGACTCCACATTCTGCTTAATGTATCTGTTGCCCATGACTACTTTTTCTGAATTCCAATGAACTTTCCTTCAGAGCAGAAGGAATGATTTTTTTTTTTTTTTTTTTTATTTAGCATTCACCCTTCTGCATTAAATTGTGCCAAAGGATGCAGGCACTGGAGAGAAAAAAAGAAAAGGTTACTGCAGCTGCTGTGACAGGAAGTACAGGTTTCAGTCAAAAAGGATAAGTGGATTTAATAATTTTGAAAACATGTTGTGAGTGCTCTTGCCTCTACTATACCAGGAAAGTGGACAAATCCCTAAACTCTGCACTTCATGGTCCCACAATTAAGTACTGAAAACTCAGCTAGCATTTAAGGCAAGTGGTTATTTGAACACAGCAAGTTTGTGTCTATCGTATATGGCAATATTAGTGGCTAACAGAAGTGAAAAATAGTGGAGGTAAGCAGAAAAAGATAGCTAGTTGGAAAAAAAAAAAGGTACATCTTCCTGGTTTTGGAGAAGGAAAACTCAAGGATCATTGCAGTTGAAATTATAACCTGTTTTTATGTTTTTAATCTCAATTGCCAACAAGAAGACATTTTGTGTGCCAGGTCAGAAATTTTTCTGAATTCTACAAGCTGATTAACTATATAAATATTGCATCTTTCCAGCCTAGATAAACACAAACTACATTAACACAGCTTTCTAAGGACTTTGAAAGCACCATTGCTTTCACTTGCTTTGTTTTGATTGAAAGCTATGTCCTTCTCACTATCTTCGTGGGGAATTTTTTGTGTGACTATTCCATCTAGTAGCTCTTTCATTAATATTAATCAACTCTGTTTCCTACCTGCTAGTCTGAATTCAAGACCAGATTCCAAGCAAATACTAGTGAACATCAAAGATGCTTTGAAATCAAGACCCTACATTATTTTGTGGCACACTGAAAGCTCTGGAAGAGTTAGTCACACCAACATCCCACTGAGTACAAGAAGGCTCATGAGTGTTTTGTAATAGAACCCATCAAAAATGTTTCTCCCTGGTAATACAGCAGCAATTAAAAAACATGAGGGTTCATCCAATGCAACTTTACTGGTAACTATCAGCCTCATACTACTGACATTATCACACTAGTGTAATCTGATAATCAACCTTGACACAAGATTTTCCTTTCTTTTAAACAGCCCTGGGTAAAGTCCTCTTAATATTGGCACCCAGGAACATTTGCCCCAGTGAAAGAATCTTATATTAGAAAAGCTTTGATTTCAGATGTTAATTACACACATGAAAGGCATATTTTTCCATACAGATAGCTTTTGTGAGTGACAGTGTTCAAACAGGTAAGTATGGCAGTGATGCCTAAGGAAAACCAAAAATCTTGAAAGATTCACTTTATATACTGTCACTTCTGCTGAGACATCAGAAAAATACAAGTAGAGAAGCAGAAGGGAGAGTTGATATATTTTGCCAGGGAATTTAGGGAAGTACCTTATGGACTTAGATCCTTAAATCTCATTGGTTAGCCAACATCCAAGGTGCTTCTGCAAACCTTGAGCTTTGCTTTCAGCTCAGTTATTCACTGAGGTAACAAAAACCCAAGCCTTTAAGAATGCCCATATCCTTAAGGCAATGATCTGGATCTGATGTACTTGTACAATGTGGAAAGAATATCTTTGGAAATGTGGAAAGTGACAGAAAGAAAACCTTTATGTTTTGCAAACAGGTGGCATTTCAGTACTCGCACAAATATTCAAGAGAGTTGTTTTGCATATATTTTCAGTCTCTTTTATTTGTCTGCCCATAAATACACATATAACACATTTTTTAAAATATAAACTAATACAGAACTCAGGATGCATTTTATTCACATTTTAGGAATGCAATTTTTTGCTAATATCTTCATGCAGGATTTTCAGAGTATAAACCCTTTGTCTCATAAAGAAGATGATTGTATTCTATTCTAATACAGAAAAAAGATGACATGAGGGGTACTGCACAGTTTTATTTCTGCAATGTGGTTAGCCAGTAATTCAAATTATTCTGTGAAATCTCTTTCTGGAAAGGAAATTATAGAATCATAGAATCATTAATGTTGGAAAAGGCCTTTAAGATCATCAAATCCAAACATAAACTTAACACTGCCAAGTCCACCATTAAACCATGTTCCGAAGCACCGCATCTACATGTCTTTTAAATACCTTCAGGTACAGTGACTCCACCACCTTCCTGGGCAGCCCATTCCAGTGCCTGACAATTCTTCCAGTGAAGAATTTTTTTCCCAATATCCAATCTAAACCTCCCCTGGTGCAACTTGAGGCTGTTCCATCTTGTCCTATCTCTTGTCATTTGGAAGAAAAGACCAATCCCCACCTATCTACAGCCTCCTTTCAGGTAGTTGCAGAGAGCAAGAAGTCCTCCCCTGGGCCTCCTCTTCTCCAGGCTGAACAACCCCAGTTCTCTCAGCCGCTCCTTACAGGACTTGTGCCTCAGATCCTTCCCCAGTTCCATTGCCCTTCCCTGGACACACTCCAGCACCTCAAAGTCTTTCTCATAGTGAGGGTTCCGAAACTGAATATGGTATTTAAGGTGCAGCCTCACCAGTGCCAAGTAATTATAATTACTGTATAAATCCATGATGGATTCAGTAAGTGAATGAAGATGCCACACTAGAACACCTGTTGTGTTAGCTAGTGGCCACTCAAGTGATAAAAGTATTGCAAAAAAATTCCCCAAAATATCTCCTGCTTGACAACTCTAGGAGGAGAGGTATTATCCTAGGCAGTCTCTGGTCATTTGCCTTCACAAAAGACAACAATTATTCATCTGGAAACAACCAGTAACATAAGACAATATTTTTTTCCTTTCTTTTACAAAATGGAGGAGATACTAGTGAGAGGTTAAATAAAAAATATTTGTTGGTGTCCTTAATTTCACAAAAGAATGTCCACACCACTCTAACCTGACCCTGAGTCCCTCACAAACTACTGAGTTTGTATCCCATGCACTTATTGCAAAAGAACAATACTGTTTGGGAAGTACATAACCTCTTTTTGTCTCCTTCTTTTCCACTTTCTATTGCCTATCATTTATGACTTCAGAAAACAAGCTTGATAAAGAATTTAATTTTCTTTCTCTGAGTTCCTTCCCCAGGTTTTCTCCTTTTATTTTTTTTTTTTCCTGCTCTTTAACGTTGCAGATGAAGGGATGTGGTCCCAAACCATCACTGGAACACAGAGGCACAGTGCTTACAGATGCAGTGATGTACTACCTTAATTTTACCCATCGGCATGTAAACTGATGCTAAAACAAATGGATACTAAAAAAACCCAGCCAAAACTAGATAATGAACATTCCTGTAAGTAGTGTGAGAAACAACATAAATCCATGTTTTCTCTCTAAAATAATCCATCTCTATTGATTGTTTAACCTAATTTTCTCTAGGATTCTATTTCCAAACCTAGAAAAGCACAACTTTTTTTGAAGTTATTAGATCTTTTTCAGTCCTTCACAGACTCAAGGTATTTAATTTACTCCAAATATATGTATCTCTTAACCTCCTACATTTTTCAACACTGGCTTAAATCTAGACAGTAGACAAATTGAGTGAGATCTGGTTTGTTGTGTATTATATATAGATCAAACTTGAAGATGACAGAGATAATTAAACACACATTGTCCTCATAATATAAAGTCCAAAAGCTTGGATACTAAGCTGCTGTATCTGTGAGTTTATTCCAGAGTTGGATAGCTGCTTACAAGTACAAGCTTTTATGTAGAATTTGTTCTCACTTTCTAATGCTATAAGTAACTCACCTATTTATACCAGTAAAGGTCTTTTATGAACAAGGGCTACATTAAAGCATTTGATACAATAGGAGTTCATACGACCCAAAAGATAACAGGTTAGTTTGTACTAGCCCCCTGGCACTGGGTCATGTACCCACTCTGGGACACAGAGCATGGACTGTGGTGTGCTCAAAGGAGGCAGAGGAAATGGAGCGGCTGCAGTGTTGCACAGCAGCCAGCAACATCCATCAATTGTGCTGGAAAAAGAAAAGGAGGAGGAAAATAACAGCTATGTGGAGAGCTCACACCATATCTAGCTAGAAAATAAAGGAAAATAAAATGAAAAAAACAAACTAGTGATTTGAATAAGACATAAAATTTAGGTATTTGGAAAGAAGTTAAACAGATGCTAGAAGTAGGTTAGATAGTGTCACTGGTGATATCACTCTGAAACTGATGATTTTCAGACCATTTTTCTTGGTGGTTTTATAAATGTGATTGGCACATAAAAGTTGTTGACACACTGCTAAGAGGTAATGCCAGAACTCAGTAGATTCAGAATAAAAGACAGGAAGACCAGGATACCGTGAGGACTAAAATAATAGGAGGGGATGCAATTAAATAGGAATTTACTATCATCAGCTGAAGATGATAGTGAAAGAAAAAGATCTGCAAGTTATTTTTCAGAAGTTCACAAGCCATTGATAACACAGTGATAAACAAACAAAAAAAAAAAAAGACAACAGGAAACCCAGAGATTTTGCATAGAGTACTGTGATTGAAAAGACACCTTTCAGCTGCAACCGGATAAAATAAAAGTATAAATTGTGTGAGATAACAGGAATCATACTAAGGACACTGCAAGACTCACCTTGGCTAGCTCAGAAAAATACAAACTGACAGGATAAGGTTATTTACATTAAAATACTTATTTAGGTATATAAATAATAGGTATATGAAATAATTTAGGGAAATACGCAAGAAAAGAACTTCTGCTAAAAAGCAATGTTCACAGGAATAAACTGCCTATATTCAAGTAGACTCATAAAAATATTTCTAATCATCAGACGAATGAAGCCCTAAGGCCATGCTTCCTGTAGACGGGAAATTCCTACATGACTTCATAAACCTATGAAGGTTGCATCTGGCAATAAATTTTTGGATTCATTGACCACAGAGATCATTTCCAAACCTGTGTCATGAAAGTAAATTCTGTAGGGTCATTTTAAAAGTCCCAAAATTTCAGATTTGTTACTTGTAAAAACAGTTTCTACAGCAGAATGTTTCTGGAGGACATTTGAAAATAAGAATGGTTTCTTTTCAAAGTTTCATTATTGGTACAAAATATATATTATAACATTAAATAGTTTTCTATTGACCTGTAAATTTTAAAAATCAGAATATTTGTGCTCCAATACAAAGAAAGAAAAATGAACACAAAAATTCAGACAGAATGACCTAAATGTGAGAGGACCACACCCCTTTTCCCTTGAAATTAATCTCTTCTATTCAGACCAGAGAATATACAGATTAGCATCACATTAGAAACATTTATTCATTTTAAATATACTGACAATCGCTGAGGAGGATACATTGCTAATTTTTCTCTTGGTTAATAAAGTTGAAAGAGAACACAAAAACTGAACAAGGAGAAAAAGCAAGAAACATCCATCTGTAAATGTGTATTGTTTTGGGAAAAAAAGTCTGTCAGTGGTGTTGACAGTGACTTGAGAAAAGAGCACCTATCCTATTTGCTTTGCAAATAAAGCAGAAAATTTATATTCCAGGCTCCTCAGACAAGCACTTTTATAAGCTTTCAATTCAGGAGAGCAATACATCAAAAATATTTTGGGGGTCAGGGGAGGATGAGAAGGGGAGAGAGGAGAGGAGGGGAGAGGAGAGAAAAAAAGAAAGAAAAAGAAAGAAAAAGATATTTTTTGGAACTTTATCAGCTAAAGTAAGGATCTTATCCAAAATCAGAGTAAACAACCTCAGTCTTGGAATAATTTCAATAAATATAGGAAACAGTAAACCTCTTCAGAAGCCCAAGACCACTGATTAGTTTTTAACACTGTTATGTTTTTCTTCTCCTCTGCAAACATTTAAATACATCCATAACAAGCCTCAGGTGAGCGATATAATTAAACCTAAATTGAGTTTTTTGCACAGAGCCAGAAAAAGGCATTTTAATCATATCAGTTAGCCTTAAATCTGAATTTGCCTGCAGTAAAAAGTGAATGAATCCAAGATTTTATCACTGCAATGTGCTTTAGACAGAATATTTGATATTCAAAGTCCTTCATTTTATTTAATATCTGAAATTTCACTGAACTCTGATGATGTCATATCATGTATGCAGTGATTAACATCTGGGGAAGACTTTCTGACATAATTTCTTTTTCAGCTTTCTGAATTTCCATGATCCAGACTCTCATAAAAATAAAAGATCTAAACATATTGTTAGTACCAGCTACAAACAACTATAAACCAGATGACTGAAGGGTTGTTTCAAAGTCCTAGAAGTCAGTATGAGTCTTCATACTGAACAGAGCAAATGTGTAAACAGGTGTTAAGTGTTGTAGGTGACTGATGGCTAGCTTCCTAGCTGGCTAGGGTACTAATCTTAATTCAGTGCTAATGATGGAGCTTTACATGCTGAAGTCCTTTCCTTATCACATAAAAGACTTACCTCACCTCAGCAATGATTATGCAACACCCCCTGGGTATTTCTATATTCTCCTTAGAAAAAGAAGTGCTTGGAAGAGGTCCTTCAGTCCAATTAATTGCTCTGCCAGTTCTGTCTATACTCTCTGTAAGGTAAGGAGTAACTTGCACATCATTTATTAGCTTAGCTTTTTACATGTTTAGATCTAGATTTTTAATTATTTTCCTAGACCTATTTAAAATCACATTTGCCATTTAATTGCTCCTTTAGAGAGCAAATCTTGACAGCACAAGTATCCTATGACAGAGCATATGAAAATCATCATTATTTTAGTAATACAATCTAATAGAACAGTAATTGACTAAATCTAATGTCATGATAGAAAACAGAACAGAATATTATCCAGTTACGTCTTAACACAACCTCCTTATTTGAAAACACTCTTAATTTCACCAGCAAATCTTCACTTTAGTGGTCCTTCACCTCTTGTATCAGAGCATCACACAATGAATTTTCATACTTGGATCCTGCAGCCTGCCTTTTCCTACAAAACATGCCTGTGCTCTGTCAAATGGCAGAACTTGAGTAGGCAAGAAAGAGCATCCCACTGCCTGTACTGCTGTCAGCTCCTCTCCCCAACACTGAGAGGCTTGCTGGCTCTCAGGTATTATGATCCTACAAATGTTCAGAGAAAGGGCTAAGTGTCTCTCCAAGCCTCAGCTACCAGGGCAGTTAGCACTACTGTAGTAGATGTGACTTTGAGTGGGAACTCAGTGTATTGGGGAAGATGAGAAGAGAACAAGGCAACTTTTACTAAGGATGAATTTAGATTCCTGAAGTTTGGGGAAAAATATATTTTAATTAAAGTACAGAATATGTGAAACCTTTGGTTGCCCAAACCGCACAAGCCAGTTAAATACAACCATTTTAAGTAAGTCTGGGGAATGATAATCGCAAAAATAGTCTATTAAAAAGCAACTGCTAACAAAACCAATTTGAATTATGGTAAAAGTTTGCTAGCTACAAACTTATTTTAGCAAGTATAAAAACACAGGTATGCCTTCTTTCAAACCATCTTTCTTGAATAATTAATCTTTGAAAAGCCTGCAAAGCACCTGTTATATTGAAAAATACTGTCAACAAAACATGTCTGGAATAAAAACATTCCAGTCAATTTCAAAACATTAAAAAAATCTAACTTTATTTTAGTTTTTGAAAAACATATTAAGGATAAGTTTTGCAGTATCATCCTTGTGATGAGATTACTTTGCCAGATGATCTTTGTGTAATAATACATTCAACATACATCTTTGAAATATAAATCAATTATTCTCAATACTAGCCAGAAGCAATACTTCTAAGTAACAAAGGAACTAGAGGATCCCTCTGTTACTGCTCATTAAGAAGTTCATTGTAAATTTTAAAAGCTGAGAGAAACCATGACTACAGCATTGCTACAGGAATAAGGCAGCAGGTTTCCATATGGCCATGATTATTCAGATTTTCATGTGTTAGAGATTTTTACTGGCTCCAGCCCTCCTTCTTGTCTCATAGAAGCCTATTAATGTTTTAGTAGACTGATGTAATGTTGCAGCTGTAACAGCAGCATGGACTAATTCATTAAGCCTGTTCTCAAAAGTATTTTCTGTAACAGTATAAACAATTAGTGGAATTGTTACAATGGTAGACAGAATTTTAGTCAATCAGTTAGAGAAAGCAAGGTAAACAAGATGAAACAATGAAACTTGCTTTATTGTGACAGTGAAGAATACAACATGAATAGAAAGACAGAAGTTGTTTCAAGAGGGAATGATGATAATGTTTTTTTTCCCTCACCATAAAGACCACTTAAAATAAGACCTCTTTATTTTATTATAAAGAGACCAACAAGCTGAAAGAATAGGAAGAAATGGAAATTGAATATACTCAGCTGTTCCAAAAGTTTCAGAGGAGGTGCAACCAGTGGAGCAACAGCAATTTAGTGGAAAAAAATACAGAGGGGGCGAACTTTGTGTCCTTATATGCAACACACTAAAAACTATAACAAAGGCAGGACGTAAAGTACTAGTTAGAACCTCAGCATGCGTTATGTGATTTTCATGCAACTGAGATGTTGGCCACTAAATATGGGATGCAAATAATGCAATGCCAGTGAAAGGTTTCTCTTAAAACCAAAGCCTACATTGGCAGTGCAAAACAACTTATTACTTAACAAAGCACTGAATTAGAAGAAAAAGAATGTGCATTTATTGGCAAGTATACAAGTAAGCTTCCTAGTTTCAGACTTTCTCTTCCTCCAAAGAGGGCTCCAAGGTGAGCTGTGATGAAACAGGAGGTGAGCTCTGAAACCCTGACCAGGGGTAAGGGATGCACAGAAGAGGGGAAAAACTGCATGCAAGGTAAGCAGCCTGACAGTGACATGACCAGTTAATGTCCACTTTTCTAACACTGATTTTTCATAATATTTCAGAATAAAGGTCAAAAGCAGACTCCCTTTTCTTCCTTGAATTGCTCAGTGTTGGTTTTGCCCCATAAGATTCCATGCAACCAGTATAATATTTTATAACTTCAGAATCAATGGGCTCTGCCTAAAAGATGCACATAACATGGTAGTGTAATTTTTTCCCATCTCATGATGATTTATGCCGTTGTATTAGTGTTTGCTGAAATACGAAAACAATAAAGCTGGTAATCAAACCATCAAAAGAGTGGTGAGACATGTTCAGTATACATAATCATATTAAGTAACAGTGTCTTTTACAGCATATATCTCCTATTGCCCCTTTGTAGTCTGAAAGCATTGTGCTCATTACAAGAATTGTACTAATTGACTTTCTAATGCAACAGCTATGTACAATTTGAAATGCCCTTGGTCATATGAAAGAAATCATAAAAAGAAATTGGCAGCACACATTCAGTGAAATATAGATTGGTACTCATCCAGATACTCTTCAGCCTAGAAACTTCCACAAAATAATGTTGACTTACTTCCATTTGAATAAATCATGATCCCTTGAAGCTCTATGGTATTAATCAGTGCACTGTAATTGCTCTAAGTTGCATTTGTTTTCTCCTAGTATAAGTTTGTTCCACGAAACAATACACTCAATGACCTTATAGCAAAAAAGACCCAAGACTATGCTATCTTGTTCCCAGGTGTTCATTATATGTATTTTTTTATTGCAATAATGCCAGTACTTACATGATTTTCTACTTATTCTATAACTGCAATGCATTAGCAAGTTGTAAATAAGTTTCCACTTGGCATGAAAAAATATCACATATAGGAAATACAGAACTTGTGTCCTCAGTGTGGAAAAAAGTGTAACTGCCTGCTCTCTTCCCTGTGTCCTTGACCCATTTTTTCCTTTGCTTTCTCAGAAAGCAGCTTCTACTTTCTTCAGTTCATCAGTGGAAGCACCCCAAATTACTTATTTTTCTTTTTTCTGTTGAGGTATCTCACAAACACTAACCTAAGGGATAAGATTAATGTTAGCACAGGTCCTGTACCTTTCTGAAATGGAAATAGTTTAGTTAACAAGGCAGCTCACCTGCTTAACCCTGACTAGCTTTAACTGAGAATGCCCAAGCTAAATAAGTTAAAGGCTTGGAAAACTCTGTTATGGTCAATGAAATGCCCCTTCCAAATTTTAAATTCCTGACCCAACACATATGTGCTGGAAGTCCCCAATTAAAAATTACTACAAAATGTGTGAAAACACTGTATTTTTCCATAAACTTTTAATGAAAAAGTCCCAAGATTCTGAGAGAAAATACTAAACTGTACTAATAATGAAGGGAAACATAATCATCACATTAGCTGTCAGCTAAGATTACTGTATAACACACGATGTTACAGTGGAGGGGAGAAGAGAAAAAAAAATATTTACTTCAGTAAGAATATTTACTCAACATATACATTTAAAATTCAAAATAGTTTGCTATTACTGTTTGTGCAAGTTTCACACAGTTCTAAATCACACAATCTACACAAAGATTATAACATGGATTTGTGTCACATTCACGGAATGAACAGGCTACAGCAATGTTGCTGCAATCCCAGCATATGCCAGCATCCACAGTATCCATATGGTTGCCTTGGCCTAACCTGCTCTGTTCAGTACACATTCACTCCCTGTTGCCTCAGACATCAGGTCCAGGCCCTTTCTTGTTAGGGGTTTTCCTGTGCTTTCCTGAGTTATGAAAAGATCAATTCCCATCTAGACCCATCCAAATGATTTAGCTTGTACCCCACTTAGCTCTGTTTTAACTCCCAAACTTATTTGCAACGCCATGCATTGGCTCAAGGAGAAAAATCTGGGGTTCTTTTTTCTTCATCCTCAAAGCTCAAAGCTTTCATTGAATCACCTTGGAGCCAGGTTTTCTTGGACCACCACAATGCAGGTACAGTCAGTGCTCGATTATTGTGAGTTGGGATAGTTCTGTAACCTAAAAAGCTGGGTAATATAGTTACTCGGGGATCACAGTGCAGACATACCCAAATGACTCTTCAGGGCATCAGGCTGGCATTGGGCTAGGCTGGTAAACCCAGCCAAAAAACAAGCAGGAACCTGCCCAGGCATTTAGGTGTCTATACTATGTTCTAGATTCCATGATTTTTACTTGAAAATAGAGCAGTACCTCGGCTTGTTTTGTGTATTCATGACAATCCATCAGTAGCTAAAGATTACTGAAGAGTTAAAATATACCACACTGAAATTTAGTGATAGTACTAAAAATCCTACTCTTCATTTCTGTCCAAATTTTTGCACTTTAATTTTTCTCTTAGTATAATTCCCATTGCTAGATTTCCACTATGTAATTTTGGAACTAAGAGACCTTTCTTGAAGAAACTACTAGACCTTATTAATAATACTACATATAGATAATATAAATTATGTGTATTGGAATCCGAAGTTTAAAAAGACAGCTTTGTTGAGTTACAGAACATGCAAAATTACCTAAAAGAGATTCATCTTAACTAGCATAAATTATGTTAAACTTAGCATTATAATCAGGGTTTAAAACAAGTTTAAGAAGTGTTATGAGAAATTATAAGCATATAGACTCATGTAATGAGAATAAAAAGTATCCTTCCAAGACTGATTCTAGCACCAACAACATAAAATGTACTGTATTTAAAGACTAACAGTAGCATCACATATTAAAGATAACCCTGCCCTTTATGATGATACTTCATGAACAGGAGAACTGTGACTGAGCTATCTTTTTCTCACTTCTTAAGTGAAGTAAAAACATTATGACAGCTAAGTAACAATATTTAATACATGATGGCCAAGCTGCTAGAATAGAAAAGCTTGTGAAAATATAATGTACAGCTTTCTACAATAAACTAGAAATAAGATTATTCCAAAGCATATTTAAACATATTCATGATTATATAAAATTGCAATCACTGCTTGCAACGTATTTTAAACCAATATTATTGCATTTTTAAGACCAATGAGCAATAGATATCTAATAATATGTCAGGGATATTATAGACTTCGGGAATCAAGAAATTAGCAGGCTTCAAGCTTCCAAGAAAGAGAAATAAAGATGCCAGATTACTTTAGCCAAGAAGTTGAGCTACTTCTTCGTTTCTGAATTAGACACCAGGGTAAATGTCAAGTTTCTATTTCTTGCTTGCTCTAAAATTAGAATTATTTTTCTCTCATTTCCACCTTCTATGAGAAAAATGAAATTTCTTGTCTTATGCTTACCAAGGATGAATCTCTATATTTTCTACTTTTAGATAAGACTGCATTTTCCCAGCATATAACCAGGTCAAGCAATTTTAGACCGAGCATCTCTTCACTTCTTTGCTAAGAATCTGGGGTCACCTGTTTTTGAACGGGTGCAAAATGGACAAAAGCAGAGCTGCCTGACCTCCAAACTGGTTAAACGTTATGGCTTGGGAAACCATGTAGCTGTGAAAACGTAAGGTTGCATCCAAGTTAATGTGTCCTGCCTCTCAACATCATGCACATTAGTTCAGGTACAGCAGCCTCCCAACCAAGATGGATAATGAGAAGGCAGGTGGGAGTCTCAGGGCTGCATCCATCCAACTTTGAGCAGTTATATCAGCTAGCAGTCCTGCTACATTTTAATCTCTAACTCTACATTTAAACTGATGGACTTGGCAGAACTTCCTAACTTCTGAATCTGGATATAAACTATCCCTATGTTATGAACTGAGGTGGATGACCACTGTCCATTTGTCACTGTCTTTCCTAAATGCCCTGGTTTCCATTCAATGGAAAACTGGGCGTAACTGAGTCTCTGTAAACAGTTCCTTGTCCCATCCCTACTTCCCTGCCCTATTTAGGCTATGGATTTCCCTAGAAGTTAGGCACAGACTATGCCAACTTTGTGCTATGTCAAAGTTACAATGCCATTTTTTCAATTAGGACTTTTACCTGCAATCAAGCTTCATTAGACGTATACTTTCACTGCTAAGATGAAGCAGACAATGATATGCAGCACTGAATCTCTTCACAAACAGGTTAGATAGGAGATCAAACAAGTATGTGAAATGAGGTAAAAGGGGAAAGTATCTAGAAAAACAGGTTAAAAAGTGCTCTTTTTACTGATTTCTGAAAGAATTTGTTACTTCTTCACACACCCATTACTTGAAAAGTAATGCATTGCCTTGATTGTAACTGACCAAGCTCTTCACTTTTGAGAAGAAAAAAAAAAAAAAAAAAATCCAAGGAAAAAAGAGATTCTTGCAGTCCATGTCAGTAATTCTTACCAGACAGCTCATATGGCTAGCTTGTTCTAGCTTAGTGAGGTTAAATTCCACTTCATATTAGTTTTAACGCCAAAACATTTAAATGGTCCTATGGCATAGGGCTAGATTATGGCCCTGTTAATATTACTCCCTAGAGTGCTAAATATCAATTTAAATATCCTTTAAAACATCTGTAAAGTAATGTGCTGGACATTGGCAGGTGGAAGAACCGCTAACATATAAGTGTGTCGACAAGGAGTGGGTATTTAAAACATTATTTTTGCAGTAGCCACTTAGGGAGACAAGACTTGTGTAGTACCACACTCTGGCCGGGTACAGTGAGATGGCACCTTACAGAGGCAGGGGGTCAAGGAGGGAAGATAATTAACATTTTTACAGGATCTTCTCCTTTTTAAGTCTATATGGGAAACAATTTATTCTGAGTGTCTGATAAAGACATCTTGTCCTGAGACATCAGAAGACATCTTGCAATAAGCATATGATTCATGACAATGTTAACATAAATGCTTTTATTCATTCAAACAACTGTGGTTTTATTTCCAACAATGAAAGAGTCTCCATGGAACATTAACCACTTGGACATGATACAGTTAGAACTGTTATAAGAAATTATCCTGTGACATTTTGCAAGTGTCAGTAATAAGTTTGCATTGCTTTCTGACAAAGCCAATTGATACCACAAATTTGTTATCTTTTACTGAGACTCAGGCTAGAAATCTTTTACAGGAATAATATGTTCATACTTTTCCCACATACCCACCAAATTTTACTGTTGTTTACATCAGACCTTACTCTGATACATTTATAGAGCTAAATCAGACCTTTGATTTTTAGCCAGTTTGGCCATAAAAGCAAGACCATTATCTCAGCTTAAAATAGGGTTCAGGTTAACTTCTGTATAGAAAATCATTGTCTCCAACAGCTTTCCTTGTGTGAATTATATTGAAACCGTGTACCCAGCATGTCACATAAATGCTATTAAACCAAGATTGTTTAAATCTTACTCATTACATTTAGTCTTGCTCAGTTCTTTTAGGGAAATCCACAGTGATTATGAATTTTCAGATATTTATACAATCCTGACTATATTTATAATCACAATTACCATGGGAGAACTCCCATATTATTCTAATGAAACACAATTTAAATCAAGAATGTTAGAGCAGTGTAAACCTGGAGGAGGTGATTCAGGCTCTTCTTCCTTATATTCTATTGAAACTGGCTCTCAAAAGGGCATTAGATTTAGGTCTTAAAGTCTTTGTCTACTGAGGAAAGGAAATATTTGTGTTATCCTTAGCAAACTAAAGATAAAATGCCATTTAGGTATCATACAAAACAGAGGACATCTTCAAAGCCTCCTGTGAACATTATTATGTGGAATGTTTAGGATTTCACTGGAATATGTCAGGCTCAAGCTCAATAAGCCCCCAAACTACAAAATGCTTGAACCACTAGTTATGAAATAAACATAGATGTAGCAAAAGCAATCACTAGAGAAAACACTGACTAGAAAATAAAAAGAATTCTGCAAACGCGTGACAAGAATCTATTGAAGAGAATAAATGCACCTATTCCCTCACAATAGTGTTTTGAAAGTACGGAACCATCACACTGTAACTATTTCATACTCTAGTCTTCAATCTGATAATGAACCTAGCCCAGAAATTACATCACTATACTTTTCAGAGAACTCAACACAAGGGATACTGTCCTACAGAAAAAAATACCCTAACTTTCTTCTGTTGAACCTGTATCAAAAAATCCCAAGCCAAACCAAAACTACAAAACAAAGCAAAGCAAAGCAAACCAAACCAAACAAACAAACCTGCTCACTTCCCTGTCTTCTTCTCAGTCCAATACTGTATTTACAAAATAAATTCATAAACACACTAGAATGTGCCATTTGTCTAAATTATTAAATCTTTCTTGATTTAGAGTATACACACACTCAGACAGAGTCTTCCTCAAGTCATGGCAGTAAATTTAACAGAAATATCTAACCAAAAGCCAGTAGAATTTACACTGCATTTAGATAGTCTTGTGTCACTCGCCTCACTCACTCACCTGCAAGTTCTCAAATCTTGCAAAGGTGAACATTTTTCCAATTTCCACTTAACAAATGGGCTGCGCAAGGTGCACAGGGACTACCTGATTAGTCCACTGATGTCAAGTAAGCTGGAGGCAGCTTTAGCTACATAATAGAGCTCTCTTGATCCCCATCTTGATCCCATAATACTGGTGCTTGCTCCTTTTTACATATTAAATGTGTAAGTGCTCTTCCAAAACAACACTCCATGAGAAAAGATTTAATAGTGTTCCCTTTTAAACTTCTCAACAGAAATTATATTATCTATGCATGTTTTACTAATGTCAAAGTGCTTCTTATGTTGGGAAGTATATGGTCTTATTTTGCAATAATGCAATCAACATTAGTAATAAAATTACTTAAATTATAACAATGTTCTGATTAAAAGTTGAAGATCACCTGTTTTTTATGGCAATTCAGAGTTCTGGAAGATATATATATTTCCCAGAATATTTAAGCAATTTCTCAAATTAATTTTAGTTCTCAATTACAAAAAAAACCAAAAAAACCAAAAAAACCAACAAAAAAAAAAAAAAAAACAACAAAACCCCCACACTTATACAGGCTGGTGGAAAAGACATTTATATAGTAGTTTCAATTTTACATTGCTAGATAATGATATAACACTCAACATATCACAAAACATAATGAGTTTCTAGCTTTTACCAAAACCTCATGAGCTTAAATCAGACAATTGCTTCTGTACCTGAGGTCTTAACCTTCCACTGTGAGCAAAGAAAATTGCTTGAAGTCAAAGACAAGTAGGCAATAAGCATTTAAAAATTTTTGTTGTAAAGACTTTAAGAAGACTTATCCTTGGCAATGATAATTGGTTATCAGAGAGGAAAAGCAAATGTATCCTGCTCTTCTGAACTAATGAACTTCATGTGGGAAAACATCATTATTTATGTATTGGAGTGTGTATTTACTAATTTCCTTAAAGTTATTACAAACAAAATGGTGTCAAATGACTTGAAAACAGCCCAACTTCCCTTTTCCTTCACAACCAGAAAATACACCTTCTGCTGCTTCAGTTTTGCTGGAGGCTTTTGCCTGTTCTTATGTTCCTGTTATTTGTAATGAGACTAAGCTATGTGCTTTAGTCCATATACACAGTTACTGTACCCATGAAAAGGCCATCCAGAAACAATGAGGAGAGTATGGGGGGATGTCTACACAATTGTGGGGATCTTCTTCAGGGCTTTGAGAGGAAAGACATCAAAGCACATTCAGGTATCTTCATCTTCTCACAAACAAATAGTTCAAATTATTATTCTATGATTAATGGATGAATCAGTATTAGTTTTCCAACTAAGGTCTTCACTATTCCAGAAAGAAGGTTGGTTAAATATTTAAAGGTACAGTAATTCGGTACAGAGGTACAGTTACCTTCCTTACCACAAACTTTGTGAGCTTGAATAAACTACCAAGGGTCAAGTTTTCAAAAGCATCCCATCAGAATAATTAAGACCCAGCTGTAATAGTGCTTAGATTTCACCCTTCCTTATATTGCCCAGGCTACTTCGGAGCCTCGCTGCTCATAGATGGCCTGTAGCTAATCTGGTACAGGAATTTCCCATGCAAGTTACCACTCTGCTGAAGTGATAAAAGTGAATGCGCTCTTGCAACATAGCATTGACATTCATAGTCCAGCATCTTTATTTAAATCACAGATGAAGGTGGACTTGAGCCAGTAACTCCACTGTGGTTCAGTGACTGTTTCACAGCTCTTGTTCAACTTCTGTGATGACTGCTACAGTACTAACAGACAACAGTGGAGAATTGGAGTGGCATTAATGTCAAGTGAAAAAAGCTCTCTGCTTCAGAGCATAGATATCTTATGGACTGGCTGACAGAAAAATTTTGGGTGAGCATAAGATTAAGCCTCTGTGTTGACAAAAGGAATGAAGAAAACTTGCAAAAGGAGTCTCAAAGCATGGATGTCTACAAAATATAACCACAATTTCCAAAATTCACCTATCAGTGTTTTTATGTCAGATATAAAGAAAATGGAAGAGTTGATGTATTGATGTCAGAGAAATGAAAATAAACAGAAGACTAAATATAAGGCAGAAAAATGTATATCCTGGATCCTTAGTTGAAACAGTTACAATGAATTACAGGTATATTATCCTCTTAAACAAAAACATAGAATCACAGAATGGTTTGGAAGAGACCTTTAAGATCATCTAGTTCCAAACCCCCTGCCATGGGCAGGGACACTTTGCAGTAGGTCAGGTTGCTCAGACCCCCATCCAGCTTGTCCTTGAAGATTTCCAGGGATGGGACACCCACAACCTCCCTAGGCAACCTGTTCCAGTGCCTCACCACCCTCTCCATGAAGGATTTCTTCCTTAGATCTCATTGAAATCTACTGTCTTTCAGTTTAAAGCCATGACACCTTTCTCTGTCACTATATGCCCTTGTAAAAAGTCCTCCCCACCCAGCTTCCTTGTAGGCACCTTCAGGTACTGGAAGGTGCTATAAGGTCTCCCCAGAGCGTTTTCTTCTCCAGGCTGAACAAGCCCAGCTCTCTCAGCCTGTCCCGATAGAAGAGGTGCTCCAGCCCTCTGATCACCTTTGTGGCCCTCTTCTGGACTCGCTCCAACTGGTCGATATCCTTCTCATGTTGGGGGCCCCAAAGCCGGGCACAGTATTGCATGCTGGGTCTCACAAGAGCAGAGTAAAAGGGGAGAATCCCCTCCCTCGACCTGCTGGCCACACTTCTCTGGAGACATGATAGAGTTTGCTCTGTTGAGCCATTGGATTATGTATTTATGCCAACTTTGAGTACGTGTCAGATCATCCTTCTTGTGGTTTGAGACACTTTCAGACTCCAAATTTATACTAAGGAATGGAAGAACTCCTAGGGTATTTTACTTGTAGACAGAAGTACATCATGTGTTTTATATTATTACAATATACTCAACCTTTCATAAAACCAAGTGGTCTTATACAACTCACCTGAGATTTGCACCATGAAATGGATGTTAACACAAATTGCGGTTTGACTCTTGTTTTCATTCCTTCCATTTAATCTGCTTATGCTAGTAATAGCTAAAATATATGGGCATAAAATTAGAAAAAAGAAACCAGAACAACACAGAGCACTAAGTCTGTGTTACTAACAACTGGATGCACTGTACCCCTGTTTTAGACTCATCATTAAAAAAAGTCAAGACAGTTGTCATCAGGTAATTTCAGCTATTGGAAAACAATGAAACATCAGGACAGGTTTTTAAATCCATTGGAGCAGAAGACACAAATCAGAAATCCACCGACTGAGGAAGACATGGCCTGCGAATCCACAGACTTCTAAAATCTGAATGCAAAACTTATTTAACAAATGTTAATTTCAGAAAAAAAATAATTTAGTCTTCAAGACAAGCACAAATTTAATGCAACATTAACACTAGATTGAAAAACTGAGAGAAGTTACTGGTCACTGCAAATGTTTTGCTTAAACAGTAGCTCCTTCTTTTCTTTACTTTCACATCACAACAGATCAATAAAGCTTCCTAGCATGAAGCTTACTAAGCCTAAACAAGGATGAAAAAAGAAAGGATCATTATCAAGGATAGCAACAATAGTCATAGTACAAGCCATACTAAGAATAAAGTTCTTAAAGAAACTTAATTATCTTATTATTAAACATACTGGCAAACTAATAAAAAATGCACCAAGGATCTCAGACCACCATAAGTGGCACAGGTCTTCTCTGCATCTTGTTTTTATGTTCCAGACTATGGGTTAGCTTCTGCTGGGAGCATTTTGTCGACTTCTGTTTCATAGATGAGAAAAAATGCCAAAGATTTCTAATTATTAAATTACTAAATATAGTAATTTCATTATAGAACCAAACAGGTATCACTATCATGGCTTCCAACGAGCATAGTAACTATGCTGATACCAAATAGCAGCACAACCTGAAGCTTTTTTCCCACTTTAATTAAAAGATTTCTCCTAACTCCGTTTTAGGCTAACACATTAGTGTAAGAGTAGTTTTGTGTAATCTTAGTCACATGAGAGAGACAGAAAAAAAAATAAATTCTGTATCAGATGTAGTCCTTATTTGTACTCTGTGATCAATGATTACAAGGCAAAAGACTTCAAATAACGTCTGTTGGAACAAAGGCCCAAGGGTGGAAGTGTAACAGTGATTTAATAGGAAGCACATCTCAGCAGTGTGGTACTTCCCTCATGAGTTCACAGAGATATATATGGTGTGAATATTTTCATTGGTAGTTAGTTTTATGTTTGAAGATACTATTAAGTGGGAAATGACAAACTAGGGAATTTTTGCACTTCTATAGTGGGGGTGGTGCAGGTCTGTAATAAGTGAACAGGAGAACAGCCACTCTGACCATGGTTCACATGAAGACTGTGGAAGCAGTTTTTGGGGAAGAAAGGGCACCCCAGCATTTACATCATTATAATCACTTCAGCATAACCTCACTGATCATATTCTGTGACTAGTTTTGGAAACCCTGGCAGAAACTTACACAAAGAAGCAAAAATGGTGATAAAAAAACAAGCAAGTCTGCTCCTGTCCAACTCCTAAACCCCAGCGCACTGCTAACATCAGCAGAGCCCTTCTAAAGCTACAGGTTGTTCAACCAGAACTAAAATCCTGTTCACAGCACATTGTGTATCTAGGTGCATCTGTCAATTGTGTACAATGTTGTACACACTCTGCTGAGTGTGCATGTGCAGCACTTGCAGACACATACAGCCCTTAAGGCTTCTGCCACTATGGTGATTTAAGAACAGAATTCATGCTTTGTGCTTTTTCTTTTATTTTTTTTTTCTGGGGGGAAGTGGGGAATAAGTGGGGACTTAAATGAAATACTAGCAAAGATAAAATATTACCAAGTCTAGAATAGTGTCACTTAGAAATATTTCTTCTATGCAAGAGCAAATAGGCATTAGTAGTAAATTAAAAAGGAATAATAATGATACATAGCAGCAGAGGACCTGGTAACTCCTTCACTAGGTACAGACAGAAGCACGCTAATGAGCCATGCCTACGGCATGATATAAGTACACTGTATCTGATTGATCATATGCATGATCATCTTGTGGAGATAATTTATTACTGTTGCATCACTAAGTTCCCTGATAGAGCAACAAAGACCAGGACAAATATTTGGCAAGAAATATGATACTATTCTGTTTACACAACTAGTAAGTATGCCAATGTTTGACTTGGAAGAGTTGGGTTTAATGAGAGAACTGGGAAGAATATTTTGTATTCCCACCCAGCAGACTAAAATAATTAACTGTGTGGGACATTGCTTTACATCTATCTAGGATAGATACAGGTTTTGCAGTGCTGCACTGTATTCATATCTAGAAGAATGGCAGTAATAGCATCAAATTAATGCGGATGGCAGTGCTTCAGAACAGAGTTTAGGAAAATCTCCTAGTAAGCCAGAACCCTTGTCATAGCGTAAGGTCAAAGAAAGAGAATGAGGCAGATACTGTTTCTCTCCTCCAGTGCTGAAAAACTGAAAGTATTCAGGAGGTCCCTCTGTTGCCTGTATGTCTCCCTTTCTGCTTGCATTGCCCCCTGCATCCACCATGTGCTGATTATTACCCCACAGGAGTCAGCTATCGGGAAGTGCAGGGCATTTCACAAGAGCTTCTGAAAGCAGGTGTGCTCACTGACAATGCACATTTTCATCCTGAATATAACTGAGACCTGTCTTAAATTCTTTACAACAAACCTCAGTTTCTGCTACAACAAACCTCAGTTTCTGCTTAGACTCCCCAAAACAGAGAGCTTAATTGGATGATGTAGTAAAGCAGTTTTGTGTTGAGTCTTACTCTTCTTTGGGCAGTTATTTTGGCTCACCCTAGAAAAGTTTATTGGCTTTTGTTTGCCACAAGGACAAACTCAGTGAAAGTATAGTAAATAAATCTGTACAATATTTATGTAAGACAAATGATAAGTGAAACTCCTATTTGTGGCACACAATAACCACATCTAAAAGAAGCACATTTACTCCATTTTTATATGAAAAGCTACATCTGCATGCTGGACTTTTGGCATCATGACCTTGTCTTGCTTTGACACAAACTAAGAGACAAAAGGAAGCGTTGCAGCTAATATGCCTAGTTTTCTGTGAGAACAACGAGCAAACTTGTACCTCATTATCTACTTAGCCATATCCAAACAGGAAATAGAATAAATACAGCAATAACATTCACTCCAAATCCCACAAATTCTGTAAGATTAAGGATGTTTTTGTTTCAGCACACGTTTTGATTGTCATCTAAAATGTTACTTAATATAGACGGAAATTTTAGCAATTGCATGATGTAAAGGATGCTTAAGTGTTAAACTCTTAATTAGTATTTTCACTGTTAATAAATAATTGCAGTAAAATAACTATTAAGTAACTATGTATTAATCAAGAAGTAGAATTATAGATGTGAAGAGTAACTTCAGTTGCCTGGATTAAGTTCTAAAACCTAATTATAAAGGACTAAAGTAGCACACCTACTAGTGAGCTTTCATTTTCAATAGAAATTCTTTTGAACAGTGCAATTAGCTCATTAACATTTATGTTTAGAACTGAAATGCAAGAGATGATTGACATGGAACTCAAGAATTATACAATTCAGAAAGTCTTTTGTCACAAAAATAGCAACAGGGAGAGAGATTCTGGAATCTGCTTAGAAAGCAGAAGGAAAGCAAAAACTTTAATGATGAAGAAAAGCATTGAATTATACATTCTAAAATTAAAAGGAGATTGTTGCTGGTTTTTGGTTTTGTTTTTGTTTTTTTTTTAAACATTGCCTTTCAGAGTACAAGTGTCATAACCACCAATGCACCTTCTTACCATTTACAAGTAGAGAATTTGGGGACAACAGTAACATTTTCAAAAGTATATTTCTAGTGCTTAAAACATTTCGGAAGCTTAACTTCCTTCTTATAGCCACACAGAAGACAGGTGAGGTGTTTGACACATATTTAATATATAAGAATTGATGTAACCTAACACTACAGGGACAGACATGTTCTTTTGGCGTTCCTGGGCAGAATGACCACATCACTAAGTTGAAGTTAAAATTAAAGCTTTGTTTTTTTAACAGAACTTTATGATTAACATAGCATAAAATTTCATGATCTTACAGGATTTTTATAAACAAAATCAATATAAAACATCTTTTTAAGTAGCATAGAATTTGATAACACAGCTTACCTTACAATTTCTAATCACCTGGACCCTCTGCAGATTGAGTCAAATCTTAATACTTGTCTTGCCATATCAATGTAAAAATCATAAACTATACTCAAAGACGCGTAAAAGAATATGAGTTACTCAGCCAATCCTCAGAGGGAGCAGATGATGGTGGAAGCATCCCTGATCCCCGTGAATCATGGGGTTTGCCACCCAGCAGCAGTTTTGGTATAAGTCCCACTTAGGACTTGTAGCTACCTGATTTTATAGACAGTGCTCTGTGTGGTGTTGCACTTCCCCATCGTATATATGTTATTTTAATAATAATAAGGATCCTCGTGAGTTAGTGGATCTAACCCAGTGCTTTGGTTCCTAGGTCCCAGGGACCTAACCCAGTGCTTTGGCTATTTTGAAGTCAGACAACTGACAATTAAAATCAAATTAAAATAGCAGAAGCACTCCCTTCTTCCGTCCTGCTAGCAGCATTTCTAATTAAATATGACCAAGATTGATGTGTCTCATGTAAAGTCTGTAACTATCTGCATGTATTAGGCATGTGCAAGAAAACATACCAGATTGGGCCCTTCTCAGGGGATCTAGATGGGGGAACATCTAGCTTGAGGGTGGTAAGTAGCAAAAGATAGGAACCCAGCTGCTCAGCCATTCAAAGACAACAGATGGCCTTTTACAAAAGCACAACTTCATGTACTTAGAGACAATTTTTTGGTAAGAGCTTAGTCACCAAACAGGTTAGGCAATGATGTAGAGTTTTCTCTTGGGCTTTAAAAATAATTTTGTATATAAAAATAATTTTGTATATATGTAAACATTAGATGTTACTTCGTTATGTTAGCTTTAAAAAAATAATCTACTGTATTAAGATAATTTTTGAGAATGGAATATATGTTTGGAGTCCTTTTCCCACTTCATGGGTTACCTATGAAGCCTATGAGGTGGGCAGCTCTTTACTATGATTTTTAGATGTTGCTCACTTACACACTTAGGTACCTTAAACAGTTTGAAAAAACCTAAATTCTGTGTGAGTGGAATTTTGGCTACATAGACATCATCAGCACCTTTAGTCTACCAGGAGTTGTATCCCTCAGGATGGCTGAAGAGTAACCTAAGACAGAGCGTAAAAGCAAAAAGAAACTGAAGCAGGGTCCCTTTTCTGCTCACAGTAATCATACCACTTCTCTTTCCTTTATCAGTAGATTCTTTCTGTCAGCATGAATGAATGCACTCAGGCATGGGAGAAAAATGTTTTTATTGTATTCATTATGAATATACAAGATTTCTGGCATGATATGACTTCTGAGAGACATGCAATAAATACAAATGAAGATGACTACTTAAGCTGAAAAGACACTTGCAGATGTTGAATCCCAGTCACTTTCAGCATTGTACTGTTTAGTCCATGAATGAAGATCTGAATCCCTTCTGGACACAGGAAAAATTGGAATTTCTAAATCATAAAATTCAATTTTTACCTAGCATAAATACAGCCTAACTTTACAGGGGTCTCTGCATATGTCCACATACACTGTCAAGAACCCAGGTCCAGTTGTCACTTCCACTTGCTGCTGCTCTGGCAGCATTGACATGGACTAAAATGTAAAACTGGGGAAAGAGATTTAGTCTCAGCTCCTAGAGTACAAATTCCTTGTAGCAACCCAAGTAATATACATAATAAGTTAAAAGAAGGCTGTGACACATGCAATTACAGCAGATGAGATCAGAGACTTCAGCAAAGGAACACAGTGCCCCAGGGTATTGAGTATAAAGAAGTCTGTCTATTAAACGGTTCATGCTTTGCTATGAAAAAATGTAATTGTCCAGACATTTTAATTTGACCGTGCTATGCTAAAACCTTGACTTTCTTTGGAGAAGCACGGGGTTTTCTTTAAGGCAGTAAGTACTGAGAAAGTTTGCTGGAGAAATGCTGTGGAATATATTTTGTGGGTGAGGAAAGGGGGAGCAGCTCTTTTTCTGTTTGCACATATTTATATAATTATTTACTTATTTTATTTGAAATAGATAAAACTGGCAGCAGCAGGATGGTGGTTGTTTTTTGTTTCTTTTTCTTCGTCTTTCCTGTACTGTTGCGGAATATTTGCTTGTCAACAATGGTGGTGAAATGCATTGATCAAAAACAATGCAGAAAGAAAAATGTATCTTAAAGCAAGAACCAGAACTTAAAAAAATAAAAAAAAGTTGTTGTAGCAGTGTTTCCCAGTGCAATAGTACTCACAGTCTCAGCACATGCTACACATGAATTCAGTTAAGAAAAAACTCTGCATTCACTTCTCTGTGGGTTCATAAGATAATTGTATTTACTATAGCAAAAAAATAAATGGAGAAAATAGCTAAATTTAGTCTTACCATATGGAAAATAGGCCTAGGGGAGGTTGTAACATAGTCCATTCCTCAGGGGAACTAGAGAAATCCTATTTCTTACAGAAATCTAAAACTGAAGTAGATGAACATAAAAAGAACCTTAAGGCCAAAGGCTCTGCCACCACCCAAGTGTATCTTTCAGTACTTCCAGAGCTGGATGGAATGAAACAGTGCTTGAGGTATGTTTGAGGAGTGTGCACAAAAGCAAAATGAAGATTTTTACTTCCACAAAATGGTCAGAGGTTAATTCAGAGCTCTCACACAGCATATGCATGCTTTACTAGTACAGCATTTGAATATCCCACTGATTTAATAGACTTCTGAAAAAAATATTAGGTATGCATGTTAGTGTTATGTGAGATTGTGGCTTATGTTATAATTTTTAGAGCTGATCCTAAGAAGAGATTAGAATAGACTGTGAATTGCATCCTGCAGAATTTTAGGACTGTCCCTTTCAATCCCAGAAATACAAAGGTACCAGACTTAGGCAAATGTTTCAGAAACTTCCATAATACCTGGTGCCCTTCAGTTCAGAGAAAAATATGAATTGCTTGAAGTGTTCCTGCAATGCTTATCCCACAACTATTTACATAACTGAGACAGCAGTGATCATGTTTCCACTAGATCAAGAGAACTATGTGTTAATTAAATACTAATCTAACATTTCCTGAATTTAAAACTATTTATATAATAAAAATATATGCAACTTCTGTCTAGCACTTTCCCATTAGTCTAAGTGGGATCTACAAGTGGTATGTACTCCCTTGGGCTTGTGTGGATTTGAAGCTGTCTGATACAAATCTGTGGAGTGGCAAAAACCATTAGAGCATATGTTAACCACACCTGAGGGCTGGAATTTCAGAGGATACAAAAGGATCACAGATATTCTCTGTCATTCTGGAAAAAAAACAGTGAATGGCCCCAAAATGTGTAAAACTGTTACTTGCATATAGCAAAATGTACTAGGTAGGTCAAAGCATACGGGACATTCTTAAATTAATTCACTTTGAGGTATCATAGTAAGGGAGAGGGAAGTGGCAAATAGTGGGAGAAAACGGTTGCTACTTTCAGCAATACTGTTATATCTGCGAAATGGTAAGTCCAATTCAGAGTAGGAAAACACCTAGCAGGCTGAAGCTGGTGGATGTTTGGGAGTTGTATTGTACAGGATGTTTTCTAGCTGTGGTTTTCTAGCTGTTTTGTGCCAGCTGAGCAGCAGGCAACACCTGGAAGGGATTTTGGCATTTCTGTTCATATGTTTTCAATTCAAACTTACCTTTTGCTGAAAGTTTGTTACACCTACAGCAAGTGTTTCAACCAGCTTTCTTATTTCATGACTTGTTGTTCTGCTTATCCCTGTACTTTGATGATAGTCACCCCACTTTGCCCCTGACAGGTTCAAATGATTTAAGTGAGCTCCGGATCTGTAGCATATTTAAAAGTGCACAACAGAGGCTCAGGTCACTTTTGCTAAGCAGAGTTGTCCCTCTTACATCCTACTGAGCTTAATGAACACAGAATGAAAAAAAATTCCAATTGAACAACAATCTAAGAACCTAACGGATTAATAGAACAATCCTCTAGAAATAGATAAAACAAAAAGTTTGAAGGATCTATGAAAGTCAATTGTATGCTGCAAGAGTACAGCTACAGATTACAATACATATTTAGCTTTACCTAAAAAAAAAAAAAAAAAGGTGAGCAAAGAGACTGTATGAAGCCATTCCTGTATTTGCTGATTACGTATCTGTGCAACTAAATCAATATTAATTGTGCAAAAGCATTTAATGGTTGTCTTTTATTCTCAGCAGGCTGAGAGCATAGCTGTTAATTTCTTTCTTTCATGCACTGGATTTTTATGAAATCTTTCAAGCTGTTTTCTCAATGCAATAGCCTCTTAACTCTTTTCATATGGGCTGAAATCTAACTCCTTATTCACATAAAAGGCTTTGGGCACAGTTACATTTAAATCTCATTGCTCAAGAGTCACACAAGAGATTCTAACCTGTATAAACCAGAAATGCAAATTTTCCCAGCTGGGAATCTAAACTGGTGTCATACATCGGAATATACCAAACCATGGAAAACTGAACAGAATTTTATCACAGAGAAGTTCTGTTGCTTGGCAAGCTGACTGAGTTTATCATAAGTCCCCTGGTCTTTGCAATCAAAACAAAGACCAGTAACTACAGAAAACAAATGTAGTTATCTGTGCACTGATTTTGCAGAATGCTTAAATACATAAGTGGCATTTTGAGTAAAATAAAAAAGCAACATCAGAGCTAGCAACTTTAGATAAAATATTTGCTATTGTTGCCAAAATTGCTTAACATTTTGAGATTTTTAAAGATGAAGAAGCATGCATTGACCAAACTTTAAGGGATTAAAACCCCAAATATATATTAAGGCATGATATTATTTGTTATTGTTCCTGTTACAACAATTCCTAGGAAAACTGTCAAAAATGAGGTGACACTGTGCCAGGCATTGTTCAAACATATAGAATGACATGACCTTGCCCTGAGACCTTTCACAACCTAATTTAAGTCAAGGCCCAATAAATGGATGCAATCACTAGGGAAGGTGAAAGCAACAATAGGAAAGTTACTGGACAGCCATCATACAATATTTGGATTAGCTTTTTTCCTGTAGGCAAGGTTATGTTTTTGTAGGACACTAATTTATGTGGGTTTATGATAATATTCAATTATCTGTGACTTGCCTGCACTGATGGTAACATGCAGGGTTTTTTATTTCTGTAGTAACTTCTGTTTTTATTTTACCTGTGATAACATTTAAGAAGCTGCCAAAGGGGAAGAAAAATATTCATATCTGATTTCATGAATTTAAAATGGTTTTAGGGAAAAAAGATTTACCCAAGAAAAGTAGTTATGTTTTTTTACACATTAGACATTAATGAGAAATATTAAGACTGGCACGAAGGCTGAATGGAAATGTCTGTGTGTAAGCATAAGAAAAGCAGAATAAAGGCTTAAAAGAATATATAGATAATAAAGGACACTGTTTCCAGGACACTGTTTCCATCAGAAAAATTGAGAAACATGTTCCTGATATCAAAAGCAAAACCCTGCAGTCTGAAGAACAGACGACTCACCAGCAGAAGAGTTTGGCAGCAAAGCTGTAGCACACTGCATATACCACCCCTTTCCCTGCTCTCCTGCCAGGAGAACAGACAAGAGATGTGTTTCATGCATATGCCAAAAGAGGAAAAACAGACAATGGGCAGTGGTGTGGCTTAAGATATGTGTCGGCTCAAATAATCAAGATCTGAAGAGAAGATCTACCCCAAAATAGCTGACAGCTCCTGAAGGAGAAGAAAGATCTGTCCAAAGACTTTTGTCAGCAGTAGAGAGGAGCTCAAGAAGCGCAGAGAGCACTTGACGGATGGAGCACGCTGCCTGTGTTGCGCGGTAGTGATCTTGGTGAGGCCGCTTGGACACATATATTCTGCTGCTTGCAAATATGTGAGCGAGAGAGCATGGAAGCATGAAATCAACTTGCTTTAAAGCCTTAAAAGTAAATGCATCTTTCCAAGCCACAAGATCTTGCACTGGGTTTTGTTTTGCTGGTGCCACTACAAAGCAGTTGTCAATACTGTAGTTAAAATCAACAGCAACAAAACAGTCAAGATACTTGATGTGTGCTCTGGCATCTGAAAATTGTATTAGAATAGAAAGATATTTTTGTAGTAGCCCTGAAAGAAAAAGCTGGTTACCAAGTGGGTTTCAAGGGGACACTCTACTAGTGAAGACTGATGTAGGAAATGTTAATATCGAGCTTTCCACGCCTTTAATCTGCCCTGGGTATTACTGAACAACTGTATTGCATTATTTTTCAGTAATGTGTTAGGGAAAAACAGACAATTTCATAATAACTACTCTAAATTGCCGACACACATGGAATTTTATAGCACATGGACTGCAACAAGCAGTTTGTTCAAAAGTGTTTGAAAAATAAAGTATATCGTTAGGTGGATTCTAACTGAGGAAAAAAAATACAAACCAGCCAAGTACTGCTAATGCTGTTGGACCTGTTAAAGCTGCAGAATTGCTGCACTTCCCCTTGACCTTGTAGCCCTGTAGCCCAGTACATGAAGTATTGCAATATCTCGGCTGAGACCACTGCCTTTGTGCTAGCTTCACACTGTCTCAGGATTGAGGGCTGTCAGGCTTGCTTGCAGGCTTGTATTGGCTTGTCTGGAGTTTTGTTTTAGTGTTTTTGTCTGTAAAAGCATTTTTTTCTAATGACCAGTAACTATGCCTAAATTGTTTTACTTTTTCTTGTCTTTGTAGAGTATAGCCATATTTTCCCTATAAAATGTGGTAACAAGTAGTTATTCTACTCAGAATGAAATATTTGTGTCCCCAGAATAGTGACGTGCTGTATACAGGAACACAGGCCTCATGTGATAGCAGAGACCTTGAAAGTGGGGACACGAGGTGCAATGTAGATGAGTATAGACATGAGATGATAAGGGAAAGGACACAAGATGACAGTGAAAGCCCTAGGGCTATAACCAGCTCACCCGTGGTCAGGCAAAGAAATGCAAATTTTCAAGCAGAAAAAGGGGCAGGTACTCAGAAGTGCAAGTGCACCAGTTTAAATTGTATTGTCAGTCCAACATTTTCGTCCCTGTGATAAAGTTCATTCTTGCATTTGCCTTTTCCTGTAATAATTAGATCTATAATAATAATAATTTTTCACTATAGTGTTATGATTTTAATTACACTATTAATAATTTCTTGGCTTTACAGGTAAGATGCATTTACTTTTTGCCAATGACAAGGCTTTGAACATAACAATATACTCAGAGAAAAGTCAAGTTTGCTATGTATTTGTTCCCAGTGCGCAGCACATGGAGTTACATCAGTGAAAACACCATCCTCCTAAAACCTAGGACATAAAAAAGAATATGTTTGCTCCATTAGTGCCCACTTCCTTGTAAATGAAATTTTTTAATGTAAGTTCTATTCTGGATAGGTATTTAATTTCTTGGCTATCTACATGTAAAAGACTAAGGATACTGGCCAAGGTTAAGTCCATAATAATTCCTTTAAGCTATCTGCTTCATCAGAACAACACTGGATTTAGATAGACACAACAAATATCTGAGTCTGTCTCAGTAACTTAGCCTTTCCAGTTGAATAATGATATCAGTGATAGCAAAAGGGCAAAGGGCCCAGGTTACATAGAATATATTTCAGATCTGTTGGTGTGGATTATCAAGGATGGGACTGCGACTGGAGGGCTTAATACTTTCTCAGCACAACACAGAACTGTCTGCCAGTCCTCAGCTGTCATTCTCTACATGTAGGGAGTGAAAGAGCATAGCTTAAAAGTAAATCCTACTCAAGTACTATTAATTTTCCTGATGCTGAAATTAATACTAGATTCTAGTTGAACTACATGCCTATGTTTCTCCAGTCTACTAACCCATAGAACTTTGAAACAGCAAGATGTTTTCTAAAAATTTTACATGCTAATTCTAAGTAGCATCCTAGCTGCATGAGCTAGCTGTTAGCAGTCACGTAGCTACCACATCTACCTCTAACAGTTCAGATCTCAGACATACTCACCCATGGTAGCACAAGTTATTTAAATCCTTAAAACAATCTTTTTAACACAATGTAATTTGCTATCATGTTGGTCAACTCTAACTCAATTCCTTTCACACCTGTGTATGCCACCAGTCTTAAAAGACTTCTTTTCTTGGATCTGATATTTCTTATGAAACTTTATTAAGCTTTTATTCAAATGTAACATATTAGCATGAATAATATTAACAAAATGGCCAACAATATCAGCTGCAATATATGTACTAGGAAATGTAGTAAGAATGTATTGAACATGAATGAGTAATAAGCGGATTTAAATTCAGTCTTTTCCATTCCATCAAAACCAACCAAAAAATAAGAAAACAAATAAAATATAAAATATTTTATGTACTTTCATGAGGTTGAAATTTAAATATTGTATAAATAATGTGAAAGTCCTAGTTTCATTGCTAATTTCCCACCATCATATGATAATATTCATTAAAGAAAAAACACTGTAAAACAAAACTCCAAGAGCAACATGCTGGGTTTCAAGCTTCAATGAAATATTTTAACTACAGAAGGGCTGTCTCTGAGTGTTTGTCTGTCTTCCAGCTACACACAGAATGCTTCATTCCAGACACCTGAAAAAAGTCTAGCAGAAACAAATCTATAACATATTTTTCATTCCTACTTTCAAAGACTTTACAGGTATCTACCAAGACCTGTACGCTTGCCACACCTAGAACTGAAAATGCTTCAACATATCCTCAGACATACAAACAATTCTTTCAGATGGTCTTTACCTAAAAAAAAAAGGTGAGGAATAAAGAAATGTGAAGACAAGAGAGTGAACTTAGAAGGGGAAGAAAAAATAAGAATGGACAGAAAACCAGATAATGTCCTGAATTCATGCAAACTGAAGTTCTTTAACTCTTTACTAAGTGACAATAGGGTCTACTTGGAATTAAACTCTTCTCCAAAGATTTCCACAAAGAAATGTATTTCACAAGATGCCATCCACCTGCAGGTTGGTGGCCACTAGATGTGTCCCCCACTCACATACCTGGAGCGCCGTTTCCTCCCAGGTCACAGCAGCACTCCATCATTCCATACTTCTTACTGCTGTGCTCCAATACCAGCAGTGAAACCTCTGGCCCTTCCTGCTGATATTTCTGGTGAAGACCATTTGTAACATGTCCACTCTGTCCAGCTACTTTAGTGGGGTAATGAGAAGCGACAAGGTCGAATGCATCATCATTGTCCAGAGTCACTGTGAAACAACATCTCTCAGCTAGGAATCAACAATTTCATGAAAACCTTTTAGGGAGCCCAGTCAAAGTTTTTTCTCCCTTTCTAGAGCTGCTCTAAGATTACCAGTGAGAACTGGCTGAGAAAGAGCAGATCCAGAAACCAAGAGACCAGGATTTTAGTCCACCAGAGTAATAGGACTACATCTGGAATGCATGCATGCAAGAGGAAACAAGCTACATGTCATTCACAAGTGGGAGCAGGGAGTCTGCAAGTCCTACGGTTTTCCTTCTCAGGATATTAGTGTTGATACATTTAGTCACAGAACACTAGGTGAGAAAAACCCCTTACTGAAGTCCTAATCTGAGCTGCAAGCCAGCTGTTCAGTGAACTGCCCACAGCTACATTTAGTTTGGGCTTTGTTGTACCAAGTCTTCCTGAGCCAATTAAACTTGACATTTTGCACACCCTCTAATTAAAATGCAAATGAAGTGATGAATTATGTAAAAAAACAGGTTATGTAGGTTAATTAAGAGGAAAACATACTCAGACCCCAAGTTTACTGTTAAGTGGATTTTAAATATAACCTGCTGACACAGCTGCATATGGAGTCTGGACATAGTAGGGTGCTTCTGTGGAAAGGCCCTTTGTCTATAGCAAATGTTGGGAGGACCCCGAGGGAGTACGTCTATAATTGTTCATCTGCACTTGGAAGTTTGAGACAAATTAGTGAAGATGCATGTTATATTCCTGCTTTTAAAATTCTGCCTCATTCTTCTAACACACACAATACTACACCTCAGACTGTCTGTATGCAAATTGGTCCTGGAGTAATACATTTATAGTAACTGTACTACTTGTAGCCTCAGTGAATCCATCCCATCTGTAATTTTCAATGCTAGTAATTAGAGCTGAGTTACTGGACACTTGAGAGGCTGGTCTGCTCCTCAGAGCACATGCCTGATCTCTCCTGCACAAGAGAAAATGAGACAAAAAAGAAAGCAGGTATGATAAAATGACCTTACCTGTACATATACACTGCTGGGAAAGAAGAGAGAATGTAAAGGTGTGTGTTCAAAACTTGCAGAGGAACAAAAACAAAATGTATACGAAATAGAACTTTGTCAGTCCTTTTCCAAGGTAATATTTCCCTGTCTTGGAAGTAATCCATTTATAAGCACTGTGTCATATTTAACTTTTAAATGTACATTTGCAGTTATAATGATGTTCCTGATTTGCTTTTAGTAAGCAAATGTAATTAGACCTTTTAAAAATGAGTTGCAACAAAACCAGCCCTTCAGAATTCATACAAATGTACTTCCACTTTCCCTTTTCTGAGTATAAGAGGAAAAGAAGCTTAAAAGGGATTAGTCAAGGCAAGGGAAAATAGTGCAGCCTGCAGGGAACTCTGAGAACGAAGTTCAGGAGGAAACATCTGAGAAAATTTTCCAGCACTTCAGCCTGTGTGAATGTTAGCTTTAATTGCAGAAACTCTGTTCATAGACTGTCAGCTGAAGAGTCATTTCACATGCTTTTGTGCTTTATATAAAAAGAAGAGATATAAGATCATTGTTAAAACACCTGATTTAGAACTTGATTCCTAGTTTTACTGCAGATTTTCTATATAAGCTGGACATTGAATTCCAACCCAGATTTTTAAAGCCAGTTAACACACAGCTGTATTAATGCACAGACAGGTGCTTTTGAAAACACAAAGACACCATCTGCATCTTTAGGTTGTTAAATGCTTGAAAATCTGGCTCGCTATATCACTGAGCTGAAAAACCATCTGTAAAATGGGAAATAATCGGGTTCCCTTTTCCCCAGCTTTTATCCATTTAGACCTGTTCTTTCATTAGACCTGACTTCTCAATATGTATATGCCTCTAGTATGAGAGATAATTTATTTTAGTTGGGGCAGCTAGTCACTAAAGAGAAAAAAATATATTCTCAGTGGCGTTTCACAGAGCAAGACCAACTATTACCTCACACCATCGTACTAATATATTGTATTAGGAAATTCAAAAACACTGACAAATGAAGCCTCTTGTATAACAAAATAAAACTGAAAAGGAATAATATGAGTCTAATACTTGTTACTGGAATTTGTGCTTCGGCCCAAACTCTGAAAAAAAGCAGAAAATTAGTATGTTGTGGCAGGATAGGGCCATAATTAATAGCAATTAGTTTTATCTTCTATACTACTTAGACAAGTACTTCAGTTCTTATTGAGGAAGCAACTCTTCTAACAAGGGAAAGAGTTCTTGAAATTTGGGAAAGTTAGTTTCTATCTTCCCAGCTGTTCATTTTAATAAGCAGAATTTAACTTTCTTTCAATAACTTCTACTATGCTGTTTTTCACCAATAGTGAGAACCTAGACCAACCAGCTGACAACTTTCCTTATATTTGAAAATTACAGTGGTTGGTTAACCCTGGCTGGAGGCCAGTTGCCCTCCAAGCTGCTCCATCACTCCCCTCTTCAGCTGGACAGGTGAGAGAAAATACCATGAAAGGTTCAGGGCTCAAGACCTAGACAGGGAAAGATCATTCAGCAATCACTGTCATGGGAAAAACAGACTCAGCTCGGGGAAAAATTATTTTATTACCAATCAAATCAGAGTAAAAAAGAACTAAAAGGAAATATTTAAACTCCTTCCCCCACCCCTCCCTTCTTCCCAGACTCAGCTTTGCTCTCAATTGCTCTACCTCCTCCCCCCAAGAGGCGCAGAGGGACAGAGAATGAGGGTTGGGATGAGTTCATCACACATTTTCTCTGCTACTCAGAGGGTGGGCTTCTCACACTCTTCTCCTGCTCCAGCATGGGTCTCTCCTACAGGGTGCCGCACTTCAGGAGCATCCTGCTCCAGCGTGGGTCCCCCACAGGGTCCTGCCAGCAAACCTGCTCCAGCCTGGGCTCCTCTCTCCATGGTCCACAGGTCCTGTTAGGATAATAAGATGGCTGAAAGTTGGAAGAAAATAGTTTTTCCCAGATCTTTGGAGATGAGAAAAGAATGGTGATAAAGGGGACTGATGATAAAGGTTAAACAAAGCCCTTTATAGCCGTTCCTATAGCATAATGCAGCTTGAATAGAGATATATTAACTATCTGTTTCAAAACTAAGGTGAATCTAACGATTAGCTGAGGAAAAGAACTACTTAAGCTAACGAACACACTGCATACAAAAACAAACATGTAAACCACTCCTTCATTTAGGGTATTTATAGTTGTCAGAGGATTCATGTTCCAGAATATCATGTTAATAGATTTTAGGATATCCTTTGAGTGATTTTCAACTGGGATGCCACTTGTCTCAAAGAGCAGAAGACTGGATTCACTGACCCACAAAGCCAATCTGTCCTAGGTCCTGTGTGCTGTGGTATCTTGGACTTCATATTGCTCTGACTAAATCTTAAAGAGCACTCAATAACTCAGAAAATTGCAGTAGGAAATAATTTGACATTTTTGCTTAGATGTGTATTTTTCTTACACTGTATAATGTGAAAAACAATTGGCTTTGGAAACTATTTTGCAAAGTCTGTTTCCACTTGTTTCAACTATTGCATGTCACTAGATGATAAAGTAGAACTCCTGGAGGTTTGGAGTGTAAGACACAAAGCAAAGGCTTTAGCTAAACTTCAGCTGGCAGAATTAATCAAAAATCTGAAGTTATCAAACATACCGAGTAGATCACCACTGGGCACATGTGTAAATTCGAGCAGCGTGCTTAAGCTCACAGGTAAATCACTAGGCAGTTCAGTGATACAAACCATGAAACCTCAACTCCTAGCAACCAGCTTTCTCACTAGCCTGGGCTTTCTGAGCATCCATGAGTAGCTAAGTGAGTACTGCAGGAGCAAAAGCAAAGTTTTCTTGTAATGCAGTAACATGGACTCTCAGCTGTAGTACAACTCTCCTCTGAAGTTGAAGTGGTGGCATGAATTCTGCGTGTGTAAACCCAGCAGTGAAGCTGGAAAGCACAACCCCAGAAGGCTCTGCAGTGTGAGGCACAATGTGGAGATTTTCTTAGGAAAAAGAAAAGACTTTGACAAGTTTATTCACTAGAAACTTCCCAGTAAATATGAACTTCAATAATTTGAGCAACAAATCTAGTTTGATGATGGTGGAAAAATCCCCTGCATCTGTGATTACAGCTGAGGAGAGCACAAACACCATTGTAACACTAGGATTTCTTATAAAGACATTGCTTCCCAGCACACAATTTCTAGATTCCAAATTTCTTCATTCCCAATTAAATCCTCTCCCAGCTTCTCTGAAAGTGCACTGTTGGCAAGTACTATCTATTCATGTTCTATTTCTCTTCATGTCTAATGCTGTAACATTAGACAAATGCAGCAGTTTTGAGAAGGTGATGAAAACAAAAATAGATTCCTTGCATCCTGTTTCCACCAGTGTGAAAAAAAATTTACTGCAGTGCAGGAGTGGCATATAGACTGCCTTAGAGATAACACTTCTTATTAGTGAAGTTCAAAAACCTTCAAAACTTGAAAACATCCAGTGCCTGTAAAGGAAATATTTTGCTGAAAGCCAGACACCAAATTTCAGGAAAGGCCATGAGAGAATGAGATGTGATCTACAAGTTCTTTCCAGAGTCATTAAGTGAGAGGACAATATCATTTGCATTAAGCAGACAATCCCTTTACTCTAGTGATTCCTTCATATGAATTTTCAGTGATATATACATTTATGATATTTATATATTTTATATATATAATCAAAGAAAATTAATATCTTATGTTTGTGGAGATTAGTATTTGACATCCCATGAGACCTCAGTGCATTGACATTTTACTCCAGTCATTGCCATGTCAGACATACTAGGAAAGTATCTTTTCTCTGAAAAAAATATCTGTGACTTTATTATTACTGTGGTTACACCTGAAGCAGCATGGCTTTTGATTAAAAACACCAAGATGATGACTGCATTAGTAAATTCATTCAAAGCCAACCTGGGGCCTGACACTGTGCTGTAATTATACATAAATGATCTCACCATTCTTCAGAAGTTTCTCTTCTTCCTGCTAACGTTCTTCCAAGCATAATCAAATATTGTTTTCTTTGTCAAAAGCATGAGAAAGAACGTTTAACAGAAAAGAACAAGATTCTTTGTGATTAAGTTTGGTACAATGAGAGAAAATGGCTTTCATTCCAGTAACAATCCCCCTCGCAACAAGGATTCTCAGGTCTGTGGAAATCTTTTGCCCTGGAATTTTAACAGTCATGGAGTGACTCCTGTCCTCAGTGTCCACAGACTTTCACTGGCTATTAACACTTTAATAAAATTGCTAGCTTCAAAGTCCTGGCTTATTTCTCAGCTTCCCACAGTCTGACAGCAGCAATGACATACTCTATGCAATTAACTCCAAGACCAAATATGGGTATACAATATGGGTATACAATATGCACAGAAACACTATAATAAAAGAACAGCAAAAGATAAGAAATACCACAATTAAGTTTATGTGTTCAAGATTTTACGCAGCCTTCCCTCCTCCTCTGACACAAGGGCTAGTGATGTTGTTAAGACTCCATCAGTACGCAATGAACTCTGAGCTAATGAATAAAGGGTTCCATTTTGCTTTTGTCATAGGACCCTGACTTATTCAGGACACAATGGACGTCCATGATTAATTAGACTGCTCAGTGAAGAATATTGTATTATATAAGTTCTTGGCATTTGCACCTCTTTAACTCTTCCTTTCAAATACTAAGTCTGCCAACCTACAGTTCTTTGCCATAATTTTGATTTTCATGTGAGCAAATATAGAAGCATCTCTATTATTTTAAATAAAGAAATGAAAGCTAAAATTTTAATGGAGAGGCTTACTTTAGGAAAAAAAAAAAATAAAAAAAACACCACAGTGAAAGAAAGTACAAAGCCACATTGGAGAGGGAAGTTTGTGTTGCTGGTGCGTAATGGTTTATGTATGCATTCATAGATAAAGTCCAGTGATAACAGAACCAGCCCTAAGAACTTGCATCAGTGCCCATAATAAAGAGTCAGAAATTCATATTGCCCCTAGTAAAGTGTGAGATCGAACACACCTTTGCTACACCTTGATATAGTAGCTATTTATCTTTAATAATAACATTGCTCCATGGCTGCAGAATATCAGCAATATGCTGTGTTTAGTATTGTAACATTGCTGTGAGACAGGACTGTGACTTCACTCCTGTTCCATAGCATATATCTAAAGGAAGACTATTTAATCTCAAATTAAGATAACATGTTCATATCAGTCATCTTAGCGTAGCCACATCAGTTTAAAAAAACGTAACTGAAATTGCCCAGGAAGAAACACAGTAGGTGATTGAATCCACGTGAATGCCTTCAAAACTAGACAGTTCCCATATGTTCTCACATTGTGAAAAGTCCAGCAACTTCACATATTCACCGGCCTTTTGTTTTGTGGAAATACACTTTGTACACATTATATAGAATACATACATAATATAGATTATTATGCCTTTTAGTACTGATAAAATGTATTTATTAAATACAAAATTAGCCATATCCAATCAATGTTGCAAATATGACCATGAAATGAACTGATCCAATGTTGGAACATCTCTGACACTTTCTAGTTGATTTTGTAAATCTCTGTTATTTTGTAGATCTCTTTCCTGGCAGAAAAGGACCTGGGGATTTTGGTTGACAGCCAGCTGAATAAGAGCCAGCAGTGTGCCCAGGTGGCCAAGAAGGCTCATGGAATCCTGGCCTGCATCATGAACAGTGTGGCCAGCAGGACTAAGAATGTGATTGTTGCCCTGTACTTGACCTGGTGAGGCTGCACCTTGAATTGTGTGTTCAGTTTTGGGGCCCTTACTACAAGAAAGAAATTGAGGTGCTGGAGCATGTCCAGAGAAAAGTAAAAAAGCTGGTGAAGGGTCTGGAGCACAAGTCCTGTGAGGAGAGACTGAAGGAGCTGGGGGTGTTTAGCCTGGAAAAAGGGAGGCTTAGGGGAGACATAGCTCTCCACAGCTACCTGGAAGGAGATTGCAGAGAGGTGGGTGTTGGTCTCTTGTCACAAGTGACAAGTGACTGGACAAGAGGAAGTGGCTGCAAGTTGTGCCAGGGGAGGTTTAGATTGTATATTAGGAAAAATATCTTCACCAAAAGGGTTGTCAGTCATTGGAACAGGTTCCTGAGGCAGGTGGTTTAGTCACCACTGTCCCTGGAGGTATTTAAGAGACAGGGTGCTGAAGGATGTGGTTCAATGATGATATTAGCAGTGTTGGCCTAATGATTAGACACGATCTTAAAGGTCTTTTCTGACCTAAAAGATTCTATGATTCTGATTCTGTGATTCTATCTTTCTTTTTCATAGAATAGTATAGCTGGGAAATAACTGCTTGGTCCAAGAAGTACAGCTGAAGACCCCACTGTACATTAGTATATCAAGTGGTTTGGGAACATCAGTTATAATATTTCCAAATGCTGAAAACCAGAAAGAAATCACATGTAGGATGAACTGCAAGTAAATATTTCAGTGTATCAGTCAGTTTTGGATTAACAAAAAGATGAAAGGAAGAGAGGATGTGAACATGAACAAATGCTTGTGCTAAAAACCCTTCCCCATACCTTGCCATTTTTTTTAATTTGCTGTACACTCTTAAAGCTTGGCTTTCCTAATCAAAATGTAAGATTTAATAAAAGCTGCAGCTGAACACAACAAAATTACAGCACTCTCTAATATCACAAACATAATTAACTTTGAATTATGTGAATTAACCATGCCTGACAAATTATCATTCAGCTCTGAAATTAAATTCTTTCATACCATTAGATTTGTTTGTTAAGCTCAAGTAGGCAAAAGTAGTATTTAATAAAGTAATAACGATGCTTTGTTGAGAGTGTTTTTGAGACATATATGGATTTATCCAAAATAAATCATGGAAGTTCTATTTTTATCTAATTTGCAAATACTATATAGTGCTGGATCTACATAGTAATAGTACAGAAAAGTTTTATGTCACTGCAGGTTACTTTTTTTTCTGATTATATCTTTACCTTGATATCACTATGTTGTTATACATGCAATATACAGCATAAGTATGTTCAACACAACGAAACTATCCACTCTTAAAGTATTTATCACCTGAGCGTAGCTAGGAAACCTTATACTACTTCAGTTGTTGCTAACAGCATACTGCATTGCACTGTAGTCCTATAGTAGTTGGCTACAAAATTTTTCCATCTGACAGTTTTGATTGTTGGTTTGATTGACAGTTTGATTGATGATTATCATGTTTCTCCTTCTTTCTCACTAAACTAATATTCGTGAGAGAGTAACTTTTCATTGTTTTGGAAACTTAGATGTCAGAAGGATGAAACCAGGACAAACAACAGGGTAAAACCAGGTAATTCAGAGATCCGTTTAGGAAAGCCAAACTCTTGACAGAATTAAACCTGGCCAGGGACATCAAGGCCAACAAGAAGGGCTTCTATAGGTACATAGTGGATAAAAAGAAGATCAGGGAACATGTGGGCCCTCTGTGGAAAGAAATGGGAGATCAGGTTTCCCAAGGTATGGAGAAGGCTGAGGTACTCACTGCTTTTTCTGCCTCGGTCTTCACTCTCAAGGGCGCAAGCCATACCCCCAGAGTCAAGGAAGACAAGGGCAAGAACTGGGAGAATGGAGATTCACCCATGGTGGATCCACACCTGAGGAACCTGAAGGTGCATAAGTCTATGGGGTCTGATGAAATACATCCGCATGTCCTGAAAGAACAGGCAGATGGGGCTGTGAAACCTCTAGCCATCATATTTGATAAGTTGTGGCAGTCTGGTGAAGTCCCCGTGGACTGGGAAACATAATCCCCATCTTTAAAAAGGGAAAAATAGAGGACCTGGGGAACTACAGGCCAATCAGTCTCACCTCTGTGCCTGGCAAGATCATGGAGCAGATCCTCCTGGACACCATGCTAAGGCACATGGAGAATGAGGAGGTGATTGGAGACAGCCAACATGGCTTCACCAAGGGCAGATCGTGCCTGACAAATGTGATGGCCTTCTATGATGGGGTCATGACCTTGGTGGATAGAGGACGGGCAGTCGATGTAATTTACCTTGACTAGTGCAAAGCCTTCAATACCGTCCCCCACAACATCCTTGTCTCTAAACTGGAGAGACATGGATTTGACAGATGGACCGCTCGATAAAGAACTGGCTGGTTGGTCACAGAGAGCCGTGGTCAATGGTTCAATGTCTGAGCGGAGACCAGTAATGAGCGGCCTTCCTCAGGGGTCGGTGTTGAGACCAGTACTGTTTAACATCTTCGTCAGTGACATGGATGGTGGGGTCGAGTGCAGGCTCAGCAAGTTTGCTGAAGAGAGCAAGCTGTGTGGTGTGGTTGACACGCTGGACAGAAGGGATGCCATCCCGAGGAACCTTGACTGGCTGGAGGGGTGGTTCTCTGCCAGCCTCATGAAGTTCAACATGAATGTCAAGTGCAAGGTCCTTCACCTGGGTCAGGGCAACCCCAAATACAAGTAAAGGCTGGGTGGATAATGAATAGAAAGCAGCCCTGAGGAGAAGGTCTTGGGGGTACTGGTGGACAAAAAGCTGAACATAAGCTGTCAGAGTGTGCTGTCAGCCCAAAACCCCAATTGTATCCTAGGCTGTATCAGGAGAATTTTGGCCAGTGGGTCAAGGGAAGTGATTCTCCCCTTCTACTCTGCTCTTGTGAGACCCCACCTGCAGTACCGTGTCCAGCTGTGGAGCCCTCAGCGTAAGAAGGATATAGACAAGTTGGAACGAATCCAGAGGAGGCCACAAAGATGATCAGAGGGCTGGAGCACCTCTCCTGTGAAGAAAGGCTGAGACAATTGGGACTGTTCAGCCTAGAGAAGACTCTGGGTAGACCTTATTGCAGCTTTCCAGTACCTGAAGGGGCCTACAAGGAAGCTGGGTAAGGGGGACTTTTTACAAGGGCCTGTAGTGACAGGACAAGGGGCAATGGATTTAAACTGAAAGCAAGGAGATTTAGATGGGATATCAGGAATAAATTCTTCCCAGAGAGGGTGGTGAGGCACTGGAACAGGTTGCCCAGAGAAGTTGTGGATGCCCCATCCCTGGCAGTGTTCAAGGCCAGGCTGGATAAGGTTTTGGGCAACCTGGTCTAGTGGAGGGTGTTCCTACCCATGGCAGGGGGTTTGGAACTAGATGATCTTTAAGGTCCTTTCCAAACCAAACCATTCTATGTTTCTATGATTCTATGAAAAATTCTTATAAATCTTCTGAAGACTTCTGATAACCCTTCTAGGTTTACTTACTAAGACTAACACCAACTCAACCCTACAGGAAAAGTGCTTCTCTCTTAATCTAAGGGGACATGAATGTTAGCAAGTGTTTCAGAGTAAGATTTTCTGTATTCATTCAGTAATAATCTTTTAGAAAGAACAGAGGTAGATGAGCAGAAAAAGTTAATTGGTGGTATTACCAATGTAATACCTCTTCACTCTGGAAGAGGTTTTGATAGCAAACTCACATGAGTAAATTCCCTGCCCCAACACACTGGTGTTATCCACATAGAAATCTGGCAGCAAATGCTTGCAAAATAATTCTAACAGTTTCCCTACCAACACCTGCCCACACACCTCACCATACAGCTTCATATTTCAAAAGCTTTTCATGTTCTTCGCTTTTGTTGCATAAAACACTTGGGAGTGTTACAATCATTAGCTCTATTACCCAAAAACTGTTGAATCCCACTTCCCATCCCCCATGTGTGATAACCAACCCCTTTTAGTGTTCCCCTTACTGACTAATCTCACTGCTTCCAACATTGTAGTTAAGGAACGCTTCCAGGAGAGTCTGTCTCAAGCTGCATTGTTCCGAGAAGAGCTTTGGGAAGGATTTCTGATGCAAGTATTGATAATATCTGTTTTGGATCTTTTCTGCATTAACTGACACTAAAGGGCAAGTGTAAGGGCAAGCACGAGCTGTCTTTTCTCGATCAGTGATACATTCAGGAAGGAATGGAGAGGCACTCTGCACACTGCTAATGCTCAGTAGCATGCAAATGAGTTACTTAAACCCTCATGAGCCTGCGGACCACACAGTGTACTCCAGAGGGTGCTGCCATGAGAAAGTTTGTTGTTTGTATTTCTCAAGTTGGGCAACATACAGGTGATGTGACCTCTGCTATAGTACTTTGTGTGGAACTATAAATCTGTTACAGTTTTGACACCATTTTATGTACTTTTCCAAGCATTATGTAGAAGGGCTGTTTGGATGGAACAATACTGAAAAGTTGCTGGTGCCTTTCATTTAAGGGTTTTGACTCAGTGGTGGGTTTTTTTCAGGGTGCAGTAATGAGCAGGGAAAGCTACTGTGCAGCTTAACCGTGAAAGAACTACATTTTTGCTACATGTTTTTCCCTCCACCTAACCCTGGAAGGGTCTTTCAGATTTTTCTTTTTCATCTTGTCTAGTAGATGATCAACTTGAGGAAGGTGCCGTAATCAAGCAGGAGTCTAGGAGAAGAAAAAGGGGAGGAACTTTTGCCAATGACCGTCAAAAAAAAAAATCAAGTGTACTTTTGAAAAAAGCCAACCAACCAACCAACCCTTTAGAAGCTGGGTTTTTTCCCCACAGGATGCTTGAAACCATTATGTAAGTTATTTAAATTATGTATGCATATCCTTAAAAAAATCTCACAGGCAAGGGAAACAGGTATGTTCTATTTCATATTTGTTTGTAATCAATCTGGAAATAGTAACAGAAAGTCTGAGATACCAGACAGCAGACTGACCTATTTTCATCCACTCAGATTTCTATTTTCAGAATTTAATGAGTTGCCTAAAGTAAGAAATATTCACCAATATTCTAAATGATGAAGCATAATAGCCATAAATAATTGGACCAAAATATCAGGAACTTACCTATTTCAGTGAGTTCAAATAATAAAATTTCATGCAGGAAAACAGAATTATATAGAGCTTACTTAGCCAACAATGATGTGTCTTTTAAAGTTTCACACTTGTGGGTTCTTCTTGAAGTTAAGGACAGTTTATGTTCACAACAACGTTTAAGGAAAATAACATATGTAACTTGTTGCTGCTGTTGCTTCACTTCAAGTAAAACCCACCTACGCTAGCACTCCTACTCCCATCTGAATTAAAAGAATAATTTAAGCTTTCTGTTAGAAGGGAAGGTAGACAGCTCTAATTTTGAGTGATCATCAAATAACACAGAAGGATACCAGTATCAGTGGATTACGTTAGACTGGCCAAAACAGATTCTGAGAACTTTTGTGATTTGATTTACTCTATACTTATGGATACCATCAGAGACATGATGTCTTTCTAAAAAGTTGCTATCTTAAATTGTAATATAAACTGACATAATGTACACTGGTGTAATATCTTACTAATAACTACAGATATATTTCTAGTATTAATATATTAATAGCTTGTAGATTTTTCTTGTTAAGACAGGATTTTTTTTCTGCCATTTCATTTACTTCTCTAATAGCATTTTTCTTCAACCAGCTAAAGTCCAGAACTTTGAAAAGTTCTATGTAAAGAGCATAAAGTCTCTGAGCTTTCATATTCGACAAGAAATGTTTTTAAATCCTTGCTAAGGTTGTTTCCCTAAAGCTAGCTGCAGCCTTTCTTACATGTACTCCTTGGTATGGAACAATCAAAAAGTAGAATGCATGCCTTTCCTTGCTTTTCCTTTTTTATTTTTGGATCACATTGCCTATGTAGAGCTAAAACTAGGGAGATGATTTTAGAAATTCCCTCTCCAATTTCAAAAGGGACTTGTGAGTTTGTTAGACAGGCATCAAGCAATTTAAACTGAACACACACAATCTTTGGAAACTGTCTTTCTGGTTTAGAAAAACAGATAAACTGGATTGTTGTGTGGGTACTGTGTCAGGATGTTGATGTATAAGATCTTCTTAGGCAGGATTTAGAAGAGATATTAGAAGAGATTGCATCTTTTGTGCCCCCTAACATCCTGAACAGATTCTTGAGGGATCACACAGGAGTTACTGATTTGGAACAGTCATAATGGAAAATATTGTTAAATGTCAGTTAATGATATTTTCCTCTCACCAGAAATTCAAAGATATAAAAACATGTAAACAATGAGATTTACACTGGAACAAAGCAGACAAAAAGGAGAGTGGGGGGAGGGTGTCAACTTTGGCAGGGGAGGTTTGGTGAAAAATGAACACAAACACTTTTTAAAAGCTTAATCTTTACAAAACTGGAAAATTATTTCAAATAGTATAGCAACGGCCAAATGTTTAAACATACTAAGGCTGTAAATGCTTGATCAGAATCAGAAAGAAGTAGTAGCATAATTCTGAATAATTTGAGTATTTCTAGAGAAAAATTAAAATCAACACTGTCTTGCAGAAGTGCAACACATTTTCCTTTTTCTCACTTAATATATTTTACCTGAAATTTTTCAGTCATAGGTAGAAAGCATCTTGTAATTAATGGCATGCAAGTCTTGTTAAGCACACACAAGTTCAACTTGCATCTCACTGCTGAATCACATTTTTGGAATATTTTTCTTGTATATTCAGAGAAAACCGGTTCACAAAAATACTCAGATCAGAGTGCATTGACACAAATAAAGCAGTAGCAAATTGGAGCTAATAGTCTATTAAACAACAGCTAAACCTCAGCCAAGACAAATTTGAGTATGCTGTTCTGAATAAACCCTGTCACACATTTCTGTTTTTTTGTTCAATGATGGTTTATTTTTAAATGATCTTCCAAACAGTAGTGAGATTTATATGTCAGACCACAAAACAGAACAAAACACCATGTGCGTGTGCATGCTAATGAACTATAATTACATCATTATTATTATTATGCAAAACAGAAAAGCTGGTGTCTTTTTTTTTTTTTTATATCTTTAAAAGGCATTTCTGAAAGCATCTATAAGATAACCTTGTGTGAAATGCATAGAAAGCATTTCATATATCACTGTTGCCTTTAGAGCATCAACAAGGACTGTTCTGCAACAAGACATCATGAATTTCCCTTAAGGTGAGAAAAAGAATACATGGAACTTAAAGGAGACTTACCTAACCCTACCTAGCTATGAAGTCAGTAATCCCAAAATGTGAAAAGAAAAAGAGATCGGAATTGAGACAGGAAGTTCCGCAGCAACATAAATGTTGTTGAAGAAGCTCCAAAATGGCTGTGAAACTGCAGTGACATATACACTAGTACATTTTCGCCCACAGCAAGCAGTAAAAGACACTTAGGGAAAGTGAGTAAGAACTGGGTACAGTGTGAATGGTAGTAATGACATTACCTATCACATTCTGGAAACAGGGTGTTTGTGAAATACTAGCTGCAGAGTTCTCTCTTATGAAGAAGTCTCTGGTTTCTGTCAAAAACTCTTCAAGCTTTCTTCCTTGGGAAACATCTGAAGACTTACATGTTTATACATCAATATGTGACTCCAAGTAAGATTTTATTGATATGTTTTATGAAAACCTTTACTTATCACTTTCCCACCCTCAAATTTGTCAACATCCCATTTTCAATATTGCTATTACCATACAAATCAGGCCTTCTACAACTTGTTCCTCTTCTGTTTATAAAGTCACCACTCCACCTCCTCCCAGTTCTCAAAACAGGACACGAGTTCTTTCTCCTTTCTTGCCTCTCTACCATCTTTTTCTATGATGTAGACTCTGTCCCACATCCCAGATCACACCCTTTCAGAGGTGGCTTAAGTGTGAAGACTGGAGCACACACACCTTGCTACTGTCAAACAGTCATCTATAAACCTAAAGTGGATGATGCACTTTGAGCACCTACTGCACACTTTATGGTAGTTACTTTAGTTATGATAGCTCCAGTGATCCTGAGTACCTTCATGGTGAATGGGATGGAGAAAAACTTGAACTACTTATACCTTACTGAGTTCAGGAAATACCATGCATGCAGAAAATGACAGCAAGTTCAGCAGTGCTTTTTTGACACCCAGAAATCAAGATTCCCAAGATTCACTCTGCTACCAGTAACTGGTAAATTCACCATTGTCTCTTGAGTTAGTACACAAAGTGGAGAGCAACTGTGAGTCATACTTATTTTGCTTTGGTTCAACACACAGCCCTCCATTCTTTGGAGACCGCTTTCTTTTATGAGTGCAAATATGAAGGAATTTTTTATTCTTCTTTTCTTCTTTAAAAAGTCAGATTATTTTCTGAGTCAAATGCTTTTTTCCACATTCTTTCAGTGTAGTGATTTGGTTTCTGCATAACACAAGCCTCTATATCTGTTGCTCTGACACCCTAATCTAATCCTGACATTCTGTCTTCCTGTCCCCTTACTGCTCCTATCCACTGCTTCTTCCCAAAATTTCTGGTTTTCCTCTACTCTCTCACCCAAACCCCAGGGTTTTTTGTGGTGGTTTTTTTTTTGTTTGTTTGGTTTTTTTGTTTTTGGTTTTTTTTTTTTTTTGAGTGAGCATTTTATTTCATTCTCATAACAAATTATCAGGGAATACCTGACACAGGAAATGAAACTTCTGCAAAACTGTTGGCATCTTGGTCTTGAATACTGTCTTGAGCCATCTTAATCACAGGAAACCCAGCTTTTAGTGTATGTTACTTCATCTCCCATTTCCCTTATCACCTATTAAACAATGTATAGGGTTGGGGGCTTTTTAGATGTAGTTATCTCAGATTTTCAGTATAAGTAAATAAATAACCCAGACCCTCAACTGGTATAAACCCAAAATATCTCACCGATAGTAGTGCAACTATTCTTATTAGTACAAAGCGAGGCCCACATCACTTATTTTCTAATTGTTTTATAGACCTGAGAGATTAAATCCAAAAATCTATATAGTCTGAGGCTGCCATTTCAGTGTTCTCTTTCTATTTAATATATTGAAGTTTCCTCATGAGTTTATATGGAGATCATTTTTACTGTAAATAAATAGAGGTTTCCCAGAGGGCTTACTTGCATAGTATTTCAAATGTGACACACATTCATTGGTCTATCAATAATGTACTGTCTCATCTAATAAAGAAAAAAATCTAGTATCAAACAGTTACCTCATTTTGTAATAATCTGTAGTCTTAATACCCAATAACAAACCTTGAATATTCTTTTTTCCTCCAAAATAACATTTTGAACTGGTGGGAAACAATAAACTCATCCCAAAAGGCTTAGAAAATGCATGCTTGTCTCAAAAATAAGTGTATCAATATAAATACTGAAGTTTGAAGTTTGAATAATAACAAAGGATCAAAGCAGCGACAGTGGTTTCCTCTTCTATCACCTGAAATCAGAGGTTATTTTGCTCATTTTTAAGAAATATTATACCTTCAGAAATATAATATAAGGAAATATTATATAAAGAAAGATTACTAAAAGGAGGTCTGTCTGTTCTACAGAATTTCTGGATCACATTTCAGATGAAAGGATTTAATTGAGAATCACCTTTTAAATGTGACAAGTTCCACAATACAATTAGTTACATATTAAAATCACACTTTTAGAATCATTATGGCCCCTTGATTCTTAATTATTTCAAACTTGCAACATACTTAAGATTATGTGTTAAAAAATAACTACATCTCTGAAGTCTTGAAAATATGTGCTTCATATATAAACAATGTTTAGTTGGTGTAATTCATGCAAATCCTACTACTTCCTACTTTTTAGTTTCTCATAAATACATCTTCATGTGTCTGGAATTAAATATGAAATAAAAAGGAAACAAATGGACATCCAGCTTTTTTAATTCATTTGTCAACAAGTAAATGTCAGACTCCAGATGATTTGGCTTATATTTATGCACATTTCACAACCATTTAGAAAGTTGAAATCTCAAAGTATTTCCATGATTTTGATATAAAGGTCAAGAATAGATTAACATAATGTTTCACTCACGTCAAAAATCTAAAAGTGATGTTCATGTCTTGCTTATTTTCCCCCTAATTAACACCTAAAGTAATTAATTTACTTTTTTTAAGTTTTGACTAAATTTTAAATGCAAATTGATCTGTTGGTTAAATGGTTAGTTTCATTAGAAAAAAACAAACTGTATACCCTTAGTAAAGATACTGTCATATTTTAAATGTAAAGAGTTTGTTGGTTTTATTTTTTTCACTTAAATTACTTCTTTCAGATAAAGTCCAGCTCTATTTTTGAACCAGATGGCAAAATTTCTTAATGATAACTTTCTTCATTCAGAATGCAACCATGAATACCTATTACCAAGTTGGATACTTTAAGATATCTTGCATGGCTTACAGCTGCCACTCCAGAGGTGCCTGATTCTCACAGTAGACCTACGTGACCCCTGCTGTTCTCACACCAATGTCTCAGCTATCCTGGAGTGTCTGCAGTGGCTCTTGCTTTGAGTCACTGAATCAAGCTTCTCACATTGGAGACTATGATTTCGTTCTAAGTTACCTCTCAGTGTAACAGAGCATATTTCACATAGTTAATTAGCAGAATCCTTTGCCTTTCAATTCTCTTTATTTAAACTCATCAAATGAGAGATTATGAAAATTTTTCTATTATAGCTACTGCTTTTTATGTTGTCTCTGAATAATGATTTCTGCTATTGTATTATCTTTATGGAGATATTTTCCCAGATTCTTGAAAGGTATTTTGGACAATGATTAAGTATTTCTGGTAATCCAAGTTTAAGTGAATAGTACTGAACATGCAATTACAGATAGTAATACATCAGTGATTTATAATACTGCATTTTTCAGTACTTTTCTTGCACACTATTCATTCTTCAAAATTTTTGTTGACTTGTTGATCTACTGTCCCACAGTGAGCTAATATTTTGACTGTGTGATGTACAATGATGTTGAGGTATGTGCCCAAGCAATAGCTTTTAAGACACATACATTTCCGAGGATATTTCTCATGTACCCATTTCTGCCTTCTAGGCTGGTTCAGCAGAATATTCCTTGAACAATCTTTTACAATTTCTTTTTGTTAGGGAGGATTTTTGTTGTGGGGTTATTTTTTTCCCCACTCTTAGCTTTCTGTCTTACCCAGTTTCTAATGTATACCAGTATTTTAATTTCCATTCTATGACTAATTAATTTTTCATTAACTTCAATAACCATGAAACTCTGATCGTATTCTGTTAAGCAGTGTCTAATTCTATGAGAAGCCTCATTAACTTATATGAGATCAGCTGCAAAGCAAAGTTATTATTCAAAATAAGTAGGGGTAGCAAAACCTATCTTTATATATATTCCAGAACCATATTCATGGTTGTTTTACTGTAGCATAGCAGATTAACAGTTTCAAATGCATAACTCCCAACCTTTCTATCATATCTATCCAGTTTTAGGAGTTATCGGGGGGGGGGGGGGGGGGGGGGGAGGGTGGGAGGGTGGGTATAAAATGTGAGATAAAATTAAAAATTTAATATTCAATCTGTGATTTTTCTCATTTGACAAGACATTAAATAAAATAAAATAAATAATTGGAAAAGGAAAAAATGTCTGTACATTGTGGAAAGTTCATGCAGAAATAACTGTTATAACTACCCATATAACTGCCTGTAAATCCAGTAGGTACTGTTTATAAAGTATTAAGCTCAATAAAATTGTTGTTAAACATTGCCAAGGAACTTTCTGCTTACAGTGCTCAGCATGCTGACAAGACTAATGTAGTTCTTCAGTAGCTAAGGCAGAGACTTAGAGGAACTGTAATGCTTAAAAGTCCAGGTAAGCCTCTAATGTGTTTGTTTATGGAAAGGAAAAAGTACAGTCGTAACTGGCATACCACAAACATATGCAAGTAATTGAAGAAGACACAGCATAACAAGTATTAAAAATTTCATCGTTTTTCCTTCAGCAAATTCATCTCTTCCAAATACTGATAAAGTTTCTTTTTTTTTTCACTTCTATTTTGTTCAGACATGCAAGCACAGAAACAAGTTAAAAAAGTATCATCTGACCTCTCTGCCACTGCTGCAAGTTATAAAAATTGCTGGTCCACTTAACTGAAGTTAGGATATCTATGGAGAGATGCGAAGATGTTACCTACTCTAAATGTCAGTATGTTTGGCAACACACATTTATATTGTTTTGTCTTTTTCACAGTCATGAAAGACATTTCCTTCTGAAAAAAACGGTCTGACGATTAGACAAATAACACACTGCTAAGTGGCCTTTTTATGGTGATCATTTTTTTCAGGAACTATATGGACAGAATTGTTTGTCAGCTCTAGTAGCCAAACAAATAAGGCCAGATTAAGACTGCTTAAATTCTACTTACATACCTATATGCATACAGGTAATTTTACTCTCTAATAATGTCACTCGTCTCCTTGATGATGTGCAGCCATAGAGTCTGTCTGGAGTAGATTTTGCAGTGACTTGTTCTTTAGACCATGTCAGATTTTCTTTAAAGAAAATTATTGTTTCAATCCCAAAGGATAATGGCAATGATGAGGGAGCTGGTCTTCGGCCAGCCAAACAGCGTGTTGATAGATGTGGAGGTTTAAGTGGAATTTAGTCTGTGTGAACTTGACTACTATAATGGTCACAAGGATAAGACGAAATAATCTGCAAGTCCAGGTGGCACCCTAAAACCAAGGAAAGGTGTAATTTTTCCCTTTCTCTGGGGTCACAGCAGCAAATTCAATTTTAAATTGACATTTGTTGCCTAACATGCAAGAATGCACTCACTTTTCATCAGCACTTTTGCCTTCTAAACCTGCCCCTTCCTTTCTTCATTTTCTCGGGCATATCACACCATTGCCCAACTATATCTGACTGAAATTTGAAGAAATAAAAACTATTCTTTGAGAATACTTTGAAATACTTGAGAAATAACTTGTAAAAGCAGGTAATAGTCATAAATTTTAGGCAGTTTTCCCTGTGTAGTGGAATACAGGTCTCCCAGGCAGCTGTGATCATGCTAGCACCAGAATGCAAATATGCATTAGACATGCTAATCTATACAGTGCTCATCACAGGACATGGATATTTGAGGGCAGAACAAAAAGCCATTGTCTGTCTAACCCACTTTTTCACAGATCAAAGAAGCTTTCCCTAACACTTTCTTCATTAAGAAGCTAACTTCTGTAAACTTCTAATAAATTTTGTAGAAAGCATTTAAGGTTTATAGTCCTAAAATGACATACAGCATCTTATAGCCTTCAACGTGAAGTGATTAACAACCTGTATAAATGTGAGTTTCTGTTTTCATTTCTTGATTATCTATAATTTTTGCTATTAAAATTGAGGTGATATGCTAGTCAGCTTTTCAAATGTTTCCTTTAATAGGAATGGTGTGATTCATAAAAGAAAAAAAAAAAAAAAAATCACTACTGGCTCACTGATATCTGTGTACTTCCCTAACAATCAGTTCTAACAAAACATACAATAGAGACTTAGGTCTCTATTTATAAGAAATCTCTGGATTTTCAGTTGTTTGGGGGAGGAGTGAAATGTGGGCTTTCTTTGAACCTTTTGCAATAACTTCCACAACTCTTTACATGGCACAGTCATTCTTCCCATTTATTCAAGCAGAAAAGCTTTTATCCAAGAAAATGTAAGTACTGAATGAGAATAGGAGGACTAAAGGTGTAAGCTACAGGAGGAGTCTTTCTTCCTTTGACTTGAAGCTGGATGTTTTACCACTGCTCAGCTCCCAGGCCTTTTCCAGTGTACAGAAAGAGGATTGCCAGCTACTACTAAAGGTCATTTAACTGTGGTTTGCTTTTCCTTTTACTGAGTGATATGTGTCTGATTATAACATTTTTCCTTTTAAGTCCTATGACTGCAGACTTAACAGAAGTCTGAGCCAAACAATTTTCAATATTATTTCAAGACTGGTTGTTGAGGAAAATAAAAGTAAAAATTCTCTGGTTTGTATAATATTATTAAATGTCAAGTCCTAAGTTTTGTCAGAACTACTTCACAATTGCTCTGAATAACTTGACTTAACTGATAACTGTATCACAAAATGTATCACCTGAGCCAAATCAGAATTTGAGATGAAGAATTCTGTCAAAGACAACAGAAATCTGTACTGAATGACATACCGTGCGGGTTTCAGATGAATTCACCGAACTCAAAGATGTTTCAAAGATGTAAATGTCCAGGGACCCTCCCGAGATTCTCTTCCACAGCAGTAGAAGACAGGCAATCAAAAGAGTGTAGTTTACACAGATCATTTTTATGCATAGCTTATTTGGCTTCCATGGGGATAGACTTCACTGTTCAAATGTTCCCTGCATCAGGCGGCCTTTAAAAACTGAACATAATGAAAAGACTAGTAAGGCAGAATAAAATCTGAGAGATACAAATTGGACATAAAATACACTAAGTCTCATGAATATGTCAAAGACAAGAGAAATAATCTGTTCTCTTATTAGGTAAAATATGGAATAACCTTGCAGCATTCAACATGACTGTTATGACTTGGAATTGTGAAGTTGTATTTAAGGAAGGTTTAAGTGAGCAACAGAGAATGGAACTCTGTCAAAAAACTATTTTTTTCTACACTATGGCTAACTCAGGAGAACAAGACTATTAATGTTTATGGATACATCTCCTAAAGGATAAAGCATATGTGATCAGAGCAGAAAATGAGGTCTGGAAAAAAGTTATCTCTCATAGGGAACTTCAGCCCAGGGATATGTACTAGATATTTCAGGCTGCCACCATCAAAACATTCATGAACTTTCTGAATATTACACGACATAATTTTTTAACTAAAAGTGAAGGAAGAAACCTGCGTAAATATTCATCTGTCTTCCAGCTGTCAGTCTCAGATGAATGAACAGAATGGTCAGTGTGAAAGTCACTAATAAAGAATTAAAGATGGAAATATAATTAATGTGTTTGGAAAATAGAACCTGTCAAACTAAGCTGATGTCATTTCTTGAATAAACATTTTTCTCCCACACAGGTAACAGTTAAATGTAAATTACCAGATGATATTTTGATAAATAAAGTATAAAGATGCACAGCTTCAACATGGCAGGAGAGGATCCTATCTGGATGGGCCCTTGCAAGGGATTTCAGATGATTTGTTGTGACATGCTTTATTAGATACAGGTCTACTGAAGTCCAACACATTTATTTGCCATACACCGTGTATTTTCCTTCAGTAACCTCACAAAAAAAAAAAAAAAAAAAAGAAAAAAAAAAAGGAGTCAATACTGCCTGAGTTTGTAAATAGTACAAAGAAGCAAGAGAATGTGGCACCTTTGAATTGGCACATGAGCTGTGAGCAAGTAAACACACTCAGGTAGACCACATCTAGAGGCAAAATAGACTATTTATTAACTCATTGCTGCAGATTGTGTCAGAAGACCTGTAGGAGGTTACTCATGGCTCAGTTGAATATTTTGCATTACATATAGCACCACCGTCTATGAAGGAGAGATGAGGTGGAAGTTGGGAGATCACAGGCAACACAGGATTTGCATCCAAGGTCCTGGCCATACCCAGAGAGATGAATGATGGGTGGCTGAGGTAGTGGTTGAAAGCCAAAGATCACCTCCTCAGTTCTTACAAGGCTGTCACAAGGACATTATTTATTACAAAGTTCCTTATCTCAATTTCATCTACACTGCAGAAATAAAGCTTTGAACTGGTTCTCCTACAACCTAGCACATATGACAGCTGGGAACAAAGAATGTAAGTCACATTCTTTGTAGATGGAAGGAAAGTAGTAGTCTGTTTTGCTCAAATAAACATTGTCAATCTGCAGATCAGTCAAGAAGGCTATCCTTGGGGAATCAGTGTCACAACTTTTTTTTTTTTATTCACTATCCAGTTTTGTTAAGCAGCTATTGAAGAATATTGGAGAGAATTCAAGTAATTATGGCAGTTATTAAAGAATCTGAAAATATCTTCTGAAGACTCAAGGAGATCAAGCGGATGACTATGTGAGAGAAACTAGCTAGTATTTGTACAGTATTTAAGTATGGGAAACAACAACTTCTTCAGTTTTGTAAACAAAACCCAGGCATTGGAAATGGAAGAGAAATATATTACAAGCAAAAACAAAGACATATTTTTACATCCTTTTGGGAGAGTGAGACCACTTATCATGTTTTACTGTTTCTCCATCACTTGCAATTCTGAGATCAGAAGCATGTGTTTTACTTAAAATTCCATTTTTCTTAAAAAGAAGTTTATTTTTATGGACACCTTCCCATCTGTTTTATTGGAATGGAAAAGAGATGATTGCAGTGCTACCTCTTGACTTTTAGGGTGAAAAATATTTAAGAATCGTATTAGACTGCATTAAGCACATCTGGGAAGATTTAAGAAAATATCTAGATAAAATACAGTACTGTTACAAAAATATGAGAACAACTCAAAAGTCTTCTCATGGAATATATTGATTTACTGCCTTTCCAGTTTCATAAAAAGGAAGGGGGGGATGCTTAATAGATAACATTCCCAGATATTCTCAGAAGTATGTGCATTTATGTGTGTTCACTATTGCAAAATTTCAGAAATCAAAAAGATCAAATTGCTTAGTATTTCTAAATTGACATCTATAATCCCAAGGAATCACTACAAGAACTGTATGAGTACATTTGACATTTTCTTTTCTTCTGCATGACTACATCTGAGAAATTGTATAGGTATGATGCCTTTGAGATGAATTCAGTGACAAGACTATAGCAAGAAATTACAATCAATCTTTTCTTTAGTGTTAAGAAAGAATTTAAACTACTTTGGAAAGCTATTACAAGTAGAAGGAACATAAGTTACTTTTCAATAATGTGACTTATTAATGCATCTTAATTTTATATTCATATAATTTGAGTATAATTTGTATTTATAAAATGTTGCTCAATAAGCAAACAATTTTAACTTTTAAAGCATGTAATAACATCTTAAAGGAAGGCCGTTCTGCGTTTAACTTGTCTTGAAAGCACATTAATATTCATTAATTTGAATTTGACTTAAAGGCTTGGTTTGATTTAAGGGTTTGTTTGGATTTCTTTTTTCCCAGGATCTATCAAGTCTATGCTAACTGTTAAAAACTTAACTCTGAATTAACAACCACACTAAATACATGTGCCTCTGTTTTCACCTCTAACATGTTTGTAATAAAACTGCTCTTTAAACAAATAAAAGTGGTGAGATTCACTGCTGTATTGTTTTTAAAACCACTGCCTCTGACGTCTGAAGCACAAGCATTCCAGAGGAGGAAAAATTACATCATTTTAACAATAGAATTTTTTTTATACCTTTCTCTAAAAATATGTTAGGCGGTAAAATGACATCACTCATTCTTTGGCATGGCCATTATTCACAGCCTTTTTCAGAAGTCAGAATATGTCCTGGCCCTGTAACAGAAGAATTACACACCAATTAAAATGCATACACAATTTTGAAAAAAAAAAAAAATTAACACCTTGCAAGAGTGGAACTTGAATTTAAAATACAACTAATAAAATGTGGCTAGACAGCTAGAATCAAAAATTAGTCACTTGCAGTCAATACATCAATTGGGTGTACTTTCTGAGTGAGGCTTAGAAAGGCCAGACTTCATTGGTACGAGAGTTGTAAATGAGGGATGAAGGCTACTGAAGTGAGTACCTGAAGAAACAAAGCAGTACAGTGCACTTCAGTTAATCAGGATGCACTTAACAGGGAAATTTGCTTAATTGAGATGTTTCCCAAGGAAGCAATTTAAGACTAATGATACCTAATAGCAATAACTGCTGTTTAATGGGGATGGTAATTCTGCTTAATAGGGATACCATCAGGTAATTATGGCCAGGTCTAAGCTATTGACTTCTGTTGGCAAAGCACTACCTGTCAGGCACCTGAAGAGATGTGGTCCTTCATCAACAACTACAGGGAAGCAGAAACACCAAATGCAAACTTTGGTGTTGCAACTCTGTGTTTTTACAGGCTGGAGAGCTGGGTGGGGAGAAATCTAATGAAATTCAATAAGGGCAAGTGTAAAGTGCTGCATCTGGGGAAGAACAGCCCTATGTTTCAGTACAGGGTGGGGGCTGTTCTCTTGGAGGGCAGCTCTGGGGAAAAGGACCTTGGAGTTCTGTGGACAACAGGATGACCAGGAGCCAACAGTGTGCCCTTGCGGCCAAGAAGGCAGGTGGCATCCTGGGGTGCATTAAGGAGAGTGTGGCCAGCAGGTCGAGGGAAGTCATCCTCCCCCTCTACTCTGCGCTGGTGAGGTCTCACCTGGAATACTGTGTCCAGTTCTGGGTGCCTCAGTTCCAGAAGGACAAGGAGCTACTGGAGAGGGTCCAGAGCAGGACCACTGAGATGATGAAGGGCCTGGAGCACCCTCCATATGAGGAAAGGCTGAGAGAGCTGGGTCTGTTCAGCTTGGAGAAGAGGAGGCTGAGGGCGGATCTTATCGATGCTTATCAATATCTAAAGGGTGGGTGGCAGGAAGATAGGGTCAGGCTCTTCTCAGTGGTGTCCAGGGACAGTACTTGGGGCAATGGCCATAAACTGGAAAACAGAAGGTTCAAACTGAATATGAGGAAACCCTTCTTCCCTGTGAGGGTGCCAGAGCACTGGGACAGGCTGCCCAGAGAGGTGGGGGAGTCTCCTTCCCTGGAGACTTTCCAAAGCCGCCTGGACTTGTTCCTGTGTGATCTGCTCTAGGGGATCCTGCTCTGGCAGGGGGGTTGGACTAAATGATCTCTAGAGGTCCCTTCCAACCACTACCACTCTGCGAATCTGTGAAACTGTGAATCCTATGTTGACCAACAGGAAGCTGTTGCCATGATGATTAAAAAAATTTTTCTGGTATTTTTGCATATTGACTTTAACTATTTTATATTTCTAGTTTATATTTGGATAAAACAATCCTAAGGTCTTTCTGTGTTCAACACTCAACACATCGTACACGCTTTATTAGCTGGATTTATGCACATAGCATGTTAGGATCTGAACCCAAGTCCAAACTTAAAGCAAAAAAAAACTTTCTAGAATTAAAGCGTTCTAACTTTTTGTTACAAGATTATGCTGGTGTTCAGTTATTTTCTTTTGGGGTTTGTTTTTTCTTTTTTTTTTTTCTTTTTTTTTTTTTTGCATTTTTTGGTGTTGCAAATTTACTCTATGCTGGAGAAGGCTTTTAGCTCACATGTTCAGCCAAAATCAACAATGATGCTCTGATGCAGAGGTTATGCAAGCTGGGGCCTCCAAATTCTGCTCCTCAGAGTCTGAATGTGATTGATCAACAGTGTGGCAGGCTCACTGCAGTCCCCTGGAGAGCAACATTAGTCATAAGGATCCTCCCTACACAGGATACTCTACCTCTGTGTCCTTGCGAATAACGTCTGCTGTAATTTATCTTAGCTCATACACACACTCCTTGGATAACATTACATACAAAGGAGTTTCCTTTTGCTAACACTGCTTAGGCAACACACCTACATAAAATCCCCATTCATTCTGTGCTCCTACACTTGCTAGTGTTGTTCATCTGCCTCCCAGGATGAGAGATCAACAGGCACAGAGAACAAGAAGTAGAAGCTATATCCCTAATACCCACAGATCAGCATCTTTATGACAGTAAAGTCCTGAAAGCATGAAAAAGGTTTACTGAAAAAAAGCTATGAGGAAGTCAGGGAGAAATCTGTAAAGTTTGACAAATATTTATTATTTACTTTAAGGTCACCAAAGATCATCTAAAAAGTTTTGGGATATTTTTCATAACTGCAATCTCCTCTGAGTTGGATCTAATCTTCTAAGAGATAAAGAAAAGGTGGAAGGGTGGCTCTGCATGCTGGAGGAATGAAGTCTTCCAGCAAGTTACATTATTGTAGAAGGACAAGAATGTATAGTTCACTACCTCAGGCTCCAAAGAGTCACAAGAGGACAACAGAAGAAAATAATTTGAAAGTCTGCTGTGAAGCACTGACTCAAGAAAATAGGGAGAAAAATTGACAACTAGCAGTCCATACAGCAAATTCAGATATTTGTTCTTATCAACCTGTAGACAAAGAGGCTATGATTTATCCAGGCTATTGAAGGAACTGTTTAATAGGATATATTTCAGTCCCTGCATTGCTGGCAAATTGTTCACACAGTAACTACTTTTAATATTTCTGCTCTAACAGGTTGCTCAGAGAAGCTGTGGATGCCCCATCCCTGGAAGTGTTCAAGGCCAGGCTGGATGAGCCTTTGAGCAACCTGGTCTAGTGGAGGGTGTCCCTGTCCATGGCAGGGAGGTTGGAACTAGATGGTCTTTAAGGTCCCTTCCAACCCAAACCATTCTGTGATTCTATGTAGGAGCACTTCACTGGCTCTCTAATTGAATGGTACTCAGAGTAACTTTCCACTGATAATCCCATAGTAACTTTCAACATAGCTTTGCAAATCACTCACTTAAGTTGTACGCAATCAAGTATACCTATGTCAATACACACGCATGTATGTGTGGGTGAGTGTGTTTTGTACGGGTGACGTGTTATTGAAACAGCAGTCAAAAAAAAGGTGAACAAAACAAAACCAAAGAAAAATATATTATGAGATGATTACAAATGTCACTAGATAGGCATTGGCATAAATGTCAAAAAGAACTCAATAGCGTTCTTCCAAATTTAGCCAGAGGACCACATATCTCTCATTACACAATTGACTGGTTTAAATTTTAGAGCATGAAAGCATGATTTATTGTGTTAGAGTAAACCTGCTAAATAAAATCCCTGGTATTACTGAGGGAAAAAAAAGTTCTTCCTATCTACAAATGAACAGAAACACTGCTGATACTGTTTTCCCAATTATACTATATGCCCTGTGGCTTGACTTGGATATGACCTCAATTGAGAATGTGTTGAGATTTCATATTAACTTCTCGTGCACAAGCAAAGGCTTTTCCACATTACTGCTGGTAGAAGTTTTACACTCAGGAGTCAGCACTATTCTCCAGAATATAGTGTGAAAAATAAGCAATTATGTTTAACATATATGGTAGAAGACAAAGAATGAGACAGAGTGAAGGAATCTCAGACAGGAAAAGAAAAATTAACAAAGGATGGGAGTCCTGATTTCCAAGCTATTTTACTCATGTATTTTGTGCACTTAAATTTTTGAACAGAGACCATGGTGTAGATGTATAACCTGTACATTACAGGTTGCCCAGAGTCTTCAGTGCCAGTCTGGATGAGGCTTTGAGCAACTTGGTCTAGTGGAAGGTGTCTTTGCCCATGACAGGGAGGTTGGAACTTGATGATCTTTAGGTCCCTTCCAACCCAAACCATTCTGTGATTCTATGATTCTATGGTATTAATGAAAAAGTATAGAGGCTTCTGCTGCCTCAGGAAACAAGAAATGAAAAAACCAAGATAAACGAGAAGATGCAGAAAAGCTTACCCCATGTTTTAGATATCGCATCTATTATCTTGGAGTAGGGGATGGAGTGCATGTCCTGTGAGGAGTGGGTGAAGTAACAGTGTTTGTTTAGCCTCAAGAACAGCTAGCTATGGTGGGACATGACAGCAGCCTTCCCATACCTATGGGAGCCGACAGAGAAGACAGAGATAGGTTATTCATAAAGATTGACAGAGGATAACGAAAGACAGTGATCATAAAAGAAACAGAGTATTGTCAAACTGTATATATATAAAAGAAGAGAAAAATAACTTTTCACAAGGAGAATAATCAAGCATTGAACACGTGGCCCATGCAGCCTGCAAAATCTCCATCCTTGGAGGTTTTCAAGATGCAAAGTCCTTATGTCTGAATCGAGTGTCCACCTTGCCGTGAGCAGAAGGTTGCAGTAGACACTTTCAGAGGTCCCTTCCAACTCATGTTATGATTATTTGATTTCTGGTTTGCTCAAACACAACTGTTTCTTATTTCTTACATACCTAAACTTTTGTGCTTTTACATGTAACAAAATATCATGCAAATAATTTTTTTAAATGCTTACATGGCTAGAAAATAAGCAACTATAGTAAAAGTGAATTAAGAAAGTAATACGAGAACAAGGGAAATATTAACACAAACTATTAAAGAAGGGAAATAGTTTATTAGGAGAATTGGAAAAAACTTTTCTGCTAAGGATAGGAGTAATGATGCAATAACTGGGTTCTGATCACTACTTTCAGAAAAAAGACAGGGAGAAGAAAAATTAAAATGTGCAGTGGAAAGAACAAAGTGAAAATTACATTAACAAATTAGCTACTAGTCTACATAGCAAAAGTAATACAGGAAATTACAGCTATGTTTTAATTGTGGGAATGGACTCAAAACAACATATTTTTTAATGTGTTGGAGGATGACTGCTGATTATGGTCATTTTATGTGGGAAAGGGACAATACGCTTGTGTGAGTCTTTTATATCATCTCTAGTGCCTAGCAGTCACTTGGTCAATTAACTGAAAGGACAGGTAGAGCTTTCAGTGTTATCCAATATTTCTCATAAATTGCAAATGTCATGATCCATAACAGCCAGGAGGAACAAATAAGTGTGGTTACTAGAGGATTATAAATTCTCAAGGATTAATACACAAAAAAAATAAAAAAAGGAAAATGTGTGCTAGAAAGACTACCTCCAGGAAAAAAATGGTGATGGTGGTGGGGAATCAGTTAATGATATAGACAACAAGTCAGCACAAAGTGCTTTGGACTAGATTTTCCCCACACATCACTAAGAAAATTTAAAGCACCTTAGGTTCAGCGGAGAACTTATTAACAGGGAAATCTCTATAAAATGAGCCCAAACCTTCTTTTCTCCAGGCTGAACAACCCCAACTCTCTCAGACTGTCTTCAGAAGAGAGGTGCTCCCTGATCATCTTTGTGGCCATCTCTGGATTTGCTCCAACAGGTCCATGTCCTTCTTATGTTGGGTGCCCCCGAGCTGGATACAGTACTCCAGGTGGGGTCTCAGGAGAGCAGAGTAGAGGGTGGGAATCACCTCCCTCATCCTGCTGGCCATGCTTTTCAGGATACAGCCCAGGATATTTCAATATATTCAATATTTCAATAGTTTCAATACCAGCATGTTTTTGAAGAAAATTTCTTTATCATTCTACTTTCTGTGTTCCCCCTGGTTCCACAATGTGAACCAATCTTGGTGTCCATGAACCTGATGCATTTATGATGAGAGGTAAATAGGAAAATGTTCTTCAGAGATGTATCTACTTCAGTCTACTGGACCAGAATGGAGCTCGTCTGAAAATAAAATTTAAAAATTTTTGAAAAAAAAAACCAAAAAACAAAAAAATGCCCCCAAAACAAAACACCAAAACCTCACAATGATAAAAAAACAAGCTCACATGACTTATAGTGTACATATAAAGTCCTCAGTAACATTGGTTTTGTCTCTGTAGAATTCCTCCTGTTGATCTGTCCTACAGGTTAATACACATGTAGCAAATTTGTTCAGAATTACACATGCCTTAAAGCTCTTAAAATGTCATGTAATACATTATATCTAAAAATAAACTGAAGTCCTAGCCACAAAACTTTAATCAAGAAACACAGAATAAAAGATTCTTAACTATTTTACAATCCTTGATTAACAACTGAAGCATAAAAAATGAAGACAATTCCTGGGAGGTTGAAAAGAACAAATCATCATAAATTATTAACTTGTGAAAAATCTAAGGACATAGGCTTATATATCAGATCAACTCCAGGAACACTGTAGGAGTAGATACAATGTTATTTCAACACATATCAATATATTATCAAGCATATGTTAAACACAGAAAATCCCAGCAGTCACCAGTTCTCATTTGTGTGTAATTATGTGCAGAATACATAGGCAAGTTTGATTCATTCAAGCCACTGGTGTTCTCCACGACCAACCACTCCTAATAAACATACATGATCAGAAACAGTTCTGCTTTCTTAACAGTGAGCTTGTAGAATTATCTGCAGAGACAAAAGCAGTAAGAGGAAGAGAACAAAGTACACCCTGTGGGGTAATACTAGGCAGTACATTCATTAAGCAGTTCTTACAATGCCATAAATGTTTTAGTCATAAGAACCAAACATAAAATCGCAGACTTTCTAATATTCCAATGGGGACTACTTTGCTGTTTGCAATATACAGTTCTTCTTTTTGGAAAAACATACCAGTATCTATTTCTTTACTAATGCAACTGATATTGATTTGGGACATGCTCAGAATATTACAAGTTCATATATTTTATTATACCTTTTCATACATTAGATTGGCATGATAAGACATTTAAACCAATTAAAGTTATGTTAACTATCTCATGACATCATAAGGGAACAAAATCTTGAAAGCTTTTATGAAATTACAACGCTGTAACTGTTTAGAGCTGTTTCGCATGTAGTGCTGTGTGAAATTAAACTGCTCCCATATTTTACAAAGACAATATGAAAAATATCTCAGCCTGCAAGAAAAAATGGGCAAACATAGCTGACTCACCAAGCAAGTAGATCCCTACTTTGTCTAGGCAACAGGCAAGTGGTGAAAGAGGGGATAAAAAATATAAGGACTGTCCTGATCTACCTATAAGGAAGAACATGTAATGGACCAAACTTGCATAGAAGATCTTAGCTGATAGTAATTTGTTTTCCTAGTACAACTATAACCTAGAAGAAACAGCTATGGATGTGCTTAATCACACAGTGTAGACTCAGGACTGACTACTACATGGGACATTTCCAATATTTCTTTAAGGTGTTTATTCATATCTAATTCAGTTCCCAGTTAAAACAAAACAAATAAAAAAGACTGACTAATTTAAATGGATGCAAGTGTGTTGACCTTAGCAACAGATCAAATAAAAATCAATGTATGAAATATAAATATATACAATATATTGTTAAAAATCTATAAAACATAAAACCTGTCTACTCATTGTGTAGCGTAGGGTTTTCCCTAGTGTACAATAGCTAAACATCCTGATCCTAACCCTTACTTTAGAAACTCAGTAGGAACCAAATAACCTAAATAACCAACATTTCAGTTGCCAGATTAACAGCTGACTGCTCATTATTTACTAGTGAAAACAAACATCTATGGCCTATTCATGGCCTCATCCTTATACAGTTTTCAAATCAGCACAAAATCTACAAGGCCTGGACCTCCACATGTGTTCCTAGTTCTTGTAAGATGATGTAAACCCTAACTCTATTAGATCAGTATGTACAAGTTAGATGGGAACAAAGTTTAAATTGAATAACAAATTGCAAGCTTCTTAGCATCATTAATCCTAAACTACAATGATAGATTCAAGAAAAGTTTTCCCTCCAGATTTATAAAATACACCACTTTATGTCAATTATTAGATTACTGGGGTGGTTACCTTACAAGTAAAGCTGAAATGGCATTCAGTTTTATCCAGAAAAGAACAGCTACCTAAGCTAATTTTTTGAAGGAGTCATTTTCCTGCCGCTTCTATGTAGAATAACCACTAACTAGCTGTTTCTGATTCCTTTGTAACTTTTCTCTCTACCTCCCTTCCTAGCTACAGCTCCAATTGTCTCTGCGTGTCCTACAGCATTACCTTCCATGGTAATTTCAAAAGGATGTTATGAATATATCCAAAACCTACCTGTTCTTAAATGTATAAGGTAACTTTTGCCTTGGTTGTTTTGCTGTGTGAAGCCTAGTATACAGACTTACAGAACATTAGCAAGGATAGATCTTCATTGTGAGGAATGGTAAAGATGCAATGTAAAGCATGTCTACCACAGTCACACATATTTCAACCACCCAGAACAAAACTTCGGTGTACTGCTGTTCACAAGCAAATTCAAGAGCAAGTCACTGTGTTCAAATTGGAATCACAGATGAGTATAGTAACAGGACCAAATTCAACAAAAGCTTTTCAAGTCCATGAGAATGACTGCAGACACAGAATTATAGTTCAACCAAATGGTGAGGCCAAGACAATCATATTCTGTGACCTCTAAAAAACAGATAGGTGAAATAAAGTGTTTTACCAAGAATCTTTTTGGTGACCAGTTAGCAATGTTTCTAGGTATTACCCTGTGGTCTCAGTACATCTTGATCAAATGATATATATACAACGTGACTGATGCCTGTAACAAAATTCAGTGCTTGACATAAAATATTGAAACTAGAGAAGCAGGAAACAGAACTTCAACCCATTTATAGGTCGGTTAGAAAATGAGTGGGGTTTTTTTCCCATTTTTCTTCCTGGTAAAATCATTCTTACCAAAATGAAATTCGGGGGGGGGGGGGGGGGGGGGGGCTGAGGCGGGGAGGAATGGAGAAGACAGAATGTGGTAGATTGTCTTTTAACTCTTTTTCCCTCATGGACCAAGACATAATTTCAATTCGTCCATTGAGGCTATTGTTTCTTATAAGTTAAGAAGACCTAGAGATCCCTGTAGTTCCAGGCGAGTAAAATAGACCAATATTTCAGCCATATGTTCATAATGGCAGTTGAAAGGTCTGATATGGTCTCATTTAGGAGGACATTGACTAATTGTAAAATTGATAATAAACATGTTCTTTTAGTTTTGGGATGGGTTCAGGTTTGTTGGTTGAATATCTCTTTATAAAATGGTCCATGAAGATAGAGGTGTGTGTGTTCAGAAGATGCACTCTAACTAAACTGATATGGTCACTCACCAATTCAATTTTTGTATTTGGAGCATTTTAATTATTTTTATCCCTTAGCTGCCTCACAAGTAGTTAAATACACTCAATATTTGGAGATATTAAGAAGTATAAAACCTGGATTTAGTAAATCTCTAGAAAAGTGCTGGAAGGCAAATTCCTTGTCTTGAATTTGAGATTTAATCCAATTGAGAGTCAAAACTCAGCTTGATGCCAGAAAACAAATTCCCTGGAAATGCTTTAAAGCATTCTGTAGTGTTGAAAGAAGAAATCCTCAGTGATGTGAAAGAGAAGTGAGAGAGCACAGGAAATATGGTAATAAACATTTTGTCCTTGACTTTGCTAGAACACAAATTCCAAGAAGATAGAAGAAACAGAGAGGCAGATTTTTAACAACAGCTTAAGTAAGGCCTGGTTTAAGCTATTTAAAATGTAGAAGTTAGTCACTGTTAAGAAAACTCATATTTCTCAGTGGATACTTTTGTATATGAACATGAAATTGAAAATTAAAGTCATAGTACAAATGAATCAGAAAAAGGATAAGTTATAGAATTAAGTCAAATAGATCAAAAAATAAAATGTAGTCATCACATGACATAAAGAGATAAACAAAAATATAATTTGGAATGGTTTCAGAATACCAAGAAAAAGAAAATTAGTAGTTGTGTCTTTAGAACTTGATTAAGACTTAATATTTGCATGTGTGTAGTATGAAATTAGCATTAAACGGGAGAAGGAATAGAGTCTCAACACAACACATTACAACTGAATAAAAATAAAATTGTGCAACAATGTATTATAAGTCAAATTTGAAATGTCTATTCAATACCTTCATATTCAACACACAGTTTTGAACCATTTATAGATTTTACACAGGTTAACTATTCTTGCTCTAATTTCCCATGCCAGGTACCTGCCTTGAGGCAATTTTACTTCGTGAGGCTTTCATAAACACAATCTGACCCTTTCTGAGAATGAGAAAATATGTTATTTTGCTATTGATAACAAATTCTTACACATATTTCATTATAGAAGGTTACTCAGTGCTGTGTCCAGTTAAGTTTCTAAAATCTTCATCAATGAAGGTCCAAAATCTCTCTGGGACTCTATTTCTGGGCTTAACGATGTTCATCGTGAAAACGTCCTTTTTCCTTATATCCAGCAAGAACTTTGGGCAGATTGCTTCTTGAACTTGCACAGAGGAAGGATCTGTGAGACAGGTGTGGCTTTCTTGTCTCTATAAATAACCACAGGCTTTGTTTTCTCTATACATCCCCTTTTCTTCCTCTTCTCTAATATCATGTGCTTCAGCCCCTTAATCATCTCAGGAGCATTTTTCTGCATTTGCATTATCTCCCTTGTACTGTGGAGACTAATGCTGCACATAGTACTCCAGATGAGGCCTCATGAATTCCAAGTTGAGGATAATAATATATCATAGAAAAATTTATTACTGTGCTTATCTCCTTTAAAAAGTGTTAGACATGGACTTTCGGAGCAGTGCCAGTATCACTGGAACTCACAATCAAAATTACTAAATAGTCACAATGAACAGGCCCTAAAATTGAAAGTCCATGCAAACAAGAATTACAAAATCTATCTTTAAAATGTCAGAAATGGTCTGTGAATGATTCATAAACCAAATACAAGAAAGTTTTAAACTAATCTAACTTTCAGTTTGGTGAATCCTATTTAACTAACTGTGAGGAAAAAGCAAGAAGTTAATTTGTCTTCTAGACTCCAGGCTGAGCTTGCAGTATCTATGTAATAAGAAACATAGACAGAATGGAAAGAAGAAATTATCAAAGGGCAATGGAGAGGAACGGTCCTTCCCTTGCTTCCTTTGAAACTTTACAACATACAGTAGTTTCGAGCTGCAAATTACTGGGTCAGAAATTAACTTGGACCCTACACCTTTCAGATTTGGATTATAATTCAAGAAACTCTTACTAGTAGTGAGATAAAAATGAATTGTGTCAAAATAAATGACTGATCTGAAGTTCATGTGAAGCTGAGCAGAGGCTCAGCAAGCCATGTTTAGGCACATCTCCCCAGCCATAGTGAATGTTTAAAGTCTATGACAGCTATGTATTTAGAATGGAATGAACCCAAATTTCAGAGAATGTTCAAAAAGAAGATTCTGTGGTGCTATCAGCACAAATTGAAACAGGTCAGATGGCCTTTGCTTCTTCTTTCCTGTATCTATCTCATTGTCCATTGATGGTAGTGTCGCATTTCAAAGGAATGATGTGCATTCAGCATTTTGAAAAACTGAAGAGATCTTCCCTGACCGAGACCCACCAACAGAATTCTAATTTCCAGAAATGCATCTCCAAATACACCTTTTTTACATATTTGTAAAATTACTTAGAATCTAATACTTCCTGATAGACAAGTGACAGCAAGCACTGAAGCTGAAAGTGATGTGACAAACATGGCAGCACACTGTGGTGAAACAATTCAAGCTTGTAATTAATTTCTATCTTTAAATTCCCATCAGTAATGCTTAGTTGGAAGACTCTGACAGGGTGGAGCTATGAAGAGAGATATTTTCTGTTGCAAAGATTTCAATACTGTTTGCATATGTACTATGGAGGCCACCAGATAATGCTTCAGAACAATAAGCAAGGAAAACATGTGTATTTAATGAAATCTCAGTAGTATTCCTTATGAAACATATTTGATATTACTGGGGCAGAAGACACCTTTTTCTTTCAAGTAAATGGAAAGCACGAAAATCATCTTGTAACATTCAGTTCAAAGGTATAGAAAGAATCCAGAAATAAGTCACTGTAAACTTTGTTCTAGGGATTTCCTTCATCAACCTCACCAGGCTGCAACAAGGTTTAAGTGAAAGGAATCTGAAAAAGGAGGCAAATATACTGACAGACACAGAATTTCAATTTAATATCTAGTCCACAAGAGGCCAACTATGAATGATTCCCAATATGATTTTCCTATGAACACATCCTACTCCCAACCCCTTACTACACTAGGAAAGAACTCCAAATCAACGTCTTGTTCCAGGTGTCAAATATCCCATGGAAATGCCAAGTAAAAGAGATTAATCAAGTAAAAAAATCTGCTCTATTTTTCTATTAGAAATTATTTGGCTAGAATTACTTATTTAAATGGTGTAATTCAGCAAAGTGAAGTTAACTTCATGTGCATACATACATATGTGTGCGTTTGTATATTTATATACATATACGCCAAATGTGCATAAAATTTATATTTGTTTTTTAAAAGAAAACAAACAAGTATACATTTAGAAGTTCATTTTATTTGTTCAACACTGAAGATGTGAGGAAATATTTTGTTTCCTTTAATTTTTTTTTATTTTTCATCAGAATGTGGACATCAGAGCCCATGTGTCCAAAGACCTGATAGAATAATTGGAGAACAGAGTCATAAAGTCCCTTGAGCTTCTTTGACCTTGAAATATATTTGTGTTGCATGTTTTCAAATCTCTCTATTCTGATAGAGGTTTCAGAATTACATTAATGATGGCTTCCTATCAATCACAAGAGGTATTACAGTAGCCAAAAATTAATGAGGTATAGGTCAATCCAGCCCTGTGTGTCTGGTCTTCCTAAGGAGGGAAGCCAGTAGGGACTTTCTCAGATACTTGGTGTGAACAACATAGATTGGTGGAGCCTACAAACCCAAGAAATGTCCACCTTAGAAAAAAATTAGGCTTTCGCTACCACCACTTTATTTTCTCCATTGTGTATAAAGGGAGTCTGAACAACAAGCTCTGATCTAGAGACTGTGATAATATATGTTAGCTAGGTTTTGCAGCCACATCCCACAGAATTGTTCATATAAGATCTTCCCTACTCTGCCACACAGTACATTCCCTAGTCTTACTCATTGACATTTCAGAATAGCTAAGGTTACTTGCCTCTACTGCTCTGTTGGAAGATTGCTTCAGAAAGGCATGTTCCATTACTTCCTCTTTCTGTTCTCAACCAATGCATGCATGTTTATGCAATGTATTCTTGAGCACCATCTACTGGTACTTCTTCCACATCCAAAATATCTACATCTATACAGACATAAAACATGCTTGTAATATTTCCTCTGGACTGAATAATCTAGTATTCAGTCACCCTGGTGCAATGAGGTAACATGGTGTTTATGCGAGTGATCTGGCCTAATTCTGAAAAGAATTGCTAATATTAGGTGGAGAAAGGGGAGAGGTAATATTTCTTACTATGCAAGCATTAGCAGAAAAGCTGAAAATTAGCATCTCTCTACTCAGTTTCTGACATGCAGTAAAAATAATTTTCTATTTCATACTACCTGTGCAGAGGAAAGGTAACTGCAATTTAAGGGTCATATTATTAAGGACACCTAAGGTTTCATTTCAGCTAGGTAAAGTTTATTTCAAGGAAACAAAAATTAAATAGTTTTCCAACTGTGAAGGAAATTATTATGCTAGCTTTATAACAAGAGAAGTGATATGCCTGTAAAAATTGCTGATCTCAACCTGTTGACAAGTCTAGTTAAAATGTGTTCTTAGTATAACAGTCAGCGCTGCCCCAGAAGACCTCAATTTGTAATTTATGCATTCTTATTTTAGAAGGGGAGGGAGTGTATGTTGTGGAAGGAATAACACACATCTTAAAATTCTGTCTCAGGGCTTCTAGCAAGAACTTTGATTTATTAAAACTGAAATAAATTCAAGCACCTAATTTGGAGTCCTCAGCATTTCTACAAGTTGTTAGTCCCATTTCAGATGCCTGTGACATGGAAATTAAGGTAGCTGTTTTCTCATCCCTATAGCTCTCTTCTCACACTGGGAGTGCGAGACTACAAAACCAGGATGACAAATTATTTGTGATTAAATTTTTTGATAACTGCACCTGACATATTTGTATGTGGTTAAGTAAACTGTGTCCCATTGTTAAAGAAAAGCTTGTATTTTGTGGTTTAAGAGGCTTATGCATTTATTGTGTGGCACAATGGCATCTGAATCCTGAGATCACTTGTTAAATGTTATAATAGTGTTTTTACTGATAGCAAAAGCATTTTCTTACAGCATCCAGTATGACTTACTCAGACCATTTGCTGCAGTCCCACTATATAAGAATATAAGGTTGAACCAAACCTCCCATATCTCTCAGTAATTAACAGGATACTTTTGAAGAGTCCAAATTGGATGCGAATGGAATGATACGGCTTAGGGTTTTTGAGAACTGGTAGCTGCATCTGGACCTCTGTTCTTTGTATTTCCTATGGAGATATTTTCCATGAATTTGACAAGTTGGTTTTTGAATTTTTTTGTTAATGAAATCCAAACTGAAGTTACATGTGGATAAAAACCCTACACACTTTTTTAAAGTCTCTTGCTTGATATTATCTTTTGATTCTTTTACTGCTCTTCTATTATGAACCATGAAATGAAAACTTCATATTTGATCTTTCCAGACCATTCATAATTTCACTGATTTCTATGATATACTCATTCCACACCATTACACATAAGGAAAACATTACACATCTGATGATTCTTGTGCCCTTTCCTGCAGAAACTCTGATGGAAACTCTCTTGCCTGTACTAACTATATCCTGAGTTTTCTTTGTATGAAGTCCTGTTTGATGTATGCTTTTGCATGCCTCTGGCTTCTTGCCAGCTGCTGTGTGATTGCAGAAACATTGTGATTCTCGTTTTTGTACCTACATTTGGATATCATACATTCGCATGCACTGTTGTACAATAAAACTGAACAGCTCAGCAGCAGTGCAATTCACAGACATGGATATTAGAAAGCTGAGGGGTTTTTTTCCTGTCTTCTGCCCTTCTGCTTAATCTGCCTTCTGTTGTCCAAAGATTTTCTAGCATCAATATGTTTCTGCTCCTGTCACTGGTCAGTGTGAGTTATACAAAGGTCCAGCTTACCTGCAGACTAAATTTCAAGTATCATTACATTTAAAAGGCTGCACACTACATCTGCAAATACACTCTTCTACTAAAAGTTTGTCCAGGTGTCATTATTCCTACATTTCTGTTTCTACATCTCTGTTGTAGGCCTATGATCTTTTGAACTTTGGTTGGTTAAAATTTAACAAAGCTAAATTTCATCTTTTATTCATCTTTTTGTGGATCATAAAATCGATGCCATAGTTCAGCATGGGTGGGATCAGAATTTGTTCAGCTGAAGTCCAAGTAAAACTGAGTGTCAGCTGCAAATAAGCCTGCCTCTTTGGAAAAAAAATATGTGTGTTTTAAAAAGAAAAATCAGGGTCTGTGCTCAACAACCTCACTTAGGTACAGAACTCCACAGAGCACACACAGCTAACGGAAAGTATCAGACGTTCATTGCCACTTGATTGAAGACTAGTTTATCTTTAACTGGGTGCCCTGCTTCTGAGGCCACTGACAGCTGTAAGTCACATTACACAGAGCTGAACATGGATGTTTTGAGATATTTATTGTGGCTGAACATTTTCAGCAAGCTGGGAAAAAAAAGGAAATGTAATTTTTATATGCTTAACTGATTTTAATGCTGATTGATAGCCATGCAACCAGAATCTCCTGAATGTGAAATGATGTGTCTCAGTGGAGTTTTAACCTGTAAATAAAGTGAAAAGCAATTAATGAATTAAATTTGTGTTCTGTCCTGAGAGAGTGAATCAGGTTTGTTAAATTTCATGTGTGTACTCTTGTTCAAATGAAAATCAAAATAGGCTACTTTACATTTCTCAAGAATCAATTTTTCCCTTTATTTTTATATTATATTTTGAAAAAATAGTCCAAACCCCAGATATTTTAAATAATATTGAAGGGTATTTATATGGAGTCATGTACAATACTAAATTGACAAAATTTAAATTATTTTAAAATACAAACTTAAGATACTTCTGTTATTGCTGTTGGAGAATTAGGATATATATTCTCTGTGAAACTTGTCAGGTTTATACTGGTAACATCTTTCTGAAATTTCACAAGATGTCCCCCTTTCAAAAAAATATATGTTTTATTTCAATTGTGATTGTGCATAAATTTTTTGTCAGTTGTGGTGGTTGTCTAATTGTCATTGTTAAATAAATGGTCCTTGTGTTGTGCGTAGATCTACCATGGACTTTATGCTAGTACCTGTTGGAAGCAAAGCACACTTAACATTGTTAAGAAACATGTCACATCACAAGCATAAATTTGATAACTATAATTACCCTCACCTTTTGGTTAGTTATTGACTTTGCTTTGAAATGGATTAGGAATGCTTTCAGAGACAGTGACAAAAGAGAACAGACCTAAAAATCGTGTTTTTATTGTTTTTCTCCTGTTACTGTCCCACTTTTTATAAACCGTACCTGATGGAAGTCTGGAGTCAGGTTTAATGTGTCCTAACATGTCAAGGGAGAGGAGAAGTGAAAATGTGGCTAATTGTCAGACATGATGTGCCTGAGCTGGGACCACAGGAATGATCACATAGCTATGCAGACATATTTACATTCAAACAAATGGAATCTGAGTAAATAATCTGCTTTTCAGCATATTTCCCATTCACTACAGGGGTAAAAGAATTCCATTTTTGATACAAGGACTATATTGTCATATAAATTGAAGTGCATGTAGTGTGGCACATGGTGATACTTGTGGTATTATTTTTGCCTTGTTCTAACCTGATAAAACCCACTCTTAGCATGAGTATGGCTCATTTCTTGCTGATGCAAACAGTGGTCAACATAGCCACTATTTTCATCAATATGAATTTATCTGTACTCTTCTTATCAATGACCATCATCCCTCCCCCTGTAGGGTTTTATAGGATATCTGGCAGGCTGCCCCTCACAAGACACTCCAGAAACTGCTATGGTGGCAGGCCAAATGTCCTTTGCTTTCTGAATCTGTTGTAATAGGTCAAGTCATTTGCAAAGAGTCTCCTTCAGGTCTTGAGATAAGAAAGTGTTTCTCAATAACTTATTGCACAAAGTTCTGTGAGAGTTTACATCTGTAGAAAGACTGCAGTGTAACTGAAATGGTCACAGAATAATGTGAGGGGGAAAATAGTTTTATTTCTCTTCAAGTGTCATGTTTATCTGTTTTCTAGTGATTCGTGGCTGGTCAAAACAACTTCTTGAGGCAGCTGACAGCTAGAAGAAGCTTGAGAAGCCTTCCCCAGTCCCTGGCACTGATCAGGCCATTGACCAGTATTGGGCACAATAAAGCGGAGAAGTGATCCGAATCAGCAGCAAGATGTTCAGCTCTTTGCGTGCTGCAGCAGATGGTAGAGGTGTGGCCATTTCACAGGGAACGTGCACCAGCACCTAGAGCGACTGGGGAGCTATGGAAGTGCCTGGATCAGCCTGTGATTGTGCATGAGTGGGTCTCTGTGAGAGAGGCAAGTGCCTGAACGAGCTGACTGCCAGCAGGACCAGTGGGTCCTAACCAACTGCCAAGGAGACCGTGGGGGCTGGGGATTGACTAAGAGACACCTTTTTGTGAATGTGTTTTTTTCTGTGCGTCTTTGTGGGAAGCAGTTGATGAGGAGCCAAGGCAGCTGCTGGATGGTCCATGTGTCTAAGTCTGATTACACACCATGCATGAGCCTGTGAGGGTCTGCACCAGAGGATAGAATGGGACTGTGGCTTCAGGGATGTGCATACCAGCAGCTAAAGAGACTGGGATCCAGGGACAGCTACCGGGCAGACTGACCCCAGTTGCTGAAGGATCCACATTGTATACATGTGCTGTTTATGTGTGTTTTTGTATGTGTGTGCCCGCGTGGAACGCATGCTCAGCCACACTAGTGGTTGGAGCTAGAGACTTGGAGCTGCAGCAGCCTATACCCTGTAAGGGTCTTGGATTTGGAAAACCCTAACAGTATCTGTAGGAATGCACACTCCCAAATGAGAAACAGCAATTACAGGCCCAGCTTCAGAAAGGGACAGGGAGTTCTGAGTACATCCACCAAATACTTTTCACCATGAAAGATGCCTTCAGCTTAAGCAATTAACTACATCTCATGAGTCTGGAGGTCTGTGAAGAGATCCTTAGGGACATGTCTTCAATCCAGCTGAAATTCTGCTGTTTCCCTTATCTATTTTCAAAAATCAATATTCTTGTCGAGAGAAGGCCAGAAGCTACGGGATAAAATTAAATAGAATGTCTTCTTTTCCAATATTTTCTCCATTAGCAAAGGTAGCTTCCTTGAACTCCTGTCTGCTCAACAGAAGCAAGATAAGAACCCCATTGTTCAATAGATTCCAAATCTTTATGCACTTCAGGGAAGGAAGGAATTGTTCTGGACTAATGAGACATCCTTACTTGACTGTAGACCGTAGGTTTCCAATATGTAGCTAATTCACATAGTTAAGTCAATCCAAAACAAAAACAAACAAACAGGAAAACCACCAACAAAAAATTAGAAAAGTGGACTTTCCATTAAAATTTTATTGTGTATACATTGCTTGAACATCCATTTCTGTTAGCTGTGATCAGAAACAAGTTCAAACAAACCTAATTGCATGGCATAAAATGTTTGCAGTTACAAATCTAAGAAATTCATTGACACAGCCATTGGGACAATTCATCTAGATCTAAAGCAACTGAAACTTGAAATTAGATCCAGTATATGTGCTGGTTCTTCTCTAGTCTTTCTGACAGCTGTCTGTCTCAATAAGGTATTGAAGAAATTACAGATTATTAGAGAATTCTCCATCATTTTCTCTTTCTTCAGGCATTTTCTAAGTTCCAGACTTGTCAGTAGGTCCAGTCCAATGAAATATCAGAATATGTTAATTGATTTTCCTACAGCTATGAAAACAGGCTGCAGGTTGCATAAAATTGGTCTAACATAGTATAAAATATATTTTTCATTGTCTAGTGGAGTCTGAGACAACCCCTTTCTCCATGAAAAGAAAAGTAAAACATAGAGATCCCAAATAGTACGACATACACTTCTGTACTCCTCTGTGCACAATGTACTCTGCAGAACAAGCAGAATTACCAAGGATTATGGTAAAGATGTGACAGTCAGTGCCAACTAACAGTGTCTTCTTTGGGATATGACTAGTATCAGTTTACACAGTGCTATGTTAATCATTCCCTACCCAATGTCTGGGACTTGACTGGATTCTCTAGGTTTTCACAACAGTCGTAGTACCCAGATACAATGCATGTTTAAATATCAATGAGAGCTTCATTTTCTTCATCACTTGACTTTCACTATACTCAGATAAGTACTGCCTTGAATACGGTGACAGTCCAAGACAGAATTACTTTAATTTTCTCTTTACTGTTGTATTTTCATTGTCTTTGCAGCACCTTAGTACTGTGATTGTGGAGTATTTTACACATCTTACTATAACAGTTAACCCACTTTGAAAGTAATAGGATTTTATTTTATTTTTCTCTTTTTGTTATGTATCAGTATCACTGATCTCAGTACATCTTGGAGAATTGCTTCCTTCTCTTCAAAACTCTAGATTTCTTAAAGCATAATTATTTTAATTTATTATCTTTTTAAACAAATACAAATTTTTTACAGTAACATTTATTCTTGAAAATTTTAAGCAATAGTTATTATGTACAAAGCACTGAATCCTGTGAAAGGCACAATACATTTTAAAAATCTTGATGCTACAGAAATAACAGCCTTTTTCTTATCTGTATAAATGCAATCTGTTTGTTTTCTCTATATTGTATACAGAAGATAATACAAACTAGTAGTCTGAAAAATTTATGGCAATTAGTCTAACTGCTGTCTAGGAGAGTTCCATACAAATGGTATAATGATGGCTCAAAGTAAAATTAGTGATTATTTCTTTTATTACATCATGAAAGACAGGTCAGCACTTTATCTGTGAAGATTTTGATTTTATGACATTTGTGATGTGCAAGCAGGTTGTAAGGGCTCTATATGGAGACAAAAGCACATTGAATGGTTTTATTTTTCCTTTTTTAAAGGAACTTCACCTAACAATTCCATGCACTGTGCTGCTTGTGAAGATGCAGGAAAATCAAGAATTCAAGGCATTCCCATACGGTACAAGGAAATGTACATTCTTACTATTTTGTGCCTTGCCAAGGCAATTACACACCATGAATTGAGTTTCAAGGTTGGTCACCTCCTGCAATTCTATTAGAAGTGTTGGGATATTTGTCATCTATTTTTCAAACCTAACACCTACAGTCTAATAATTAAATGAGAAGATCTGTTTTGATTTTAAAACATATGGCTTTTAGCTCACCAGACTGTAGCAAAAAGTCTGAGCAGTCAATCTCATTTTGGAACAGCAAATACTCATTCAAAGAAAAGACTCCAAACTTACCAATAGCTCTGCCTTTAAGTGCTGTGATATGTGAGTTTTCATATTTTGGAAAAAAAAATATTATCTGGTTCACAACAGTGAGGTTTGCATACATAAGGGAGAGCATGGAATACTTTCATAGGCAAATGTTGACTAACGCAGGTACATTGTGAATGTAGTGGGACAAAAAGTGGACCATGACATGTACATCTCATGGCTCTGTCACTTGCCATTCACACAATGGCAGATAACTACAGAGTGCAGGCTAAGAGTTCAGAGGTGATTAAAAAATGTCCATTTGTGCACAGAAGATTGAACACAGGACAGCTGTTTGTATACAGAGGGATGGAAATAAATAATTCCTTTATCCACTGCATATAGAAGTAATGGCCTGAATTTTCAAGAAAGGGATAATTAACTTGTAGAGAGACATTATGTAAAGAAATAGATGCAGTTACTTGATTTCACTCCTCTTCTAGGGAATATTGATCCAGTCACAGGAGGCAGACTGGAAGTGTGATACCTCCTCGGCCCCTCTGTTGTAGTCTAGCAGCTTGCTTCAAACTACCTCCTACAATAGACTTTACACCACCAGTTTTTAGGAGGTACTTAACCCAGTCAGAGCCTTTCCTCTGATGCAGTTACACTGATGTGACCAAGTAATATTCTATGTCAGTTTAGGGGTTTGGCAGGTAAGTCCTGGAAGATTTGGTTGCCCCCCAAGTGTCTACTCTGTTCTGTTGTTGGAAATGTACTGGCCCCATGAAAAGGGACTAATGGAGTTTCTGCTTTAACCTCCCTGTTCCTACTTGTGTCCATCAGGCTGAACTGCTACAAGTCTGTCGTAAGTGATAACACTTTCAACTGCTGCAAGTAATCTGCCCAGGCTCTGAGTCTTTTAATAACTACACTAATGGTATCAGCAGCTCCATACAGACACACTCAGGTTGTATTTTCAGGCTTTGATTTGCTACGTGGAAAGGCAGAAGGATTTTTCTTTTTGTAGCAAAAGACTGCTAGAACTGTGTTGTGAGATCCTGGGCTTGAGAACCGGGCTCTGAGGATGGACCTCTCCAATCCTGTGCACTCAACACAAGCCTCATGCCTTCATGCACATGGTCTTCCCTCAGACTCTCCCAGACTGTGGGTCTTGCTCACACATTTTTTTCACAGTGCCACAGTGCCTCTGCAGCTTTCTGACCCCTATAGCACACCCGAATCGCATTAGATTTCCTAATCTGGTGATCAGCTGTGCCTGAAAAGGGAGGCTAGTGGAAGAGGAGCGAGTTCACTGCTATATATTGCTTCTGAGCCCTGTAACTTCTTCAGGGATTTCACACTAGAAAGGACCCAAGGGATGTCCTTCAGATGTCACATAGTACTGTACGTCCTCACCATTGTATAACATGGTGTGCTAGATCCATCATGTCCTTTAATGCATACGGAAAATGAGAAAAACTGAGAGCCGGTGAGCATTTCACAGTCTTATGTTCAAAACAGAAATACAAAGACTGACTGTCTCTAACCCTCTTCTCAATCCATAAGAGTTCTCTTCCACACTGCTGTGAAAAAAATCCATATAGAACTATCAAAGATGGCATTTTATTCTATCTTCTTAGGCAGACTTCAGAAATCAGAATGCACTGATTTTTTTCTTTTTACTTCAAAGTGACTCCAATACTTTTAAGACACATGTAAAAACAAGAACTATAAAGGCATTGCCTTCATTAAAAGGCATCTGTTTCTCAGCTACAGTACACTTGTTTTTTCTCTATTTCAAATGTACGTGAGAACACATTTGTAGTGTGCTTCCTGACAAATGGCCCCTTTCCTGTTAGAACTGAAATGTTGTGTGTATTGGGGGATGGGGAAAGGAATAAATGCTTTGATTAAAATTTTAATTATTGTAGAAATCATTGTTTTTGTACAAGCTTCCCCATGCCCCACCCTTGGGCAGTATTTGTTCCTCTTTAAAAGTGCCCTGCAAATGCAGCATTGGGGATTCATTGTATTTTTATGCCAGCTCTTTAAGCAACTCTACAATTATTACATTCTGGTGTGTGAGTGATTCAGTATTATCTCTTAGGTTTTTACGATCTTGTTCCCCAATCAGCGCTTTTGTGTAACAAGCTAGTGAAATTAGAAATATGATTAGAAAAATGTGACTACATAATCTAAAACTTACACACTTTTGTATTGCTTCAGCTTTTCAAGTCCCGAGGGAACTGACAGCGATTAGGGTCTATTTCTAGTGAGGGTACAGTTGGGAATAAGGGTGGTTTGAATAAGTGAATCAACCTTATTATGACAGAAGCTCCAATAGAGATGTGCATTAGAGTATATTGGATTCCACTTTTGAAACCACAGGAAAGCTTTGCATAAGTGCTCACATTTCTGCCTGGACTAAACAAATAGAGTACTACAAATAAACAAACAAACAAACAATCCAAAAACCAATACTCCTACGCTTCTCTATTTTTCTATAATACCTTACAGATAGTATAACACAGTCAAAACAATGTTTTTTCTTTCTGAGTGTATCCAGGATTAGTATAAAACTTTATCAGTATGGTTATTCTCTTGTAAACATCCAAACCCCCACATTTAAAAACAGTGTATTTTTTATGAAGGGTTCAAAAAAGTCTTAGTGTGGACTAAAGTGGAAAAAAAAAAAAATCACAAAAGAAACAGGCTGCAATTTTTACTCTGCCTGTTTTTCTGTTGCAAACAGGCCAGGCCTCAGGGGAACACAAACAGGAACATATTCACATGTTTACATAAGAGAGTTCACATGTTTTTAAAATGCTATAATTATTTTAGCTAGCATAAATTAACTTGAGCATGGATGAGTGGGAGCAGAAAAAAGGTAGAAAAAAAAAAACCAACAGTGGAAGCAGGATTCCTAAAGGAAGCAGTGAGAAAGTCTACTGGGATTAATGATTGAGAAAAATAGTCTGGAAAGGAATGAGCATGACCAGGCATGGACATTAAATCAGAAATGGGGGGTCTGTGGAGAAAAACAGGTACATGATTTGCAACACTGCAAGAGTGACCAAACTGGATCAGGCCAAAGGTCCACCTAACCTTCTGGCCTGACAGTGCCTAATGTTTTCTCTAAGAAAACATTATAATAATGAAGGCAAGAAAAGAGAAATCTCACCGCTGCCATACCTTGCTAGATTCCAGCAATCAAGATTTTGTCATCCTTGTATCTTTATCATGATGTTTAATTGCCACCAGTATATATAGTGATGTAAATTATACATATATCTTCCATGTAGCTCTGAAATCTCTTTCCAAAACTAATTATCCTTTTGGCCCTCACAACGTCTCAGAGCAGCAAGTTTCACAATATATTTATTATCTCTTTCTCCATGCTACAAAAGATTTCATTAACTTCTATCATATTCCTCCTTAACTGCCTCTTTCCTGAACTGGAGAGCTATCACCTGCTGAACCTCTTCTTTTGTGGAAGGCATTTGTACCTCCATTCACACTTCTCTGTTCCTTCCTTAGTTCTGCCATATTCATCTACAGTTACAAGGACCAGAACTGCAGTATTCAAAAGGTACCTGCCCTGCAGTGCACTAGCACCTTGATGATTTCTTCTTTCTAAACAGATTACCAGCTGGAGTCAGGGAAATGAAAGGTAAGTGCGTAGATATTTGAGGACAAGACAGCTGAAGAAGGAGGGATGAGTAATCAGATGTGGCACATGGCATAGAATAACGAGGAAAACCAGAGATTCTTCTCCATGTTCAGTTATGAACATGTAAAGCATTTTAACGTATCCAAAAATGTAATTTAACAAAGCATTTTATAATCTTCTACTCTGTATTGTGCAGACATTTAAAAATTATTACTAACATAGATATTTATTTCTAATTGAGGTTACATGAAAGATGTGTGGAGGATTGTGAGAGGGCTTATGTGGAAGGAAACAAGAACAGTGATACCCTGAGGACTCCCCTGAGAAAAAATCCTCATATAATTTTATCTAATATAATGTGAAAGCTAATTTTAATTCCTACCAGTGGTAGAAAACTATATGTGTCATTTATCCGCAAGGACATTTACACATATGTGTATAAGCCACCGACTCAAATCCAGCTCATAATGACAAAAATTCAGTGATACTGAATACTGTAGCCATTTTGTAGCTTGCATGAAATTAAGGGAGTCTCTCATTCGTAATTGACAGGTGCCTGAACCTAACATTTCCTAGTTATACATGTTGCAGATGGTATCTGGCATATGATTGGATACTGGATTCTGTAAACAGGGCATAAACTCACAAACATGAAGGGATGATAAATTTGGCAGGCATGGTATGGGAAGGATTCAAGCTGTCTTCAGTATTTTCAGAGAAAAAGCAAAGTAACTAGTAGGGGCTTTGTGAAAACTAACATTGCATTGTCCCATGTTGCTGTGACTCTAGTCAGCACCTTCAGTAAATACTAAATAGCATTTTAAAAATGTACTAGTCATTTAATAGCCCTTTTTAAACTGTATTTTAAACAGGATTGGGTTTTATTGCAGCAGAGAAAGTTTCAGAGTATTGGTGACAATCTTTTTTCATTTTTCTCCTGAAAGACAAAATATATGAATACGTACAATTATATTCACATTTTTGAAGAACCGTAACAATTTTTTATTAATTCATATTAAAATGTAGCTTTATGCATACTTTGTCATTGTTAGTACCATACATGACATACAGCAATGGTCAAATGTCCATTATGAGTCTTGCCTCTCAGGCAACATCTTAATGAACGCCTGCAATTCCTAGTAAATAGTACTTGAGCACATTGCAGGTGGAGAAAAAGGACACCCTACTGCAATAAAACCTATGGCTTTTGATACAACTGTGTCCTAGTTTCAGCTGGGATAGAGTTAATTTTCCTCGTAGTAGCTGCCATAGTGCTGCATTTTGGATTTAACATGAGAATAGTGTGATAACACTCTGATGTTTTGGTTGTTGCTAAGCAGTCAAGGACTTTTGAGCTTCCCATGCTTTGCCATCGAGGAGGTGCACAAGAAGCTGGAAGGGAGCATAGCTGGGACAGCTGACCCAAACTGGCCAGAGGGACATTCCATACCCTATGATGTCATGCTCAGTATATAAATTATGAGGAGTTAGCCAGGGGGTAGTGATCACTGCTCAGGGACTGGCTGGACATCAGTCAGTGAGCAGTTACGTCGCTTGTTTTTCCTGCAGTTCGTTTCTCTCTCTCTTTTTGTTGTTTTCCTTTTCATTACAATGTAATGCTGTTATTATTGTTCCTATTAGATTATTTTATTTCAATCATTAAACTGTTTTTGTATCAACCTATGAGCTTTCTTATTGCTGCCTTTCCAACGGTCTTCCTTGGGTGGGAAGGGTGAGCAAGCGGCTGTGTGGTGCTTGGTTGCTGACAGGGGTTAAATGAAGACAAACCGATACATACCAAACCATATATAGCACCTTCCTTTATGCTTTAATTCTTCAGTAGTATACAACATTTTATTTGGCTTTTCTGTGTACATTAGCTCACTGGTTTAACCACACTTGTTTAAAGTAGGAGAGTCATGAATATTTCATATCCTTGTGCAGTTCCTTTTCCACAATATATGATGACTTTTTTCTTTTTTTTACCACCCTTTTTTTTTCCTTTGTAATGGAAAGACAGCCATGTGAAGTATACTATTAATTCTACTAGCCTGAACAACCTCATATACACAGTTTCATGTATCCTGCAGGTATTTAAATGATTTCTGAAGAGTTTTCTTATCATTTTTATGGAACTGTGTTAGAGCACTCCAAAACCTGAACAATAAAGGAAATGAGGGCTACATTAGGCAGCTCTTTTCTCTAAACATTCTTATGTCCACATGTCCATGAATCCTACTTTTCCAGGCTGCCACTGTGAAGCGCTGTGTCTGTACCAACAAAGGCCATGTATATGTAATGGTGGGACTTTGCTCTCCTAAGGCTGACTGTGGTAATGGGATTAGCTGAGAACCATTTTGCTATCTGTATTTTTCATAACCCATCTATCCTTTTCTTTCCTAGATTATTTATTACTTATCTTTTTTATTTTAAGTCCTGCCTACTATTAAAAACCAGGAAATCCGTATTTCCCTCAAGTATTCCTAACACTTGCATCAAAGAGCTTATTAAATTCTTAAGAGAAACAATTCTATATAGTTATATAGGAATATATGAACATAATAAGAGAAGCAGCTGTTTTAAAATGTATCTCATAAGCACAGCTCTAGTGACAGGGAGAGGAGGGAGGAATGAGAGGAATCAGTGTATCAGTCCTGGGGAAAAAGTGGACTAAATTAAAAAGGCAATTAAGAAATGCTGAACCTCCACTGTGTCAATAAGCTTCTATGGTAGATAGAAGTGTGACAAAGAAAGAAGAACATACTCATGTCTATTGTTTTAGAACAATGAATGAAGTGTGTCCTGCTTGTAACACCGTTGTTTTAAGCATGTCTTATAGTGGTTCCACTATTGTGTGTAAGCTCAGCAAATATAGATGATAGACAAGGCGTTTTTGGCAGGACAAAGGACACTGCTTCAGCCAGTAACAAATTGCTTTTATTAAAAACAAACGGTCTTGGAACATTTTTCTGCTGTATGGTCTCCACAAGATGTCAAGCACAAATGGACCTCAATGTTTTCTCTGAACAATAGAGTAAAACCTAGATAGAGGCAAGGACAGTTTACTCTGAACAGTCTGTATGTGGCTTGCTTTATGATGTACTTGGTGTTTGTGTGGAAGAGCAAAAGAACTTGCAGTCTCCACTCTATAAATAACGAAGTATGATTAGACAGGAACTTTTACAGTAACTGGTTTGGACTTAAGGCTACTCATTTTAATAGGTAATGTAATTAGAATCGTGATTTGCTCAGGATACGCCACCATATAACACTACCTTGATTCCCTTTCTTAATGTGTTTTAAATGATACCTTTAGTGATGTTATAGAGATGCTGTACAGCAACATTTGGCTGTCCTGAGGCAAAATGTCTGTCAGCATTCCTGGTGAATCTATATTTTCAAAAGTGGACAGTATAGATAAAATAAGGTTAATACTTTGCTACTGAACAGTTTAGAAATAGAAGCTTTTTTTCTCTGTCTTGTCTCTCTCCTTACCTTTTTTTTTTTTTTTTTTTTCCAATTAAAGCTCTCATGCTCAGAAATAAGGAAAGACAGACACATTGCAACATGAAATGTGGCTTTGGGATGTTTCCATTTAGAAATGACTGTAATATGGTATTTAAGGCTTGAAAAATTAGTTTTGATCATATGTTCTATTCTCTGTTTAGGATATTATTTTGTGAAGCATATTACCACATTACTTCTTGACTATGCATCTATAAATCTTTGTTTTGAAAGTTCAGTTATCTTGGCTGTAAGAAAATCACTTTATGTTTCCATTCCAGATGCAAATGTTGCCTAATAAATCTAATAAACATTGGTCAGGCAATGGTGTTTAAAACTCTCATTGGTTATGTCACACAGGTCTAATGCAAACACTACAAGAAAAAAGCTGGAAAAGCCAGGCGGTCAGATTCAGCAGCATCAAAGACTACACGTTCTCCTTCTGCCAACAAAAGACCTGTGGAGCAAATTAGGAAGGAAAGAGATGGCATATTATGCACCAAAGTGTGCATTCTGTGCTTCCACTCACAACATAACTGATCTACATTAAATAGCCTAGGATTAAGTGTGAAGGTTTTTCAAGTGAATGTTACTCTTACATTTATTTTTTCCCACAGTCCTCTGTCATAGCGTATTTCATAATTTCATTATTAATGACCCACGGACAACCAAAAGTAATCAATCATGTTGTCAGGAGAAAAGGAAACAATGTACTTAACTTTATGAAGAATAAAGGAAAAAATATTTTTTAAAAATCATAGTACATTCAAACTTCATTGCAGCTGCTGTGTAAAAGAAAGGGAGATTTTGGGGGCTGACAGAAAGTTCAGACAACAAGGGCTGTGAGATGTGGGGTGCTGGATCAAGAATGACTTGATGGTTCAGAAGATGAGCCAGAACTACTGGAGTGAAAATACAAAGTAAGCCATGAAGGCTGAAAGGAAACACATACAAGCTCCCCTTCACAAAAAAAAAAAAAAAAAAAAACAACAACAAATCCCCCCCCAAAAAAAACCCACAACAGAAAAAACCCACCCCAAACCAAAAACCCAACCAACCTGTTCAGTGTTGATCTCCGAGGTTGGGCTTTGCAAACAAACACATTTTAGTGTATCATTTGTGCTGGTATGCTAAATAGGCAATAACTGTGTTAAAAACACTATGCAAAATCTATCACACCTATTTGAAGGACTGACCATCAAAATGTCTGTAGCATTTAAGCTGTGAAAAGGTCTTGTATTTCTGGTGGGTTAGTTTTTTTTAAACACTTCAGGATCCAGGAGTGATTGAATTTATTTCAGCCACACATAGCTGGGGTGTGAAGTCAAGCTGTCTTTGCAACCTTGAAAAATATACCCTAAATTAGAGGTGATGCCTGGAATCTGCTTGGCCTCAGTAAGCCAGAAAGACAGAGTTTTGTACTGGGATAAAATCCCAAGCACCTGGTGACTTTCCAATCAAGGTGAGTTTGGCTTTTCTCCCATGTTTTCTGTAGAGGGGACATTAATTTTCCTTGCTAGTCCACCCAAGTGTTTCCTGCTGTCAGGCAATGCTGAATGTAATCACTTCATGGGAACTGACCTCATTTCAGCTACTCAGAACATTAGCTGCTAAAGAATGGAAAAATAATTGGAATATCTTCCCCCTGTAGCATTCCATGCCATAAACAGTAATTTCTGGTATTAAAGGCTAATGACAGATAGGGTATCAGTTCATTACAGTCTTTGTAAGGTGTGGAATCTAGCCATCAGAAACCTAAGAAATTAGAAAATGACTAATATTGACTTGCTATTACTCCATTAAAAGATGACTGAAGGTTATATTTTTGCTTAGATAATTTATTTCTGAGCAATATATGATCAATGCATTGGAAGTTCACTAGTAATTTGTCTTTGTGATAGAGGAACGTGTCATTTACATCCATGTTAATAATATTCTACTACATTTTTTCTTATCTAGAAAAGACTTGTACAACTCTTGGAGTATGTGTTGAATTAGTCATTGATTAAACATTATTTAAAGCTAAAGAGTGCAAACTCCCTAAGAAAGAACCCCTCTGAGAATGAAAGGTAACAATGCTCCCCTGCACTGCTCACAGGAATCTATGCTCTGAATACTCTTGAAAAAATTCAAAACATAATCACAAGGTACTGTGCTGGGTTCTTACAGTCAGCATAGATGGAATGTTCTTCCTGTATCTCTCAGGTTTTTGCAGTTGGCTGCCATGTAGAATTCATCTAGGCTTCCTTGACTTAATTTCAGAATAGAGTTGAAGATATACATGGCTGTCTCTCAACATTTTTTAGTTGATATGTTACTTAAGGTGAATTGCACTGATCTTCATTTATAACCATCATCATTGATCTTGCTGAATGTTCAAAATATAAAGCAGTGAGTCCAAAGCAGTAATGTTTCAATGCTTGTTTTATTCAGACACTCACTTGTAGCAACTTAGAAAGCCACTTTTAATTATCTAACTGGAAATCAAAATATGCAAAAAAGGTTGAACTGTGAATGAATTACTCTAATTGTGTTCATAATAAAACATGCTTTTTTAAAATTATTTAATGTCAACTTAGATTGTAGTGATTAAGAAAGCAGCATATAAAGGTGTCATTATAATTGTGATATTTTCCTGAAAATATAGCAAGGTATTTTGCTCATCATAAACATATTTAGGGTACCAGGTCATCATCTGGAACACTATTATCCTATGATTCCCTGGCAAGGAAAATTAAATACAATCATGAGACAGATTATGTCAAAAGTACAAAATTATCACACTAATGCACAATAACTCATATGTGGAAGCCAAGATAGATGCCTGATAAACTTGATTATTATCATAAACTTCAAATGGAACTTGGCACTGAAATCATAGACTACAGATACCGATCAGAAGAAGGAAGTTTGAGCTAAAGGGCTTTTCTACATTTCTGCCTGAAACATGATAAAGTATAGAAAAGTTGTTGTTTTCAAGAACCCTAAAAGATTCCTATTCGCAAAGTGAGGAAGAAATAGTGAAAGTAGATGTCAGAGGGCATCCTACCTTACCCTGGCAGCAGAGATGAGCAGCATTCTCAAAGAAGTAAATAGAATTAAAATTCCCATATCTGTGTGAGGACATAACTGACAAGTACAGCATTGACACAAGCTGAAGGCACTGGCTTTTCCTTTATGACATGCTGTCAACACTTTTGACTTATTAAAAAAGTAGTTTAGTGTGAAATTCTTGGACCATGATAGTTCTGATTTCTCTTAATATAATAATTTCACTAAGGATATGTCAAGGATGAATATGTTTCACTAAGAACTAAGTAATCTAAGGGTTGTTATTGTTTATTAAATAGTCAAAATTGGTTAGTAGTAAGTAGCTCTCTCAAAGCTTTTAGAAACATTGGTTTTGTGCACATCTTGAAATCCTAAATTTTGCATTCTAATAGTGGCCCAAATTCCAGGTAATAATTTTGTTTAACTAAATTTCAGTAATTGAAATATTATATTATTGAAGAAAAAAAATTCCATGTCACCACTCTTTTACAAGCCCCAGTCTATGATTTTAAAGTAACAAGGAGTGGAATAAATGAAAACTGGAAACACTTTACTTCTAGAGTGGTGATTGAATGAAGATTTTGTACTCTATATCTGCATAATATATAAATAAAATGAAAGGCAGAAATACTTCTTCAGATAATGCCAGTTTAGTTTTTCTTATTGCTGCTACCTTCATAGTGCTTATTCTGCTATACACAGAAATTCTACTTCTTTGTGGTTTTTACTTAATAGAAATTCAAGCTTAGGCAGCCAGAAGAAAATCAAGGGTTTTTTCTCATTTTATGATATATGTATGTCGTGGTACATAGCTATACAGTTCAAAAGATGAACCCCTCTTGCTGAATCCATCTGTTTATGTCCCACAGAGGGCATCTTTTATGCTCAAGTCCATCTATGTACCTGCATCCAGCATCAAGCCTCCTTGTGGCTGTGCCATTGGTGAGCATGACTCTCTTGGTGAGCAGCGCAATGCAGGTACCTGCACACCTGCCACTGCTGTTTCCCTGCCAGCCAGAGCAATTCTCGTTTGAAAACTGCTGGACTCTGATAGCAAAGCTCCTGTGCCTGTGTGCAAAGATTATGCAACATTACCTGCAGCAGGATAAATGGATCCATGTACATCCAGCGCTGTTTTGTCACACAGGCAGTGCTAAGAAATAGCTTGGCACAGATGAAAAGTGCTGCTGAAGGCAGCATTCCACAAGGACAATGATTATCTGAAGGATGTAGATGAGGCACAGTTGCTATTAGAGCAGATAGGAATACTACCTATGTGCTGCATGAATATGAGAAGCCACTTTGTATTCTCTAGGTTTCCTCTACCATCAGATTCCTCTGATAAGAGGGTAGCTAAAAATGGATCTTTACATGCCAAAAAGTTAAGAAAAACAATGCTTGGTAAAAAAGAAAAAAAAAAGCCCTCAATTTTCTATTCCTGAAAGAGATTAAAAGACTTGAAAGCAACCACGCAAAAGAGGGCAGTTTCTTCATCGAGCTTCCTTCATGGTGTGGTATGTCATTGGACTGTGACAACTAGGAGGTACAATTTGCTCAGACATTTTCTGGAATCTTCTGGTGTACCCTCTCCAGAAGTCTTTAAGATTAGAGTTTATTATTAGTTGAAGTAATTTTTAATCTAAAAATAAATAATTAAAACCAAGACATGATACAAGTTAATTAAAATATATAAATAAATTAAATACAAAGCAAAACCAAAACAAATCTCGCCTTCCTAATCACAGTTAGGTTCTTCTGCAGAGGCATCCCTATTCTCCAGCCTTATTTTTCGGTCGCACAGTATTCCATTGTTGCCTGAATTAAGCTTCATACTGTGCCCTGCAGAAAGGCTGTGCTGACCTACTAATATCTTGTTCTTTCCAACACCTCTGAGGACTGCTGTAGAGACAGTCTCTGGTGCTAATACATCCCTTATGCCTCCAACCACTTTCTATTTCTACTCTTGCAGTCTCTCCCCTTTCCATGTTAATTTTTCTCTGCCTGCCCTCTTACATCCCAGATAGTCTCCAAAATGAAGCAGGCTCCGTTTTTCTCAGGGAAGGAGCAATTATCCCTAGAGGTGTAATTGGGCCAGAAAGAGTTGGCAGTGAAGTGCAGAAAGCCACAGTAAACTGTAAACCAACCCGTTAAACAATAATATTATCTATCATATATGGCAAAAGCTGTTATCATCTAGTTTGTTTCCAGTATGCCAACATGCCTTACACAGTGGTTTAAATTTACACTGTTACTATTTCATATTAACATTGCTACTTTGTTTTCCATTATCATTTTACCAGAGAGACATGGGTCTGAAACTTCTCATTTTGCCATGCCAAATAGCAAGATTGGACAGGTAGGCATCATGCTTATGAAACCAGTTCATGAATATTATAAGGAAAGCAGCTACTGGTAGCAGTCATAAACTGTTAAAATTATCTATATGTTAGAGTTAATATCCCTGACAATAGAGTTTTGAATGCTATTTGCACAGGGAGAATCTGTTCCTAACTGAAGAAAATTGTCACTCTTACTAATATTTCTCCTTGGTCTTTATTACTTATTGTATGTAGAACAGATAATTTGAATATCGTTGAACTATTTGCTTGAAAAACTAAGATACTTCACTTGAGGTTTCTGCGACATGGTAGACAGTGTCTCAGTCTGGATTTTTTGCTTCAGTAAGGTCAAACTGGTTTAGTAAAATACACTGAAAGATTGATCAAAAAAATGGAAATTTTCTAAAGACTTACAAAAATAAAGTTCCTCCACCCATACTTTTCACTTTCCTCCTCTTCTTCACTTGGATAAAGCTCAGGCTCAGAACAATGTGCAGAAATGTCAGAGACTGCTGCCTAAGTAAATTTTTGATCACCATAATTCAGATAAAGTTTAAGTAAGCATCCTAAAAGTGGCATTCCTCCATATTTGAATTGCACAAGGTTCTCTTGTTTACAATCTATTTTCCCTTTTTTTAATACAATAATAATTAACAATAAAAAGGTAAAATAAGTTCTATCCAGTCATTATCACTATTACATTTTCCTCTTGTATTCATAACATGATCTTTTCATTCCAGATCTTTGTAATACAAATCTTTAATGATTCACTCATGCTAGATTACTGTAGCCTGTTAGCAGCATAATAGGAAATGAACAAACATACTTCATAAATTACATCTTTCATTGAATTTGTCACACACATGGATCTCTGTATTGGACTACTGAGTTAATAAATAAATTATTCCCTCACTTCTGTTCCATAACCGTTGTTAGATCAATGGAACACTGGTAGATTGACAGTGACTCTGGGGATCTGCTTGCTTGCAAGTTTTTTATTAGTTTGATTTTTTTCTGTGGGGTCCTCTGTGGGACACTTACCAGTCTCATTTGAGTGTTTTCACTGAAAACTTCACCCACTTGTGATAATATGAAATGTGTATTGGTCTTGAGATCTGCACTAGCATACTGTAGTTTTGCAGATTTTTGGTCTTTCTTGTGGTGAAATGATAACTACAATGCTGATTAATATATTATTTTAAATTTAGTTGTTAGAGAATTTTAAACTGAACTTCTGTGACAACATTAATTTCTCCTACTATCATTACGACTCTAACATCTTCTTCTTCTTCCCTCCACTTCATTCCATTCCTAGCACAGAATAATCAGGACCTTTGAAACACTGCAGTGGGTAGCTCACTCCACAGTCAAGAACTGAATAACACCTGCCAGTGCTATTTCTGTATTTCAGGAGCCTGTTCTCCCTCCAATATGGGATGAAATAAAGAGTTTGTGTTGAATATAAATGCTGAATGAATCTTTCCAAAGCTAACTTACTTCAAGAGTAAAAACAGTATAGCTTTGCTTTAAGAAGAAAAACAGGATTAAAAATCAAGCAAATTACTTCACATTTATTGAACTGAAAAGTTCTGGAGAACAAACATCAACTAAAAAAACTCTTCCATTCCACTTTTCCAGCAGCTTGCTGCTGACAACAGAAATGTTACTGAATGCCATCGTCCTTGGAGTTCGTAGGGTTACAAGGGTATTACATCACCTAGCAACAGAAATATCTATTTAGGGTACAAGGATCAAATGCATTCTTTTAATGTGTTGTAGATCCCCCAGGATATACACAAATAAACTGCCATAGAAATCCACATGGTTTGCAAGGCAGTCTGTTTGTTTGTCCTTGATGTATCAGTGTTTTTCATTTGGAAGACTTTGACCTTTAGCTAGCAACACTGATTATAGTCTCTTTGTTATTTCATTTATGTGTTTATTTATTTATTTTCAGTCTGAAAATCTGTGCTTAGAGATTTACTTACTGTTCTTTATAGGACTGAAAGACTGGCACTCACATTACAGAGCAGCTCATTGTCTCTGCAAAAATATTTTATTGAATTATATATTAATAACTAGAGTGGGGCAAACATCAAGTTTAGTAGCTTACAGGAAACTTTCTTTTTTAATTTGAAAAAGTAATTAAATTCTCAGCAAACAGAAGTTCTCAGCCCAGCACCTCCTCAAACACACTGGCGTATTGTGGGTTTTTCAGTCAATACCAGTGATGACACTTCACTGAATAGCTACAAGACACTCACAGGACCCCTGCCATCAGGCTATTCATCCTCATTTGCCCTGTGGCCATGGATTTTCTAACTTTGTAGGCTCAGGTCGGACTCACCAGGAATGAAAAGAATTCTTCACAGTATGAGTCAGTGAAATGAAATGGTTATGCAGAGCACTTCTGATAAATATGAACTGACTGTAGAAATCCATGGAAAACCCCTTTCTGGATATTAAATTGAGAAATTCAATACTTTCTCTTGTTTCGTCTCTGCTATTGTTTGTAGTTTGCAACAAGCTCTGGCTCACAGAATGCTACAATTGTATATGAGAAATTCCACTCTAACGCCCTCTGAGTAGGATGCTAGACTATTATTAATCTCACTGAGCAGGAAAGTGTGTGTGGGGCAGAGCAACCTGCCTTGTCTTTAACATTTTATGACTCAGAAGTGAGTTCTGACTTTTCCATGTGATTCTCTAAGAGCATCTCTTCTCTTTGTGCTTGAGTTCCCAGCTGGGAAAAATAAAAGTAACAGTACCTAATTTGCTGCTTTCAGGGCAGATTTTCAAAGGAGTTGATCTTTGTAAATATTCCCATAAGACTGTGAAGTTTTAAGATCAAAATCTTTTCCAAGAGATGAAACTAAATTTTTTTATTAATTTCTAATGGGCAGCTGTATCAAGCTAAAGTGCAGATAAAGCTAAAGTGTAGATAAAGCCAAAGCTGGACTGAAGTCTGATTTACAAAGCTATGCAGTTGCTTTTCAAATCAGACAGTGCTTTGCACATCAAGTCATCAAATGAGTGCAAGAAGCATTAGGTATCCTAAAATATTTTAGTCCTCCTAGAAATCCACATGGACATGCAATTGTAGTGTCAACAAAATTCAGTGGGCAGAGTACCTCACCCTATGGGATTCTGGTCTCTAGTGCAGCCTCTAGCGGAGCTTCTCTACAGCATTAAGAAGAAGATAACCTAGCCTAAAAAGTCCCTGTAGCTTAGTCCAGCATTTGTATTACTTCAAAAAATGATGATAATATTCATGGCATAACCAAGTACTTTAAACAGAAAGCTGTTATAAAGGAGTAGGTCTGGTGGGTCAGGTATGGACAATTAAGTCTCTCAGATGTCAAAAATTTTAGTCAGCCTGTAAAGTCTGATTATTCTGCCCTGCTCAAGTCATGTAATATTAAAAATAGCAATAATTTAAATTTAGTTTATGTCCAGGATAACAATGTAATCTAGCCACATAGTTGATAAATATACGCAAAAATAAGGCTAGTTTTCCAAGACAAGCATACAAACATTACTACAGGCTAACATACTTGCAAGGTTGATACACAGAAGTCCCTTGGAGACAACTAGCTGATGTATCAAGGAATTCTCAAAGGCTGATTATTAATGCACCAAAGCAATATAAATTCAGTGAAACAATCAGAAGACATTAAAGAAAGGCAGTTTTATGACTACTTCGGGCCTATTCTTCATATGATATAAGTCAAGACAAATCCCTGTCACATCATATTTTTTTGCTGTGGGATGATGTGAGGGAAATAAGGGGCCCACTTAGCTCTTTTGTGTAGCACATTTAAAATAACCCAGATTAATGGGGACCTGTCTATTTTACCCTTGTAGGGGATGATAAATGTTAAGAATTATTATTGAAGCTATTCAGCTGCCCATTAATAATACATTAGTAAATACCATATGATCAGATTTCATTGAAGTATGTGGTTTTTTTACACCACCTTGCAGCTGAGCCAAATGTTATCTTAAATACAAGCAATATTTCATCCATGAAGGGTAGGGGTCCTGCTAGCTTCTACAGGTACACAGCATGCAGAAAGGAGAAAAAGCAGGTCCTAAAATACCTGAAATACTGTTGTATCAAAGCTGAGGAAGCACAGAGAGTATTTCTCAAACTGGCAAAAAACAGAAGACCATAGAAGGTGCAATGGTTCTTCTCTTGATTTTCTCCCAACATTTCACTCTGCTTAAACAGCCCAGATCAATACTGCATTGTGCCAGAAAGAATTCTTTAAATTTTAGGGGTTTCTTTCCTTTCTAGAGCAAGATTAAAATATAATAATATATACCCTTTAGCAATTAGCATTATTTTTGTTCTCACTCCCTCAGGGGCTGTCAAATTGGCTTAGAAATCTTAAAAAGATTATGTCCTTCCCGTCTCCTCTAGAAGGATCTGTAGTCTTTTTATAATTTCTTGAGATTAAGCCTTTTCTTTCTTGAAAATGGCTGAGGTTTTGTTTTGTGAGTAATGACTGTGCTTCCTTAAGTCTAAATTTACTCTGTTTATGATCCATAGTCAGTTGTCAACTTCTTGCCTCTTTTTTACCAGTGTATGTAGGTAACATCCTTCATGCAGTAATAGTGAGCAAACCTGAAAGGAAGTGATTTCTTAATCTCACTTTCTAAAGGAGTGATGCACAAGCTTTTCCTTTTTTTTTTTTTTTTCCCCTTAAAGAACATATTCTAGTCAGATTAGTTTCTATCTATACTTCATATTTCTTGATTGGACTGGCATATCTTTCTAGGACATCCATGCCAGGAAAAGTCCTGTAGTAACTATTCACTCATTTTTTTAATTCATGTAATTAATTCAGTTTCTGAAACTGGTATTTCTTAAAAAAATAATAAAAAGAAAAAAATGAAATTTTCAAGCAATGCTTTTTGCTTATTTTCTGCTGAGTATAAAAGTCCATTATATTTTTCAGTCTGTATTGTTTTAATTTCCTTCTTCTAAGAAATCTTCTGGGTTTACATATATATATATATATATATATATATATATATATATGTGTGTGTCTCTCTCTATGTATACATGTGTATATAATAAGCAATATAATTTTTCACTTCTGGGATTTTTGGAGACTCTCAAGGGGATTATTTTTAACAACTGCTGATATAAAGTCCATGACTTCCAAAATTTTAGATAACTTCCAGAGAGACTCTATAAAGGATTAAAAAAAAGTAATAAATATTACATTTGTTTTGATGAAGTAACACATTAGAAAATTAGATATATAAAATTAGACCAATAAAATTTTATGGAAGCAAAACTGCCTTGACACAAAAACACACTGCAGATTTAAATTCTCTCCAAAGTAATTTTTTCTTGTTTTCAGTCATTTTCTTTTTCATTTTAATTTTATGACCTACACAGAAAAACCAAAAATCCTTCCAGTGGTCATCTAACTTGACATTAAGTGAAAATCCACATTCATGTAAATAAAATTCTTCCACTCTCAGGCTCTTGTTTTTCTTCGCTCATGGAGCAAAATTTTATTCAAAGCTTGCATGCTTTTTCAACTAACTACAAAGTGCTAAAGATTCTCTACCTTACTGTTCCTATGAAACCAAACGGGCATTGTTTATGTCACATTGAATCTTGTCTCAATAAGTACTCTAAGAGGAAAATTCCCCTTGGGTGCTCTACATAAATTCTTGACTGAAAGGTCCTTAAGAGCCTTCCCACCTACCTCAAGCAGTAAGGAGCTGTAAAGCAATACACAGTATGGCGAAACAGTACTGGAAGGAATCTTGAAATGAAGGGTTCTTCCTCTAAAGTGAGAAGATTTGTGTTCTGCAGCTACATGTTGCAGGGTAGGACGATATCACCTGTTTGTCCTCTTTAAACACCTGGCCCTGGGAGGAGCGAACATCTTCTCTGAAGTGTGGAATTTACTTTTCACTTTTCCAAAACAAAAGGAAATGGGAAAACAGATTGTGATGATTGTGATGATAAAATTTGGGGTGATACTTGTTCAGAGAAGTAACCTGCAGCTTCCTTGTTTTTATTGAGCTTTTATTAAACTCAAATCCTGCCCCAAGGAACAAAGGTATAATTAGTTCTTATTAATCAAGACAATGTCAAAATATCACTTATGTTTTGTTTCACACTCTTTGACAAGTCTTCCTTATCAAGACAAACAGGAAGAGATATTTAAAGCTGCATTCACAAACCACTGTGTTTTCAAATTTCTGTGTTGGAAGAATGAAAGAAATAAGAAAACACTTAACACATTAATTGATAATTTACCCACAAAAAAAATTGTAATCGTGATACATTTATAATATGCCTGATTGTTTTCCAATGAAATTAACTGTTCATCTGTTGTAATTTTTATACACTATAACACTTCAGCAAAATCAATAGAAAACTTTATAGGGATTACAGTTTTTACATAAATCACAAGGTTGGATCATATAAGATTAAGAGAAGAAATTTTAAGAGATTGTAGAACACAGGGGAATATGTCACCCTAACCTGGATTTTAGGATATCAGAGGTAACTAATTAGTTTCCTCCTGGAAGAAACCCTGTGAAATGTTGAAATGTTGTTAAAAAAAAAAAAAATCAATTTCTGAGTTGATCTTGAAGTATATAATGTCCTTTTTTGAGTTCTCCTTAGTCATTTTTATACTGCCTTAAAGAACACTGTTATTTCCCCTTATCTTGAGATGTTTATAATTTTGCTAAGGAATTAATCCCAAATTTTGCTTGTTTAACTCTCCTTGAATCCAGGATAGAGGATTCATTTTTCATTCAATACTTCTTAATGAAATGATAACTTGGCAACAACCATAGTTGTTTCTAAAACATTACTCATCATAAGTGACAGGGTGTTAGTATGTCAGCATAAACTCCTGGAGTAATTCACATTGATTGATTAGAAACTATTATTTTATCCATTGTCCCTAAATATTCTTTCATTACAGAGTAAACAATGATAGCTAATAGACATGGTATCTCACTGCTCTGTGATCGAAGACTAGCTTTTAGGACAGGAAGTAAATGGAGGTCTAATCTTTCTAGTGCCTTTTAGAGGTACTTAACATTGGTCTACAAAGAGCACTGAATGAGAAGAATTAGTAATGGAAGAGACCTACTAAGTCATTTGTCCACTCCTCTGCCAAAGCAAGATTTCTTATCTATGATATACTACGTTTCTAAATGTGATATTCAGTCCAACCCTAAATTATTCAGCTGATCTGTTAGTTTCCCTTACACCCTTACACATACCAGATCTATTTTATAATGTGGGTCAGATTCTACTTTGCTTTAATACATGTCATTCCTATAATGACATTGCAACATACTTTTTGCAACTCAGTCTTCTCTTCCCTTTTATATGTACTTCTCAGATGCTTGCTGAGTTAGCCAAGCTACACCAGTGAGATCATTTTTCTTGGCCATTCAGGCTATGAAATGTCTTCCTTGCATGCAAAATCACAGGTCCTTACACTGTATTACATGAAGATCAATCCTAATATACAAATTCATTGAATGTTATTATGTTCTTACATGTTTCTAATGGTATTATGCTCTTCTATGCATAATTATTTTCACATGCATTATTCAACTCATATTTACAAACCTGTCTATTTAATGCAAGGAATGGGAACAACCTGCCATACATGTACTGACTGCAGTTCAGCTTCACTTTTTTGAACTATGCACACTAAGCAACAAAACCTTCTTGGCTCCATAAGTAATATATTGATACATTTTGCTATAATCCTCCCTATAATGTATCTGCTGTTAAATATCTGCATATTTTACTGACTCTCCCTTCACTTGTTTCTTTGCATGTTATAGCTGTTAGGCTGAGTAATTTTATTTTTGGCACATATTTGTTCTTAAAATTTCCATTAATTTAACTCTGATTTGGAGAAAACAGGGAAGAGAGAGATCATTTATACTCCAGTTTAGGAGAATCTCTTGCAAATCCTATCTGTGGTATTAGAGCTGCCCACACAAACGTAATTGAAATGAAACATCCAAGGAAATTACATTGACCAGGATGGCTATCAGAGGCAGGGGAAGAGAAGAGCTTTTATCCTTCCTAAGCTATTCTGGACAGTTCTGTGGGGTGATATGACTCGAAGGAGGTGTTTGACCCCTTATCCTGGCAGTGGATCCAAGAAGTCTAGTGAGGAGAGGGAAGGAAAGCAAGAGGAATTGGTGGCAGCATGCTAGATTTCTTCTAGATGTCATTGTGCCCTGAGGTTGTTCCAGTGTATTGTTAATGGGAGAAAGTCCTGTGTAAAATGCCAGTAAATAAAAAGAATAATTCTGGGGGAAAAAAAAATTCCATTAATAAACTATAACATTCCCAATTGCCAGAATCAATATTGCTTAACAGGTACATCCTAGTGAAAATGAATAGCTATGCATTTTTCTCTTACAGGATAATTCTTTGCAGTGTTTATTACAGCACAAACTCTTTTCTCAGAATTAAGAATATCACCATCAATCATGATGTGTAACATATGTGGAATATTATGGAAGATCAAAGCACACAGAAACTACAGAAATCTTTCTTTAAAATCCCACTTCTCATCACTTACAGGAATTTTATAAATAGAATATTCAGCCCTCCTCCTTTAATACACTACAAATGCAGAATTCTAGGTAGCACTTACACAGAGCAGTAGGAAACCTATATAATAAAGTCAATTTACCTTGTTGATTCAGAGATTTCAGCTATTTTCCAAGTTCTCCATGTAAGAGATTTTTCACATCAGCTCTTCACATGCTCTTAACAACTACCATAACAACTACTGTTTGTTGAGCTGCAGGCTGAATATAATCTCCAGTCAGTGTAAAGAACAGTCCTATACTGCATCTGTCCTGTAATTGTTTTTGCTGGCTAGAGGTTATCAATAAGAAATCACATAAGGGAGTTTACTGTGTAATGGTCAAAACCAGCAGATTTACATTAATTTACATCATCTGAAGGTCTGACCCCATACCTCAGTAAGTAAACCAGTGGAGAGATTGGTGGGGACACAGGGAAGGCAGTGAGAAAAAGAAAGTGGAAACAAGAAATGTTCATTATCCATCTTTCATTATGTGGCACTGATAGCAACAAATGCAGTAAAACAATAGGTGGCTATTGCACTAAGCTGCTGCACTCTGCCAGCTTTTAAGAAAGATAGGAAAAAACTATCATACTAACCTCAGGGAAGGTGAGTGGAAGTGCAGAAAGAGTATTTCTATAGGAACAGCTGGAATGTGGAGAAACAATTTTCCTACTGCTTTGGCTTTTAAGGTCCTTCTTCTTTCTCCTGCCAACTAGAAGATTTTATGGACTGTAATAGATCATCCCTGTAGCCAAGCCACTGGTGATGATCTTTGATATTTTCGTGCTCAGGAGAGAGCACATGCAACTTTTTCCATATCCCTGGTATTATTCACATTCCTGGGTATATGCATCCAGCAACTGCAAATGCTTTATTTTCTTCCTATAATGGCCAGTTATTGGGAAGTTGCTTTTTTATGTTCTCTTTTGTTTTTTAAATAATCTCTTGATGGTTCTGACCATTACAAGATAGCAGAGATAAGACTAAATGACCACATGATCAAGTAAATCAAGTATAGTTTTTATTATATGCATCTAGTGAATAATTTTCAAAATACTACATTTACAGGAATTTTAAAGGATTAAGTAAAACAGAATAAAATAAAGGAAATAAAAGGGAATATATCAAAACCAGAAAACAAGCTTATTTTGAATTATGACTATCACAAAGAAACCCTAATATAATCTCATTTGAGCGGTCTGAACTTCAACCACTCTATGTGGTGGTATAGTAGAAAAGGAGGTCTCTATCATTTGTAAGGTAATATATTTGTTCTCTTTCTGAACAAAATAGTCATGGTAATGGAGATCTTTTTTGATTATTAATCTGTGATGTCATTCTACTTTCACAACTATGTTAAGACCCCAAGCCTTGGTGGCAGCAGGGTATTCTAGCAGAGAATTACTCTCCACCAACTTCTGAAATTGTATCCAGAAGTATCTGTGTGTTTGAGAAATATGGGCGAGAATACATTGCAACCAGACTTGCAGCACCCTACAATACATACCTTCTGAGAAAACAGGCAAGCCCAGCAAATATCCACAGTGCAAATTTTGTTTTGTTTTGCTTTTTTAATATGTGGACCAATACCTTTTCAGCAGGAATAATTTGATGTTGAGAAATGTACCACAAAGAAAAGTGTGTCAGAAGTTCTTTTCCTAATTCAACCCTGTGCCTTATGTGATGCCAAGCACTTTTGAAATCTAAACAATTAGCTCAGCTGGCAACAAATGTAGCAAAGATGAGGAAGTGTTCTCTGTAGAAGATAGAAAGCACTAGACAGACAATGGGTGCAGTAGGAGTCGGTGACAGGGCAATGTGCATTGAGGAATGTGATTGGGAAGCAAAGAGGAATGAAACACAATGTAAAAACAGCATCACTGTAAAGAGGAATAAGCCAGAACATATTATTAAGTTAATGGTTTGAAGGAATAGAATACTGAATTCACTGTGGATGGAGGCAATACAATATCCACAGTACGAAATAAGACATTATAATGAAGACAGAGGAAAAAGGTAGAATGCATTTCCCTGAAGGATTAGGTTATTTGTTTGGAATAATGTATTGCAATTTTTTTGGACTACATTCTCAAGCCTAGAAATGTCATTTATCTCAAAAGTTATCTGTTGCATACATAATTCATACACCCATCTATTTATGCACATATGTATATATACATACAGTGACTTCAGTAATTTTTTACACCAGAATGAAGAGACCATGACTGTGTTTTTAGCACACAGATACAATGAAGATTATTTTCTGGAAATAATAAATTCTCAAAAAGACTGAACACTGTTCCCAGAGTGAGACACTCTTCATGTTTGAATTAATGTTCCTGAGTGCTCCCTTGTTACTGCTAAGCATGTAGTTTAAATAGAGAAATCACATTCCAGACTCAAATACAATTTGCCAGCTTTGCTTCTGGGAAGTGTGAAAGCAGCAAAAGTGAGAGTCGTTTATTCACCGTCTGTTCAGTAACTCACCTCTTTATCACGCAGAGGTGTAGAAGATGCAAAGTTTAGTAAGTTTTCAGAGATCAGGCTGGTAGAAGTGAAGCCAGGGAATTTTTTATTAACCATACAAGCATAGTTTCACTAGTTTTCCATACGCCCTAGACCTTAACAAGACCACTAGCAATGTCATTCATATGATCCCATTTCATATCATTCTTACAGTCACATTCATGTAGTTAATATCTTAATATTTTTAGGAGTTAATTGCAAAGTATTTCAGTCAAGTGATTTGGGGTGACTTTTTAAAAGGATTAAGAAGTGATAGAGAGGAGAACATAAGAGAGAGAGGGTCATTCAGAAAGGAGGCTGCATATCAGACAGGTTTTCAGAGCTTTCTCACCATGCAAATTAGACAGCACTAAATCTTAATCCACTGTTAAAACCATTCATCTGTGCATGTATACCTAGAGTTATTTACAGTGGGTATCTACAGGCATTTTTTTGTGGAGTTCTGATTACTGACTGACACTTCTACACATTGTCCTAATAAAAGCCAATGATTTTGTTCTTTCATAAAAGTGGACTTCTTTGTACTTGGGAGAACAAGAAAAAAATTAAAGACTTCTTGGTTTGAAGTAGTTCTGGGGGTTTTATGTGCTATATTCACAAAACCTTATCGAAGCATTAAGAATGCCTTCATGAAAATTTACCTTTGCTGTGATATGAAAGAATATCTTGCTGCAGGCTGAGGAAATACCATTTTTCCCCATCCAGGGTATCAATACTAAAACAGATTTTTATCAGACAAAGATAGTGTGCATCACATTTATATAAATTAGTGACACTCTTCTTGTGGTGTCATACTATATCTCTCCAGACAGTACAATACAGAATGAAATCTTACACACTCCTGAACTCAGACCTGATCTGCAGTAACTTGAGTGTTTCCATAGGAGATGATGAAATCTGAAAGCGGTTCATTACCTCACAATAATGTGAAGGCTAATGAGTGTCATCACTCTACCTGTATGATGTTCAGGTTTACAGATCAGTCTGAGTGCAAACCAGACATCATAGTCAATAAGAAGTGCCCTTTCTTGTCTCATCTACCTGGTTACATTGTCTGTGTGATTGCCTCTTTTACACGGCCAGCACTTTCAGCCCTAGTTCTTATGATTAAGGTGACAACTTCTCTTTCTGTTGGGAATAGACTTCTACATCAGTTCTTAGTTGGTCATATTTGCTGCCTGCTTTCAAATGAATGTCGCAGATAAAGAGGTGATGCTGAGCAGTGCCTCAGTGGGAGTCAGACACAATGGGGGACAAAAAAAAGACAATGGGAGTCACAAAGGCAGGTTCTTTCTGCTGCGGGGGAAGTGAGGGGCAGCTCTTGGACTCTCACAGAAGAAATAATCTTCACTGAGCTTGCTGTAACATTTGTGCAATTTGAATCCTTAGTGAGACTACAGGGTAACAAAGCTGTACTGACTTGCAGGTGGACTGTATACTACCCTCCCTCAGCCACATCCAAAGCATACAAAACCACATTTGCCCAGGTACTCCAGAGTAGCTTCCAACAGACAACATTGTTCTACTTGAGTTAATGTTGATTTCTGCCATCCTCCAGTAGCTAAAAAGGGAGGGTAAATCAAGTTTAGCCTCTGTACCTGCCAAACATTACTACCGCTCTGGGAAGCAGCCTGTCGCATCTCCTAATAATGAGCATAGAGCCCAGAGCACCCAAGCACGGAGCAGCAGTATCAGTGCCATCCCCTGATGCTCTTCCTAGTGTGATAGACTAGTGCAGTACCTACTAAGTCTTGTGGCCACATGCCAGCATCCAACCACAGCAAGTTTATATTCTGTCATCCATCCACAGCAAGTTTATATTCTGTCAGAATAAAGCCCTGACCAGAAAAAATAACTGCGTGCATTCTGCAAAATGTCAGAATGTAGGTGATGATACTGGCATTTTTCAGTATATTGAAAACCATAGAATTTTCAAGTGAGGAGGTTATCCCCTTGATGAAGTCTTTTTCTGTCTGTCTAGCAAGCAGCTGTGTCAATGGTCCTTGATCCTGACAACCCATGAGGCAGCTACCCAACAATGCAGAGATTCCTGCCCCTGGCATCAGAGAAATCTAACATCCTGGACTGTATTACAAGGACTGTAACCAGTAGAAGCCATTGTAAACTTTCCCTCAGTGCTCGCTGGGCCACATCTAGGATTCTACATCTAGTTTTAGGCTTTCTAATGCAGGAAAGACACTGATAAACTGTGTCAGTTCAGGGTATCCTACAGCAGCCTTTCAGTATCTAAGAGGGAACTATCAGGAAGATGGAAGTAGCTCTTCACTGCAGTGCATGTTAGGAAGATAGGGGACAATGAATTAAAGCAAGGGACATTTAGAATCGAGATAAGAGAGGAGAAGAGGATAAAAAGGGAAAAAGCACTAAACCAATCATGCAAGGAACAGATTCACAAAGGTGGGAAATCTCCATACTCCGAGTTTTTCAAGACCCAACAGGACAAAGCCCTGAGAAACTTGTTCTCACCTTACAGCTGACCCTGATGTGAGCAAGAATTGGATCAGAGGCCTCCTGAAGTCCCTCTCAACTTGAGTTGTCCTTTGATTCCTATGATTTTGATTCCACCCTTGTAGTTTTATTATGCCAAATACAAGACCTGTAAATGGGACTGTATTTTTCATATGTGGGTTTTGAATAAATTAAAAAATAATTCCTAAAAGTTTAAAAAAAACATATTAGGAAGTCCAGAGGGAGGTCTACTGGGGAGAGATCAAAGTTCATATGTGCAGATCTGAGATCAGATGAGATATGAAGACTTGATTCAATGCTGACATGCATGACCATTACAAGTTATTTATAGAAGGACTCAATTATGTGTCTCCTTGAAGTTCACTCCTCCACTCTATTTATTTGTGATAATTCGAGGCTGATGTATGTACCATTACAGGGTGCAGGCCAGTGACTCCTTCTTCTTTCTTTTCAGTGAAAAATTACATTTTTGGGAAAACGCAAAGTAAAAAGACAAAATTGTATTAAAGAAACAGGTTCATTTCTTTCATGTACCTTTTATTAAACATTAACTTTTCATTGCTTAGAAGGTTTATGCAAAGTCTAGTAAATATAATCTAACCCTAATTAAATGTTAATGTAGAGTCAGTGTGTTAAAAATTCATAAGGAGTGAGCAGGTGCTGTGTTTTAGTCAGCATGGTCTAATTGACAGGATCAGACCCCAGCTATGGAAATCCTCTCACTTGACACAGTAGCAGAGTAGCTTCTGTTGGCTGTACATTTACAACCACTTGTATGGGTGTGAGCACACTAGTTTAAGAGACAAAGGTAGAACTACCTCCAACTCATAGGCTATGTCCAGCCCACACTCTAATAGCTGGACCATGCTATGAGCAGCTGATGGACTAGTGCAAGAAGTGGTTGATGATCTGTACCTACTGAAATACAACACAAACACCTTTACTGAATTTTTAAAAAGTCATATTTCACTTTTACATTTTAAAAAACAGTTTAAGGTTCAAATTTTGAAAGCAAAAAAACTGTGGTCTAGCCTTGCTTGACATAATGATCATCATTTCCAATAATATTTTTGTTTTCAAAATATTTTTAACATTTCTCATTAAAAATGTAATTTTGACTCTTAATTTAAAAGTAACACTAAAATAAGGTCAGATTTTGTCTTTAATAAAAGTACCAATAAAATGCCAAAGACTTCAAAATTAAGTTTGCACAAAAGCTTTTATTACTGTATTTGTCAGTTCCAAATGAATATCAAATAAATTAATGTCATTTCTTGCTAATGGAAATTTATTAAATTACTACTTCCCTTATTGTTGCTCATTTACCTGTTATCTGAGTCTGGTTTTAATTTACAATTTACATCGATATACCTTGCTAGCCAATGTAATCACGTACTCGTGAAGTTTCTTCTATGAAAATTTTTCCACTTCTTTCAGTTATAACATCTGGACTTGGTGTCTACAACTAAATTAGTTACTCCCTGGGGCACAGAATGTTCCTTTTCTTTAGCTTCAGAGGGAATAAATGCAGAATGTTGGAAGATGGAGATACTGTGTGGCATTGCACTGGATCAAACCATGTATATACTTCACTTTAAAGGATGTGCACATTTCTCGCATTTCTCTCTAAGTGTATCACTTCCACAGCCCCACCCCCAAAAGCATTGTCCCTTTCCAGAAGCACACAGTCTTGATGCTCAGCCACGGATAGGACCTACAACCGTGCCAGACTGTTTTGTACATGCTATAAAGATGAAGGAAATTTCCTTACTCCTTGACATGAAAAGTCTGGCCACGCACAAGACAAAGCACAGTTCTGCTGCAGCCATCGCAGCCTGAATAATTCATTATCTTGGTGGGAATAACCCTGACAGCCATTTTGCTTGACTCATGACCTTGTGCTGTGTCTGCACAAATGCCACTGTTACAGCCAAGTCTCTCTTTAAAGTTTTATGGTTCTGCAAGAGTGCTGAGCTGGGAAGAGGTCCCTACTGCAAATACGTGCTGTGTGCACATTTTTTCTACTGTTTAAGTTTGGTTCTACAATATAAAGAAAGACAAAACCCAGCAGAAATTATGAAATAACAATGTCTGCCATTATGGCTTTTGCCATTACTCCTGCTGCACAGTATTTCTGGGGATGTTTTCAGAATCATTGTGCCTGCCTAAAAAGTGCTGAAAGGCACTCTTTTGCTTCACAAAATGAGTCACACAAGGAATTGTTTCCATAGACACTTTAAAAGAGTCTTGTCTCTGAGGGAATCATAGTATATGCTGAACCTTAATTAAACATTAAGAAGCTTTTTCTGGGAGACCACTCATTATTTCTCTGAAATGCTCTTCCTTCCTTTATATACACATTCCTGAATTTTATCTGACACAGGGTGAAATACTGTCTGAGACAGACTGTTTGTCTTTTTTGTTGTTGTTGTTGTTGTTGTTTTCTTTTCTGAGGTTCTAAATTTTGTTACAAATATAAATTGATTTTCCAGATGTTGTCAAATATCCATAGTATGACAAGAGGAAGAGGTTCTGGACAAGAATCTATTTTTTTCTTGCTGATTCTATTAGTACATTAGACTCAGTTTTCCTCAATCTGGTATTTAAGAGTCCCTGCAGCAGTCACCATGACATGAGTGAGCTTATGGTACAGTAATGCATGCATGTTTGGCATATGGTGACCAATGTCCCTGGGTGGATGGCTTACTTGCCTGGGAAGGACCAAGGAATGAGACAATTTCTCCTGAGCCACCTTCAAGTGTACTATGCTGTTGTGCAACTCTAGAGATAGAAAGCTAGAGGCAGAAGAAAAATGTGTGTATCATCTCAGACAGACACAGAGTGACAGTTAGACTTCATGAGTCTCAGCAAGATACCTGGGTTTTGTCCCTATTAAATTTTTTGTGCAGGGTAAAATTGAAGATGTAAGGGGTGGGGGAAAAAAAAACCATTAGGTACATAAAGATTTAGTTGAATTGGTGATCTTAGAGAATTTCATATAGTCTTGTGGTGGTGAAATGCCTCTGGAGGGAATATCTGGAGATCTGCATTTGTGAGAAAACACTTGGTGTTTCTAGTTTAAGTGTATACAATGGAATATACTTTGGTTCTGTAACAATGCAAACACCACCACCCCTCAAAAACACAAACAACAATACCCCCAAACCTCCACCTCTTTCCATTGGAGGAAGCCAATATGTCCTCCCCTTTTATATTGTAGGGTACTTGTCTTGTAGATGTATCTGTAAAAAGTCCCTTCTTCCATGTTCTCTAAAGGTGAACACTACAAGGTAGATGATAATCTTAGTGTTTCTTTACTTCCTTTTCTTCTGTAAGGAGAATCTTTGAGCGAATGTAAAACATAAATGCAAGAAAAGCTGGATTTGGAATCAAATTGTGATGGAAAGAGAAGCTTGACCCTTATCCAGCATCCACAGTTTCCTGATCGCAGAAAAATCCCTAAGTTTCTGCGACTGATTTTTGTAGGAAGCATTATTACTGCCAAAATACAGAAAAAGATCTGACAAAAGCAGCTACAACTAAGTCATATTGCTTTAGCTATCATCTAGCTGGCCTCATTTGTAGGTGTTCAGAGTTTAAGACTGGTTTCTAAATGTGGTGACACCCAAGGATTCAGTGAGATGCTAAATTAACCTTGAAACCCACAATTAATTTTTGCAACACTAGTTCCTCCCAGTTGAATTTCCAGTCTAGACATGTTATACTGGGAATATTTTATATTGTATCATCACATCTTTCACATAAAAGATATCACCAATTTTATGTATATTAAAGATTGGTCAGAATTTCAGTTTTACTTAATCTTGTTAATTAAATCACGAAGCGATTTTGGTTTTTAAGACACAATAATGTTTTTTAGGCAAAACTAAGTGCTGAAGTGGAACATGTTAGCTTGATGTCTTTTCTTGCCATCTGCCTTAAGGGATTATGTAATTAAATGTAAAAAACCAAAAACAACCAACCACCAAAACAAGCTAAACACAAATTTATGAGAACAAATGAATTAAGGATTGTGGTGGTGCATTTCTTCTCTTTTTAACTCCTGGAAAGTTTTATGGCCTTGGAGATTCCTATCAACCCTTGGCCATTGTGCAGGGAGTTTGGTGGTTAAGCGCCCCTTATCACATCAAAACACTCTTGCACTACCAAAGTGGGGAATGGCCACGCTGGGGCTCAGTTGCCTGGTTATGGTGTGGGATGAGAGTGAAATCATCCCCTGCCAGCCTTGAACCTTATCACAGTCTGGATAGATCAGTACCAGCTGGAAATTCCAATGACAACCTGCCCCAGATAAGGCCAGGATGTAAAATTATTTATGTCTAAACTCAATTATCTTGCAACCCTATAAAGACCGGTTCCAAGGATGACCCTTTGAGCTCTCCTGGACCGCAGCGGGCAGCACCCAGCATCTCCGAGTGGGACGCCTCTCAGAGTTCGCAAACTCTCAAGTTTGTGAAATCAGAGAATAGTTGACACAAACTGGGCTGAATAAACCCTCCTTGAGGCCCAACTCTTCGCCCGTTGAGAGGTGCACAGACGTCTGATGTGAATATTTTCACTGAACTCAAGGGGAAATTTTAACAGGTACCTTCATAAAATATACATATATCTCTCTCTATTTCTGTATCTGTCTGTGTGTGTGCATGTAACTTTATGTTGATAACCTTGATTAAGTTACTGTGCTGATTTGTTGAAAGTTAAGTCCTGCTGAGTAATTGTGTGATCTAATTGTGTGACATATCTGAATAGTGCTAAGGAACCTTGAATCATTGCTGCCCCACATTGTTGCTATCCCCAAGTTTCACACCAAGCACGAAAGTTCACACACTCTGATCCTTTCCCTGATTCCTTAGGCATAAACCGTTGACTAGGGGTGGATTCAGCCGCACCTAGACTTCTCTCTCTTGAGGAGTTTAGAAAGCAAGGGGGGCCACTCTGAACCTCGTGACCGAACGGGAGGAAATTCCCTTACTCTCTCTCCTTAAATCATTCCCCTTTTCCCCATTTCCTTAGACATAAACCATTGCCCAGGTCTGGGACTAGGAACTTGGAATTGATGCTATTCCAGATTGTTGCTGTCCCAAAGTTTCACACAAAGCACAAACTCCACACACTGTGATCCTTTCCCCGCTTCCTTAGACATAAACTGTTGACCAGGTCTAGGACTAGGGGTGTATTCAGCCGCACCTAGACTTCTCTCTCAAGGAGTTTAGAAAGCAAGGGGGTCCACTCTGAATTTCATGACCGAACGGGAGGAAATTCCTTGCCCCTTTTCCCTAATCCATGTCACAACAATCCAATCCTGCCTTGATTTCCTTGACTCTGTAAATAATTTTTAATTCATGTACCGACTACTTTAATCTGTTGCTAATTTGATTTTGCCTTTGTATGTTTTTCCATGTCAAATAAGTAGTAGAGGGGACCTTGCCATCGAATTCTGTTAAGTCACGCTTCTCACATTCATATTAAAAGTATTAGCTTTTCCCCTAATATTTGTGACACTGATCTTTTTAAGCTGTCTAAACTACTCAGCATAGTCCCCCTTTTGTGACAAGGATTGAAGAAAGTAACTTCACGAGTTAGTGTTTCATATTCTGAGGCACAGTATTATGGCAGTGAAGCTAACTTTTTTTTTTTTTAATGACAGTTTTGTTTCTGAAAGATGTGGTGAAAACAGATATAATTTGTATTCTGTGGACAATTCTAGTTCAAAGTCACTGAAAAGGAATAAAATCACAGTGCCATCTAAATCAGTGACAAAAATTCTTCACCGGAGCTGTGATTTAGATAGTTTTTTAAATTATTTGTTTTATTATACCTTGAATGAACTGAGGTACATTCATACTTTGAAATTACCAGAATGTAAATGTTGTCTGGAAACACATTTTTACAGTAAAATGCTTGAATCTTAGGCATGTATTTTGTTTAATTGTGGGTTTTTTGGTTTTGGCTTTTTTTTTTTTTTTTTTACTTGTTCTTTCAGTGAGTCTCAATGTGACTTTCCTCAGCATTTTACTTTCTGCTATACTACAAGCTGAAGCCAAGGACTGTAAAACGTTTCATAATCTCTTTGTCTCTTATTGTTCCCTCTTCATGCCTCCACATGGGACATAAATACCTTTTTGCAGGATCAACATAAAAAGAGCAGTTATGTTTCCTCATGGCTGCTAAAAATTAGAACCATTGCAGCATAATTTGATCCATGCAGTTCACTAAACTTTCTCTTGTGGTTCACTTTAAGGACCAGGAAACGGGACTTGTGAATGGAAACAAGAGAAATAGAGAAAGAAAATCAACAAGCAAGGAATTACCAGAGAAAGAGGAAAGAAGGGTCAGATATGGCTGAAGTCGTTTGACCTTGACAGAAAGTTTGGAGAGAAAGTTTGCATGTAGAAGGAGGATTCCTGGAGAGCTGATTCATGTTGCGTGCATCTGATTATTTGCAGGGAATGACAGGACTGTGTTTTACACTCCTTGTAAATATAAAGGCCATGCTACAGAAAAATCTGAGTCTGCCCTCTATTTTGTATCCCACAGGAAGATTATCAGCAAAGCCCCACATACTGGATGATTATTTTATTTATAAGTGGTTATATTTTTATCAATTTACTAGCAAAAAGGAATGGAAAAGCCCTGGCATTTTCAAAGACTGGAGCACAGATTATTTTGCTTTGTGATGGTGCATTAATCCAAATCACTGCTGCTTTGATAATGATAAAAAATGGACAAACAAAAAGCACACAGTAGAAAACTTGGATTTATGTAAAGCCTTCTGTACAAATAATGATCTTGGAGCACTTTATTCAAGAGTCAGAGAAAAACAAACATTGCTTTGTTCAGCTCAGGGGGAAAAGGTATGATGCTGACATAGACTTATAATATGAAAATAATTTGCTGCACTTCATTATTTTCAAAGAGAAAGAGAACGAGCATGACCTGATGATGATTAGCAGCAAGCAATCACAGACAGGCTCCAAGGGATTGGTGATTGCATAAGCTCTTGTACAGAACACATTTTTGGCTGTGATTTTTTACATCTATTGTACACTGGATACTCTTTTTTTTTTTTTGTTTTCCTTGCTAGCTTTCCAGATGAAATTTAATTACAGAGCAGCAAGATTCGTACCTAAAGTAGAGCTCAATAATATGCTACAACATTAAAGAGATTAACACGCTCTGTGGGATAAAAGTTCAACTTTTTGAATGAAGTTTTTCATGAAGTTATGCATAGAAATTTTGAGTCTAGTGAAAACACATAAACAAGGTTGGATGTACAAGACATTGTACATTGATTTATCTTAACTCTCTGTCAAGGCTGTGCTCCTTTCATCAAAGGCAGCAGATGTTGAGGCAGAATCTTAAAAAATCCATTTGTACATCCTTTGGTCAATTTTTCCAAAATGTGACAATGATGAACTGCATCAAAATCAAAGACCCAGTTCTGCTAGCCACTGTGCATGAACACATCAAAGCTCAAGAGTAATAGTGAACTTATCTAACAATTCCTTCCAGGTTGGTTTTAGTTCCTCCCACCTGTTTAACAGGCAGAAAGAAAATGCAGCTGTCTCAACACCATTGAGATGGAGCCGAATCCAATCACTTTGGAGCAATAATGGAAATTACTTACTCACATGACTTCAACTGTGCAAATATGCAACTTAGAAACAACATTTTAAACAGTTCAGCATCATTCACAGGAAACGGTGAATACTGGGTTTCTACCAGATGTCATATGGAAAACATAAATTCTTACTGGGACAAGGCCTGGTTTAAATTAGAATTAATCATTATGGACAAGGAAGACATGCATTCAGTAATTGGTTGATACCTTTGTTTGTATCAAAACCCTCAAGAATGGCTGCTGTAGGCTGGAATTAGTCTTAGAAAGGAGAAGTAGTATTAAATGCTTGGTCTATCTATAGCTTCAATAGACAGTACCCATCGCTCCATAATTTTTTTCTCTTTTTTGTCCTTCCTTGTCAGGGTGCCTAAATTTTGAAGGTGATTCTGGAGATCTGAGAAATTCCTAAAAAAGAATTTTAAGCCATTACTATGCTTCAATATAGGAAGCTAGACTGATATGTGGGGAAATACCTTTAACTGGATATCAGGACTAGGCATTTTTAGATGTCTATTTTTCTTCCCTAGAAATATCTTTATTTGGCAAATTATCTCTTTCTGGATTAGGAGTACTTTAGCTACAAGCATAAGTGATATCTGAATCTCAAAATCTTAATGTATCCGTGCTATTTGATCATTTCAAGAGCCCCTCTATGTTTAGCAGTTGATTTTTTTTTTATTTATTTTTTTTTTAGTATCCACTGCACTTCATCCAGGAACCATCATAATGTGTTTTCAGGTCTTTTTTGCTTCCTAATTATGAAATATATTTTTTCCTAAGAAGAACATTTTACAACAATTTTATCTGGGTTTTTTTCATGTCCATGGTGAATGTTCTGCTTGTTTAGATACAGGTTGCTTTAGAACAGACAGCTGTAAGCTGCCTAGCCTAGGAATTACCTCGTTTCAGATATCACCTGTTGTGGAAGGAGAAATTTCCTTAGAAATTTTGATATGAAATTTTCAGGACTGTGGAATGGAGAGCCTTGTTTTTCAAAATGAATCACTGCAACACATTTACCTCCCCATCCCTTCCTCTTTAATTGCCCCCCCCTAAGTGATGCTCCATTTCAGAACTCTGAGTCACTTTTAGTCTCTTCATCTACTGAATTGTCACATCACATATCAAAGTTTAGGTAACTCACTGTGTCAAATTCTCTCTACTTTTTTTCAGAGTGTATGTTTATGTGAATTCAAGTGAGTGAGACAGTTTTTTAATGAAAATACCTCCTACAGCTGGAGATTGCTGCTACTCAGCTGAGATACTCTAAAAGTGTGTATATATTCCTTTCCTGTTGTTATGACAGGCACAGTTGATTAGCTAAGACCAGCTACATCATTCGTATGTAAATTCTGAGTTAACAAGTGCTCTGTCAGTGTTCTCATTCTGGTATGGGGCCTGAACCTGGGTCTTCACTTGCAAGCGGTGTGTTTGGCTCACTATGCCACCTAGCCTTCAAACACAGTAAATATCCTCTTGAATACGAGTAGTTTATAATCTTTGGCTTTACATCTACTAAATGATTCAATCCTTAGTGTTTGCATTAAGTTCTTTTTTGGCACAGTTGGAAAATTCGTCTTCCTCCCTGACCTCACAAACATCTACAGCATCTGTCAACTGTGGAGAGGTAAATGACATAGATAGGAATGGCTGTTATTCTAACCAAAGAAAAAGAAAATAACTGGCATGTAAATCAGGGTGGTGGTTTGAGGGTTTTTTTCCTTTTTTTTTTTTTTCTTTTACAGAAACTTCTTAGCATTGGAAGTGCCAATTGGCACTACCTCAGAAACCTGAACACCATTTATCCAAGATGTATTTACTAAAGCATGATACAATAAAATCTGTTCGAACAGTTTTACATTACAGTTGAACCAAGTTGTGGTCTCTCTCATGCAATCAATATTCTGTTTTGAACTGACTGTTGTTATTTAAAGAAATCAAATGTAAAAATCTATATTGCTTTCCCAAAGTTTTTCTTCTCCATTAAACTTTTCAGTGTCAAGTATTGAAAAGATATCCAAAAGGATACAGATTCTAAGAAACATTGATATTTTAGGAACTCTAGATATTTCTAGATTAATAGAATTGTGTAATACCTTTTAAAACAAGATGCATTGAAGCAGAATAATTTTGTTATTTATTTGACTAGTAAGAAAACAAATCTACATAAAAACTTCTACCCCAGTAGAAATTTGTAGTCTGGAGATAAATGTAATCACCTGGAACTAGATTTTGGTGTTATTTACAGTAGTGTACTAGACCCACTTAAATACGTATCATTATTCTAGACTTGTAGTTCAGAAGATGTACAATTTGAAAGCAATTCAAAGTATAGACTTTTACAGTTAATACAGCTTTTTTATGGTAAATGGACCTATATTCACCGTTTTCCTTAGATATAGCAAATTTTACACTTAATAGAAGATAGGGAATACCAATGTTATATTAAACCAAACTGTAACGGCTCAGTTCACATTTACCATCCGAAGATATTTACAGTTATTTCCTCCTCAGCTATTGTAACAATCAGTTTAGAATACCTATGCCTTTTGACTACAACATTTATCTGCTTTTGATTAGTCTTTTAGAATTGCAGAATAATGGATGTTGCAAGAGTTAACACAAATACATCAAACACAACACTTTGTGTTTGACCTTCAATGAAGTCTATAGAATGGTAGACTTATGTGAGGTCAAGAGAAAGATGTGAAATGAACTTCTACAAAATAAATCACTGATAGAGTTTCTGACAGGCTTTTTAGACACACAGAGGTCCTGAAAGAACAGATAACCTGGTAAAGATGTTGGGTACAGGTTCTAGAAATAATAATAACAATAACAATAATAAATTCTTTTCTATAAATACAACAAAGAGACATGTTTTCATGCCAACCGTATCCTGGGCTGTATCCAGAGAAGCGTGGCCAGCAGGTCGAGGGAGGTGATTCTCCCCCTCCACTCTGCTTTTCTGAGACCCCACCTGCAGTACTGCATCCAGCGCTGAGGCCCGCAACATAAGAATGATATTTACTGGTTGGAAAGAGTCCAGAGGAGTCCATGAAGATGATCATCAGAGGGCTGGAGCACCTCTCCTATGAAGAAAGACTGAAAGAGTTGGTGGTCTTCAGTCTGAAGAAGAGAAGGCTCCAGGGAGACCTTATAGCAACTTTCAGTACCTGAAGGGGCCTATGAGAAAGTTAAGGAGAGACTTTTTACAAGTGCCTGTAGTGACAGGACAAGGGGTAACGGGTTTAAATTAAAAGTGGGCAGATTTAGATTAGATATCAGGAGAAAATTCTTCATGGTGAGAGTGGTGAGGCACTGGCACAGGTTGCCCAGAGAAGCTGTGGATGCCCCATCCCTGGAAGTGTTCAAGGCCAGGCTGGATGAGGCTTGGAGCAACCAGGTCTAGTGGAGGGTGTCCCTGCCCATGGCAGGGGGCTTGGAACTAGATGGTCTTTAAGGTCCCTTCCAACCCAAACCATTCTGTGATTTTATGATTCTAAGATTATGGATATGAAACATTTGTTTTCAGAAGAGGAATAACAGGACTCTGATGCATTAAGTAACAGAGAACAGATGTTCTTTTCCTCCTGCTTTTTCGAAGGGCAGGCAATTGCCCTCTTTCTTTTATCATCTCAAGTGACTGATTAAGAAACTTTCTACCTAAGTGGTTTTGGCAGTCAATGTAATAATTATGCTTCTATAAATCTTTATATTGCACCTATTATGTCCTGAATGATGTTGCTATCCTCTCTTAATTCTTGTCTATCCAAACCTATTTTGAAGGGAACATAAAAAAGCCCCTTTAATTTTACTTTAAACAGAACTGTCAAAAATATGACAAGAATTCGTTAGTCCTTTTTTTAAAAAAAAAAATTATGAATGGTTTTCTTAACTCTCCCCTTCCTTGATATACATTGGTTTAGTTACTTATAAATTAATTATGGTACAACTACATTTAAATATTTTGTAATGTTCCTAGTTACATATTTTCTCCTGCCTAATTATGTGCAGAGTTCATTATGTGCCTATATTGTTATCCAGCAGTAGAGGAGATTATACGAAGCTATTCCTTGTTCTGGAGGGATTGAACTCGTTTCCACATGCATTTAGAGAGAGTCTGATATGATCAACTCTCAACAGTCAATATCTTTCCTCTGCATGTCCAAGTAGAAATATTGTCCTCCATATTGCTTATTAATAAGGTATATACAGGGGCCACTGAAGTTCTCAAATTTTCCCTAGCACTATCTATATCTCTGTCTGATTGTATTATTATCCCTCACTCAGGATTTCCTGGAATAAATGATTTGGGTCTCAATTAATTGCAGTAACTGAGAGCTGAAGCTATTAGCAAGCCTTTGGCAAATAGCTGGGCATTAGTATTTATTACAAACACAGATGCATGAGAGGTGCAATCAATTTTGTCTTTGTTGGATTTCAACTTCAGTGAATTGTTCATTGATTTTGGAATTTGAGAGGATTCTAGGAAACTATTAAACAAATGGGCAATTTTGGGAACCATTTTATAACATATATGACAGTCTAGACAATAGATGTCACGCCATTTACAAAAAGGTCCTTTTCTGCCTCACTTGGTGCACACTGTCTTCCACTTCATTACTTATTAGCCATGGTAAATTGTGTCCTTTAGACTAATTCTCCCTTAGGTACCAATGAGAATCAACAGAAACATGGAAACATCTCATATGCATTTTTTGTTTGGTCATCATTATTTTATTCCTATTAATCCTCTTATTTTAAAATTTTATTTTGAATATTGTGTTGTGACTTACCTGGTGCATTAGAATTATGGAAGCCAAATCAACTTTAAAATATCCTTTTCTTCTTGTGTTTTGGGGATTGATATTTTTCCCTTATGTCTCTGAAATATATGGAATTATTTGCCAAATTTCATGGACTTACACTATTAGTTTACCCAAGGTACATCCTCTGAGCTTTGCATGAGATACATTTGTATGATTCTGGTAACTGTGTGGAGATACAGTTTTGCAGGAGCTTGAATTTCCAAAATTCATAATTCTTTCTTAGAAACAAACCCAGAACTCCCAAAAAAAAGCCCTTCCAAAATGCATTGAAACAATGCATGAAAGATTTAGGTGTATAAACATCTTCTAGAGACGATCTTCAGGCATTTTGATAATGCCACATTATTATTCATCAAACAGATTTGATTATATTCAATATTTGTTGTGGTGTATCATTTAGAAGGTATTAATTTTCTCTTCTGTGGCTGTTTACTGTTTCATGACCATGAAAGTGTATATGTATTACTGCATAAGATCTTTTTTGCAACAGTGTAGAAAAATAAGGAGAAATATTTTAAATTAGGATTGATTTTTCCCTCTCAGGATGTAGAATTTCCACTCCTAAAATTTTTTAGCTTTTACTGGCAGTGGAGTGTATCTGTCTGTTTTAATATTCTAATATATTTTGTCTGCAAAAATTATGTCTTCAAATGCAAATCTATGTATTTTTCCTGAGATAATGGTGTTTTTTTTTTCCTGTGCACTCATCTATATAGATTTTAACATTATTGTCTTTCAAGAGTGGTTTTTCAAATAGAAACTACCTAGAAATCAGTATAATTGAACTTTTTTTTAAGTTTGTGACACGTACGTAGAATTTCTTTTTATGCCAACAATCATCTCATACAGCTTTTATTTTCTTATGAGGCAGTGTTTTTGTTTAAAAAATGATTTTTTGATAATTTTTTCTTAAAACCAGTCTTTGACATTTGAACTGATATACTGAAATACAGGAGTATAAGTTGTCATTAACCTGTTTGTATTTGTTCAGATGCCATAATGCCTTCTTAACAAACACAAATTTATTATCTTCGATTCTTTTCACTTAAGTGTTAATACAATTAGAGCATTCTCACATTTAGATCAGCCATATTTTTAACAATTGTATGCTAGCTGAGCATACCCTTTAATTTCATTTTCTTAGCCCACTCCTACTTCAGAGAAAAATTATTCTCAGATAGAAAACTTACCATCCTTTCCTACCAATCAATCTTCATACAACTTTACCTTTCCCCAAGATTTTGGAATTATTTTAATTAACAACTTTAAAAGTTGCATTTAAAAACATTTGTTATTTTGAATAGATTCAACATCCTTAGACTGAAATATGCTGACATGTGCTTTTTGTCCCATGCTGAAGATGGCAAATAGATATTTTTATTCATAATCTGTTTGAACACCACTCTGCAATAGGTATCAATTTCTTCTATATGTGTCTAGTCTCAGACTAGTAGCAGAAATACATTGTTGGTTATAGAATAAGGATAACAAAAGCTGTCATGGTACATTCCTTCCTATTATAAAACTGTATAAAACATTACCTGCAGTTACCTCTTGAGTCTGAATCCACCTTGTCCTCTGATGTGATAAATCTTTACACTATTTTCTTGCCTACTCTACATAAAAGAGTTTTAGACTCATGTACTGACACCAATTGGTATAAATAAATTTTTTTAAAAGAAAGGTTTTAGAATTTTAAGTGTCCTAGAAGGCCTTTAATGTTCCCCCTTAATTATTGTCTCTCCTTTCTGCTTGGTTGCTTGTCCTGGTTGTTGCCTTTGCCTTTTGCTCCTTATGTAACTTGCCATTTTAATGTTTTCTGGTTATGAGGCTTCTAAGATATAGGACCTATTGCCAAGTCAGAAGAGATCCTATGCTGGGGTAATTGATCTCTTTAGGCTCTTTTACCTCAAAGTAAAATTTCAGCCTTCAGGAATTTTTACTTATGAGCAAAGTTCTGTGTCATAGCCTCTAGTTTTATCACAAAGATAATATCTATATGGAACCACCAGCGACAAATATTATTAGATTTGGCTGAGCACTTCATTGACTGTTTTCTAATGGGAGGAAGGAAAAATCTTGAAAAATAACTGGTCCCGGTACTTACAATAAAACATTTCATATCCTAATGATTCTCATTAAGTTATCCATGTTTTCACAGCAGTGGAGGCAGGCAATACTCCTTTAAACAAATGCTAGTTTATTGTATATTAAAAATAAGTTCTTTCCCCTTTGTTATCATTTTCTTGACAGGATCTCAAATATTCACTTTCTGAGAATTCCATTTTTTATTGTAACTGAAAATCCCTTTAGATTTCCATTGGGTTTTTGCCTGCTGTTATCCACATGTCATTTTTAATAGCAAATGATATTTCTATTTCCATCTGATCTAATTGCTTAATGTGGGTGATTTCCACCCTTGCATTTGGGATCTTTTTTTTTTCATTTTTTCCCATGGAGCTGTGGCTCCTTTAGGGGTTGGTCAGATTCCTCTGAGGTTTATACACATTTCTTTTCCTTATTCACCTTCTGCAGAGCTCTGAGAAGCAGACCCTGGATCTATGTGGTCTGGCAGGAGAGGGGAGCATCACTGGCATAGTGCACCTGAGAGTTTCTTTAAGCCATTTCCAGCTTCAATCAGTCTATCAGCAAGTGCTTCTACCTTTCCAATTTTGTCAGTTCCTAGAAGGAGATCCACACCTCGGGTGCCATTTATTTTATTTAAGGTAAAGAATCTCTGATTTCCATCTTTGTGACAGAAACTTTCTTGTTCAATGTCAAGGTTATTGTTGGTGATGTTGTAAGTTTGTGTTATCAAGTCGACGGTAGGGGCTGTTCCAGTTCCTTCTTTCACTGCCTAAAAGGAATAAGTATATGGTTTGGGTTTGGTTTCTTTTTGACTACATTGCTATACTTGGTCTTGGAGATCTCCAGACACTTTTTAGTCAGGAGTCTCAGGTTTCCTAAGAACTAAACTGTGGATAGGGACACTCTTTCTCTCTGCCAAATCCAAGACCATGTTATTTCTCCCCTCCATTGCAGGGAGTAAAGGGGAAGTGGACCAGTGGACCCAGGTTACCTCTCCAGGCCTTAGGTCCTTTCACTAAATGCAGAAAGATCATTTTACTCCAGATAAGTAAAATGAGAGCTGATTTTTAAAGAAACTTGGAGTAATTGTAAAAGGCCACTGCAACACAACATTATTATTCCCATGACATCATTTGAATCCTAAATATTTTAGAGAAGAAAAGGAACAAAGGAAGAGAAAACACTTCTACTTCTTCTGGGTGAAGTACTCTACTTTTACATTCTCCTGGTAATGTCACAAACCAAGAAATCCGTTTCTGCTTTTTCTAGTCTTTCAATGGATTCTTTGCGGAAGACTGTAAAACATCTCCTGTATCATGCCTTTAAATCTTTTCAAAGTTTCTCCAAGGAAAATGTGTGTGCTTATTGATACTGCCTGGGCTAGCCTTGCTTGAGATATCTGCACAAGTCAAGGAAAGCAAAAGAAGATTAGCCCTAATGGGTCATGGGTCCATGCACTGGTGGGAAGTCTTCTCCCCTGCTGCAAGAATCACCAGCTGCAACTTCAACAGCCATCCTATTTTAATTCCTAGTCCTCAGAAAAGACTCTGAGTCATGCAAGTGCTAAGCCTGGGGGATGTACCAAAGGAGGGCTGTTCTGCTCAGCCCTCCTGTACATAAAGACAAGTTTCAGTGAGCTCACTCAGGGAGAAAATGAGGACTAGTCCCTGGCCACACCTAATGCTGTTAGTTAAACAAGTGTGATCAGCCCTGAATGAAAGGATGGAAATTGTTTTCCTTGAGGAAAAACAGTATTGAATTCAATTGTGAAATACTACACACCAAATTGACTACAACACTCACTACAGTTAAGTCTGAAGTTTAACTGTATAACAGCTGTATTACAGTGCAAGAGGGAATTTAGGAAGCCTTATAAACAAGAAAGAACACAGTAGGTTTGATATTGCTATGATGTTCTCATACAAAGCAAAAGTATCAATAAATACTATCTGAGATACAAATTTATTTTCTCTCTAATTTGTTGGCTGCAGGAAAATATATGGTATTCCTGTGTATGAACTGATGCAAGTCCGTGTACTACTACTGTGTTCTGTCAATCTACAATGGCTGAAAATTTGGTCGAGCATTTTACTGACTTTCCAACAGAGGGAAAAAGATCAGCAATGCAATTAAATCCAGTTGCTCAAATAGTAAGTCAGGATGATTCAATCACTCAGAATTCAGATTTTATAACACTTGAATGACACAGCTAGTCCAATAAAGCAAGAAATCAGCACCAAGGTTACATAAGTAAATACTATACATGTTAGGAACTTAACGTATTTTGGTGTTATAAAGAAGAAGCTTAAATACATCTACTGAAACTTTCTTTATTTCATTATTAAGTAAAAAACAAAGAAAAAAAGAATAAAACATCTGTGAACTGATCTGATTCAGGCTGAACTGATGTACAAAAACTTATGCTTCCTCATTGCTGCAATTGTATCTTGGGTCCTAACTGTTCTTAGATGATTGATCAGATTACTAAATAATGGCTTAAGTCATGATCTTTGGCTAGTGAAAAATTTCAGTATTAAAAATAAACCCTGACTCAGGACACCAGGAGTGTGAAAATGGTCAAAAGTAATTTTTACAGTAAATGAGAAATAACATCTTGCTTTGACACAATATTTATTCACTTCTTTTCATTCCCAGTGTGAATGTCTACACGTGTATTTATTTGCATAAAGCTGTTTCAAAACCCTGCATTTTCTCAGAGCAACTATTACTGGAAGATCCAAGACAGACTGAATTACCCAGTTTTCAGTAAGGAGCTTCCTCCCACTTCTCTCCAGTCCCCCCCTGTTTTAGTTCCTTAATTATTTTCCTCCCCTTCGTCTGTCTATATCTAATCACCCTCCATTACTAATTACTAGTGCTTGCCTCAGAGGAAAACTGTGCAACAGACTGTGGAAACTCTCCTCCTAAAGAAGTTCAGGATCTCAGAGAATAGGAGTGGCAGCATGTAGGAGATAGGCAGGGATAGCAACCTTTGTCTCAGACTTGAAACAAACTGATCTGTGTATGGGACCAAAGCTACACCATAACAGTATCCACGACAGAATGAGGTCTCTCTCCACTCCACACAAAGGGAAGTGCCAGGATCCTCTCTTCCAGGTGAGGAGGAGGGACCTGGGCACTACTAGGGACTTGAGAGTTATAGGCTTCAAGGGAAGCTGTGCCAGGCAAGTGTGTAGCTTATGGTACAGTTGAGTCCTGGTTTGTGGAAGTGGAAAGAAGCAAAGAACCTAGATGTTTTATTGTTCATGAAGACAAAGATGTAGGGAGATACATTCGAAGATGTAAGGAGATAAGGATTTGGGAGATTAAACTTTGTAACTGAATATTGTCTTCAATGGACCTTTCGCACGGACAGTGGGTAAGTCACTACTATGCTTTCCTTTTCAAAAAATATCAAGCCAACCAAACACACACCCCCCAACCATTTACTGAAGATAATGCTTAGAACTTTATCCTTTACAGATGCCATCACCTTGTTTTACCTCTGAAAACCTTGATGCATCTTTTGCTCCTCAGTACCTATAGTTTCCTTCTATAAAGGTAGAAATTCTTCACTCTTGTCCAAGGTTTTTCACAAAAGACAGTATGAAAGGGTAGAAAAATCTCTTGTTGCTGCTCTTTTTCTTATTTCTGTTCCTATATGCCCCAGAAGAGATTTGGAGTGAAGTTGAACTTACAAACGAAATCTGAATATATGTCTTTCCCCAAAAGGCAAGGAAATAGGAAGAAAAAATTTCTTTAATAGAACAGAAAGGTTGTTAGGGGGCTAGAGTTTCTTTCATCATTAGAAGACTACTTCTAACAAAGGCTACTTTGACAAATTAATACTGTAGTTACTAAACCAATCATTCAAATTATTATCCCTACAGATAAATATTGAGAAAATAAATAAGACTTTATTGCCTCTCAGGGGAAGTCTAGAAGGAGGAGATATTACAGAAAGAGTGACATGGTAGGTACTTCAGTCCTTTGTAGTTAGGACTGTTATTACACGTGTAACCTAGTCCTACTCCCTGAGAGTTTTACAAGACTGCTCACTCTTCCTTAAGATGCTAGCTGTATAGTTTTTTATGTTGTATGACATAGGCCAGATGTTTGCTTTGTTTTCCATGTAAAAGCTAGTTTCAACTCTATGTTCATTTTTGCTTCTCTACTTTCAACATTACACCAAGGATGGAAGTATAAAAGTCACTTACCATAAAATAGGATTCAATATTTAGAAAAGTTATGGTCAAATGTGACCTATATTTCACTGCTTGAACATCTGCATCTCTAACATCTGAAAAGAACACTTTTGTTCAATAAGAAATGTTTATGCTGTTTCTCGGAAGAGACATGGCTATGAAAGTGTAAAACTATTTGTCTCCTTCAAGATTTACTCTACCAGTGATTTTCTCAGTACATTACAGAACTAGATACAGCTGTAATATAATACAGATATGATCTGCGTTTAAATAAGAAAACCTGAAATGAGTAGCTTACCATATTCTATACCACAAACCATCTTGCAATACTAGAATCTCCTCTGAGACAATATTAGACATGAGTAAGACATAAATTTTGTACATCCTAATACCCTTCCCCTCTTGGGATTTGTCAAGAATCACTTTCTTCACCTCCTGGGGTGGAACACAGCAGCTATTTTACTGTGCACACAACAGTTTCTGAGAAGAAATGAAGATTAACACATTGTTCAGGATGAAAGGAAAGCTTTCATAAGCCTAATGTAAACACTCGACAGGGTTACAACAATTTGGCTAATGCTGTACGCTTGTGAAAGGCTTTATTGCATGTTTAATGGTGGCAAAACTATTGCTTTTATGTAACTGAATGCCCTGTAACAAGCAAGAAAAAGTTCCCTTAAGAGAATGGTAGATAAACCTCAATTTTCCCATGGTTACTCTTGTTTTTACATAAACATTATTCTATTGCATCAATGGATATCTAGATGGTAAAACTGATGCACAAGGGAAGAACTAATCCAAAAAATATCTGAAGATTTACTCAAGGGAAACATATTGTCTATGATACTTCTTGCCAAACTTTCATTAAATTAGATCTTCTGTTTTCCATAGGAAAACAATTTAACTTTGTTTAGTTTGTTAAAGTAGTTAAGAGCATAAACGAAGGTGGTCAGGCTGCAGGCCCCTAGTAAATACCATTTAGACAAATTACATATTCACCATGTTTGACATCACTTTCATAAATATAATTATTCTGGTACTTAACAACTTAGTCATCAATTTGCAGAAAAGTTATATGCCGACTTTTGTGGTTACTTGTATGTGGAATTACAATGGGGCAGTCAGACAAGGTAAGTAATATTCAGTTCAACAAGGAGAACTGCAAAGTTCCGCACCTGGGGATGAACATCCCGGAGGACAAACATATGCTGTGGTCCAACCAATTGGAAAGCAGCTTGGCAGAGAAGGATCTGGGGATCCTGGTGGACACAAAAAACATGAGTCAGCAGTGTGCCCTTGCAGCTAAGAATGTGAATCGTATCCTGGGTTGCATGAGACAAAATGTTGCCAGCAAGTTGAGGGACATGATCCTTCCATTCTACTCAGCACTGAAAAGACCATACCTTCAGCCTGGAGAAGAGAAGGCTCAGGAGGATCTCATCAATGTTTATAAACACCTGAAGGAAGAGTTCAATGTTACAAGGAGGACAGAGCCAGGTTTTTTCCAGTGATGCCCAGTGACAGGACCAGAGGTAATGGGCATGAACTGAGGCACAGGAGGTTTCCTCTGAATGTCAGGATACTTTTTGCTGTGAGGATGACCGAGCACTGGCAAAGGTTGCCCCGGGAGATTGTGGAGTTTTCATCCTTGGAGATATTGACAACCCAACTGGAAACAGTCCTGGGTCACCATCTGTAAGTCACCCTGCTTGAGCAGGGTAGTTGGACCAGATGACCTCCAGAGGTCCTGTCCAACCTCAAACATTCTGGGATTCTGGGATTCTGTAACTACATGCATAAGAGTGTATGAGGTCATATGTGCGCTCTCTGTATCTGTACAGAGGGTATTTGCATTTCTGTACAGCATAAGTGTATAAAGCTTGCTTCCCCCACCCCCCCCAAAATACAACATAATACACTGCAAAGTCATAGTAGCATTTACTGTGACAATACAGACTTCATTATTTAACATGGGTTTTGTCTGACAGATTTTCCCTGTTGTCTCATGAAAATCTTATGAACTTACAACAGGACCCATATATTCATCTGGTTTTATCTCCTAAGAATAATATTAAGATGACTGGGAAACAATCTACTGGTCTGACAGAGACTGAATGCCTTGATAGAGAGTTTGCATTCTTTGATGCAGCAAGATAAATTACAGAGGTTTATTTCCACTTTAATACCTTTTCATGAAAGCACAAACAAGGTGACCATTGAAAATAAATAAATAACTAGATCAAGCTCTTAATTATAAACTGGACTCCCCCCCCCCCGTCTGAATTTAATATACTGTTGGCCCCTTGTCTTTCTCCATTGACTTTGTCATTACAGTTCAATGCAACTATTTTATATTTTGGGGGGAGGATGGAGGTCTAGAAAAATGTTTTGCTTACTTGCAATGTACAGGAAATTTTTAAACCCAACATAATTTAAACTCTTTCTGCTGCATCTTCTTTCAGGCTGAAATAGCCTTTGCTATCCATGTTAACTATGTACGTTGCTATCTTAACGTTACTATCTTCCCGAGTGTTTAACTAATCAATATATTCAAATCCTATACATAATTTTAGGTTTTTAGCATGAAATCTTCTGCCATTGATTCTTCCTACATCACTTTTCCACCCTTTAACTTATGACACTTGCATAATGTCATTGAAATTTTTACATTTTGGCTAGAAAATGACCATAGCATTTTAGTGCAAATAAATGAGGGGAGGAGGAAAAGAAACAAGGTGAGCTTTAACGTATGGGGCTGGAGGTAAGAAAACAAGTTATAAACTGAGAATTGGAGAGGCAAGTGGACAGGAAAGTGCAAGTGAAACAGCATTTGCATTTGAAGTGGAGTTTAGTCTCAAGCAGATCCAGAAGTGTAACCAGCACACAGCAGGTACAGTCTCTCTAGGACACTCTGCACTGTGGCTCCAGGTTTGACTGCAGAATTACCAGCAGAGCACGTACAAACGGGTAATCACTTTCAGTGGCTCCATATTTTATGACTCATCTGAGAAAGGATGAGCAACATCTGAAGGTAACCACAAAATGAACATCTTACAGTCATAACAGGCTGGCTTGTGCCATTTGTCCTCTTTGTTACTGTCTGTCATGTGTGTAGATTAATGTAAGGTTATTTCCTACTCTTGTTGCAGTCTTTTGCTATGATAATAAAGTAGGAGAATTTGAATGTCTCGCATGTCCTTGGAGTACAGCAGCATTTGACATTTTCCATTTTAGTACTTACCTCTGACTTCTCCAGAAATGAGTATGGCTGTAAATGTTGATGAGTGGAATGAGTAGCCAACCAAAATTAAGAATATTATAAAGGTCAAGGTAATTTACCACTACCATTCTCAGCATGCTGTATTCTAGCCACTAAACACCAACATGAAGTCTGCAGTAAAAACAAGGTGAAAGCACAAAGATTTTTGTGTTGGTTCTGGTTTTGGTGTTTTTTGGTTTTTTTTCAAAAAAGAGAGTAGCAATAGTAACAAACAAATGAAAAATAAGCCATTTTCTTTACAAAGCACAGATACCAATTGAATGGTCTTTGCGCTACAGAATAGCTTCCATTTACTCTGCATCTGAAATGACTTTCAGAAAGAGAACTGAATAAGGTCCATGGAAAACAAAAGCTATAAAACCCGAGGCTAATAAACCAAAACTGTTCTTCATAGTGCTTCATTGTAATATTGTGCAGGGTTTTTCCCTTTTTTTCTTTATCTCACACACATCAAAATGGAAAATCAACTGTAACAGCACCATTCTAAAGAGAAATGGAAATATGACATTTGTCAATCCAGCCCAAAATTGTTGCAAAGAATTTATGCATGTTCTCATAAAACACAGCTGCGATATTGCTGTAATTTGAGTCGAATACAAACTGTAATTTTAATGACAAAATGCTTCTGTTATGTAAAGCTTGCACAAAAACATAATTATGTCTAATGTTTTGATCTCATCAAACTGGAAAAAACTGCTAGTCGACCCAGGACATATGTTTCTATTATTAAATCTTATCTATTTGCACATCAGTTACACCTCTGTTAGTTCACTGAACATTGTAAAAATATAGACCCTGAATTCTTTGGGACAGATACTGTTAGAAAAGAAAATAATTAATCAGCACATAGGACTGGAGAATGCCCTTACGCAAAAGCATTTCAGTATAAAATAAAAAGCCTAATGTAGACAGGACACGTCATTGATGCTGCTCCTTTGAAATTTATCTGAACAGGAGTTCATGGCTATCATCTCTAGTCTAGCAAGCTGCGATCTCAGATTGCACAGAAAATAGGAAAATAAATCCAGCCCATCCATTCCTTACAATTAGCTTGCTACATCTTTTCCATATTAAAATATCTGTGCCAAACTGACTTTCTTAAAGAAAAATAGTGACTTAAGAAAAATTATACCATTTTGAGCTGGGCTTATAAATAGTTCTTTTAAGCTTTTTTAAAAAATATTTATTTTTATCAAAAAAGCCCCAACCAAAACCATAATCAAAGACTATAATTATCCTTTTAATTTAGTAAACAGTTAATAAAGATATAGTAAGTAGTTTGGGATTTGTAGTTATAAAATGACATTTTTATTTTGAATCCTTTTTTGATTATTTTGAAATCATGCAGGTTCAGTTGCAAGTTTTTACCAAGACCATTTTTATAAGGCTTTATTTGATCAAGCTATGTCAAAATTTGAGTGAAAGAAGTAAAAATGTTGCAGTATTGTCAAAATATATTTTATGTTGTTGTGGGATTTTTGCTTCAAAGAAAATATATCTTGTGTTGTCTACATAACTTCACTGTAAAGAGGTGTTATCAAAATAGGCAATATTTATTGGTGAGAAAGTAAACACAAAAGAAAGCCTAAATTCAATTCAGAACCAGATTACTCTACCAGTCAAACATAAAATATATTTTTAGAGATAGTGTTTAGTTTAGTGCTACGTTATTCCTACTTTCTTTTCTCCTTCCTCTGGCTGAAATGTTTTTTGCTTTGGGGACATCTTGACATCCTTTTATTGGTTAAAAGATGTCATTTTTAACTCACAGATGCAGGATCAGAGATTCTGAAGGTAGACACTATCGGTGACAAAAACCTAACATAAGTATCTTTTGTGTCATTGGTTATTAATTGTTCTTAGTATCTGCAGTATCTTTATATACATATTTATTTTTCATTAATTGAGTATCATTTGCTCAAATGGACTGATATTTAGAAAAATATAGAATGAATCATTAAATCATGAAGTTTTAGGTTAATGGAGTTTCCCCTTATGCCTCTAGACTCGGCCAGGAGACATGTTTCTCTAAAGCCTAAACACACCTTCACTCTGTAAGATTCCTTGTTTTATAAGATTAATAATCCTAGTATTACGCCTCTGGTTGGGTTGCTTTGCAACAAGATCCATTGAGTAATTTGCAGAGGTGGGAGGTTTCAAGGACATTCTTAAAAATCTTCAGAAAAGCAGAAGCATAGGAACACACTATCAATCCTTCTTTTTGAAGTCATGTCCATCTGCTCTGCTATCTTCTGGAAGATAAACCTCAAATGGTACATGAGGTTTATGATGCAGAAGACCCTAGTCTGGACTCATCTGGTATTCCCTTGTACACCAAGATTACATAGTCTACACTTGATAAAGGATTCAGTATCTACTGATTTACAAACTACCATGAAGACATAAAAATATTATTCATTACTATTATTAGCACAGTTTTCATTACTGAGGAATTTTCTGATAGCAATTCCTTGTTTAAACTGCTCTTTTTGGGGGCAACCAATAAAGAACTAAAAAAATCTAGAGATTCAAGGATATAGGTAGTAACAGGATTTCAGTTACCTTCAGAAAGGATCACACTGTGGCAATTCTTCTTTCTCAATGTCCTTTGATAAATACTAGATGTTTTAATACAAATTTTATTTGCATGTAGTATGGAATGAATGTCTTTTGCTTATGACAAGATTGGACTTTCCTGAGTAGTGAAGAGGTTATATTTCTTTTTCTGAAAGTGGGTCAGACCATGATATAAATTTTTAATAGTTTTTTCTTTTTACACCTTCATATTCTCAAATAAAACTTGTAGAAATTTAAAAATAAATATTTCTGACATTTTCTTATAGCTCAGATGTTCAAATATGGTAACTGTACTTCTGAAGTCAGTATATATCATTTTCTGCTTAAAATGCACAGAGGATCTGGGAGATAAGTATTCATAAATGGATTTTTCATTTCTTTTATTTGAAATCCTGATAGGCTCTTCTTTTTTGACAGGCTTGCTAATGGCTTCTTGGGTGCTAAAAAAAAAAAAAGGAAAATTCTAACTTTTAATATCATCCATACTTACTGAAGGTTGCCATAATCCATGTTTTTTCTGCCTGGAATGTGCTGTGCTTATCATAATAGCACTGTGATATTTAAGAATGTTATCCTTGCCAACTTGTGGATGAGCATTGCTAAAAATGATGTCTTTGTTTTGTTGACACGAAAGAAAAATAGAGGAAATTGTAAGAAACTGGGGAAAGAGGGGTGGAGTCTGGTGAGGGAGGACATGTTTCAACGACCTCTTTCCCATTTTAAGAGGATCTCCTTTGCCTCTGCAATGTGTGTCCTGGAAGATGATGGGGAGTGATCTAATCTGGACTTATTGCTAAAATATGTGGTTAAAGCACCCTGGAAAGAAGGACTGCACACAACAAGAGGACCACACTGCACAGAGGAGAAAGGATCCTCTTCTCTGAGGAGGGCGTGGGAGCTAGTCTCTAGTCCCCCTTTAACTGCATCTTGCTGTCCATGAAGACACCAAATCAAAGTATTTGTTGTATTGTCTCTCCCCTACAAAGCTAGACACTAAGAACAGGAGTAATTTCATCTAATTAGTTGTCTGAAAGTTCCCATTTTAATCAAAGTAAGTTATTACTTACTATCAATGACTGAGAGAGCCTAGAGGAATGAAAAAGAGGGACCTCCACAGTGCAATTATTCCCATTCTCTAGGGACCAATTCAGACCACATAACACAAACATCTCTCTTAAAATGGGATGAATAGCTCTCCAGAGATGCCCCTCTTTCTCTTCACTGACTGTAAAGGAAGCAATAGACACTTAGCACTGATGAGAGAAAGACACTGGATGCCTAGACAGATTTAGGTGAAATTAATTCCCTTCTGAATTTCTCATATTATTAATACTGACAAATTCAGAGTAATGAAATGGAATTCGTCTACTACTTTAGTTTACAGGTAAATAAGAAATGTTCTCTCTAACACTACTCATAAAGGTGAGAATATGTGCTGTAGAACTTCATTTGTGTATAAAAAATACAAATAAAGTACAATGGTAATAATTGCTAACATAATTTAAAGTACAACAAAAGCTTGTGCACTGATTTGAGATTCATGAGACTTAAAGTAAGTTGTTTTATTTCTCTTTGTTTTAGCTTCCCTTAATACCTTTTTAGTTATCTAGAAGCAGAAACATTGTCAAAAAGAGCAACAGGGATGATCAAAGATTTGGAATATTTTACATACTAGGAGAGATTAAAATGACTAGTATTCTCCAACCTGAGGGACAACTATGAAGAAGAAAATAATGACAAACATGGAAAAGTAAGAAGTGAGCAATAACACATTGCTTCTTGTGATTAAATGACTTGGAATGATAGATTGAGATCATTAGGGGAAAAGACCCATCCCACAGAGAAGTCTGCTGCCTCCCTGGGGACCAGGTTAGGGACATCATCGGGAAACTTCCTGGTCTGGTAAAGTCCTCTGACTATTTCCCTGTATTGGTAATGCAGGTGGGCAGTGATGAGCTGAAGGAGAGGAATCCAAAAGCCGTCAAAAGAGACTGGGGCAAATGGTTGCAGGGTCAGGAGCACAGGTAGTGTTCTCCTCAATCCCTTTAGCAGCAGGGAAGAATACTGAGAGAAACAGGAAAGCACACCTGATCAACACCTGTCTCAGAGGCTGGCGTGAACGGTGGAGCTTTGGGTTTCTTGAGCATGGGGAGGTTTATATGGCACCAGGCTGGCTGGCAACAGATGGTGTGCAACTGTCTCAAAGGGGAAAAAGGATTCTAGCCCATGAAGTGGCAGGGATCCTCGATAGGGCTTTAAACAAGGTTGGAGGGGAGATGAGGGTAAAACCAGTAGGGACACCAAGACATGCCAGAACAACGCCTGGCAGGCAAAACAGGGAAATTCTAGATGCTCTGGTCCGCAAGCTAACTTCATCGCAGGCCCATCTTAAATCCCTATGCAAACGCACAGAGCATGGGAAGTAAACAAGAGGAGCTAGAGGCATGCACATGAATGAGGGGCTATGACCTCACTGGCATTGTGGAGACGTGGTGGGATGGCTCCTATGACTGGAATGTCAGAATGGAAGGGTACAGGCTCTTTAGAAAGGAAAGGCAGGGGAGATGTGGAGGATGGGTTGCTCTCTATGTCAGAGACAGCTGGAGCGTGTGGAACTCCTCCTGAGGATAGATGAGGACCTGACCAAGAATTTATGGGTCAGGATTAAAGGGAGGGCAGAAAGAGGGGATATGGTAAGTAGGAGTTTGATGCAGGTCACCTGGCCCGGACAAGTGAGTGGATGAGACCCTCTACAGACAGATAACAACAGACTCACGTTCACAAACCCTGGTTCTCATGAGGGACTTCAAGCACCCTGATATCTGATAGAGAGACAACATGGCAAGGCACAAGCAAGCCAGGAGGTTTCTGGAATGCATTGATTACAACTTCCATATCCAAGTGTTAGAGGAGCCAATGAGGAGGGGTGCCATGCTGGACCTTGTTCTCACCAACAGGGAAGGGCTGGTGGGGAATATGGAACTTAAGGGCAGCCTTGGCTGCAGTGACCACAAAACTGTGAAATTTGAGAACTTTATGGAAACGAGAAGGGTGTACTGCAAGCTTGCTACCCTGGTCTTCAGGAGAGCAGACTTTAGCCTCTTCAAGGAACTGATTGAGAGGTTCCTTGAGAAGAAGCCTTGGAGGGAAGAGGGACCGAAGAAAGCCGGCAAGTATTCAAGGACCTTCTCCAAGCTCAGGAGCGATGCATCCCAATGAAGAGGAAGTAGGGTAAAAGTGTCCAGAGGTCCGTGTGGATGAACAAGCAGCTCCTGGACAAAATAAAACAAAAAAAAAGCAGCCTACAGTGGGTGGAAGCAGGGACAGGTAACCTGGGAGGATTTACCTGGTTCAATTCATCATAATTGTTTAGATATTCATAGAGCATGCTAAGTCTGAAATGTAAAGGCCCATTGCTTTTTCAGTATGTTTTAATTACAAACTTAGACTATTATCTTTATTCACTGAAGCTGAGAAGACGTTGTAAAGACAAGCTATGTTCCACTGGTACTAGACATTTGACTATGGCTTGCAGTTAAATGTCATTGTTTTCTCTTTATTTTTATTTCTTTTCAAACTCATATACTCAGAAGACTCTTCAGTTTCTTTGAAATCAGGCAACCTAGATATATATTCTACAAGACAGTATCTTCACTTGCTCTTATGTCATGAGTGTTTACTTTTCCTTACTGTTGTATTTTCAATAAATAATGTCAGTTCGGCTCCATGCCAGCATTCTGTTAAAAACTTAATTTGACAACAATGTTACTAGCATGCTAGAAACAGGATAACTGGGGTATACTTAATGCTTGATTGTGGACCCATGACAAAAACAGGACAAGTCTTTTTCAGGTTGCCAATATACAATCAATCCGGAAGAAAAATCCTGGAAGACATTACTGCAATGGACTTGTAAAACTTTTATCTTGAGCCTTGACAGCTCTCATTGAAATCAAACTTCCTTCAGATTTACATTATGCATCAGTAGTTCAATGCTAAATATTTCTACTGCAAGATGTGTGGGAACACTAGTGACAGATCACAGTTATAATTCAGAAATTCCTTTGGGGTCATGATCAATTGATTTTATGCTGTTTATTATGTCTGGGGTATCCTTCCTACCACTGTAATCACAGAAAGTGGTAATTTTCAGTTTGGCTATTCAGAACTGATTGGTTGTTTTTCTCCTGTAATTGAATATGGTCATGCCTAAAACCTCCAACCAATTTCACGAACTTCTAATTTATGTGTATGTAGGCAAACTTGCTTCATTTAAAAAAATGTACTTAAAACTGCAACTTCTTTCCATGCTGGTGCTAAAGGACTTGGGGGATTTCAATGGCCCTCCCAAAGCTTTTCACATGGAAAAAAAGATTTCCCTTTGATCTCTTGTTTCAGCTACTGGTAATTACTGTAATATCATAGATATCACTGCAAAAAATATTAGTAAGTCAAATTTAAACATCTTCTATGTCAGTATCTGCTGTTTTGTCTGAAATAATCACTCCAGGTTCTCTATACTGTGAGTGGGGAGTAGTCATGACAGAGCTTGACTCACAGACTTCTAAATAAGTCAGAGGTATTGATTTGAAAGTTTCTTTACTTCTCTCTCTTGTAACCAAAGAAACTCTCACCTAGATTAGATTTTTCTTTTGTGGTCATTCAAAGTCAGGGGACACCAGTCTCACTTTTAATAATGCAACAGCTAAATCAAAATAACCCAAACATTCAGATCTCAGCTGCTATGTGTACTTACAGATGCTAATTTATTTGGTATGAGCACTTCAGTGTATGAGCACTTTGGTATAAGTCCCCTGAGCACTAGTTACCAGATGCTTACTGTACATCAAATCCTTTCTTTCTGGAAGTGGAAATTCCTCTTGTCATTCTTCCTAGTCTGGAATTGTCCCAAATCCTGGGTATCATTACCAATAATGTAGTTGGTTTTGAAAGAATCTACTACTTGTCTAACTTACAGCAAGCATGTTCTTCACTGACCAGAGTTGGTTTTAGTGGCTGAAAAATTGATCTATTGTTTTATTTTGTATAATACACAAAGAACCCTAGAATCTGCTCAGTCCTTCCAAAATGTTGAAGCATGGGGAGAAACCATCAAGACTCAGACATTTTGCTTGGCCTTACTGGTCAAGTAACTATGCCTAGGATCACATTGACTGCTCTTGTAGAGTGCATGCTAACCTCTAGCATATTCCTGTGAACATTTTGTCTTCCCATTTTTTAACATGGTGATAATCAGAACAAATTGATTTTGTTTCTCAGATTGCTAAAATCCTCCCAACACTTTCTTCAGTGCTAGTGCTGAATAAATCATTGTAATGTTCCCCTGAAGTGAATTGAAAATTAATTTACACAGCTAAGATGATCCTCCTAATAACAGGGTACATGGAATGGGGAAATTGGAAATCATTACCCAGCAAACATTATCTGCATTATTTTTGTAGCTGCTTTAGATTGCATTGTAATAGAAAATTAGGAGACTGACTGTGAAGAAGTTTAAGAGGGTCCCCTGAAGAGCTTGTGCTTTAAAATTGATTCTTTAAGAAAGCATTAAAAAGCTATTGGAATTGATTGCCTGCTAATATAAAGGAAAAACTCTTTGCCACCATTTGTGTTAAAAAAGAGCATCTTCATTCATGCATGTTATTAAAACTACTGGCCTGAAAGCCCCTGTAGAAAGATAAAGGATATGGATGGGATATTAAAACAGCAATCTTTACTTTATCTGGGATTTAAAGTTAATATGTCGCTTTTATTAATTCAGCAGGAACCATTAGTTAGGATGTCAAATAAGGAATTTACAATTAAAATACTATAGAACAGAGGTGTCTTTAGTAAACAGTGAACCAGGAATTCTTCATTAATCTTCCAAGCATGAGGTATACCCCTGTAAAGAATAAATCCTGCACTTACAGCTTTCCTTATTGCTTAGTTTGCTATGCAGAAGCAATAAAATCAGAGCTGATAACACTCCTGATTAGCTCCAGCAACTTCCACTGCTGTGGGGTAATGGTGAATCAGATCTTAACCAGCAACAAAATGGGTTCCACCGTGCTTTGTGTACCAAGACTCATTCAATGACCTTTGGAACATGTCACTGTATGTAACACATTTGTAAAATTTAAAAATTACATGGAAATATAATTTTCTTTCCCTACTTTGAACTGCTCAAAGCTTTTCATGGTCTTCTGATTTCTAACACATTTGGAACAGATTTCCCTTGTCTCTTTTAATCAGGGATAACCAGAGACATTAAAGAGTAATGAACATTGAGGAGGAAAAATCTTGAGAAAAAAAAATTATATGCACTTTAATCCAGTAATCTACACGAACATATTCTGCAGTTTTCCTTTCCTTTGTAAAGGAAAAGAGAGATTGTGCAAGAGGGAACACCATCTTGGGAACTTTGCCCAACACAGCAATTGAGGTGAAACCTTCTTAGGTAAAGTTGCAAAGAAATGCAAATTGATGAAATTTTATTTCAATTGTAGATTCAAAGAAAAAAGTGATAGAAAAAGAAGAGTGACAGACCAGATTAGCAGCCAATATGGAGATTAAAAAGAAGTATCTCCCTCAGGAAAATGACAAGCCAGACACAGCAGAAGGGCACCTAGCTGATAATAGCAGCCAATGTTTATTTGGGATTTTAAATGGCAAATATTAGGAAAATAGTTTCAGAAAATGAAAAAGAAAGTTGGCAGAAAACAAGGATGAAGTAGCTTAAATGGGAAGGAAGGGTGATGAAAAATAAATTAGGACATGATGCAAGGGGAGTAAATCTTTTTTCAAAGGGAAGGAAAATTATTTCTAACTCAGGCTAGGAACCAACACTAATTCTTAGACTCAGTAGAGCTGAAGATGAAAATAGAAAGGCTACAAAACTTAAAGGACAGAGGTTTCTGTAAAATGAGATAACATTCTTGGAATCCCTGGTACAACCTTTATGGGTATCAGGTCTGGTGTCTGAAAAATAAGATGTAATTAAAACCTACAAGGATTTTATCATGTGGCTCAGAATTCAGTAGATAATTTAGTTTGTTAGACAAAGAGCAGGAACTTCTCTTCCCAAGAAAATTCTGGAGCTTTCATGTCTGGTTCTGCCAATCAGTCTAGAAAGTCCTCACATCTTTGCATGAAATAATATTTTATGAAAACATTAAATTAATTTATTAATGGGTGATTGGACTGATGAACTTAATATGATGCATTTCACATATCACAATAAAATTGACTTTGCAGAAATGACAAATATTCATATGAAACAGGAAAAATCCATGTGGTCTATGAATAATTTTTTTTCACGCAAGCTGTCTTGGAGTAAAGCGCAACTATACCAATGTGTTCCACCACTTCTAGTAATTACAACATTTTTGTGTGTTTATATTTCTTAGAATGTAAGTTTTGAGGGAAAAATGTAACTCAACAGCTCTTTCTTCTGAGGAAAAATAAGTGTTTTTTAAAAAGGAAATGGTAAAATAGAAGCTGTTCAGACTTGGGAAGATGCATAGGAAACAGGAAAACTGTTTATTTACAAGAAAGAAAAGTTGATTCCTGAGTAGTGAAAGGTATATTAGAAAGCTCAAAAAGGTATACACGCAATTCTGAACATACTTACAATAAAAGTATGCTTACCTTCTTAGAAGTTCACCCTCAGTAATTTATTGTAAGTGTTGTGACTGTGAATGATTGAAGGATTTAACTGCTTGTATCTATGATCAATAACCTAACGTTCATTGATAGTCAAACACACATTACCTAAAGGCTTCACCTTGTAGTGTGTTTACCATTCAGAAGTCTAGAAGAAGAGGAGGACAATGATAATGAAGAAAAAGCACCATAAGTCTTCTGGGAGCAACCAAAGAGGAAAAGCTAGTTACAAATTTCCTAGGCAGATATGATGAGATAGGATGAGAAGTTTAACATGTGGTGTTTCTCAAAAAAAAAAAAAAACCCATAACCTTTTACATTTTATGTTTTAAAACCTGTTGTTAAAGTTTTGAAAATTTCAGTGTTGAGTTGATTTATCTACATGTTCTGATTATAGCTGAGTTCAGAAAATCCTTGCACAGGAAGACAGATACATGCATAAGTTGACACAAGGTAAGCTGGGATGTAGATTTATAGCACTTTTGCTACTCTAAAAACAGCCTGAGTGCTTCCTCTCACTCTTCAGTAAAAGTGAGACAGCTTATCCTTCACTGAAGAAGAAAACTACTTACATTTACCATGGCATAAGAACAGGCAGTTATTGCAGAGTAGCTGATATAATAAATTCAAACTATAACTTACACCTCATTAACCTGTTCAAAGACTGGGAGTCCTTTATGGTAAGCACTGTACAAACACACAAGAATAAATACTCTTTGTCAGAAAAAAACAAAGAAAACAAAGGATGAGTTTAGAAATGATCTGAATCATAGAAATCAGATGACTTGCTCAAGGACACATGTAAAGACATGAAGTCACAGATCTGGGACTTGAATATTTGTCTTTTAAATTCCAGTCATAAGAGCATCCTTCCTCACCTCTAGTACAAATCCTTTTCTGCAAACAGAGTGTGTATTCAAAATTTACCTATGTTCTTTCACTTCTGCATTGCTTGTGTCTGCACTCTCCAGGAGACCTTTGCTGAGGAGGGTTTGGACTTCCACCCTTAGGTCCTAACCTTTCCTCTCCCTCTTATCAACATACGTGTTTCCCTGATGTGCAGTTGGTTAGCATTTTGGTGAGCCATGCCAAAATACTTAGGAAATTGCAGTAAATTGTCAAAAATACGAATCAACTAAAATAAAATCATGACATCGATCACTGATGTGTTCTGTTTTGGGGGGGGGTTGTTTTTCTGAGGGGGTATGTGTCAAACTGGGCCAATGTATGCACATACAGCATGGGGTATTGCTCTGTAACATGTTGGGGGAAACTACAGTAAAATCCAAATAATTACTCTTAAACCTCCATACATTAACAAATTTATTTGATAACAGTGATCTGTGATACACTCGTGCTATGTCATAGACTATGAAAGGGATTTTACAGATTTTTTCTCATTTTCATATGTCATATTATTCTTTTGATTTTCTTGGTTTAGAGATGAATCTGGGTCTTCCAAAATTACAGTAAAAAGTAATCATTCCACTTTTCTCTTTTTCTGCTTAGTGTGCTTAAACAGTCCAGCAGAGGACTCTATTTTTATTGAAAACTGCATCAAAGCGTATTTCCAGGCACATACTGGACATTCAGCAGTAACTTTGCATTGTAATTACAAAGCAAATCATCATCCCCTTGTAATTAAAATAATAACATAGCACTGCCTCTTGCTAGTTCCTAATGTTATCTCTCTTTTGCTAATTTTTCTTCTCTTCAGTTACCACAGTGAACAGCTGTGGTCATATATAGGATACACCTGGTTGTTTCAAATGTCCAGATGTCAAGCTCATCTTTCCAGTATTGGCATTCATTTATGAATTTAGGTTTATTTGAAGTGGGGATTTTGCCTAGAAAAAGCATTCCATGTGACAATAGTCAGAGAGGGGAGAAGCTTAGCAGGAATAATTAACCTCCTGGTTGAAATTTATTTTGAGTGGTCACAGGTATCATAATTAAAAGGGCAAGTGAATTATGGAACTAAAGGAATCTTTGAGTATTTGTAATTCATTAATGAAGGCTTCAATAGTTAATGTTGAACATTTAGGTAAATCTTCAAACTGAGTTTTGCATACACCTCCCCTGGCAAAAAGAGTAAGGTCTCTGATCTTATCTCCACTGATGCTTAATAGACAGGAGTAGGTTAAAAGGTAATAAAATTTGCTTTTCTGGAGCACTCAATTCCATCTAAAAGTGCCAGAAGGTACCCTCATGACACCTTCACAAGACAGACTGTATCATTTTCCCCCAGTTTGCTGCAAAATAAATTGAGGATCAAAAAGGTTAAACTACTTGCCCATGGATTCATACAAAGCCTTGGGCACAGCCAGGATTAGAATACAAACTTCCTCACTCCCACCCTATTTTTTGCCACAAGACCTTTCAACACTTGGTAAACAACAGACTTGTAACTCAGTCATGGAGAAAACAGTGCAGTTTGTGTTTTTCCATTTCACTCTTGAGGGAAAGAAATTACAGTATTTTATAAGGAAAGGATGCAAATTTTAAATGTTTCTGAAATTCTTCAGCTCTGGGACTATCAGGTACTGCTAATTTATAGGTCATATAAAATTACATATCCTGGGTGATTAATTAATTGAAAATTATTTATTATTGAATAAACTCCAAAGATAGAGTTCACATTGTTTAGGACGGCAATCGAAGTCTATGCCTGCATTATTGCAAAAGTGAAACATTAAACCTAAAAACACAAGTGTCTTTGCCATAGTGTCTCCCTCTGTCCTACCAGCCTCTGATAGTTCCCATCAAGAAGTCATAATATTCTTGTTAATTGACTCCCATATTTATATTATATAAAGACCCCGCTGTAAACTATGGTATTGCACCCTTCTCCTTGACAAGGTAGAGAGAGACCATGCATATCATCTTACTTAAATGGCATAAGGAAATTGTTTCATGGTGTGGTTTTTTTTTAAATGTGCAACCTAAACCAATGTCAGAATCCAAGTCTACAAAGCATATACAAAGTATACTTCAGATTTTCCAAACTGCAATAAAATCAAACCCTCTCTCTAAAAGGAAAATGTCTTAACCTTTCTTTTCTTTACGAAGTCAACATTTTATGGAAAAATGTGATGCCGTCAAATACATTTCAGAAATTCAACTTATTTCCCCATCATTTGCTTGAATGTTTTAGTTGGATCATGTTGAAAGCTAACCTGGAGCCTAATTCTGTACTGCTCTGTAGCTTTTTAGGCAAATTCTAGTGCCCCAACAGGGAAAGCTCCTAGGAAGAGGAGGGTTCTCTGAATTGCTTATATCACCTCCCACTGCAATCCTGGATACTGTCAGGAGCAGTTCCAGGAAAAAACAGACATAAGTGATTACAGTGTGCTGTAATCAGGTAGGTAAAATATTAAGATAGATGTACTGTTTTCCATACCACAGAAGAGGGACTCGCCTCCAGGCAGTCCCAAAACCAGTGAGATACAAATGGAAACAAAAGGTTGATTTCTGTTTGATACCTGCCTCTTATAAATGCTTATGTAAAGTGAACAGTTTGGAAAGGGTGAGCCTAGGACAAGACAATGTACAAACATTTTAAAAAATACTACTATTGTAACTAACAAATTACAGAGAAGCTTAGATCAGATGACTTTAGGCACGCTGAAAGAACACAGACTAAGCTAAAACATTTGGCTAGCAGTAGGTAGTACTGGTTATAAATATAAATAAGATAATTTACTGATTTGGAATTGCTTTGTGCTATGAATGGTAATGAGATGCTGAACTTTCCAGCAAGTCTTTTACATGTGAAACTCTGTGGTATAAGAAAAAAGCTTGCATTAAAGTCTGAAGTTGCTAATAACTATAAAACCAATCAAAGAAAGCATAAACAACAATTTTAGCAATTTGAATCTACAAAAACTGTTTAAGAAAGTGAAGTGAATATTACGTGTCTTCATTTCAAGCACAATTTAAACAGGAACTAGTTGTTCTCCAGTGCGTTCCTCTCCTAGTGTTTATTGTGAGTTGCTCCAGCTGCATGCTCTGCCAGGTAAGGCACTAACCCACAAACTCAGAACTTAGTCTCACCACATACATCCAGACTTTCTGTTTCATTTATTTGTTATTTTAGGGCATGGAGTAACTCTAAAATCATGAATTATAGTAGAGAGGAGATTTTCTTCAGGCAAATACTGACCTACTCATCAGATCTCAATAACATGCAAACCTTCAGAGTGGAATAAAAGACTTTAAATCAAAGGGAAGGGAGAAAGAATTAAAGGCATAAAATGTCATAAAACATGGCAGAACTTTACCAAGCAGTTTATGCTAAATTAATCTGATAATTTGCTTAGAAAATACAAGGAATTTTTCTGAGATGTTCTTTTAAGAATTTTATATGGTGCTTTGGGAGTACAAGTTGGTTAACATGGAAAAGTTTAGGACTAGTAGAGACATTAGACAAGAAGGAGGGAAGAGCTGAACATACTGATTGAAGCCTACCTGTAAAGAATCAGTACTGGGAGCTATCTATCTAATATTTTCTGTAGTGACCTTGGTGCAAAAAGAAAGCTTGTTTCAATGGAATTTATTGATGTCATGAAGTTGGGAAACATCCCCAATGCAAGAAAAGCTTGAAAGGCCCAATTACCTTGGGTATTCGCATAATAGTAATGACAAAAAAATCCAGTCATGCAAGGGGCGATGTCATACACCTAGGGGCCAATATTAAGGATTTACGTTATAAGCTTCAAATATTAGAAAAAGAGAGTATCTGTGTGTATCAGTGAAGCTTGCGAAACATGGTGATATATGTAAAGAGACAAATGTAGTTCATACTTGTATCAGGTGAGGTATTTCAAGAAAGATCCATGACATCTGAGTGGCTTTACATGAGATACTGCTGACCACTTTTGAAGAAATATTTAGTATTAAAGAACACTTAGCAAAGAACAGGTGAAGAAAAAGTCTCTTGGAGTGATCAGAGAACCGTGAGTGCTAGAAGAAGCATAAAACTGGGTTTGTTTGGGGTAATCTAATAAAACAGAGGCTAAAAGGATATTGAATTACTATCTATAAATACACAGACAGGGAAAAACCAGTGTCGGAGAGGATCTGTTTAAACTAAAGGATGGCATTGGCACAAAAACAAATGGATAGAAACTGAACATAAATAATTCTAGCGTGGAAATCAGAAGGAGGTTTCTAGTCATTAGAAGAAAGATATTCTATGTAATATCTTTCCAGTAGACTTCTTGCCTCTCCCACTCAGTAAATTTATGCAAGTGATTATGAAGAATGACTGTTCACAGCAGCTGAGATTTAGACCCAAAGATTCAGGAGCTTCCAGTCTAGATGAAATGCCCATTCCTATATTACTAAATAAAGGAAATCTGCTGCACATGATATGTCATGCCACAAAACAAACAAAACCAAAGTTGAATCTCTACATTTGCTGGTTAATGGGTCAAACTGTGTGGTGGATGAATTAAATAGAAAAAAATGTTTTTATAAAGATGCCTAACTGCAAATTGCTTTATTAAAGTGCCTCTTATAAGAGAGATTACATGGAAGGGCAAATCTTGTGGTCTAACCTCTAAAAAATTCTAATGATGTAAAGATCCTACATTCCCCTTTTAAAGTTTACTGGAGAGTTATGCCAGCCTGGCAAAGGTCTACACCTTTACTCCATTATTTATTTATTTGTACTCAGATTTATGTCACAGCAAGACAGGAAGAAACACTAAACTTTTTACTGTAATGAGTCTTGGCGTTTGACTTCCATTATAAACAACGTGAACTAAAAATGCCTGAAGGCACTATACCTTGTGCATCTGGCATTTATACAGCAGATTACCAGCATTCTCACTGACCTTGGTAGCTCTGCCAGGGACACACTATTTTCATTAAGCTGAGCTGATTTAAAAAATCTCTTGTCTATGCACATCCATATGAGGGTGAAGCTCAACTTCCCTCCGTCATTGTGTTAAAGGGATTTGTCTGAACTTCATCATGCTTTCAGCAAAGCACATTTACAAAGGTGTGAAATGAGATGGCAAGTGTATTTAAAAGCCCTCTGTTCCCAAACCTTCAAGCTCTTTCACATGCTTATAACCCACAGGGTTCAGTGAAACTATTGTGGGAATTACTTGTTACAAACACTCAGACCCTACCAGATCGGAGGGTGTAAACATTAAGGGTCAAGCTTTTCTTAGATTATTCTGCAATTGTGGGGAATAGCTGGACACAACAAGTTCTCTATCTACTTACAAGTTCTGTGTAAAAATTGTCTCCACCACTTCAAAGAAACAAAGTTTGAAAAGTAGGCCACTGCCATCAGACTCGCTGAATGGTAATGAAAGGTCAACTGACATGAAAGGTTCAGGAAACAGATGTAACGCTCAAAAGCAAACAGAGACTACCTTCGCTGCCTTTTCTCATGATTCCACTTTAGAAACCAAGTCTCCAAAAATTCCCAGTAGGCTCTGGGCCATCCAATCTCAGAAATACTTTAAAACCAGTCTGGTTTTTGCTGCAATGCACTGCTTTACTTGAAGTTACAATAGTGGTAGCTGTAGCAATATTCCTAGTCTCAATTTCTTTTACTGTTTTCTTATAAGAAACCTTCAAATAATAAAAATGCAAAGAATGAAAATGACTTCTTCTGACAACTTATTTTGTGTGTGTTTACTTCCATCACAGTTTTCATTATAACAGAAACTTAGTGGGTGCTTAGAATCCAAACCCATTGGATTTTATCAGAAATAAAACAGCCAAGATCATGAATACTGTGTTAAATATGAATTAAATTATTTCTGACTAATATATATTATTACATATAGACATATTAATCTGTGTGGTACACCTTTGTATGTGTATTAACCTTCAAAAGCCTCTTAAAAGATCTGTTCTATTACACAGTAACATGAATATCTACCAAAATGTGTTATTTAGACACACACAACAAAGTCTGTAACACTTCTTTTGAATGTAGCATTTACATTCTAAAAACAGATCTTGTAATTGCACATCCTGAGTTTCTGAAGAGTTTTATTTCATGAACTTAGAGAATAGAATAATCTTTTAGCAGAATAGAAGAATCTTTTCTTTCATTGAATAATGTAGTAGTCCAAAGAGCATGTTGTCAGATATAGCGGTCTACAGTGTGTTTTAAAAATTAATTAAAAAATTATATATCTGCATTTTGAAGTAGCAGGCTAAATGAAGAATGTACACATTTTCTGAGAATTGTTTATCAAATAATGATTCTTAATTTTTTATATATTTTTCCATAGATGTCTCTATCAAAAGCAGAAATAACCAAAACCACTATGTTTGTTCTCAAAGTAAAAAAATACAAACTAACCCCTCCCCCAATTCCAGCATTCTTAACAAGAAAAAAAATATTTTGCATTCACAACATCATTGTCAGCAGTCAAAAAGATTGATCAAAATATTTCCTAAAACTAATTAACCAATTGCAATCGATAGCAGCCTCAGTATTTCACTCATTTAAGCAGGTATTGTTCGTTTGACATGTTTAATTTTGGCTGCCAAGCACAGAATGAGCTTTCAAGTCATTTAATTACCTGAAATTATGAGTATCTTCCTGATAGAGAATGCCATGGTCATGCTTAGGTGGTCAGGGCAGAAATCTTGGCTTTTGTTCCAGTCTTTATGCTGCTGATGCAGCGTGAAGCTGACCCACTTGCTTCAGTTCCCAGTCCTCAGCCTTTCTCAAAATTGTTATTGAGGAAAGAAGCGTAGGGATGAAATGGGGATGGGAGAGGTAGAATAGCATGCACAGTGCTCTATTGGATCCTTGGCCACGAGTACATGTGCAATATTTTAAGAGAGACTATCCTAAACATAATCTTAAATTATGCAGTAGATTTTCTTGACTAGACAAGCATCATAAAAGCATAGGCTGAGAGGCACCCTCTCCCTAGACATTTCTTCAGGTACTTTTAAAGAATGAATCCTCTACTGGCACCAATATAAGTATCCAAAATATCGGATTTCCCATATACTAAAAGCATGAAACAATGATTGTCTGTTTTTTAAAATTCTTTACTATTTAATGGCAGCCATTGAAGAGTTATTTGAAGCAAATGTGCACTTCTGTTGTCCCTTTAGAGTAATATTTTCTGCTAACTTAACAGGTCAAATAATCTTCTATTTCTCTGCTAGAACCTGGTCTGTGATACTTATTGACATGAAGGAACTAAAGAATGGGGAGGGAGGAAATTGTAGAATATAACAATGGTAATTAGCATGCATATTAACATTTATAGACTGTTATGTGCCTACATAAGAAATGAGGCATAGTTTGCTGCATTAGTGTTATTTCTATACTGCAACAACTCCTTCAGATCATACTGCAAGGCAGCATCTTATCTAAAATGCAAGAGGGAACAAGGAGGCATTGTTTCCATCTACCCTGTTGTTTCAAATATGATCTTAGTTCTTGGAATTAAATTTATATGGTTTCATTTATCTCTCCAACATAGGAAATTTCAAGAGATGCCAATTTATTTTTCATACATATTTTTGAGTGTATTCATTCTGAGTGCTGGTTTTCATGGTTTTGCAAGTTCATGGTGAGTGTCTCGTGCAACTTGAGATATAATTAATCACACAAGAGTAGGATTATATGTTTAACACTTTGCCTGCATTTTGAAAAAACAAGCCTTCCAGAGGCTGTTCCACTTTTAATGTAGTAATGTATATAAAGAACTTTCCATCAGCAGACATGTTTGAGCAGATATACATAGCTTTACCGTTCCTCAGCTTCAGAACACAGAAAAACCCCATAGACTTGATTACACTAATGAAATACAGCAACTTGCTTTAAAGGAGTTTTCGATAGGGAAAAAAGTGTATGAATGAGTGTTGGCTAAAATCTTTTCACAATTAAGCTAAGTTTTAATTCAGTATGATTGACACATAATGAGCATTCACAGCAGGAATGTAAAAGAAAAAATATTAGAGGAAAAAATCAGTAAGTGAAACCCTTGGAGATTATTTCTTTCTTCTGCAGAAAATCCAAACATCAACTACTGCTCAGACGAAGATCTGCAGCAAATCTAGGTGAAAATACCCTTCAGTGCTCTGCCATAGCAGGAGCTCTGCATGGGATTCATCTGACCAAATGTAGATTTCTACATCTGAGTGTATCTTCCTTTTTAGACCCTGCAAAGAAATAGGCATTTCTGTGCTGAAACTTCTCTCATTTTGCGCTAAACATTTACTTTTGGTCAGGTGAATCACGCAATAAAAATGTCCATCTCTCTCCACTCTGCTGCTGTCTCACAGAGTTAAAGGTGACCAGCTCAGATGTAGATGTTGTCCTTGTACATTTTGACCTTTGGGTGACAAGAATCCTACCCTAACTACCCCCTCGGCATTACTGGCGAACTACATCTGCAGTGGCTTACAATTCCCTCTTACCCCTATAGTCATCCAGCTGTATATCCTTGGGCAGCTGGGCACAACAAATGCTCTCTGAGATGACCAACCTAAGATGGGCACTATTGCCATCCCAGCCTGTATTGTCACATAAAGCCCACAAGACTCAATATGTTCATGTGAGAGGGGTGCTGACTGGATAATGGTGTGGTTTTTCCAATACAGTAGAATAAGAGCAATGACAAGTTAAGGTCATGTGGAAAAACAGAAAGGAGAATTCAGTAAGAAAGAGTAAAACTATGACTAAAACATAAAGCTGAAAAAAACCACTTCAACTAGGTCCATAGCAAATAACAGAAAATTACGTTATAAGGTGAAAAACTATAAATAATTTTGATGATTGTTATAAACCACAGTACTTCTCCTTTGTACTCTGAGCAGAAGTCATCACAAAGTTGACCTGTACAATCCTCCTAAGGGTGCCCCGAGCTTTCACTTCTCACCATTTCTCTATAGCTATTAACTACACTTCTCATATTGTTCTTTGAAATCTGTGTTCAAGATCATAGTCCTTGGCCCTTTTTAAAATTATTTTTCACATACTACACTCAATCTTCTTCCTCTCATTCATCCTAGAAACTGATAAAAATGATAAATTCACCTTTTTGCCTCAAATGTAGGAACTTCCTGATATCGCTGATGCAGCCCTCTGTCTTCTCTCCTTTTCCCAGTTCCACCTGTTTTGTGGACATTAATTGAGAGGGAAGAGCACAGCTGTTCATTAAAACACAATGTGTGCAGCAGCTTAGTCTCCTAAAGGAGTAATTCCTTCAATCTGTTTCAATATGTATCCCTCTGTGTGTATACATATACATATATATATATATACATAAAATAGGAAAGAAAAAAAATAAAAAAGAAAAAGAAAAGCACAGGTCTAAGAGTACTAAATTCTGCTAGGAAAGTATATTCATTTATAAATGCCATCCAGCAATTTCTATCAAAAATACTCTGAAAGGTACTTTTCTACGTAACAAAGGTAGGTCAGAAGAGAAGTATATCTCAATAGCTGCAAGTAGTTGATATATCTAGAAACAGCAGCTGAGGAGAATCAAAATCAAACATGAATGCATGCTGGGACAAAAGTATGCTCTGGAGAATATCTTACATTGTCAGTAGCCGGAAGAAGAATAGAACATCAGAGGTTCCTTGAGCCCAGTATGCTGTCTTGAGCATAGATCCAAATCAGATGACAGAGGGGGAGTAAGAAACAGTAATCATTGTTTCTCTCAGCTAATCCCCTAGACTTCAACAGTTTTTGGCTGAGGCCATTTCCTGAAGCAGATAGGGTTTGTCTGTTTAGTAAACTCCCATGGATATCTCTTCCAAGAATTTATCCATTCTCCCTTGAAGCCATGCATCTACAGCATCGTTTGGTGAGGAGCTTCTCAGGTCTCAGATAAGGTCTGAGACCTAAAATTAGGTCATTCTAAATGCACCCATTGTGAAGTAAAACCAGGACAAAATAGTAAGACAAAAGTAAGAATCATCCAGCTTTAATTCTTATAGCATATACTCAGAACAAACACTGAGGATATCTGCAAACCTGTTGTACTTTCAGTTACAACCTGTCTTTTTATAAAATATTTAATTATTCTGCAGCAGTATTTAGGTTGCTCAAAATTTCCTGCTACTCTGTCCAAATGGCTTCTTCGCATTACTACTAATGGTCATTCTGTAAGGCTTTGACTCCTTTTGTATACATGTAATTCATTTGATATTAGAGTAAATGTCACTTGTCCATGAATATACAATGCTATCATTGCTGACACCCTTCTTGATTTGTTTGGTTATGCCAGAATACTGTAGGTGGAAGATTAATTTTTGCTGACGCATCTCAGTAAGCTACTAGCCCCATCCTGCCTCCAGACTTTTCAATGGACAGTATCTTTTTCTTTGAAGGGAAACCATATTGTGTTTTAACAATATGTAAGATGCATGAGGGGCAACCTCTCAAATCAAAGTTTTAGGTCTGAAATTTACCTTTTTAGGTCAGCTTTGTAATTTGCTGTGATCCTTTTTAATTTTGAATCACTTTACTTGCAAGAGAGTCTACAGCCTATAAATCATTCTTCAGAAATATTCACAGCAGTATCTGACAACAAAGCAGTGAGCTTTGTGTTTGAATCTTAAAAGGAAACATTTTCAGTATAATACCATAGGAGCTAGTAGAAGAAATGATGAATCATTTTGAATTTTTTTTTTTAAGAATAACTTAAAGATTTTTTTGAGAAACGGTGGAAGCATAATGCTCTGATTTCCTGAATAAGCTGTAAATTATCAACAACTTTTGCCTTAATAGATACTATTTTTCCTGAATCAAGTGTTTTAAGTCTCAGATGCTTGGCTTTCAAGGACTAACGATATAGATAGTGTGAGAAAGAACACAGAGACAGTGTCTTTGCATCTTAATTATAGCAGCCGTCTTCTTTCCAGTACTGAACCAAGCTACACACAGAGCATGGGGAGATAAATGTGGGAGCTGTAAGCTTGACGTCTAATATCTGCTACTGAAGATTTGGGATTTGATTTAGTGCCTCTATTGGAAGGTTTGAAAAAAACAGGTCTTCCATCTTCTTTTAATAAATTCATTTTCAGACCTGCAATTTACCTTTTTGGCAGTTTTACGATTCAGAACAATGGGCCTTTTTTAGTTGTGTAATCTTTTTGGCTGTTTCCGTTTTCTTTCACATTTATAAGCAGGAAAGTTGTGTTCAGTAATTTGCAGAATAGGAAAGCAGGAAACATTCACAGCTCCCTAGCTGGAAAAACTTCACCATGATTCCTGGTTGCAGAAAATGTTGGGGAACTATTTGACATTTTTTAATAGTGACTAAACTGATACTTGCACATTACCAGACCACATCATATTAACTCCATATACGCCTGCTATATTGGAATTTCTCAAAAGTAACAAATTCTGAAATGACATAATACAAATAGCTCCCAGCAGAAGGGAGAAGAGATTTTCTGCGAGGAAAAGATTCCCACAGTAGTATGACTTTGCTTTTATTTCTCAGTAATATAAAAATAAAAAGACATCGGAGCAGAGCTGGGGGTATGGAGGGGCAGGAAATGTTTAAGACAACTGAGAGAAGCTTTGGAGACTAGTGATTCTGTTGAATCTGAGGCCTAATAAACTCAGGACATCAAGAGTTGGCCAAATTTGTGCAAAGCCACCAACACACAAACAACATGTGTGATGACTAAGCCCACATGAAAGAATGTGGTGGCTGCTATGGGCAAAGACAACAGGATTACATGTTGGGACTTTCTGAGTGTATACCTAGAGGTCGCTGGTTCATCAGTGTGACCTTCCACTTCTGAGTAGACTTTTCAGTTGGCCTCCTCAGTTTTGCTCCCACCAGGTAACCTTGAGTGAATGTGTGTGTGTGAACTGTGTGAGAAAAAAAATAAATGTATTGTGTGAACAGCTATTTGGTATTAATAGCAACATCTAGATTATTTTAACAAAAACTTAATAAACAATAGTCGTTCTAATAAATCTGGGTTATGATCTGCCCTGCTGACTCAAGAACCTGTCAGGGAAAAAGGTGACAAGAGCAGCCATCACACCCTCTGCATAAATGCACTGCATCCTGTCTGGTGGTGGTTTTGAGTAACACACATATATAACTGCATTTTCTTAAATAATTTTACAACATAACTCAGAAAATTGACAATAGTGACACAGCTGTTGTGTCAAACACAGCAGTTTCTGTATTGGATCAACCTTTCACAAACCTGGATGTCTTGAGCACATGATTCAAACAGCTTTTGAATAAGTTTTAATTGCTTTTAAATAAACTGTAAAGAAGGAAGAAAATATTCTGTGTTCTATATAGGTAAAGATAGCATCATGTAATCTATTTTCTGTTGGCCAAATGAAAACAAAGAACTGCTGAGATTGATACAGCGATTTAGTTGCGTCATATCACCATAAGACTGAAATAACATCATAGTAAATCAGTCCTGTTATGTCTGCAACACACTAGGTATTCTGTGCTCCAAGTTCCATTTGTTTCCTAGGAAGCAGCTGCTGAGAATGTCCCTTGGTCGGAAGCCAACCCTAGCTTCACAATCCTTTCTTGCCTTGCTTGCATATAGACCTAGGCAGGATTCCAGGATGTGACCACTCCATGTACACATACTGATGTTGGCTTCAAATTCCCCTGCCATTAGTAGTGCAGATAGAATGATTAGGGTGATAGGATGATAGGTGTTTATGGAGTTGTTTCTATAGAGAGAAAATCTTCCATGCATCAGGACCAGTAGCAAGAAAAGGCTGTGGTATATTCTTATTCAGGTTGCTCATGGGTCAGTGTAAAGAATGTTAGCTCTATCATGGCTTTATTTAAATCCTTTTCTACTGATTGTGGGAGGAACCTTGGAATGATGCTGTGCTTAGCATTTATTTAAGAAATGAAATCACAGGATTATTCATATAATAAAACATTTGTCTTTACTTTCTCCAGATTTCCAGAATAGTTTAGTATGTTATTGTAAGGGAAGCATAACTGCTCTTATATTACTATTAAATTCTGTTGGTTGACATTAAGAGTCAGAGTTGTATTCTTGTTCTTTTGATTCTTGCAGTCAGCATCCTTTTCAGTAAATGAAAGTCCCATAGGGCATCTTTGCTTTTCCTTATTATATTTTTGTTTAAACCCAGTAAGAATGGAAGAAACACTTAGATTTTCAAATAAAATTAAACAAACAAACAAACAAACAAAAACAAAACAAAACAAAGAAACAAACAAAAAAAAAAACCAAAACAAACAAAAAAAAAAAAAGCCACCACAAAACCACCTCACTCCAAACAATATAATTAGGACAATTAAGGATCTAGACTCCACTCAGTATGCATACATAACTGTGATTAACATTATCAGGAAATACAGACTCACAGACTAGAGAAGAGGTCCCTTAGCTCAGAAGAGAACATTACTTTTGTATCTGAATGTGTCCTTTTAAAAAAATGATCCTTAAGTTTATCCCACAGCAACTATTTTCCCTTTTACTGCATATTTGAAACTATTTTAGTTTGAAGTGCTGTCAGGAAACTAAAATCTTGCTATAAAATTCCCCACAGAATTTGAAGCACATGTTTAAAGAATCACTTGATATTAATTGCAAGATATGTGGAAATAAATTCTGCGATACCCATGTGGACAGTATCACAGATGGCAAGGGGGCTAAACAGATGTAACAGGAAACAGTCCATTCAATTTATGCGCCTTAATGCAACAACATACAGGATTATTTTTGGAGAGAGGAAAAAGTGAAGGAATAGGAATTGGAAGCTGGGTTTGTCCCCTTGCTTTCTTAAATGCCATTATGACTAATGATCCATGGATTGTTTCCAAGTCTATATTCTGCAGTAACAATAACAAAAATGGAAACATCTATATTCTATATGCAGATATAGGCTCCAGTAAAAAAACTCTCAAACAATTACAGAATATTACTTCTGTTCCAATTTTCCACATTGTGGAAGGGAGGAAACCTATCTTAGCAAGCTATTTACTGAAACAATCTCAAAACCTATTTCATTAACTCATGTTTCTCGTATCAGTTGACAAGGAAAATATTCAAGGTTTTGCCTTCTCAGCTCTTTTGATGGGCAAAATATTACACCTCCCTCACAGATGTGTCATCATGCAGGGCTGCTTTCAAAACAGTTTAAACAAGAAATGCTGGACTGCCAATTAAATTCAATCACTCTGTTTAGCTAACATGTCCTAAACAACAATCTCTTCTTTTTGCCAGTAGAATACAGATGTGTTTTTAACTTGCTGCATACACTTGAAGGCCATCAGGTCATTTCTACCCAGATATACCAGGGATGGTCCATTGATTTGATACCAGGCACTGTAATTCACTTGTGTATATACAGTTCAATATCTCTTGTATTCCTCTGTGTGAAGTCTACTATCTTTTTACTAAAAAATAGATGTGTTTAATCCTGGTACAATGTGATGGAAAGTTTACTGACAATGGAAAGTAATTAAATAATTGGTTTGTGGCCTAAGAAGGGTAATAATCTTGGTTATCATTACAGAAAAAATGTACTGACATCAACTGGAGTATTTTAGTTGGCTTCATAAAGTCTATGGCTAAAAGGAATTATTAAATCTCCTAGTCTGAACACCTTCATATTAAATTTCATCCAATTAGCTTTCCAGCATATTCACTAACTTGTTTTAGGCTAAAGTATATCTTTCAAAATGGCATCCAACCTTGATTTTAGGACCTTAGCAGTTGAAGGACTGGTCACATAAATACACATGTTGTTCCAGAGATTAAAGTCTGTGTGATAATAACATTTGCAAACTTGTGCTTTTCAAGCATTTGAATTTGCTTGATTTATGTTTCTAGAAATTGGCTGTTGTCCTTCTCATCATTGATAAATTTTAGCCTTTTACCACCCACTATTTTCCTCAGAAACAAAAATAAGTAATTTCTCAGTCCCCCTTTTAACAAGCAAAACAGAGTTGGCTTCATAAATCTTGATCTAGTTAATTAGAAGCTACCTTCAACTAGCTTCTCTGGCTTAAAATCTTCTGTCTGTATGACACAAAATATCTTATTCTTTTTCTTCCACAGTTTTTAACATAGACTGAGAAACAAGAATGAGAATGGTTTGCAGCTAAGTCTGATTTAAGCCACATTCAGATACAGAATTACCTAAATGTATCCTAAGTATGCATCATTGTTTCCTTATCTATAATTCTAAAATTTGTTTTGCCCTTTTACTATAGCATCACGTAGGATAGTTTTTTGTCTGCTATAGCCACTTCTCAGAGGCATTGCTTGCCAGAGTTGCAGCCTCTCATGCTGTACTAACAGTTCTATACTTCAGTTTCAGATTCTTAACTTAGACCTATGCAAATTTGGTTCTAAGAAGTTATGCAACTACTATGGATTTCAGGCATTTTCTACAGATTTTCATCTGTCCCTGTCCTTCATTTAATAATCGACTTCTGTACTGGATGCTAGCATGGCACTAATAGGTAAAGCTAGCTCCTTTTAACTCTGCACAAAGTTAAATAACAAATAAGGGTTAGTGACTGGCAAGGGTGAGTTTCAAGCTAGCATGCATGTACATTTGACTGAAATGAGTAGGAAGCACTGCAATAGAAGATATATTACATCATTCTCAAATGCAACTGTGCCAGCAACAGCAGCTGGGAAGAGTATGGGGTTCTAATTACAGATTGCATCAATCTCTCTGAACAGAAGCAAATCTCCTTCCTAGGTTTCAGAGTTGCAGCTTGCTTGGAGAGGCATAATGAGTTAGGATTAAATGTTCACTTACAATAGGATGACATTATAGGATGTAAGCAGATGTTGCATGTAAGAGCTCTAATGATATATATTTCTGTGCACCAAAACTTTGAACTTCTAAATTAAGTCTTTATTAGCCTAGCTTTAAGTCTAAGAATCTCTGTCTTTATTTTGGGATGCAGAATCAGTGACTGGAAGAATGTGCATGTTAAGAAAGATTATAAACCAGCTAGAAACATCTTAAAAGAAATATTAGAAAAGGGTTTTCACACAAGAATGAGACAGAACGTTGAATACAACCAGAAATAGTGAAATTACAATGTTAAAAGTCAAAGTTTACCAGATGATACTGAGAGTTAAGCAAGCATAGAATCATAGAATCATGGAATAGGAAGGCACCTTAAAGATGATCTAGTTCCAATCCCCCTGCCGTGGGCAGGGACACCTTCCACTAGACCAGGTTGCTCAAAGCCTCTTCCAGCCTGGCCTTGAACTCTTCCAGGATGGGGCATCCACAGCTTCTCTGGGCAACCTGTTCCTGTGCCACACCACCCTCTTTGTGAAGAATTTCTTCCTTAGATCTCATCTAAACCTACCTGCTTTCAGTTTAAAGCCATGACACCTTGTCTTATCACTACCTGCCTTGTAAAAAGTCCCTTCCCAGCTTTCTTGTAGGCTCCTTCAGGTATTGGAAGGTGCTATAAGGTCTCTATGGAGTCTTTTCCTCTCCAGGCTGAACAAACCCAACTTTCTCAGCCTTGCTTCATAGGAGAGGTGCTCCAGCCCTCTGATCACCATCCTGTGAATCTGTGGTTCTCCTCTGGACTCAGTCCAATGAGTCATACTATCATATGATTTCTTCCATAACAATATTAAGCCCCAAAGTCCCCACTTTAAGATAGCACTGTTCTAGTCCCTTCAATTAGAAAATTTGTGTTACTAACAATGCAATTCTAGTTGTGAGAGGTTAATGAAATTGTATTAAATAAATCTGACCTCAAAACACACACATTATAGTCCAAGAATTTGGTCCATTTTGTTTGCTTTTTATTCCTATTAGTCTGACATCATCACTGCCACTAGCTTAAAAAAAAAAAAAAAATCTTACTTAATAAGGCAGTTTATTCAACAACAAAGAATCTATTGAAAACCCCCTTAATGAGTTTATAAAAATTAGTAATACGGGTTAGATGGATTTCCTCTGCATCATAAGTACCATGAAACCAGGTACACTGATGCCCTTTTGCTGCACGTGATTGTTTATATGCCTATACCAAACCAAATATCTCTCCAGGTGTTTGAAACCCTAAGCAGAGTCTTACTAAATGGTGACAAGGGAATTATTTCAGATAGCTGGCAAACCTGAGGGATCATTACATCAGAAGATCATTAGAGGCAATGTATCTGAGCTTCCCCTGATCTCCAGGCATCACATCTTCCCTGAGCATGCTCTAATAGTGGGACACACTGCTACACTGCACCAGCCTTCTTCTGTTGTAAAGGACTCACTGATACATGTGAAAGTAAGGACTACCTGGCACAAAGACTGGCCTCCAGAATTAGACAGCTATAACCAGACACTGACAAACCCTCCCTCTCCTGTGCCAAGGAAAGGTCTCATGCAAGACTACTGACAGTATAATATGCTTGTGAAAACTTTGTTTGGATTTTCAAACCAGTTGATGTTAGAAGACAAAGAAAATTCAAGGACAAGAAAGCCAAAATAATCCCTTTTATCCTGTTTGATGGCAAGGAACAAAGGGGGATCTGAGAACATTTTAGTTTGATGTTCCGAATAGTTCCTCATAAAGTAGATATCTATGAACAGAAAATAATATCTTGCTTAATAAGTTTTCTTGTTCATCAAAAATAATCATGAATATTCAACATTTAAAAATGGTAAATAAAAATTTTAAAATATTTTTAATGGAACTCCTTAGATAAACTTAATTGTAAATGCTATGATGTTGTGTAGAAGCATTTTTCAAAACAGAAGTGCAGATAAATAATGAGCAGTGTAAACAACTACTTTTCTTCAGTAATTACAGCACTTCAGAACAGAGTTTTACTTCCACATTCCTCTTCTAGTAAGAGAGCAGTCCACAGGTTCATCCTTATGAATGATCTACCTTGTACACCATTCATATCAATAAAGATTTTTTAAAGAGTGGAGGTGTCAGGGAGCAGCAGGAGCTTCTCTGAAAAGAAAGAAGAGCAGGAGCCAAGGGTAACTCCAGGACAGACCATCTCCTCATCAACAGGCACCATCTTGAATTACCTGAGCAGTCAACCAGGGCAGGGTGGTCACAACACTGGGTCCTACCGGCATTCAATAAAAATTAGATGAGCATGAAGATAAGTCAGGTTCAAGGTCAAGTAAACCCAGGAAATTCAGCCAATGTCAACAGGGGACAAGTCACGGATACATCTAAAACACAGCTCAGCAACAACTGCACACTGACCTGAAATAGATCACCCAGGGCTGTGTGTAGAGTGTGTGGGAGGGTCCCAGGTGAGGCTGGTCAGAGCCACTAAGGCCTGTTGTTGCCCTCAGGGCCTTGACACAGAGACCCTCTGGTTTTTTTCTTCCTAGAAGTGCACTGCTTCTAGGATGCACTTCTAATGTAATTACTTTTCTTATATTTTGACAGCTGTGCTCTTCAAGTATTTAAAATTCTTATTAACATGGGTGTATTCATTTCAGTAAGAGCACTATGTAATACTTATTTATAAATAAATATGGAACTGTGTCATATTAGGTCAATGAAAGTGGTTTATTTGTGCCTTAAATCTTCCTATGCAAAATTAGGCAGAAAATATGAAGAAAAATCATCTTAGTGGTCTCCCAGGATTTATATACAGAAGAAGGTGGGTTTGTGCAGCCACCCACTGCTGTGGCAATGACTGAACCACTGAGCCACATAGTCTCCAGGAACCACAAAGAGTCCAGTGCTCTCTGAGGGCTCCTCGCTCTCTGCTTGCCATTTGTATGCACACACCTGCTTCCAGCAGCATGGCTCCATCCCTACAGGCACTTCCTAGGCACAGTATGTTATTTTCATTGCTATGGCATGGAGAGCTTGAATTTAACACTGAGATTACTTTTATTTAAACACTGCACAAGTCAAGCAGTGAGAGTTTGGCTTTGACTGCAGACCGGAGCCTCAGGCTTTGAAAATAGAAGCCAAACTTTGTTCTCTATATCTGCAGCCCACTTCCTCACTGAAAAATAGCAACTACTCCATGCAGAGCCTGTGCAGAAGTTTCGCAGCTTCACAAGGATAGATTTTTATTGAGAAGAGTCCCTGCATAGACAAAGTCTTACTATTACTGAGGTACTGAATAAACATGATGACACAGAGCAAGGACAATTAGCTAAATTTAAAGCACAGATTCAAATCTCTTCACCTCACATTGCTGACTGTGTCTATTCTAGTAGCATAGTTGTCACCAGAGAAAGACATTTCCACAAATAAATTAGAACACTAGTGGCCTGGAGGTGCTATTCTTTTTATACTGTCCATACACAAAGTCTGAGTAACTCTTGTGATTTAAGTGGTCTATGCCAGGTGATTTCATCTGAGCCTAGAATAGTAACTGGTAGAAACACCACTTCTGCAAATCTTTCTTCTTTCCCACCCATGTGTGCTTGAATTTAAAATAAGATCATCTATTTTTTTTTCAGTTTGATGAGAGTACAAAGATTATTCTTCCCTCATGTAGGCTGCTCAGGAATTTTTCTTCTGATCAACATACTGTTTCTGTAAGTCTGGAAAGAGTACTGGGAGGAGATGTAGTTGGTGAGTTAGGCATGGGTTTGTTAGCGTAGTCCTGCTATGAATCCAAGAGTTTGGAGGGATCTGAATTGTCTTGGATTTATTCTGCGTTTTATGTTTTCTCTGCAAGGGAGTACCAAAATGCATAATATTATGCTGAAATAAAATTTTATTTTTTAATTCTTCCCCTAGGCATATAGTTTATCCAACAAACACTCCTTTTTATTCTCTCTTCATTACTTAGCTCTTTGTGAAACTTTTCCTATTTTATTTCACAGCCATGTCCACCTTCTTTTGACTTCTTCTGCTCTATGGTCACCCTTCTGGGAAAGCATTTTTTGCCTTGTCACCCATCCATCTATTTTTGTGTTTTCATCTTGTCTTAGCAACCAGAATACATCTCGTTTTGTGTTTGTTTTTTCATGTTTTCTTTTTAATTTTATGCCTAAATGTTATTTATTTCACTGGATGTCATTAAGAATTCAGCTGACACAGAGAAAGCAAAAATTTCATTATACTAGATTTTAATACTACGTGTGGATTATTCATATCGGACCAGTGCCTTTTAACCAGTTAATCCAATACCCCTCAAATCAAGAAGGTTTGCTGTTCTCCTGAATAACTGATTTTATTATCTTGCCAATATTATATATGTACTGCCCGGCTGCTCAGCCAACATCTCCATTAAAAATCCTATTCTTCTTATAACTCAACCATTTCAAACTCTAATTGGACCAAAAGATGGCCTACAAGTACTGGCCCACTTACTTACACTGTTTTGTTGCTATCTGAAAAGGAAAAACAAGGACCTTTTAAAGATCTCTTAGTATTCTGAATCCAAGTAAAATTCTGTCATGGTAATGGCTAGAAAAAAGCTATTCCCTGCCCTGTCCTCTTTTCCCGTTCCAAGACAATAATACTGCATATAACAAGTGTTGTTCTGATACTTCATCTTTAATTTAGACTTCCCTAGAATTTGTCAGCTTAAGCCAGAGACTTAACACTATTTTTATGCAGCTTTTTGTGCTTAACGACAGACAATCCATTCTGCTGTGGAGCAGTAAACAAGCTCACTGCAAGATGCCAATTGGGAATCACAATGGGAAATAACTGATCTCCTGTGTGATATTAACTAAAATGGTGTGTCCTACAGTCAACCTTGAGACTTAGTAAAACATTGTTTAGTGAGAGATTAACTCACACTTAATACAAACTGCAGCAAACCCCATCTATTATCAGATAATACAAAAGTGGTTTTTAAACCATTTTAGTTTATTAAGATGTGATTAAAGCTAGAAATCATGTATATCTGTCAAGAAACGTCTGTGTATAGTTCACGTGTCCATGTGCACATGTTGTGTATGTTAAAAGCAAATTTAAATCTGACCTCCTATTTTGTTGCCTCTGATACTGGCATAGTACTGAGGTAGAGTTAATTAATTTAGAGACACACAAGAAAATGTGAAGGATCAAATTTCCCTGTTCTCTCAGGTGAATATGAGCTGCTGTAGTTCACACCAAAACAAAAGAACTGTAAATCTGAAGTAACTGGCAAAAAGGGGAGGGGTGTGGTGTGTGTGAGGGGGTGTGAGTTTCTGAATTTTGTGACTGAGAAAAGTAGTCCAAAGTAGCTGAAATGTGCTGGTGATGTTTGCAAGCAATCATTGCAAAGCATTTTCATTTCACAATTGTGAGACTGAAGGAAAGAATATTTCAGAAAAGTCATCTCTTTATACCAATCAAATACTTGCCTCCTCTCCAAAAAAAACCCCAAACCTGAGATCTTATAAAAACACTCACTTCTAAGTATAACTTAGGTTCCTGTTTTTTGTGGTGGTGAAAGGATACAAGAAAGAACTTATTTAAACTTAACAGCTAACAAACTAAGGATGATGCATGATCCTTGAGTTATTTTTGGTGTATTCAGGACATGGAGAAGGTAAAACAAAATGTGACAAAGAGAAAATGGTATAAAAGGAAACCATGACTCAGGATGGCTGAAAAATGCCCGTCTTCATTTAAACAGATTAATTGGGGCCACATGATTCACAATCTGATTGTTCTTTTCTAAGCAGTCAAGGAAAAGACTTGTTATTCTCAGTTGTTTCATCTCAAAGTACTTCTGAATGTTGTTGCAAAAAATATTATTACATTCAGTGTGAAAGGATACTCTAAAGAAAATCAAGGAACTCCAATGGGGACAGGGGGGAAATAAGAATTAGCGGTTGAGTTCGGTCCCAATGTCCTATTTTGTACAATCAGGAGGCTGTAATTGGGGTTGTATCAGCTTACACCAGTCAGCATTATTCCACTTTCTCTAGCCACCCACTGGTTGAGAATTTCTATCCTGTACTGTTCAAGTTGCTCTGCCACCTGTCAGTGTTATCTTGATAAGTACCTTGCCTTTCCCAGTTAAATTGCATAGTAGGTCATGCATAGGAAAAGCATTTCATGTAAATGATCAGAGCACACATTGTGTCCTGGGGTTATGAAAAGGTCCCTATGAATATGTCCAACTGTTCCCCAGCTCAGGTGATGCTTAAAGTTGCACAGTGTGGGCTTCAGGTATTGCTGCTACTTAATGCTTTTCTTTGACTGGGAAACTTTCATCAGAGAAAGCTATTATCCACCTTACCTCCTGGACAATACCATAAAGCTGAAGATTTTTTGCTGCTCTTTCTACAAAGTACTTGCTACATTTCAGTTACTCATTCTTCCCTTTGTGCATTTGGATAGATATATATATAGGAGTGAAAATTCCCCATTTCATTCTGCAAATGGAAAATTAACAATAGCAATTATCTCCATTTCTTACTTAATTCCACTTGCAGGCACAGAGCCCTTTTTAAATAGCATTTAAACAAAATGTGCTATTTAAACACTGATAATATGCATCTCCAAAACACTTCAGGGGAAAAAAATACAGCAGACATAATATTTCCATCCAACAAATTTATGTGTAATATTGACTCTTCTATTCTGCTTACTTTAAAATCTACCTGCAACCATATAGGTGTGCTGGGTTCAGTCAGGAAAGGGCTAGCTCCCTTTACTCTGGTTGCCAGGGAACTATGTTGCTGGACGCTAAGAGAAAACACTGATAAGGCCTCAGCTGGTGCTGGGGATGGCCTGTACTGGATTCAAGGTCTTTTGTCCACTTCGGATACTGTAGCTGACCCAGACTAACCAAGGAAATATTTCATTCCATAGTACGTCATGTTCCGGTCTCTTGGGTGGGGAAGAGGGTCCGGTAGCCATTACTCTTCCCTTCTCTCTCTCTCCCTTACTCCCTTGCTTGTCTATCCAGGCATTTGCTAACCCTCCCGTGTTAGCTGCTTTGCTAACTCCTGTGCTGGCTCGTTCGTGTGGGAGCTGGTGGGTTGTTTAGAGTTCCTAGCTGTGTTATCACTGATAGGGTTCGCTTGGAATCTGCTGTGTCAGCTCCCGGGCTCCGGCCTTCAGGTCGCAGCTCTCGGGCTGCAATTGCTCTTGGGCTGTGGTTCTCGGGCTCTCTGGGTCTGATTTTCATCACTCAACATCTGGGTGTGCATTGGTCAGTGGATGGTGGGAAATTGTATCATATGGTATCATATTGTATATATTGTACTGTATGTTTTATTTTCTACTATTTCAATTATTATTAGTAGTATCTGTATATATTAATTTAGATTTAATTAGTAAATAGTTCTTATCTCAATTTTACGAGCTTCCTTATTTCTTTTTCCTCCAATTCTTCCCCTCCACTGCAGGAGGGGAGGGGGATTTGTGAGAGCGGCTTCATCGTATTTTGCTAGCTGGAGTTAAACCGCAACAATAGGTTTCTTGGTAGGTTGGACAGCAGCATCTGTGTATGATGGGCAGTGCTAGCTCCACATGCCTCGAGAAGGGAACAGGCAGTGTCAACACAGACAAGGAAGTCAGCATGTGGTGGAAAAGCTTTCTTCTCTTTTGGGGTGATGATGAAGCCATGGAGAAGCATCACCTGCTCCTAGAAATGGCTTCACTAAAAAGCACTTCATGCTGGAGCTTCATGGCAACTGTGCAATGGGGGACGCAGATGTGTTTCCAGGAAAGCTTAAAATGCACCAAATGCTGACAGACTGTGATAGGCTTATATTTTCTTTGTTTAGTGTTAGACATGATTCCCTGTGTAGTAATGTGGGTAAGCATCTAAAAATAATATTTCTGGTATAATGCGGTTTTGTAAGGCTGTACATGTAGACTAATGGTAGGCAAGAAGGACAGTTTGCTCCAAGGCCCATCATTAGGAAGGATTAGAGTCCAAACATTTTACAGTAGAATATATCATCATATAGATAAGAGATGTACAGAGAGCATATATTTGTGAATACAGTAGAGGGAGTCAAAACTTTTGGCCTGGATTTCTTTGATTCTTTGTATGTCATCACTTTGATGGAAAGGCTTCAGACAGGTACAAACATATCCTCAAACTAAACTGTCTTGGAAGAAAACTATATGGCTACGTCCTATTTAAACCAAAATAAAACTAAACCAAAAAAACAGCACAAAAAAAAAGCCCAACCCACCAAATCTTTTTTTCATGCACTACATATTTGTAAGGGCAGAGCAAGGAAATACTGCCTAATTTCCATAATCTTGCTTTATCAGGAGATAAGAGTGGATTCATTAATCTCTCCTATATCTCCATGGTGAAAAATGTTTCAGAAGAAACAGTCTAAGGAGTTAATACTCTACATCTCAAATTTTCTAGAATGCGAACAGTGAAGCCCAAAGCAACTTAGATCATATTATAAACATGTTTAAAGCTAATCCAGTGCCCTAAGTGCAGCCCAGAGGGGATACTTTGAAACAGGAAATTCTTGGCCAAAAATGCAAGAACTTACATGGTTCAAACCAAGCAGTGTAGCAAAATGAGGTCAACTAATAAGGACTGTATTATTGACCTACCTCTGGTTTCTCTGTGTAAACATTGGGTAGTGTAGCATAGCTGATAAAGTTTGTACATAATGTACAGCTTACCAGTATCAGAATGATCTTCTTTTTCTCTCAAATTAAAGCTGGAACCAGCTTGGTAAAGGTTGTGTCCACCCTACATTTGAACATATCTGTAAATGTTTGCCTTTGCGCAGGTTACAAGTGTTCTAATGTGCTAGGTGGGGGGGTTTGTTTACATTTTTCTCTTCATTGACTACAAGTCACATATTGCATAGAGAAGCTGGACAAATTCAAACTGATATCCAGTCCAACTTTGGTTTATTGCCACTATCTGTTTCAAAGAATTATCTAACCCATGTGTTGCTTTAACATTGGGCTTTCCCAGTGAAAATGCTAGAACTTGTAATTTTTCTGAACTCTTGGATGTGTATATGAAATACCTTGTACTTTTTTCTCCTCATTAGCACCCTAGCTGATTGCTCTTGAACTACTAAATAAAATGCCACTAAAAGCAGGGCGGCAAAATCATGTTTGTAATCCTCAGCAACTAGAGGTGTTATTTTTTTGCATGCAATAATGCATAGAGGTAGTTATCAGGAAACAAAACAACAATCAGCTGACAAGACCTGAAGCATATGACATAAAAGCATCTTGCATTTTAAGAGGAGTGGATAGAATAAAAAGACAAAAAGTAAGACAGTGGAAAAAAACCACGAAGGAGAGAAGTCAAGGCAATAGTCACAGCGGGTATGATCACCAGCAGTCATAGTACACTCATTATCTAACCAAGTATGTTTCACTGGAATCCCAAATCATTAGATGAACAAATAATTTGCCTTTAGAAAAAACTCTGAATAATCTGATAACAGGCACATGGCAAGATATAATTGTCTCATGCTTTAATTCTGGCTTGTTTCACTGCATAGCTCAGGACAAATCACTTTTCACCCCTCACCATCTTCTAAGTGTGAATAATTATAGATATCCTACTTCACAAAGGTGGTATTAGGAACAATTTAATTGATGCTTGTGCAGTGCTTTAAGAAACTTGGGTGAGTAGATCAATGCTAAATTAGAGCAGGCAATTATATTCAGCCTGAGGGAGAGAAATCAATATCCATATGGCAGGAGAGGAGGAATACTTTCATGGGCCTGTTTTAAATCTTCCATACTCCACTCTCACATCCCTGTATTTTGTGTACTTCATTGGAATTCGTTCTGGACAGCACTGGAAAGATGAGAGCACGGTCAGAGCTGATGAGTCCATACCTCTGAGGAACAACAGCCAGAGTGCTCTGTGTGTGACTGAAAGAGAAAGCAAAGAGCAAAACAGCTCTTCCATACAGTGCAGAGTATTTTGATTTCTCCACTTTTACATAAGCTTGGAATTTTATCAAGTTTTACCTTTTAGGGAAACAATTTTACTACATTTCTAGAGGAAAACTGAAAATGCTGACAATGAGATTTAGCATTTTATGGCAGAAACATTTTCTTTTCCTTCTTTTAGAATAATGACTGAAACTTCTATTTAGTTACTGTCTGCATAAAATTATTTTTTAAATTAGGTGAAGTATGACCTGAACCTTCAAAATCAATTCACTGGTTTTTTCTTAGGGGGTAAAAAAAAAAAAAAAAAAAAAAAAGTTTCTAAAGATGATTTTTATGCCTAAATCTATAAATTCGATAAATAAATATTTACAAAATATTGTTTCTACATCAAAGCTATACTGAGACATGAAAACATTGAAATATGATTCTAAAGTATTTTTCTCATGCACAATATGGAGAAAAATCCTGACAAATTTTATGGAAAAGCACACATATTTTCAAAAATAAAATACTATATTAAAAATGTATAAATTTGCTTTCATTCATGGGACCCAGATCTTAATTTTTCTGTGATCTCTGCACCACTCCAAAGAGTTGAGAGAGTTGCTTTATCCAGCAGGTGAGGACTGTTCTGTGAAAGGGGTCAGTTATAACAAATGCAGACATCCATAGTTATTAGAAGAATTCCTGTGGGGAAAGGGGTGAACTTGTCATCTGGGATTACGTTAGGTTAATCCTGAATCTTGAGATTGCCTTCACTTCTGAGATCTGGTGCCAAAATTAAACAGAAAATTAGATTTGGGACTAGAGAATACACCATATTAATACCAAAAGATGCTTTCTTGGACAAAGGATATATGCAAGTGTACATGTGTGTTGCACTTACTGCTCCTGGAAACCAGTAGACAGCCTTTCCCATCAAGACTGGATTAGATGTGAACATTAGCCTTTTATTGGCTGGTATTTGCATGTTTTGCAAACTTAGTGCAAAGCACATTGAATTTCCACAAGTTAAAAAGGTCAGATCCTTTCACAAAAATGTGCTTCTACCTGAAATCTTTCACTTTACTGTTACTGATGTTGCTGATTGTTGGGACTTGCAATTAAAAGTTAAGTGAAAGTTTTTGTTTATTTTGCAGTAGAATTCTTAAATATTTATGAAGGTCCTAAAGTCTAGCTCGCCTTGAGGAAATATAGATGAATTAATAATGGATGTGGTTGTTTTGCAGAAAATTAAAGGTTGGGAACAAGTGTTTAAAAATTAAATCATCCACAATCTAAGATAGCAGATGTTATTTAGTTAAAATCTTGCAAACAACAAAGTACAATAAGGTGTTATCTTCTCCTTGGTTCAACTAAAATCTTAACGATTCATTACAATTGAGCAGATTTTAAAGCCTGAGGCTAGCTAATGTCAGAATAATGAAGAGAAACTTCAATTATGTAGCCTTGATTTTTTATATTTGTTTTTGTTTTATTTTATTGCCTGCAGTGAGAAAGACTCTGCATCTGTATATTACATAGTGATTTGTACGATGTTGCACTCCCACAAAAATCACTGCATATTTCATTAGCAATCCTACAATGGAATTCCCTGCAACCTAACTAAAACATGTGTGTATCTAGCTATGTAAGTAATAATAGAATTATTATTAATAATAATAATAATAATAATAATGAGATTTTAGATGGAAAAGAGATCCTGCTATTACATATCTTAATAACTTGTGGTTCTTACTCTTTTTTCCATTATCACTTTTGGGTTTTTTCTTCTTTTTTCTTTTTTATCAATGACAGCTGTCTGTTGCTCTTACTTAGTCTAGACTTCGCAGTCAGCCAATTTCTGGTCAGCATCTTAAGTCAATAAACTAGCAAAGACAGCATTCAGACAGGGACTATAATGGGACTGCATCTTGGCTTTAATGAGCTGCCCTGACAATGTAATCCCAAATTCTGCTTTTGTATATTTAAATGCTTTCCATGATGAAATCTATATGGAGAAGTTGTAAACAAATTGTCTTGCTGGAAGTAAGGCTAGGCATGCAGTCTTTTGGAGCTATCTTTTTACAATAAAATTCTCTTTACTATTACAGTTGCAGGTATGACGCCTAGTCCTGCTTCTGGACCTGTTTCCAGTGCAAGGTTTCAACTAAAGTCGATGCTAAACATTAAAAAAAAAAAAAAAAAAAAAAAAAAAAAAAAAAATTGGTACCAGAGCTTGGAGAAAGATCTGTTATATGAATACAAATTCCAAGAGGTCTATAAGTGCAGGACTTTATACCAGGATTCAAAGAAACCATATGTTAATTTCTCCTCTCATTTTTTGTCTGTTTGCCTGTGACTTCAACTGCATGTATTAAATTCGGTCATTTTGGCAATGAAAGGCATCGGTATATCAGTCTGTAACCACACCAGCAAATATAAAAGATATTTTTTTATCCTTCAAATGAAAGATCTATACAGCAGAGAAGATAATTTTGTGCTTAGATTCCATCTAATAAGAACCCAAAGGATTTCAGTGCTATTAAAAATGTAAGTGAAGCAGATATATCTTCAATTTAAATAAGAAGTATATGTAGGAAAAAAAATAGTCATAAAAGGGTGTTCTTTTGAGATACCATGTGAGGATTTAGCAATGTGATTCCCAAGATGCAAATAAAGTCAGAACAGTTAAAAACTTGTACTTTGCTTGATAATATAATTCAGCTCTGCAGTTTGGCATTTTCTGCTCAGAGGAAGCCAAGTATTGGCAATTCATCTACACTGATGTTAAGTTATGTTTGGTACAGACATATAAGACTGTAATTGCACAGTAATAATAAATGAGAAACTTCCACAAAAAAATACATACATAACAGTTCATAGACTCAGTCTGTTCCATTTTCCTTCTAAATGTTCATCTTCAATCAGCATTTCAAAAATCAATCTCTTTTTTTTCATTATTTTTTTGCCTCTTCTAAGCATGAGTTGCTGTTTATGAGGTTGACTATTTCTAGTGATTTCAGAAGAAGCTAGGTTTGCCTAGCCACATATCTTAATAAAATGGCAGCACTCTGGATAAACTGGAGTGCTTGGAAGTAGAATCACTTTTCTAAATATTAAATGTAAGGGACATAATGAGCCAATTGATTTGATAACATTAGAAGCTTGGATCTCTTGACTTTCTCTAGACGTGCATTTCCATATATATAATCTTTCCTTTTTTTAATGTTTTTTCCACTGAGCAAATTAATCTCACATACTCACTGCTGGGGTTATTTTCATCATTTATCATGTCAGTGTTATTCAACACACTCAAAACATAAATCTAGTGCCTAGTTTTTAAGGGTCTGTTATGAGATGCCAACCATTTTGTTCCTTCTTTCCAGACACAAAATACAATTTATGAAAGTGATCAAGTTCTAGAGGTTTCCCGCATGATGCAGAGCATTGCTGTGACAAGTACTAGTGTTGCAAAGACAAAATATTAGAAATGTTCAGATTTTGAAACAGCTGGTTTGGTTTGCTGTGAGATATGGGTGAAAATCATAGTTATAGCACATGAAAAACATTACAGGACTGAAATTTGCTCCTCTTTACCATTGTTTGAGAAAGGAGAGGAAAGAAAACCTTTTGAAATCTACCACGGAACAGAGAAGATCATCTAGGATGCTCCAAAATATCTGGCAACTCAGTGGTTAGAGAACACACCTCATACCTTGAAGTTCAAAGGTCAGATCTTTACTCAGAATAATTTGAAATTAAAATCTTTGCCTTCCTCTTTCCTGATAAAATTTCTGTGAAGACTTTCTATGAAATATTTTAGTTGCAATGAAACATTATCTCACAACAAGGAAAATTATTTTGGACTAATATTTTGTTAACTACTGCATTGCTAAGTACTACAAAAATTTATGCAGTTGCACCTCTGTAAAACAGACTAGATTTAAGATTGTTTAAACGTCTGAAGCTCTGTTGACTTCAGTAAAGCAAAACTCCTTTTTAATCAACTGAAGTTCTGGCCGAAAGGATCTAAGAAAAACTGTCAAGTATGAAATGAAAATAACTTATAATTTTGTTTCACCAAAAAAAAAAAAATCTCCTTTTATCTAGAAACTAAAAGTAAGATACAGAAATGTTTTGAGAAGTTGGTAAGGTATCTGACACTTCTTCCAACTTCCAAATGATCTGGAATTCACAAACAGCTGGTTTGCATAATATCTACAAGCATTGCAGATTAGATGCAAGCTATCACTTTCAACAGGACTAGCCAATCTGAAAGTGCGTTCTCCTTTACATTTTAGCAGTCATGTCTCATTACACAGCTAATGTTCTATTACTCTGTCTAATGTAACATGACATGACTGGTAAAATTTGAGGAAGCAGACAATTTTTCATATTAGAATCCCACTCTTTCTCTCTCTGAACTGGTTGTCGATTCCATTTTAAATGCACCAAACTGTAATTTTGCCTAAATCACCTATATGGGAGAGCTAGCTAACATAGCAGCTATCTTACTACCAGAGGAATGAAAAGCCAAGCTTGAACAGCTTGGCATGTGACTTAAAAAAACAAAGACATGACATATGATGTTTGTTTCTTTAAAATTGCTTTGAAAGCCTGTTACAGTTGAATATAAGATTTCTCTCTTCTGTTTATGTATTCAACTACCCACATATACAAAATATAATCAGGTTGTACCTTTTTAATTAAGAAAAACATCACATAGATAGGTATTAAGGAAAATACATTCCAAAGTTTGCTTCTTGTTGGAAGCTGAGTACTAAGTATTGAGAGCAGATGGAAATATCTTAGTCCTGCACATGTGATATGTATACAGTACTTAGACAAATGCAATTCCCATTAACTTTCACAACTGATCTGTTTCAGTAATGATTTTGAACTATAATGAACAAATACTTTCTTGGCACATCTGTCTGGGGTATGAGAAGGGCTGTGGCCTAACCTGAATGTCAGCTACACCAGAATCTTGAGATGGATTGATTTGACTCTACCTGCTGCCTTCAGCAGGGCTAAGACTGATATAAGCTATCATTTGAGACTTAAGATGGGAGATGACTACCCAGATTTTGATCTATGAGATTTGCAATTGCCTCTGTTCTATGTGAGACTGGCATCTAGTGAAATAAAGAAAACTTTATGACTGAAACTACTTAGGTTTGATATAAGAATATTTTAAATGAGACACAATGAATCTCAAGACGGTATTTCTTTAAGGAACATGGAAAAATAATCCGCTTCACTGATAATATTTCTAAGGCCAACAACAATTATTTAACATTTAGCAAAGTGACCACGTCTGACTAAGTAATTAACAATAATAGGAAGAACCAGTAATAAAAATTGATCTGGTAAGGAAAAGCAACAGTCTTAAAAAAGCAGGTTATCCCAAGTTTATGGCAATTTTATGTTTGGCAAGATAATAGAATTTCTAGAGCCACTTGCCAGTGGCACCAAAAACTCTACTTCCACATTACTGGAAACAAGAACTATTAATAAGATCAATTGTTTAACAAAGCCCTGTTACATTAAAAAGGGCCCTCACAAAAACAAATTTCTGTTCTAGTCTGATATCAAGTTATTATTTTTCTTTTTTTTTTTTTTTATTTCTGTCTGTCAATCAGTGTCTTTAGAGACAATTTCCCTGTCTTTGCAGTAGTTTGGTTAAGTATTAATTGGGCAAAGGTATTTTATGCGAAAGAACTCACTTGTATTTTTGAGGCATCAAAGCTGCACAATGATGAATCACAGAATCACAGCCTGGTTTGGGTTGGAAGGGACCTTACAGATCATCTAGTTCCAAACCTCTTGCCATGGGCAGGGACACCCTCCACTAGACCAGGTTGCTCAAAGCCTCATACAGCCTGGCCTTGGAGACAGCCAGGGATGGGGTATCGACAGCTACTCTGGGCAACCTGTTCCAGTACCTCACCACCCTCTCCATGAAGAATTTCTTCCTGATATCCAATCTAAATCTCCCCACTTTCAATTTAAAGCCATTACCCCTTGTCCTGTCACTACAGGCCCTTGTAAAAAGTCCCCCTCCAAGGGGAAGGCTGTAATAGCTGTTTCTATTTCTACTGAGATTTTTGAAAATCTGAAATTTAGATGAGGAAAAAAACCAAAATTAATTCTTTTTGTACAACAACTTTAAATGCATATTTAGAATTATGGCTATTATATAGTCATAATAGCCTTTTCTTCATTTAAGGATACATAAATTATATACACTGTATTTGTAACTGACACCAGGAAACCATTAGAGATATTTCAATTGTATATATAAAATTTTTTAGAAAAGTAAATTTGGTTGTGTGGACCTCTTGTAAAGAAAGTCTGTTTTTCATTTTACAAAGAGGGTATTTTCATGTTGCAATACTGAATAATCTAAACATATAGTACTGTAATAACAAGAAGATTACACATTTTCCTAAACTGTCAAGTATACCGTGTTTCAGCAAAATTATTACTTGTTTATGTTTTATGGAGGTAACAAAAATAGTAAGTGATTTAAAATGCAGAATAAATCTTACATGTTGGGTTTTTTTTTCCAGTTGCAAGACCATTATGAAAGACTGACATTAAGGAATAAAGAAATCTGCTCCTATATTTCACCCCAGTGTAAACAAGTGTTTGTATTACAAAATTTTCATTCGGAAAGGATGCACACACTGTATATCTTTTTCATACTTAATAAAAAAAAAAGATGAGGCAAGTGTGTGACAGAACTTAATTTTTCTTAGTCATACTGCTAATTAAAAAAAAAAAAGAAAGAAAGGAAAAGAAAGAAGGTCTATACGTTAAATATCTGCTATAGCAATGGATAAATCTTTCTTTAAATAACCACTAAGACATATGCACATATTTTTAAATCTGAAAATTGTAAACTGGAAGCCATCAAAAATATATTGGCACTCCAGCTGATTCTTTTTTCTAATTTTTGTCTTTGTCAGCTTTCTTTAGATTTTTTTTTTAATTATCTCTTATGTTTCCTATTTTTAAAATTAATATATGGAAATGTCTGAATGTCAGAATCCAGGAATTTGAATATTTCATGTTCTTTTTATTTCATTCTTCCCTCATATCATTAATATTCACCCAGAACACAGTATTTATTGTGCAATGCATCTGTCTTGCAGAGCAGCCACTAAGACTGTATACAGGTCCATGGACATCTATTCTTGGATAACTAATTCTTTACAAATGACCATAAGGTGACTTCACATAAATAGAGGCAGTAAATATTGTGATGCTCTTAAAACAAAGTGGTTTGATTAATAGCTTTCAGGTGTTTTTGCTTACCAGCATTATCTCATAGGGGGCTTAAAAAAAACCAAATATGGAAAGACCATAAAAACCCATTTAGCTTAACTGCTACCCAAAGCAGAATTAGCTGTGCCTAAAAAAAAATCCTGACAATTATTTCTCTGCACCATTCTCCAAATTTCCAGTGAAAAAGATTCCCTAACTTCCACAACAAACCTGTGTCCATATTTAAGCACCAGAACTACACTTTTTCTCTGGCAGGCTGTAAGCCTTACAAAGGGATAGTTCTTTGCAAAAGAGAAAAAGAAAAGGAAAATTGTCTTTTCTAAAGGTGTGTTTAGGAGAATGAAAAGCAATAGCTCAAGCTGCTATCTGCTGTGGACTTCATCAGGAGAAACAGTGTTTTCTTCTTCTGAAAGGCAGTTATTTACCATTCTGAAAGGGGCAATTTTTACATGTTCCTTTCCCCCAGAAATATTATCCCAAAAGCAGTCCATTTTTCAGTAGTGATCTCCTTTTCTAAATCTCAGATTTACTAGCTTCCTAGTTATACATATGTATGTGTATACATGTGTGTGTCTATATGTGTATATAGCTACACACACATTCCAATCCCACACGTATTTTAACTCTACAAAAGGACATATCCGTCTGTCATGTCGGTGGGCCAGCTGAATTGGTATCCTTTTTTCTTTGTTGCCAGGACTATTACAATAAAATTGTCCCCACTCGTGATCTCATATTATACAGACTCCTGAAGCTCTGACAACTCAAGGCATTATGATATACTCCTCTTACACTGTTAAAGCAGACATAGGGAGCAGAGTTCTCTGTAGAGCATAAGTAAAGATTTATAGACATGGTGAAAGAACACTTTCCCTGCTGCCTTCTTGAAATAATTATGACTTTCCATGAATCTCTTTCTGAATCAAGTGCAGAATGACAAAAGCGTAAGGAAACAAGCTGCAAAAATATAATTTACGTTAAGCCCTAGTGGACTTATTTCAGGGGTGTATCACATCCTTGGTTGAAAACTGTATATAATTATTTCAAGAAGACATGTGCCTTAATATGAAAAATAAGTATTCATTGTGCCTGTCACTATGTTGCCAAAGCTTGCTTTCTGCCTTGATTGTTGTGTTACTATAGTACTTTCATATAATAGTACTAATATTGAAGGAGTAAACAGATACAAAGTGAGAAACACATAAAAGGGCACTATATGGCACAGACTAAACATAACAGATTGACCAGTTTTAACAGTCATGAAGAAATATTCTTACCCAGAAAAAGAAGTAAGCACCCCTGCAATTTTACAGTTAATTGCTGCTCTTCATTCAGGCTGCAAGAGAAAACTCTCTGATTTGTCTGAAGCAGCAGCAGCAGCTATGTGGGTTTATCGATACATTGTGTTAGGTAGCTGCTGTGTGTTCAAGGGTATCAGTGACTTTCCACACTGCCATTCCTAAGGCTAATATATCTTATTATAGCAGTACACACGGCTGAATTAATATCCTTCATTCTTTCTGTTAATTACTCAGGATAAAACCATTCAAGATCAGTTGTTAACATGTCAGGAAACAGTGGGGACAAAGCCACCCTTCAGTTATGTGAGTCGTAAATGCACAATTCCACTCTTAGAGACTCTCTGACATCCTCCCTTAGCTGTGACTTGACAGGCTGTACAACCATCCTCACGCCTGGCTGCTCAAGTGCTTCAGCTCACAAACTCAACCCCTCAATGCACTGGCAAGGGGTGGCAAGCCCCTCAGCCTCACAAGCACTGGCCAACACACCCAACCCTCTCATAACAACAGGTTTATTTCATTCAGTGAAGTGCACCCTGCTCACAATATGTCACCAGCAAGCCTTTAAATGAGCAGGCTTCATTCACGTCATCCTTAACTGATTATTTGCCTCGTAGCTCATGTCTCCCTGGTTATGTGGCTCCACACAGGTAGGTAGCCTGGTTTACCCCATTCTCCTTGGGTTTGTAATCCCAATTTTTCTGACCTTCAAACACTGGCATAGACTCAATGCTGTCTGCTGTTTTATGCATACACTTGATCCCTGCATTTTAGAGAGATTGCTAAAGCCGTTCAGAAAGAATCCTGCCATTATGTCGTAGTACATTCATTTAGAATACTCAGATCCAGTGAAAATTTTATTACATACTAATAGTAGTATTGTCAGCATTATTAGTATTATTACTGTCATTATTCTATTTAATTTATTTTCAATTATTAAACTCTTCTTATCTCAACCCATAAGTTTTCTTACCTTTTCCTCCAATTCTCTTACCCGTCACACTGGGGGAGGAGGGAGGTGAGTAAGTGGCTGTGTAGTGCTTAGTTTATGGCTGGGGTTAAATCACAACAGTGTGTATATTTTATATGCATATATAGAGAACAATGAATAGCCTATATGTATTATAAATAGAGTACATATCATTATATACCATTATGTTTCACAGAACATATTGTTGTTATATAATAGAATCATAGAATCATGGAATGGTTTAGGTTGGAAGGGACCTTAAAAACCATCTAGTTCCAACTCCCCTGCCATGGGCAGAGACACCCTCCTCTAGACCAGGTTGCTCAAAGCCTATTCCAGCCTGGCCTTGGAGACAGACAGGGATGGGGCACCCACAACTTCCCTGCGCAACCTGTTCCAGTGTCTTACCCCCTCTCCATGAAGTATTTCTTCCTCATGTCCAATCTAAATCTACCCACTCTCAGTTTAAAGGTATTGCCCCTTGTCCTATCAATTCGACCTACTAGGTTTGGATATTTCAGTGTACCAATCTCTAATTTATAAAGGCAGCAACAAGTTTAATACTACAGGATAGAAGAAAAGACAAAGTCTTTATATAATTCTTGTACTGCTACCTTTAAGAAGAAAAAAAAAATTTTTTTTAATGAGTTCAAACACTGCAGAGGCTCACTTTTCACGTTGTTGTGGTTTAACCCCAGCCGGAAACTAAGCATGACACAGCCACTCGCTCACTCCCCCTTGGTGGGATGGGAGAGAGAATCAGAAGGGTAAGAGTGAGAAAAGTCGTGGGTTAAGGAAGGTATAATAAGTAAAGCAAAAGCCGCACACACAAGCAAAGAATACCAAGGAATTTATTCACCATTTCCCATTGGCAGGCAGGTGTTCAGCCATCTCCAGGAAAGCAGGGCTCCATCACATGTAACAGTTACTTCGGAAGACAAACAGCATCACTCTGAACATCCCTCCCTTTCCTTCTTCTTCCCCCAGTTTATATGCTGAACATGATGTCATATGACATGGAATATCCCTTTGGTTAGTTGGCAGTCAGCTGTCCCAGCTGTGTCCCCTCCCAACTTCTTGTGCATCCCCAGCCTCTTCGCTGGTGGGGTGGTGTGAGAAGCAGAAAAGGTCTTGACTCTGTGTAAGCACAGCTCAGCAGTAATGAAAACTTTCCTGCATTGTCAACACTGTTTTCAGCACAAATCCAAACCAGAGCCCTGTCCTAGCTACTGTGAAGATAATTAACTCTACCCTGGCCAAAACTAGCAGAGTGCAAGCCTCTGGTACTCCTTGAACACTTTACTCAGCAATAGACACTACATTTTCTCTGGCACTCCATATTACATTTACAAAACATGAGACATAGCTTTTGTATAATTAAATGTGTTACCCTTGACACTCATACAGAAAATATTCACATTTTAATGGGAAGCACTGTATGGATAAAAAAAAAAAAAAAAAAAGACCTATTTGTCATACTTCATTATGTCAATCCACTTTAATAAATTAACAGGCAAGCATTATTCTCTATATTTCCACTGTTCATTCTGTAGCTCTCCCCTTCAGCATGTTAAGAGACCAATCTCTTTAGGGAAATAGTACAGGAGTACTTAAAGGCACTTTGCAATCTGGTGTCTGAATTATATTCTTGTAAACTCTATTTGGCACTGGATTAATATCTAATTTTGCTCTGACAAGAATAAGCAAAACTTATGCCTGCTAAAATGCTTATTTAGGCTGAATATAAGAACATTTGTTTCTCTGTGGGAAATACACATATAAAGCTACAAAAGAGAGCCTGAGCTGTAGAAAAAAACGCACCTCTTCAAGACTTGGTAACACTGGCAGTTCATGCAGCTGAGTACAAAAGAAATTATACAACATACATGAATGTTTTAATAATCCATTTCAAACTCTATGCAAGATATACATGATCAGTCACAAAAGAAATACAGATATATGAATTATGTTGACAGAATATAATAGAAATGTGTAGGAAAAAATATATACCTAAATTATATGAAATGTGTGTTCTGAGATGCGTAATTAATTGGTAAAAAGATCTTATGGGCACATTGTTATAACATTGTCCACTGTAGTACTCCTGCCTACAGGACATCAGACAATGTTTATTAAATTACTACACATTGTAGATGATTCTTGGTTAGGTCATGACCTACTTCTAAGTTTTTTATTCTTTGTATCACAGGAGCTTTAGAGCTCTTCAAAACAAAACAAAAGTCAATTGGTATTTTGTTAAATGCCTGGAAAAATCTGTTCCCTGACTCCTCTCTCATGTTATGATAAATGATCTAGTTTGATTCACCTGTTTTTCAAAAAGTGACTTACTTATTACTACTAGTTAATTTTGATTCCACTGAAATCAGTGAGAGTATCCCCGTTGGACTTCAGTGAAAGATCATAGATTCACCCAACTCCCTGAACATTTCAGCTCAAAAGGCAAGTTTTTCAAAAAGATAGTCATCCACAGATAGATAACTAGAAAGGATCACCTGGATTTCATAAAATCCCCATATATCTTAGTATCTTTTGCTTGGACATCTAAGCAGTCACAAATAGTTTTGGCCATTTGGTTTTGTTGTGAGGGGTTTTTTTTAACAGCTGGAAAAACATTCTCATTTGCATAGAAACAGTGTGACAACTGCCCCTTCTATCCTTCAAAACTATTATGATATTTTTCCTTATCCATATATTTCTTTGACAGTGTAACTTTTTTTCCTAGTGGATTTTTCTATTAAGGCATTGGATAGGTATATTTGATATGGTAACACTTTGTATACTATTAGTATATCTGGAAAAATACTAAAATGAATACAGAAATTACAAAATTAACAAACGTGCATTTTTAGGGAGAGCAGCACACAGGTGTTTCAAATGGTAGTATCAAGTGGTTCTTAGTCAAATTCCTCAGAATATGACCTTGGAACTCATCTGGTTTGTTGTTTTCAATCTGGCATAGTTTTGTATCTGTAATGGTAAAGTTTGCAGATGCCATGAACGTGGAAGGTAGGACAGAGGAGATTGAAGCAGAATACCAAAAGATCTGGATGAACAGAAATTGAACTAGATTGAAATGCAAGGTCATGAACATGGAGCTAATAATAAAAAGTTCTCCAGTATGCTGGAGGCATCAGCTGGAAGCTATTTGTAGGAATGGGATGTGATTGTCAATCTACAAATGAATGAACTGACAATATGATGCAGCATAAAAATGGCAAATGCAAGCTAAAAATGTCTTGAAAAAGTTGTATCCATGAGATGCAGGCAAGAACCAGTACCATTACACTAAGCCCTGGTTAAACCTCACCTGCAATACTATTGTTCTTGAAATAAAACAGGTGAAGAGAAGGATATGGAAGTAAAGAGCAGTAGAGGCTAAGTTTTCAGGTTGATCCTGATTTTTCTGTAGGCTTTTTCTGATTTTTCCTGGTAGGAAAATGTGTAGAAAAATGAAGAAGAGAGGGAGGTGATTCAGGTCCACGAATACATCAGTGGTTAAATAAAATAAAGAAGAAAGAGCTCATTAAGGGACAAAGCTGAAACAAAAAACGTTCTAGATGGACTTAAAGATATTGAGGTGAAATTTAAAAAGGCTTCTAGCCATTACACCAAGCAAATTTTATGCTGGCTTTCCAGTTAGATTACATGAGAAAACACCTTCTAAAAGATATCTTGGTAGATCTAATCCCATTGTGAATGGGATTATTTGGCATATGCCTGAGCCAGGAGGGAAATGGTATACATAAAACATGGCCCTTCCATTCTCACCAGCAAGACTCTAGGGGCATGAGTGCTTCTAAATTAGTTGAAAAGGGTAAAATCTAGTTCTGTAATACCTAAATACATAGAGACAGAATGCATGTATTTAGTGATGTGTGTCTCTTAAGGGAAAATTTAGCAATAACATAGTTCAGATTCTGAAAGTTGGACTTGAAAGATTAATTTGTGCACCCGCCTCTAAATATGTCAACTAGAAGGAAAATGTACACTTTGTAGAATGTCACCTGCATCACAGGTGCCACTTATCTCTCCCTATTTCTTCCAGCTACATGTATCATGAAATGCAAATATGCAAAGCATGTGATGCTGAGTGTTTGGATTTGTTACCAAAAAAAAAATCTCTTAAATATGGAAGTAAATGTAAACAGTCATGCTCACAGGCAGCTCTTGAAATGCATTATTCAACACATATTATTGTGTATATATTTACTGGTTTTTTTCCCATATTTTATATATTTACTTGTTTTTTCCCCATAAACCTAGAGTCTGAATTAAAGAAATTCAGCAATTTTCATTGTCCAGAGCTTGCTGTGGATCGACAGTTCAAGGAGGAAAACACATCAGCAAGGAAAAATGTGCATTATGAATGTTTGGAATTCTGTAGAAAAGATCAGAGGGCCCAGCTCTGCAGCATGTCTCCACTGTGATCAAGACCTGTGAATTCATATGAGCACGTGGCTCAGTCAAAGTTCAGACCAGCAGTCTGCAATGTGGCTCCAACAGAACGGGTAAACTTAGAAAACTGCTGGTGGTTACAGAAATTACAAAAAAAACACCCCAAAGTCCTGAGTGTTATTCCCCACAGACCTGGTTGTATTTAGGCTGTTCTAGGGATGTTATGGATGAATGAAGTGACTGTCTATCTTGGTGTAGCAAAGCAATTCCTGACCAATAAAATCCTTGCCAGCAAGAAATCAGTTCAAAGTAAATATTTGTTTGGTGATTCCTACAGAACTTCCCACAGATAAAAGTCCCTATCTGTGGGTTTCAGCAGAGAAAAAGGAGCCCCCTCCTCCCCTTATTGTATATTAGTCAGTCCTTGTTATTCTAAAGGGTTCTGGGTTTCAGGTTCAGCAGAAAAAGAATATGGAAATAACTGTAACATTTTGTGTCCTGTTAAAATTCTCTGAAGACATAATTTAGCAAAAGAAGTGTCTTGCTGTTGACAGTAAGGGAAGAAATAGTTATGTTTTATTTTTTTTCAATGTTTGTTCAAAATCAGAAAACAGGAAAGGCTATCCTGGTATTGCTGTCATTAGAAAACTTAGAGAGAGAAGCTAAGAATTCCATCTCCCAGAAATCCCAAGCAATTCCTCTTTCTGTTAGCTCTTCTTGGGTCCTTAAATGCTCAAAATAATGCAATGACAACATCAAAAGTGAAATGGGTTGTCAACTTTAAATCTGGAAATTTTCCAGACGCTTCTAGACAGTAGACAAAATTTTCCAGTTTGAGTCCAAAATAAGTGTTCAGCAAACTTTGCAGTGGCAGATTATTCTGGGATTTAGATTTTTTGCTATACCTGAAGAACAATGCTTAGTTATAATCTATGCTTAGATGGGTTCCAGTTTACCTCATACAAGGATTGTGAAGATATTTTTTGTCTCTATGTCCTCATCAATGCACAGGATAACTTATTTCTGTGGATTAAGTGGGACATGTCATAAACAATGATGTCATCTATTTTCTCTCTGTCTTTTAAAAAAATTTTGGAATGTATACAGTGAAAGAAGTTTCAGTACGCATTTCAGAGAATGTTTTGTTCCTAAACAATTTGAATAGTGACATGAAGAGTGCTATTCCCTTGCATTACTGGGAGGTTCTAGCAGGATGTTGGGAAAATCCACCAAAACTGAACTGTCCCCGTATTTCTAACAAGTTACAAGTATTTCATTTTCGGATGCTCTACTTAAAAGCCTGGGTGTCATTTGTAGAAGTGCTCACCTCCCACCTGAAGTGAGCACACAATAGCTTTTCAGCAACTAAAGTGTTAATTCCTAGTTAGTTAACATTTACGCTCCAACTTGGTGGATACTCTTGCTTTAATTTGCTATGTCTCAGTTCTTGTCTCTACAATGGGAATATTGAAAGCACTGTGAAAGTAAATTAATATTCATTTGTGAGGTATGCAGATGCCATTTTGACCGATATCAGAGAAAATCCTCTGAAGATGCAAGTAATATTTTTCCCCGTAGGGTTTGAAGAAATCAGAGAAAAAAAATTCTGATCTGCCCAACGGCCAATGAAAATACAAGGCCTTTGACATAGTCCCCCACAGAATCCTTCTTTCTAAGGAGAGATATTGGAGTTGATGAGTGGACTGTTTGGTGGATGAAGAATTGGTTGGATGGTCACATCCAGAGGTTAGTGGTCAATGGCTTAATGTCCAGATGGAGATCAGTGACAAGTGGTTCTCCTCAGGTGTCCATACTGGGACCAGTACAGTATCTTCTTCTATGACATAGACAGTGGGATCAAGTGCACCCTCAGGAGGTCTGCAGACAACATCAAGCTGAGTGGTGTGGTTGACACACCCAAGGGACAGGATGCCATCCAGAGGGACCTGGACAAGCTTGAGAAGTGGGCCCATGTGAACCTCATGAGGTTCAACAAGCCCAAATGTAAGGTCCTGCACCTGGGTCAGGGCAATCCCTGGTATCAGTACAGGCTGAGGGATGAAGAGATAGAAATCAGCCTTGTCAAGAAGGACTTGGGGATATTGGTGGATGAGAAGCTGGACATAAGCTGGCAGTGTGTGCTCACAGCCCGAAAAGCCAACCGTATCCTGGACTGCATCAAAAGCAGCATGGTCAGCAAGTCAAGAGAAGTGATTCTCCCTTCTACTCTGCTCTCGTGAGACCCCACCTGCAGTACTGCATCCAGCTCTGGGGCCCCCAACATAAGAAGGATATCGACCTGTTGGAGCTAGTCCAGAGGAGGCCACAAAGATGATCAGAGGGCTGGAGCACCTCTCCTATTGGCAAAGGCTGAGAGAATAGGGCTTGTTCAGCCTGGAGAAGAGAAGGCTCTGGGGAGACCCTATAGCACCTTCCAGTACCTGAAGAGGACCTACAAGAAAGCTGGCAGCGGGACTTTCTACAAGGGCCTGTAGTGATAAGAAAAGGGCTAATGGTTTTAAGCTAAAAGAGGGTACAATTAGGCGACATATAAGGAAAAAATTTTTACAATGAGGGTGATGAAACACTGGAACAGGTTGCCAGAGAGGTGGTAGACACCCCATCCCCGGCAACATTAAAAGTCAGGTTGAATGAGGATCTGAGAAACCTGGTCTAGTGGAAGGTGTCCCTGCTCATGGCAGGGGGGTAGGACTAGATGGCCTTTAAAGTTCCCGCCCAACCCAAACCATTCTACAATTCTGTGATTCTATGATAAAACGAAACATTACAGAGCTGCTTAGTCATTGAGCAGGACTCATCTTCTGCAGTAACAGATGTCTTATGCTGATGGAATTAAAAATACTACATGATTTTATACTTTCAAACTGTGTTATAATGTATATCCACAGGTAGGGAAGCAGGTGAACAGTTAGTAAAGGCAACTTCAATTCTAATGTTGCTTAATACATTACAGCAACACTATTGTAATAAGAGTTAGAGAGTCTGTAATAAGAATTAGAGTCTACTTCTTTCCCTTTCCTTCCTCTCTCTCTCTTTCCCTTTCCCTCCACTTTCCATGCTTTTTTTTATTCTCCAGTAAAAGAATGAACATAAGTATGTCAAGAAATGGCCTGATACCAACAAGATTCGTCAAGGTCAGAAAGTTAGACCTACAGGATATGTTTCTGCCAGTAGAGCTAACTTCAGGCTTGACAATGGTAACAGATGGTCACCCCCTGTACAGAGGAGAGTGAGGAGCAGACTTTGCCAACAGGTTTCACAGATATTTATTGATAACAGCGAAATGCTGAGGTTTGGGATGGTTGGTTCATTTCCAAGATCTGCATGGCTGTATGCTCTAGTATTACAGCCTTTTCTGTTTCTTTTTCTGCCTTCATGTCTTATCCCAGTTCTCTCACTTTCTCCCCCACTTCTGGGACTTCTTTCTCATCTTCACATCTTCACTGGCTTGTTTCCACCTGACTTTTTTCACTTAGCCAGCTACGGTCTTGAGTATTTAGATTTCTTCTTTTTCCTTATCAGCATATCCAAAATTATAAACTTCTCACATAGTTTTCCCATCTGATTGCCACACAGTGAGATCTGTTGTCTCTTCCCATGCTCCTTTCCTGCACCTAGCAGTTAGTCATTTGAGTTTGGTCTCTTCCTTATCAGTTCCTCCCAGATCTCAGATGTTTCTCCCATACTTTTTATCACTGAAATCCCTGTCACTTCACCTTTGCCAGCTCCCCAGTCCCAAGAAATCAAGGGAACACTTGTACTCCTGTGATCAACTGAACCAATCTCCTTCTCACTGCAGCTTTGGCTCTAACCAAACGAAAAGCAGAGGAAAGACAGACCCTCTTGCTTAAGAACAGCAGCGCTGGGAGAGACAAAACCAGGTAACATCTGAATATACCTGGATGGAGAACAGCTAACCATACACAATTAGCTGCATGACTCTAACAAAGTGCTATTTACCATGTGTGAATTGAATTTCCAATTGATCATGAACTGGAAAAATTTGAATTAATTTTAGGAAGGTTCCAAAGGAACCTGAACTAAACTAATACTTAATCACCCTGCCAACTTACAAGTATCTTTTCTATTGTCTGTAGGTCATGGAGTTCTTAAAAAGTCAGTCTTACAATGAATACATTAGCAAGAAATATAATAAAATAATATCCCTCCATCTTATTCTCTGATATAACTGAGCCATTTGTCGGGTATTTTAAGAACATGCAGCCTGAGGCAGAGCTCCAGCATAGAGAATTTCAGGTGGAATCACTGAAGTTTAGCAAACTTATAAGAAGCTAAAAGCAGTGTAAGATAATGACAATGTCAGGAAGAAACACAGAAGGGGCAGTAAAACAGCAGAGTTATTCCTCTTAAATGCAAACCTCAGTAATTTTGTTGATGCTTATCTGAATGGAAAACAACAGTCAGTAGGCCTCCTATGTTAATTTGCAACTGAACAGAACAGTAAAAGTATCATAAACCTGTGAAATGGTGACTCATATGGGTGCCCAATAGCCAAATAACTCTGCACATATCCATTGATCTTTTATTACAACTAATGTTAGGTTTTGCATTTCTTTTTCCTTCCTAAAGGGAGTCATACGTGGACATTGGAAGGCAGAATTTGATTCTAAGTCCGGTATATTTGGATTATTTACTTTCCCAACGTGAAAGTCCCTCTTTAACATGCTAGTCACATTTCACTATGATTTGAAATAAGCTGCTTCTCAACCTATTATGGTTTATTATTTTTTCCTGTATATTTCTAAACAGTTGTCAAGACTCTCAGGTGCTGCAGATAAGCCAGCAAAGCAGAACTTCAACACAAGAAAGATGGAGATGGTATAAATTCTGATATACACCAAGGTTAGATTACCTTTGTTGCTTTGTATATCTAAGATTTGAATTGATTTTGCTGGTATGGAAACAATGGGGGGAAGGGACTCCTGATGTAATGCTTTGCAGAAAACAAAAATGTCAATAATATGCAGACAGTTCAAAAACACAGTATTTACTGATTCAGTGAACCATGTTTTCGGTGGGTTATGATGTCAAGTTCCAACCTAACAGAAGTAGATCATTTAGATTTCTTAAAAATTATATCTATTATTGTAATACATGTTTACATAATACTATAAAATCCTTACACACCTTAACTTTTTATGAAAGTCTTGAAGGGCACATTTTTTTTCCAAAAAAATAAGGCAACCTGCCATAAATTAATAACAAGTTGTGGTACGAGACACTTCACATGGAACAGAATACAAGTTTGAAAAATTGCGATATAATTTCATAAAACACACCTTTATGACCTCCAGATGTTTAACAAATAAAGCGACACTCTATTCTAATTTCTAGAACTATTAGTGAAACTTGAATTTTAAACTGAAAGTGTAGGCAGAATAAATTCCTATTGCCATTAGCTACGCTATTTTTTTAATAACAGAAACAGCATGGCTTTTAATGGTCAGATGTTGGATTGCATACTTAATTTCATATTTTGTCAAAACTGTTTTGGTTCCTTGCCAAGATATAAGGAAGAGTAGCCCTACTGTACCAATCAGTGTTATTTTCTCCATAATTTTGACTTTTGTAGAAAACCCTTTTTAGTATGAAAAAGCTCACTTGTTTTAAAGGGGTCAGTGAGATTACAAGCCAATGCCATCATATAGCAAGTGTAACAAGGACTGGGCATTTAAATCTTACCATTCTTATTTATTGTTTCTGGGTTTGCTTTTTTACAGGGAATGACAAGTTTTGTTTATTATCAAAGCCTGTTTGTAATAAATGATATGCACTTCAAGTAATAGTACTGAAAATGAATGTGTTAAAGGTTTTGGATAATATACTAGTAGAAAAAGAAAATAGAAAAAGAACTTTATTAGAGAACAGAGGGCTCAACTTCGTATTTCCTTAAAATAATGGCTATCAAATAGCTATTTTTGGACCACGTGAAAGGTAGGAAGCTTGGATACCCAATTTTGCCTCAGCTAATGTCAATGTGATTATCCTACACAACATATGCAATGAGGGACCAGTCTCTGATGCTTATATTTCTCCCATACTAGAGTAAGCAATCCTCAAGTAAGGAGAAAATGCTTTGGACTTAATGAAAACACAGTGAAAAGCAACCAGCTAACATATACCTATTTTAAATATTTAACAGGCTGTCTATCATAGCTATAAGCACTCATTCATTTTTTGAGCTATTAATGACTCCTGCCACAACAGGTTGAAATATGGCCTGAATTTAACACTATACAGTGTAGATCTCTTTCCCATCCCAAACATCTGCTCTTGAAAGCCAGGCAGTCTCACACACACAAAAGGTTCTGATAATGTATAAGTCACTTCTTGATTTCATTACTGATCTAAATGAAAATGGGATCAAAACTTCATTTTCTCAGATTAAAACTGTAAAATAGCCAGCAAACAATCTGGGCCTGTCCCTCTTTGGGCTAAGACAGAACAGTGCCAGCTGACCGTGTCTGAGGAGTTCGTTAGGATGACAAAAAACAACTAAACCTAAAACCTTCCTACTTGGGGTAAACAAATAAACAAAGATCCCCTAGGAAGTGAGTGAGTCGTATGAACTCAGTCGTTTTTGTTTAGCATTTCCCAAAGTTTCATGTTTGTGTTTTTGGGGGAAGATTTTCCTAAGCCACAGAGGATTTAGAAGCAATGTGTGGAAGTCTTGAGAGGATGTAGGTGTTATCCTACACTCCTCATCCCCTAATAAGCAATGGCATGTGTTTTACAGCACAGCCTGACCATGACAAAGGAGATAAAGGTCTTCTTTCATGCTACTTCCCTCACACAAGATGGCATTTTGTTTCTAGGCCCAGTTTTTCCTGTGACATAAGAGCTTCTTGTATTCATTTTTGTCACCCAGCTAGGTCTACTCCCTATTCCCATCACCTTTCCCATTCCTTTCCACTGATCCTCATGGGATCAGTGGACACATTATCTTCTACTTCCAGACCAGACAGCTTGATTTAGCACTGGCAGATTCAACTTCTCTGAATGCAGACTTTCCAAAACAAATATTTTGGCAAAAGGCGATTAGGACCACAGCCTAATGTCAAAATGTCCTACGTCAGCAAGAACCTAGAAAACACTGTACTGCCATTTTTCCACAGATGTATTTCTATTAACTAAGTTGCCTGTGTAAAGAATAAGGTACAAGGTATAACTCTCATATTCTTTCTGTGTCAGTGATTCTATGACTTCTCCAAGTGGTAGCATTTTTTTATAGCACTCAGCAGGGGGTTGAGAGCTGTGTTTTTAGCTTTGCTTCTTTTCTGTGCTCATTTTCTGTACTAATTTTTTAAAATTATTTTGAAGTATGTTTTTTCTATAATGGGTATATATATATAGCATGTGTATGTGCACACACATTTATACATGAATGAACTTCAGGCAGAATGTATTTGGATTGAAAGGCATATAGATACATGTGTATATACATCTATAACGTATATGGAAGGAAAAAATGGCCCTATATATGTCGTTTTCATATTTTAACTTTGATTATCTTGGCTTTTGCTTGGTTTCTCTGTGTAAAAGAACTGGAATTAACACTTTAAACAGAACATGGTCTAGACAATACGTAATTAAATGGTGAATGGAAGATTATCCAAAAATCATTGTTATAAAGTAAGAATTTTTCATACGCTGCTATCCACCTTTGTACACATTACCTCATGCATAGCACAATTTTTTACTTATAAAATGAACACAAAATAGCAAAAAGTCCACAGTACATTTCTTTCTTATTTTTTTATTGTTGAAGACACCCTTTTTAATTGCAATATTGGAGAGGGGAGTTTACTATGGAAAGAAAATGGCTTGTCTTTAAAACACAATAATGTGATGGTGTCTGCCAACAATGAGCTAAAGAGGTTAATGTATCAGGTCTGGCAAACAGCCACACTACCTCCGCCTCAATACATTTAACTGTGTAATCTGGGTTAAGGTTTAGTGCTTTTTTTTTTATTCAGGGCATGGATTGTTGGTAAATGAAAGTTAGATTTTTATCCCACCTTTTTTTCCCCGAAAGCAGCGTCACTTATCACCCATCTTGATTTCCACAGCTGGAGGAGCCCTATGCCCCCGGGCTCGGAGGCACTGCCCTCCGCGGCCGCGGTGAGCTCCGCGGCCGCCCAGCGCAACCCGCACGGGGTCACGGCGCTCCAGCTTGGCTGGTGCGAGCAACTGCGCGGCCCGCCGCGGGACTCCGCGGCTATCCCCCGGGTATTGGGGGCCGGCTCCTCCGTCGCCGGGCACTAACCGGGCGGCGGGGCTCCTGCGGCCCCCCGGGCTCCCGGTGCGAGCATCCGCACCTACTCCCTCCCCTCCCGCGGTGCCAAACCCAGAGGGAGAGCTCCCAGGTGTCCTCTACACCCCCCCTGCAAACTCCACTTACAACTCCGAAGCCATCACCTGGAGCCACCTCTACAGCAAGTGGGTGTGGATGTGTGTGTTTTGGTTCTGGGGTTTTTTTTTTTTTGAGAGGGAGATTGAGAGCGAGAACTACCGTCAGGAAGGGAAAGCACACGAAAAGTATAGAGCTCCCTCTCTCCCATCTTGCGCGTTTCTTGGGCACACTGTTGGAGGAGGCAGGCAGCAGCAGCAGCAGCGTTATAATGCGAATCGCAAAGCGAGCAACTTTCAGTGCTGTTGTGGCTATTTTTGATTTCTCTCCCGAGAACGGGCTTTTATTGGTGTGCGTGTTGCCTTTTTTTTTTTTTTTCCTCCCTCTCTTTCCGTGTGATTGTTATAATTATGCCCTCCCTCCCTTCTCCGCCTGCTGCCCTCTCCTCCTCCAAGAAGCCCGGCAGCAATGATGCCCTGTCCTCGGTCCTCTCCAGCGGGTCATTCCGCTCGGGCAGAAGGTGAGCCGAGCGGGGGAAGCAGCGCTCTCAGGGATGCGATGGGGAACGGCACCGCAGCCCGCCAGAGACGGGCCCTCCCCGCTGCTGCTTCATTCCTCCGCCGCTGCTCCTGCGGCCCGCCGGCAGCTCTTGGGGTCAGCCGGCTCCCCCCCTCCGCCACCCCCTCCAACCGTGTCCCGGCTGGGGCATCTTCCCAGCACCGCCCCAGTGCCGGGGAGAGCCCGGCCGCTGCCCGCGGAGGGGCCGCTGCGCCCTTCATAGCGGCGGCGGAGGGCCCTGCCCTGCCCTTCTCCTGGCCGCCGGGCGAGCCGGCAGCACCTGCCCGCTTCAGCGGGCCGGGGAGGAGGGAAGGAGGGAGGGATGAAGGGAGGGAGGGAGAGAGAGAAGGGAGGAGGCTCCTGCGTGCGCGGGGAGAGGCTCGGGCTCTTAGCCGGGCGCTAGCGGCAGCTGCTGCCGTGCTGCACCGCGGGCGGTGGCGGCTCCCGGCGCCGCGGGAGCGCGCCGCTGCCGCGGGACCGCAGCTTTGGGGAGTGGGAGGCTCAAACCTCAGCCGGGAAGTAGAGACAGAGTTTTGCTGGTTTTTAGTTTTCTTTCCTGGTGATTGGGCTTTTTAATTATCATTATTTTTAACCCCACTCTCCGCCTCCCGCCCGCGGTGCGTGCGCTACCGGGGAGGATGCTCGCCTTCCCCAGCCCCTTCCCTGGCAGTCCCCGCCGCGGCGGCGGGCCGCGGGGGGAGGGGGCGCAGGGCCGGGAGCGCGCTGGGCCGCACCTGGCCGCGCCGTTCCGCGCAGGCTGCGCCCCCATGAAATCCCCCACCGCTTCCCGCCGCCCCTGGATGCCTGAGTCTCCGCTTGCTTGTGTCCCGCAACGCGGCCAGACGCGCACACGCACGGAGGCACTCGTTCACTGACTCGCAGCGCTCTGCCGAGCTGCCCAGGCTGACGAGCAGCGCAGCGCAGCCCGCCAGGAGCCCCCTCCCTCCCTCTCTCTCTCTCTCTCTCTCCTCCTCCCTCGCGCGCGCCCGTCCGCCCGCCTCTCCGAAGGATGCCCGGTAAGTAGCGGTGAGGACCGGCACCTCAGCCGGTGCGTGATCTGACGGGTTAGGGACAGCTTTATAATGCTGCCGCCCGCCGGGTGGGGGCGCGGGGCGGAGGGGCGAGGGGAGGTGACAGCGATCCGAGGCAGGAGGCGGCGGGGCTCGCCGTGTGCTCCTCAGAAGGACTTTTTAGCTGCACGGCCGGGGCTTGGATGTGGGCGCCGAGGGACGGGGTCTGTGCACCGCAGCGGGCACTGGCCGGGGCGGGGGCGCTTCGCCTGCGCTGCGGGTTGCTGCCTGCAGCACCGCGGTGAGTACGGGGCTCCGCGCCTCGCCGGGGTCCCCCCGGGCATGGGGCTGGTGTGGAGGGTGCCCTGCCGTGATGGAGACTCCCACCTCGGCGGCTCCTCTCCGCGCCCTGATGGGGCCGGGGCGCGAAGGGCACGGTGCCCCCGGCGCGCCCCGGGGACTGTGCCCTGCTTCTCCTCCTTTCGGTTTTGGGGACGTCCCCGGGGCTGCCAGCGCGGTCCGGTGTTTCGTGATCCGTGGTGCCGCCGCCCGGGCATATAGGGAGCTCCGCCGGGCTCTTCACCTGCGGAAGGGAGTACCCAGGTGCTGCGCGCCGCTGCGCGGGGAGGAGAGCGAAGCCCCCGCCGGTGCCCCGGCACCGCGACGAGGGGATGCCCGCAGCTCCCCGTCCCGGCTGCTGCCTCCCGTGCGCTGTAGCGAGCTCCGGTGGCAAAACGCTCGTCCCTTAGGGAAGGCTTAATGTTTGCAAAATGTTTGCTATCGAATTAGTGCGTGGCTCTGCTTAGCTCGGGTTTGTGCACTGCTAGCCCCGCTCAGGCTGGGCTTCAACTCCGGCTTCCAAATGCCAGGGAGACAGGGCACGGGGCTTTTTGTTCTCCTAGGCTGCCTGGTGCGACTTGTGGGAAACATATATAAAAGCTGACAATTGCTGGAAATTTTTAAGTGGGTTTTGCTAAATTATTTAAGTATGTTGCCTTACTTTTGCATTGTCTACTTTGACAATGATATCTTGTCTCACTGTGTTTCGCATCCTGGGTATGGTAACTCTCCCATTGAAGTCAATGGCAAAACTCCCAGTTGACTTCGAGGAAGAAGGTTCTGGCTAATACCGAATACTTTTTGAATGAAAGGGACCGGGCAGAAGGCTGAGAGAGGGCAAAGTGAGAGAGATGCCTAAGACAAACTTCATTTTAAAAAAAGTAGGTGTTTTAACTGAAGAGATTTAGCTGCACTGTGTCAGAAATGTCTTCTAGGTTTTCATTCTTGCTTTACAGTGGAGAAATACTGGAATGTTATCTTGATGTGTCTGATGTAAAGATGGACTGAAGCCCATTGTTTTACCCACAGACATTATAAAGTATTACCAGATTAGTACCTTATACTTTTCTGATGCTGTATATCCTTTTATTCTCACTAAGAAGTTGGAAGCAGAGGTTGACAACTGAGACAACTGGATGGGCTCCCATTGACTTCAGTGGCTTGTGGATCAGGCCCAGAAAGGTTCAATAGAGAAGTAAAAAGACAAATGTAGTACGGTTTGTAAGGAAAGGTGTTGCATAAGCATTTAACTCATGAACTGCCTCCCTCTAGGGAGGAGAAAAATCTAAACATACATAAATTTCTTGGTCCATTTTTAAGAACTCTTTCACAACACAGAACTAAGAATGCCTCTGATTAATAATTAAAATGCTCATATTCACATGAACTAAAAAGTAGATTTTATGAAAAAGAAACCCATTTGCAAATGGAATGTCCTGTGTTCAGTGCAGTATTTAGATTGGGAGCAGTCAGATATATAATGAAACACCAAATGAAAATATAGATATTCAAATGACAAAAGCTGGTCTTATTACTGTAACCTGACTAACTACTTTCAGTTGCTTGGAATGCTTTAAAAAGGAAAGTGTGAAGACACATTTTTAGTTTTTATTTCAAATCTGAGTGTTGAGGCAACCCTCAAAATGCTGCATGTGGTCAACAACTTGCCAAGTATCAGAATTATACTCTCATACTCCATGAAGAATGTGACTATTACACTGACAAGAAACACAACCTCTCTCAGTTATGGTCCAATAATAATGTTTCCCTTCTAAGCATAAGTTTGTGTTAATAGGCAAGTATAAAAAAAAAAGTTTAGGTGCTGCATCTCTTGTTCAGCTTTATTTGTAGGCATCTGGTAGAATTGTCTTTGAATTGAATGGAATGTGTCACTGATACTTAACTGTGAACAGATTAAGATGTTTCTATTACAATGGGGGGGAAAAACCCACAGTAAAATGGACAAATGCTTCACTGATTATCTCTTCTTTCCTTGCAATTACATAGAGAAGACAGAAATCTCCTGAAAATGTCATATTACAGGTTCCTTTCTAATTTCCCTCTGAATTCAAATGTCTCTTTTGTCATTTTATGGGATGTTGCAAGGAGAAAAATTTTCTTTGAGCTGCCTTGTTGCTTCTTGTGTTCTCTGCTCTATCTGCTGTTTACTAACACATTGTAATGTCACAATATATTTTTGTTGATAATACTTCCATTTTAATTTAAATATGAAAAATATGGTGATTATTCACATATTAAGAGTTTTGGACTGGTTTGTTTTGGGGTTTTTTTGTTCGTTAGTTTGGTTGATCATCTTGGTTTGGTTTTTTTTAGGGCGGTGCTGTGGTGTTGATTTTTTTAAGGTGCAAAGCAATGCTTAATCCTCCTTGCTTGCTTGGATGATGAGAGTTCTAAAAATAAAGTTATATATTTGCATACATCTTCAGTTTTGTCCTGAGGGCAATCATTTGAAACTCTGTATTCTTTTCATTTTTGTGTTCCAATACTTACTCTTCGTATGTGCATATGGAAACGGAGCCAGGTGTTCTTCTGGACAGCATCTCCAAAATAAAAAGTTAGCTTTTTTAGGCTTACCTGTGACTGAAGAGCATATAAGATTTGAGTATTTAAGACTGGGTTGAAAGAAACCAGATCATGAAGTACTGGGAATCTCCAGGACATGATTCTGAATATCCATTACTCACTTTTTGCATCTTTATAACACCCATCCTGTTTTGAGGAATAAGGGCCGACCATCTTTATTCAGATGTATCTTTTTCTAGACTACGTTTTGCTGTCCCTTGCCTGTCTGAAACATATTTATATTGCTATAGCTGTTAAACAAATGCTAGCAAGAGTTTACAGGTCTCTTAGTATTTGAATCTAGGAAGCAATATTAATGGGATTGTTGAAAGTCACCTGAATTCTGTAATTATTACACTTTTAAAAACTTTTCCAAAATGAATTTGATTGTTTGCTAACCCTAAATAAATTATCTAACACATTCGTTAGATAATTTATTTAGGACTATATTCTACTATCCAGCAATTTAAGAACAAAAGCCTCCACTGTAGCACAAATCAATCAAAATATTGGGTTTAGGTTATACATTGTACATATGGAACCTGGCATGTAAAGCAGATGGTATGTAAAATTATGCATCGCATGTCTGGAGAGCCATACAATATCTAAATGCAGTGCAACAGAACAAGGAAAGAGTGTCACATGCAACTTAAAATATCAATCACTGGCCCATGTCTAATTTCAACTGTGCTTTGGTTTTGCGTGTGTGTGTGTGTGTGTGTGTGTGTTCAATTTTGTCTTACTTCAGTCATGATATTTCCGTGATAATATGATCTTCCCTAGAAAAACATGCAGATTGGTATGCTACTAGTTAAATGAAATAAAGATGAATGTACAAGAAAAACCAGTTTAATCTCGTTTGGGTTCAGAATGCATGCAAATTAAAAAAAAAAAAATTAGGAACAGAACTTTTAGTCTTTTAAGGAAAATGGCCAGACATCATTTCCTACCAATATTGTGTTTTTCTATATTATTTATGCATTTGGTTTGCCCAGCCCAGCAATAGCACTTCAGAATACTTCTGTCCTGTTGCATATTGTGTTAGCTCTACACGCTCACTCTCTCAAGTATTACAAGTCTGTAAGCACAACATTTCTTCCTGAACAAACAAGCATTACTGTGCATTGTTAACACAATCAGATGAAACGGTAATTGTAGAAAGATTCACATCAGCAAAACTCTTAAATAAATATTAGTCTTTAAGCATGCGCTGACCTCAAAGGAACCTAATCACATTTTGTTGAACAAAGATGCTTTCCTGCTCAATGACTATGAACAGTAATAATTTTCCCAAGTTTATCAAAGTGTTTAAATCTGTGGTTATAAAATATTGTCAGCATCAGAAAACTTTAATTTTTTAACTTCCAGAGGAAGAGCTTTAAACATTTCTACTTTTATTTTTTTTAATGTTGTGTATACTTTAGAAATATTGCAAGCTATTAACTGCTTTAAACAGAGTTACACAGCTTTACTGTTTGATATTTTTAATCAAAATGAACTTCAGTAGATTAGATGTGAAGGATAAAATTTATAATGAAGGACTACCACAAAGTCAACTCCAGGTACAATGTCAGGAACTAATACTGCATAAGGTAGACTTTAATAGTCAATTTGGTAAGATCCAGACACTTTTCAAGGAGGCAAATTGAAGTAACACCTCCATGCTTAAACTGTTGAATATCTCCAAAATTTTAAGGCTTTTTAAGGAGCCTGAGTTGATATAGAATGTTTCACATTACAGAAATTACCTTCTTTTTTTTTTTTTTTTTTAAAGTACTTTTTGTGCGCTATCACCTTTAGTCCTTATGCTTCTTATTGCTTGCAACAGTGTTGCTTGAGAAAATACAGCTCTCTGTCTGGGGAATTAAAGTAACACATTTGTCCTGATATGTTACAGAACAGTGTCTATCAACCCATTTCTCTTTTGGAGATGAAAGAACTTTTATCCATTCAAATCGCTGTAATACAATCTTGGATTATAATGGCTTGAACAATCTTGACTGCACACAGTTGCTGGAGTCTCCAAAGGACTGTCATAAATAAAACTATTAGACTGTATTATAGCAGACACATATTCAGTCTACCAAGGGATGACAGCATTTTACATTACAGCACAAATCTCTAAAAGATGTCTACATATACCAAAAATGATTGGTAGAAGGACATCATGAACCAATATATAGTCAATATTTATACATATGTTATTTTTCTTTAAAAGAATGTAAAGCAAATATTAATATTAATGGATTAATCCTATGTAGAATTAAGTGGAAACAGCCAACAAATAAGGAATTTGTCCCCTACAACAGATACTTAGGCTTGCCCAGCAGCATGTAAACTTTCCGCACTAGCTGATGGACTTTCAAGCTACATCAAAACCTCCCTTTGCATCCCGGCATTGCTACTATGATGACAGCATTAGAACACTGGCATCCCATGGGAGACAAGTCAGTTTACATCAATGGAAATGGATTTATACTGCATCCCAGATTCTATGCAGACAGGTTGGGGTTTTTTTCCTCTTACCAGATATTATTATAGAAGGTATGACTTTTGCCAGATATAAAGACACAACTGGGTTTGGCAAAACCCTAAATGAAGCTAGAAACAAAGTTGGAAATGGTGGAGACTTGGCAAAATGAAGTAAAAATATGCAAGGATGTGGTTTTTTGGTGTTTTGTTTTTTTTTTTTTTTTTTTTTAGAGGGGAAAAATGGTACTCTTTTATGAGAGATCCTTAAGACAGAAGTTAAGGATAAAAATAAATACAACTGAGGTTAAAAATAACATTACGAAAGTTGAGTTACCTAACATGTTCTGGCCACAGAAGTAACTAAATGTGATGTACCGATAGGACAGGCGCTTCAAAAGAAAACAAAAGCCAGAAAATAACCATTTCCCATGTTGGAAATCCAGATGGCCCCAGCAGATTTTATGTGTATTTCTATACACATTTATCTGTGCATACATTTTTTTTCTTTTAATATCAAAAGCTGTATAATGCCCTACTTTGTTACTGTCTGGTTTCTTCACCCCAGCAGGGATTTGCTGGTTGTTCTTCCTTTCTGACCATGAAGATACAGAGGAAGATATGACAGTACAATAAATAGCTGAGAGTGGTTAAACTGTTTCCTGAAGGTAAAACAGCAGGGTCCAATGGTTTTCCTGCAGAATGTTTTAAACTCTAGGCTATAAATAATAGCCAGTGTCGCAAAAAAAAAAAAAAAAAAAAAAAAAGTAACTGAATACTGAAAAAGGAGAAAACAAAATGAATCTTCACTTCAGTGTCTGAAGCCAATGTTACATTATGTCCTGAAAAACATGAATCTGAAAGATATTTTGCCAGCTACAGGCTAGTGTCATCTACAATCACAGTCAAGATCTTCCTGTTAAGATTTGAAAAAGCAACTGTAGTCTTACATTGAAGAACCAGGAAAGTTGATCAGTGAATGTAATGTGGAGCTTTAGGAAAACAGAAGATGACAGTAGAGCAGAGGATTATTTAATACAGAACTGTATTTAATACAGTAAATGGATATACCATTTTTCAATATCAAATTTTGATGCTAAAAAGACAGTTGACTGGATAGAGTGGAGCTAACTTTGTCATGATGTCAGAAGTAAGATTTAGGGAAAATGATTTTAGATAATTTGCTGCTTCATATTCTCACCTTTGTAACCGTTGTGTAAGTATAAATAATGTCAGAGGTGGCAGCAAATCCTTCCTATTTATAATTTCACATTCCTGCCTCTTGTAAATTGATTAATTTCCAGTGTATAGTGAAACAGATTTGCAGTAGGAAAAAAAGTCTATCAGCATAGAATATATCAGCATAGTCAAATAATATGCCTTTGTTTGTCTTCTGGTGGAAAATTACGCTCATGAACGGTGATGCAAAATCTGCTAAAATAATCTATTATAAGCTTTTTGGTAAATAATTCTGAAAAAGAAAATATGACTGTTGAGCTTTTTACTAACACAAAGTTTTCACACAGAGGTAGAAAAGATTTGAGGAGAATTAGTAAAAATTAATTCTAGGATTAGAAGTTCTCAGTTTGCACGTACCAAATACTTCTACTTACCACTGACATTGCTAGCCCCTCTCTTGGTATCCTATAGTCAATGGTTTCTGACTAAAGAATGAAATTAACTTCCTTCAGGTATAGCCAAACAACCCAGGCTTCAAGAAGTTGAACTGTGCAACTGCAGAAAATGGAAACACAGACCTTCATTCAGATCTACCTAAAACTGTGTGTCATTTCTCTGGTTGCTTTCCCAGCAGCTCCTTCATGATCACAACCTGACTGCGTGTGAGGTAGATCCAAGTGAACATGAATCAACAGCTCTTTCCTCCCTTACATGTCAGACCTACTGTGTCGTAACTGCCTTTGCCTCTATCCTGGAGACTAGCAAAGAGACTATTTATGGTCAGAAGCTTCGGAGACTTTTTTTGTACACCTCTGCCTTACACTACAGCAAGAAACAGCAAAGGATGAATTTCATTATGTGTTTTTCAGACATAAATTGAAACCAAAGCTGTCTGTAGAAAAGACTTATTTTCATACATTTTCTGTGAACATATATCAATTAAAAAAATTATATATTTTGAATTTATGTGATTTTTGTAACAATAAGAAAAAAATCAAAACCTCAAAAAAGTCCCCAGAATGTTCACACAAGACTCTTGATTTGTCCCTAATCAAAACATTTCTCTTTCTAAACTTTTAAGATGTTTGCAACTTCCCAAAAGAATTTCAACAGCTCCAAACATTTTTCCTGATGGGAAAATACTTCTTGCTGAGTTCTAGAGCCCATGCTGTGGTTAGATCATGGTTTTAGTTTAGTGCATGAAGTGGAAGTATTGGAAAGGTAACCAGGCGCTTTCTTGGAAAGGCACTTACTAGTGGAGGGTTACTTATTATTTTAATCCTGAATAGAGATTATACATTGAGGCAGGCTTAAGCTGATAACAGAAAGAAAGAGGGAAGAATGTCTCTCATTGTCATAACTAAAGAAAATAGTGAGTAGGAAGTCAGACGTGTCTTCTTAACAACTTTAGGAGGAAAATGTCCTCAGACTGAACTCTGTTTAGGCTCAGGATGTAGGTTTCAAAGACGTTTAGTGGCCAGCTGGAAATAAATCTAATTTATTTAGTCTACCGTTTCAGGAATTTAAGTTGAATATGTGCTGTTTATGTGACATGACATGTATCAGTAAACAGTGCTTATGGACGAGACAGCTTGCCACGACTCGGATGTATATCAGCACCAGTGCACTGGATCAATATAGAAAGCACAGCATGGAGATACAGTATAAATCCCCAGCACGGTGGTAGACAGAAGCTGGCCACTCACTTCTGTTTATCCCCCAGGGACACAAGAGAACAGATTTGTCAGGGTTTTTCTCTTTTGTTCCAGTAATAATGAGAGATTAATTGGGAATGTTTACTGTTGGGAGACTAATTGGGAATGTTTGTTGTTTAGGTTTTTTTTCTTTCTGTTACAGCTGCATTTCTGCTCTTTGCCTGTATTTTTTATGAATAAACTGAATGATGCAAGGCCTCCCTCTAGCCTGGAGGCCAGCTAAGCATGGTCACTTCCATATGGTTAAGCTCCCTTAGCCTCCTGAGAACAGGCTGTAGCTAGCCTGCCTCTCGGGAACAATCCCCAGGCTGCGCTAGTGCCCTAGCTGTGCCCAGAAAACCCTTAGGAGACAGCTGGTCAAGTAGCCAAGATGAAAAGGGTGTCAGTGACTGCCCTGAAATTTTATGGTTTAGAAAAAAATAGTTCCAGGACATGGATTCATGCCGTAGCACTATTTAATTCACTTGCATAGGTGTAGTCTTAATATTATTTAGGCCAGTATGACTCCAAATCCATACACATTGTTTATTCACTTTTTTTGTTAGGAATGAACTCCATTGATTTAAGCTGTATTACTACAGCACAGCATGTTGTTTTTACAAATAGCCTAAAAGGGGCCTATATTTTTTTGTAAGCAGTCATTAACTGTGGTATATGCAATGATGTTCTGAAAGTAGTAGAAAATTTAAACATGGTAAAATGTAAGGAAACGGTAGCTACTTTTCCCCATAATTTTCGTTACTTATAGTTATATTTCTCATAGAAAGCTGCGGTCAGTTTATCCAGAAATTGCTGTTACAGGAAAGCTATTATTTATTTGCTGTGCATTTGTTGATAGAAGTTTATAAAATATTGAAAAATCTGGTTTACAAAAATGAGGGTACCAGCACTTCTTCTCAAAGATGTATTACTAGCTTTTGCCAGAGAATGCAAATGGAGACAAGAATCCTTACCTGGTAGTATATGCAGTATTCTGAGAGTCGTAAAAAAGCATGACAAACCTTTTAGGGTGTGATCTCAGAAATCAAACTCGTTTAAGCTTTAAAATACAAACATTCTCAGCTAACTGAAAATTATGCTTATACAGGATAGTTGGATAAAATTGTAATAAGTAATTGTATCACAGTGGACTAATTGCATTACAGAAATAATGTTTCAGTTAGTTGTGGAGGAAAAATACATTCTTTGATAGTGGTTCTTATCACAGTTTTTTATTTCTTGGTATTTAGCATCACTGTTGCATCCTTTGCACTATCTACAAGTCTTCTTCTCTAATCTTTCTTCATCTTTTACTGGTGAGCTTCTGCAAAGTTTTATGATTCTTTCACCTATGGAGGATAGCATAACTTCAAAAATAGTGAAAATTAATCTGGGTGCGGCTAAATAAAAGTGTTGCCTAGGAGAGATTCTACTTCTCACTGTAATCCTTCATTACCAGTTTTGTGGTTCAGGGGTTGTATTCATAAATCACAGTGCTCTTGGAGGAGACTTACCTAGCAGAGAGATAATACTTTCCTACCAATGGTAAAATAATTGTCTCCAAATGCTGTGACCCAGGTGGTGCTAAGACCGAATCTCAGGAGGAAAGCCATAAGGTCCCATTGCCTTCTCTGGACAATGCTTTCAGTTAGGGCTATAATAAGCTGCATTGATTTAATACCTTTGGTAGTCTCAGATTGGGAGAAAGAACAAACCTAAGTATTTTAGCCATTTCTTCTTCTAAGTGATGCTTTTAGGATATCTCTCAGGGGAGTTTCAAGGAGCCTGATTTAACTATTGCATAAATACACGTATAACGAACCTGATGGACCCAAAAAAAAATGGATCTGAATCTGATAAATAGGCAGTAGTGAAATATCAGTTTCATTATTCAGTAGAAGCTATTTTGCTTGACCAACAAAGAAGTGAAAGTTTTGTAGAAAATTGAAACTTAATAAAGCGTATCAGGATTTTGAGCTTACCTTTGGTTTGAAGGTGGGATAATATGTAAGTCACTTACTTTGCTTTCCTATTGAAATCACTGAGTTCCCAAACATTCTTCACGCTTGGAAAATTATATGTAATATACAACTCCATAAATATATTTAAAAACAATAGGATAGTAAGAGGTATTGAAAGAACCCTGATAAAATTATGAGAAAGGTAGTCTATAATTATTTATTAATTACCTTTAATTTATTCTTATATATATTTTACACACTCTTACCTAAATATAAATGCATTTTATCACTAGGTGTGGGGTGTAATGATTAAAGAGAACTGGGTGTGTTCTAAAAAGTTTAACTTCTTTATCAGTGATACTTAAAAAGGAATAATTAAGTAAGTAGATCTAAAGCTGGCCTGGATCTTCTTTGGTATGTGGCTGAAGCATGTCTACTAATTACAACCACAATTCATGTTCTAAAGAGCATCCTGCTGTAACGCCGCTGGTGCCTCTGCCCTTCTCTCATCTCTCCCCTCAGTTTGGTCTGCAGGGATGGTAGCTCTCTGTTGATGAATACAGGTCATGCAGTCCAGAAGAAGAGGAACTCTTACCAAACAGATGCTAATGGATAGTGAACTAGTAGCCAGTCTCAGATATGGAGGAAACAGAATTTACCACTAGTTTGAGATTTCTTTAGGAGTCTTTCTGTCAAAGATAAGGCTTTCTTCCAGCCTACTTTTTGGAAAAAGCTACAAAATTATGATCTAACTCTGCAAATCTCTTTGCAGACTGCCTTGATATCAAAACATCTTCATTTTTGGCAATAAATGGAAGTGTCTGTTAAACATTTCAACCTAAATTATAAAGGCACTTTGAACAGATGTTAGATTGAGACATCCAGGGTGAAAGATCATATTTGTTTGGTGACGATGTGGTACCAGTGTCAATAGCTTTCTATAAACTTTGAAAAGCAGATGTTACTCTGGCCAAAATTGTACCTTCCTCTTGACTGCTTTCAGTAGGCAGCAGGCCTGACCCTGACACTCCCCTATCCCCCAAACTGACTTTGAGGCTGCTGTTGTGACAATGGAGACCTATTAGCCTGCAACCATTTGGCACATGTTATAGCAAAATTCTTGTAGCCCGACTGTGTCAGCTACTACCTCAAAAGTGATACTGTCTGCTTATATCTCAAAGTATAGCTCTGTCATACATACACTTAGTGCAGTATGGTTCTTAAAAGGCATTTTAATCTGCTGGCATTTTAGTTCGTAGGCCTCTGGGGTCAGCTTGAAAAATTACACTAATGCTGAACTTACTCTGATATCCTGGGCAGCCTTCTGAATGTTAAATAACTATCCTCAGAAGGCCATGCTTTTCAAAAATTATCTTTAAGACTGCACACAGAATTTTAAGCTCAGTTCAGTTAATACCATACTGATATGCAGGCTGAAATTTATAAAAATGTAGGATAAGAATCTCTGAATCTATAGATACCAGCAGTTATTTTAGTTTTCTTTATCCGAGTTTTTGGCCTGTAGGTTGCTAACTATATGAGTTTTGTGTTACTTTAATTGTTAATATTTGCATTTGAATTAATTGTTCTGGATTGTTGGTTTTGTAGTTGCCTGACTATTCAAATATGTGGGATTATTTAGAAACCTATACAGGAAATGATCCTTTTCTAATCTGGAATTAGGCAAGGTGAAAGATACAGGTCTATTTCTTCAAACAATGGCAATTCTTAACCCATTCCCTTACATGTATATAAAGAAAAAAAGCAGATTACCCCCTCTTTGTCTTGAGAAAGATTTATGTTAAGTATGTCATATGTAGCTTATCCAGTATTTATTGCTCCTCCTAGTGCTCTACTTTTATTGTTACTAATTCTCATCACGCAGCGATCCTCATGCACCCCAGCCTGTGTATTACAGCTTCTGCTGTGGCCTCTTCTACTGCAAAATTGAATCTCATGATCCTTCCTAGACCAGCCCAACACACTGGGCTCCTCCTCTGGTCTTCTACCATCTACCTCCTTCAGTCTGACCCTGTCCTCGCCTTCAGACTCTTTCCAAACCACAGATTGCAGTGGGCACCCAGCCATGGAATGGAACCAGCTTTTGGGCACAAAATAAACCCCATTGCTTCCAGGCAGGGACTGCAACCCGTTAGCCATCTGTTCTGCTGGGTCGTTAGGGATAAAGGCTACCCAGAGGTAGTTTTTAGCAAGGCCTCAAGCAAGCGTACATTTCTGGTGTATCTGAACCCTCTCTTGCTTACAGCCTTACAAGCATGCTGGATCTAACCTTCTCTGTATCAAAATAGAATTTTGAGAAGCTGAAAACAATTCTCAGCTCACAGCACATCTTACTCAGCTTGACTGGAGCTTTTCTCCTTTGGGAGAAGGTCTTTTTGAGACAGAGGGAAAGGAAGGATGAGCTCAATGTTCTACCAGCTGCTAGCAAACGTATTCATCTTCCCTCCAAGCAACTGCGAGTCCAGATCTGTTCACACTGTGCACCCTGATGAGACAGAGTGACTTCTTCCATGATAGGTGATGAGGCCGTGGGTCAATCCAATTTTTTTTTTATCACATCTAATGAAGAATGCCAAAACAGATGTGTTTCATTGTTGTGCTTTCAGGAGCAGAGTGAAGTAAAAAGCCTAGGATGGCAGCTACAGTGAAATCTTGCAGCATGCTGTGTACCTGGACTGTGAGAAAAAGAGATTCTTTTGCCTCCCAGATAAGTCAGTCTTGTATGAGTGTTCCAGCAAGCTCTAGAAAGAACATTTAACAACTGATCATCTACCCTGTGTTGGCAAAGGCTTATCAACTTCTGCATGTGTCCACCCCTAGTTAGCAAAGAGTTTCTAGAATGCTTCCTTGGCTCCTTCTAAGATTGTGCATCTTATTTTTAGATTGACATCAAACTGTGCCTGGCAGTGACATCTGCAAGCTATTCTTTCTGGGGCTGAATGGTTGCTTTTGTGCTAGATGTGTGATGCATAATATACCAGTTCTGCTCTTTGAGTAGAAGGAGGGCAGGGTTTGCTTTAGAGGGTTTATTTTATCTTTGTCCCAGTCTAAAGTCATTGACTCCTTAGCAACTGAGTGATATTTTTTTTGGTTGTTAATTGAGGTAGATAATGGTTCTGATTCTCCACATGAGTCTTTTGGTACAAATATGTTCCAAATAATGCAAATAAGAAAGTAATTATAATGCTTGTTGTTATTTACAAAACAAAATAGAAGGAAAAATAAGATTATGCAACACCATAAATAATCCACTACTTCAGTATACAAATTGTTCTGTTAATATATATAAGCATGCAGTTGTATAGAAGATGTAAAGGTATATCAAGAAACCCCTATATCTTTTGATGTTTTGACATTTCTTTCAATGGTTCTGGTTGGGGTCCTTATGAGGACAGAGTCCTCCTGCAAAATATTCTGCCTGATCAGCTGTACATTTTCTCATTTGGGGATATCTTTGTGGAAAAAACGGGATAAAAATTGCATTTCATTGCCTTTTTCTTCCTCTTGGGAAGTACACATGGATTTGCCCCTCTTTTTGTGAACTGCAACTGTGATTGTTATCCAACACATTCAGGTTTTGAATAATGAAATACTGTATTGCTTGTTTTCATCATGCTGAGTGATCCATCTCAACGCTCCACTTATGTGAAGACTGACCTATGCTTTCTTATCCTTTCATCTCTCCCAGAGTTTGACACAGAATCTCAATGTCACAGGAAGAAAATAACATTACATCTATGCAAAAATAATCTACTTTATCATACATCATTCTCAGTAGCATCACACTTTCACCTTTTTCAAAATTAGATGATGAATTAATAAATTGGTGTTTGTTCCAATCATAATAGAAAACTGTGACTACTTAACATGCTCATGCCCTCCCTGTAATTGAAATTTGCAAATATTAATGAGATTATACCACTGTTCTGTCAATAAGTATTATCAACTGAGTTTATTTATGTGGAGGTCTTGGGATTTTTGCAGAATGATTTTACATTGTCACTCTAAAGATTTCATTATAACTCTAACAGATCCTGGGTACTTTTTTAATTAACTCAAATCCTCTCAAACTTTACATAACATGTCACTGAGTATAAAGTATACAGCTCTTGCACATGTAAGCAGACAGGGAGAGTGCACGGTGATGTGACTGTTGCTTATGAAGAGTTATGACTATGTGGAGCATTGCAGTTGCTTCCCTAGCTGAAAATAAGCTAATGACAGATAATCTAGATCTACTCCACATGTAACTTGTTCCTGAATGAACATTTGTCTCTCCTGGGCAAAATACATCCAGCACTCTCTCTGGGAGACACAGCCCAAAGCTCCTACTTAGTTACGTGGCAGCCTTGCAATAAATAGATGACCCTGCAGTTCACAAACTCCTCTAGTTACTGGTGGAAACCTGCTGGAAGAAGATGACTCCCTTTCCACAGACCCTGACATAACCAAAGCTAAACCCTTGTGTGCACACAGAGAATAGCAACACTTGGTGACACCTGCCATAAAAGTATCCTCAGTGGGGTGCTTCTAACTATCTTAGTTATGTTTAATAACCATGAGGAGTCAATGCTTCCTTTTGAAGGGGTTGTAAGTGTTTGGAAGTGTCTTAACTGACATTTCCAGGATAGGTCTATTGCTGTAGGTATCTGGAAAGTTCAAGGAAAATGGTTTCTCTTTTTACCTTTAAGGAAAACTCCACAGTCATGTTAATTATTAAAAAGGAGCATACTTGAATATCTTTAATGTTTGTGAAAACTGAAACTTCCAGGGCTGGAAAACTCAAAAATTTTTCATCCAAAACCATCCCCCAAATAGATCTTTTTTAAAATGTATTTGGTCATTCCAGTGACATTTGACTGAGCTCCAGCTATTCAGAAAGTATATAGTGCAAGATTTTTTTCTCAACTTATAAATAAATGTAGTTCTATATATATATTTTTGTAATTATTTGAAATACGCTGAGCATTCAAAGGAATGAAAGAGATCTCGTCCTCTGTATTTGGCATGAAGGGTGTCCTAATGTGCGTTTTCAGCTTTTCATTGAAGAAGAATGCTAGCCTGTGGATTGCTTACAGAAAATGGGAGAGACTATATCTGAGACAGGCAGTCAAATGACATTGTGTAATACACAGTCAGCATATTTCAAACCGTGAAATCTTTTTTCTCTTGTTACCTTCCTCTCATGTTTTCCTTTAAAAAAAATCACCAGATAACCTTGGAAAAATCCTACTAAAAGCCCATCTAGTGAGAGAAAACTAAAGCTGTCATTGTGCAAAAATGTTAACTTAGTAAAAATAACTTTTATTGCAAGTATTACCTCCCAATTTTCTGTGCCCTATGCCTTGAAAAAGCTCAGACTAAATTATTATTTTGTTTCCTCCTCACCTTAGAATCTGTGTCAGCACGTTTTAATTTGTATTAGCACCTGGCACTAGCATTTTTCTGGTGCTTCTCTGAAGGTGCTATTTTTTATTTTTAAATAAAAGCAGAAAATCGGGGCGGTGGGGGATGGGTGGGGTGGGGAAAGGGAGGAAAGCAAGCCTAAGTCTCCAGCTGTGACCACGACAAAGAAAACTTTAAAATAAAGAGAGAAAAGAGTTAAGATTTTGTCTTTTTGCTGAGAGAGTGATTGGCACTTGGATTTTACTACCTGACATAGTCTAATTTTAGGCGTGAATAGTCACATTGCAAAGTTCTTTGTATCTGCACTGGGCCTGAATTTGCCTTTGTGATGTATAAGAATTCTGGCTCAATTTCTAACTGCTTGAACCCTGCTACAAAACTAAGTCATCCCATATTTTTTTCCAGATAATTGAGAAAGAACTTCTGTGCTGTAGGAGACTTTCTGAAGAAATTTGATATAAAGATAATTTAAATAATGAGAGAATCCGAAACTAATCAGCATCCCATCATTCAAATTATTTTCCTTGTTATAGAAGTTCATAAAATCATGGCATAACTTTCAGTATCATCTCTGAATAGCTTCCATACCCAGGACATTTCCCTAATATCCTCACTGAGTTTTCCCAAACTAGATCTATGGTTAAATAGTTTGAGTTAAGGAATTATTCCTAAAAAAATTTATCTTCATTGCATTCAATTCAGAGAAATAAGTAGGGAATAAATTAATAAAATACATTAAAAAAATTATTGCAGAAACCATTGCAGTTGATTTCTCTGATCTCTCTGACATTTCAGGACCAATTTTTTTCCATATCTTTATATTTTAGTTTAACTATTGTACAAATTACCAAATCCTTTGCAACGTTCAGTGCAGTATCAGAAGAGGGGAACAGGTGAGGTTCTCTCCAGACTGCACCTGCACAAGGTGTTTTTCATTTTGAACTTATAAAAATAGCCACTCTTCATTTTTAATTGATCAGGTATTCAGAAAATTGTCACATCTGTGTTTTCCATAGGAGCATGTCAATGGGCTCTACCAGTGTGAGCAACCAACCTTACATGAGATTAAATGCTTAGTCGCATATTTCAGTATTTTCATGTCTTTATATATAAAACCCAAAGAATGCACAGGCATATATTATACTTCAACAAGGACTGAGTTTATGAAAGATGTTCAACTACTGCTACTTTAATATTTAATGTTAGTTTTAAAAATTATATCTTCAAGTATTTCCAGTGTATAGTTCAGAATAAGTTTTTATAGACTTTTGTATCATTAAAACTCATTACTTACTTTGTACATTCCTGTAGAATGCACATTTGAGCAAATTAGATTTTCAGTAATTAGTGGAGTTATTAAATTTATTTTCCTCCCTTCTGTATATCTGCATTTTCATTTTTTGAAATGTGCTATTCCCAATAATTCATAAGGAGACATAAAATACCTAATGGGACTGAAAGTGTCCAAATACTCAGTAAAAAAATACACAACTCCCCTAGTAGGAAGGAGGTGTGTGTACTAGAAATGGTCAACAGTTCCTGTCATTTTTTAATATGATGGAAACCACAGGCTTCACTCTCTTAAGACACTTTCTTTCATAAAACTCTTTCATTTCTTAGCTCACACACCTACCAGTTGAATCTGTGACCAATGGCTGGAACAAATTAATTTTATTGGACATTATACTGTAATTAGACCAAATTATAATGATTTCCAAAATAAAGAACCTGCTTTTCAGGATATTCTTTCACAACATAAACTTTTAAAAATATATATATATTAAAAAAAAACCACTGGGGAAAAAAACCCCAAAGCTTTACCATACACAACCTAAGGATTCTTCAAGTATTTCCTGCATCTAATATAAAAGAACTGTTTATTTTTTCTATTAAAATTGTGTACTCCACATTATTTGCTTGTTATAGGGAGAATGCTGCTTAACTCATTTCCAGCAGGGTAAGAGGAGCATGGTCCCATGATCAGAGCACTGTTATAGCTAAACGTAGAACCCTTGCCTTGCTTTTGGAGGACACTGAGATCTAGATTTAATCTATCATATAAAAAGTTAATTACAGCTTCTGCAGCATCAGTAACAGTAATTCCATGTATAGGTAAAGGTGAAGTCTAGGGCAAGATGTATAGGCTTCTTTATGAGGTTTTGGAAGAATCTGATCCTCTATTAAGGTTTTAAGTTTTATTACATAAAAAAGTGGGGGGGACAGTATAACTAAAAAAAGTTCATAATTCAGAAGTATGTCCCCAGCTCTGGAATAAATATGAACACGTGTAGCCAAGAACAAGGGTGGAAACGCTCTGAGCGTTTGGAGAGGAGCTGGAAAAAGGGTAGGGTGTCAACTCAGTGGAACAGGCAGTGAGGCAGTGAGTCTTGGTTCAGAATCGGCTGGTGTAGCGAGCTGGACTAAGTGACTAAGTGTAATGTTCCATGCACAGTTTGAGGCTGGGTTAAAAGAGAGACATAGGAACAGAATCAGATTTGCAGTCTGCTAGGGATAGCTGTATAAACTTCATTACTTTATCAAGAGAACCTGTGGCATAACAGGGAAGGAGTTTTATGTGCATGCAACACAGCTTGAGACTGTAATATCCCCCATACTAGTAATGACAACTACCTTTGATGACAGACCCCTCTCTGCCCATTGCACCCGCTATCTGTGATCTGAGATAGGTTCCACCTTGGAAGAAAACATGGGAGTGGTAGTGGTCTCTGTGGTGGTGGGTCTACTGTTTGTGAACCAGTGTGACGTGAGCCATGCTCCCAGCATGACTGTAGTGTAGACATCCCTTTCAGATTCCCAGGTAGGAAAAATTTTCAACAGCTGCCTTAGTAACTGATTATCCCTATCCATGCTTTGATATATGGTTCAGTCACTACATGATGAAAAGTCTTATTTACATATTTTCCACCTGTAACCAGTTTTTCTATCAGGCTAGGTTTTCTGAAAGTGTAATATAATGCCATGTTTTCCTGGAGTGATATTGTGTTTGAACCAGTACTATTTAAAGGATTCTATACTATTAAGACCCAAACCAGATGCCTCCCAATTTTATTTTTTTAATTGTATTAAGTTTTCACCTTGCTTTTCCTTGAGTCTTGTTTGCCAGGTGGAATTCAGACTAGTCCAGTGCAATAGAAGAAACAAAAGTGTATCAGCCTGATGGAAGTGACTTTTTCTTTATATTGACATTGCATATAAAGGGGAGATATTCTGCGTTTCTTTGTTCTTTAAAAAAAAAAAAAAAAAAGGGGAAATAAAAGGTGTAGGAAAGTTAATATGTTTCTAATTCTCTTGATGGAATTTATACTAGGTTGTTACTCTGAGGTTTTAAACTCAGAAGATGGCCATAACAGCCAGAGTTCCAGCTTTGTCTTTCCTTGCTGTGGAAAACTTTGGACTTTAATTTCTTTTGCATATTTATAACTCTTCTACAATTGTCCACAAGTAACTGATATTCCTGCTAAATCCTGGCAGTAAATAGTTTTGCATAGTAAGTTGGAACTTGAGTTTGTGGGAAAAAAAAAAAAAGGAGGAAAAGACAGAAAATTACTTTTGTGTGTTTAAGTACTCTAAAATGATCCAAAATTGGACCATCCCCACAATGGGGGTGTTCATCATCGTCATCTACACACTGGCATTCCTATGTGACAGCGGGCTGTCATTTACTACAGAACCTTAACCTGCCATGCATTTAAAAAAGTGAATAAAATATACTTTTTTTCATTTGCTGATCTTCCTCACCCACCATAATAATTGCTGGACTTCCTTGCTTCCTGTACTTATTCTGCAAACAGGGCTGATGGTTATGTCACTGGGAAGGAATGAAATCCCTGTTTGTCCCTACAGATGAATGCTGGATCTCTTCAGCATTTTGCACGTTCCTGCACTGTTCATAGTGTCATATGCCACTGCCCCTATGACCCACTGCAGCCTGCAAGGTGACTGTCACCATTATGTTGTTGACATACTCACTCTTTCTGGCATGGGAAGTCTATACTAGCTGCATTTAAACTAGGGGACCTAATAATTTTTCCAGCTCAGAAGTTAGAGGTGAAAAATCTTCTCCTGGCCAAATATTGATGGCAGACACGAATGCAGAGCAGCACATCACCTGGCCCTACACCACAGAATATCTTGTCTCTCCAGCCATCAGCAGCACATTATTTACAGCTGAGTAGACACCATAAAATCATGTGCTCTGGGTCTGCAGCTGGCCAGAATACTCCATTTCCATATAGTTATTGGCATCTTTTTTCTGGATTGGAATGGCCTTGTTCGCTTGTCTGTCCTAGGAAATCCTGAAAATATCTCTTTTCTTTAGCTGTGGAGTCCTTACTAGCTATTCCATGCCCTAAGATGGTGGTGTGATGGGACATGTGATTCTGCACCACAGGAGCCTGGAGATGGGTTTGTCCTACACACACCTGGGTAGTACTGATTCTGCTTCTGTCTGGGCTGCAGTAGGGTGCAACCCAGGGACAGAGGAGACTCCTGACTCGGTGCCAGTAGATGTGCACTGGGAGAGAAAGACAAGGGAGCCAATTAGCTGGAGAATCCCTGATATGTTGCAAGTTTATGTCTGACTTTGTTACACATATGTGACTGATTTCTTATAAACTGTTTTTTATACTTTTATAATGTCTATAACAGAGTATAGATCCCCCAGAAACCCATTAGTTGACTTTAAATATATAAACATATTTTTTAATAATTTCATTTGTCTACAGATCTACTTAGACACAGGCAGAAGGGGTTTTTTAAACATTAAGTATTAATTTTGTAATTCATATATAACTTTCCATAATCATGCAAATGTACATTCTAATTAACAGTGTAGAAATCAAATTATTCTGTTAATCCATGACATACCATTAAATCTGATATTTTAACCATGATGAACTATAATTAGATGAAATATAATTAGATCAAAATACTGTCCTGAACATTTGGTATAAAAGGAAAACTATATGGCTTCTTACATATGTACCATTATGATAAATTTATTACAAAAGAACACAAGCTAGTGTATTCTAGGTTGGTTTAGTGGTCTTGTTCAAAACATGACAGGAGAAGTTTAAAAGGAGTTCTCTATCAGTTTTTTTCCTCATTATGCATAATGAAACTGTCAAATTGAGTCATTAGTATACTAATTTTGTCTCTCTTAATAATCCTTTTCTTATTTTGTAATCTTACACAGTCTTACAATGATGGGGAATGTATATAATTGTTGGTTGTAATAACAGCTTGCCCATATGAAAGGAGAACAGTTTTCAAAAATAGCCACTAGTTTTGGTTGTGCAGTTTGAAAAACTTTAGTCATCCAAAACCAGAAGAAACCAAAACCAGGGATCATGATGTCAAACCAGTAACACGCCTTATAACCAAGACGTAAGCAAGTAAACAGCCATATACTAAATGGCAAACACCTAAAAATGTGTTTTTAAGTTAAACTCTTAAAATTTTAAGTGTAATTAAAAATAGGAAGGTTTTGAAATCAAGAGCTCAAGTGTTAGGAAACATCACAACCAGCGCACTTGGCTTTCAGACCTCTAATATGGCTGCATTATGATTTGGTCTTCAATTGCATGAGCACATAGTACTTTTTCCAAAGGAATGTTGACTCATTTAGTTTGATGATTAGAATGGGCTCTCTAATGAGCAACGTTTCAATTCTTTTTTTTTTCTTTTTATTGTTTACTGAGTGAACTTTGCCTCATTCACTTCATGCTGTCAAGATCTTACTTTGAAGGTAGAAAACCTGATTTTCCCATTGGCTTTTTCCAGTGTTCATTGTTTTGCAAAAATCACTAATGTAGTTATTAATTTTCATAAATCCTGAACAGGAAAAAAGTTATCATTAGTCTGTTTTCGCAATTCAGAACTGAAGCTCAACTGAATGTCAGGATATTAGCTCATTTTAACTGTTCAGCTTGAAATTCTTCAATACAGGTATGAAGAATTCAAAGGGAAAAAGAGAGGGGGTAAAAAAGATGGCTGGATTTTTTCATATAAAAATAATAAATCCCCTGAAGGAACATACTCTGTTTAAATGTTCAGTTCCAGAATATGACTCATTCCAGCAAACTTCTCATGTTTAGAACTAAAACAAAAAAATTTGAGACCTCTACTTATTGAAATAAGGAATTCTGGTAGTCTGTGTTGGGAGACTGCAGTGGTACCTCTCTAATCCATGAAATAGTAGCCAACTCAGAAAATGTATGAGAGTAGAGGGTGTTGTGGTTGGGCGATATATTACTAAAATTTTTATATATTTTTTAAAAATATATATTGACTCATTTATTTAATTATATGCTTTAATAAAGTACTTAAAAGTCCTAACCAAGAACAGATCTAGAGGTCGATTTAAGATTTATATTGAAGATCTGTTATCGTTTCAAAATGCTGGAAATCTAAATTAACCCTATCCCAGCCAAACCCAACACATCTGCATATTTGAAAGATGTATTTCATCAGTATGTTGGATGTATATATGTTTTCTATAATTATTTTTAATTCCCTTGTTTCCACATACATCATATTAGAAATAACTACCATATAGGCCTTTTCCCCTGCCAGAAATATTTCGTTTGAAAAGACCCTTTTGTTTTATTATTTACATTATCAATTTCCAGTTATTACCCACTTTTGTTGCAATTAAAGAGTAATATATTAAAAAAAAAAATCCAAGATCTTCCAAGTAATTTTTTCTAGTGGTGCATCTTTGGGTGGTTTTTCTTTCTTTGGATTTGGTTGGGTTTTTTTCCTCTCATAAGGAACTAATGAAACAAGGCCCTGGTATGACACCGTTTTGTATTCATATAGGCATTTTTCTGCAAGGTCCTCAACCTGTCATGTCATAGGAAAAATATGTTATGGCACTTTTTACAAGAGGAAGGATGTTAAACTCTGGTGTCCTGGCTATGTTCCAGGTTATTTAATTAATAGTCTACATAGTTTCTCTAAAATTTCAAACGAAAAGATTGTTCTTTATTTAGACTTGTAGCAAATATAGTACCGCCTGTATGTTGCCGTCCAGAAAAGACTGCATTTCTTATTGCAGTTAAATTTTATGAAGCCTTTTCAACTCAGGGGAAAATAATTGTAGAAATTTTAGTATGTCACAAGAAACTAAGGTTGGATATTCAGAGCAATGCTTACTTGTTGCAGGATATCAAATCTTTCATGGTAAATTCAGCTTCAAGTAAAAGACTGAGATTTGAATGAGGTATGGGTGGTACATATGGTACAGTAACATGCAATGTTATCACAGAAAGATGAACCAAGATGCATTTGAAGATTCTTGTGACCTTACTGACCCTTGTGAGGACAGGAGCAACTAGAGTTCTTGAGCACAGATGTGTACAGGGTTGTTAAGTGGCACTCTCAACTTGGAGGGAGACAGGGTGTTGTACACACTTTCCTTTCTATTAAATGGCACAGCTGACCTGTGCAGATCAAAGCATCTGCTGCTCCCTCTGGAACGCTGCTGCTGTGGTCCCCTTACCAGAAGCTCTGCGTTCTGCTTGATTCCCACACCTGCCACATGGATAATAGAACAGGGAGAGAATTGTCCAATTGCAATACAGAAACTACATGATCCAATCCTTGACATCAAAACCACAGTTTTAAAATCCATTATCATTGCATAAATAAAGCTGTAACTAAAAATTCAGCAATAGAGATATGTTTCATCTTGTGTTTTGGGAGGCAACAAAGGATAAGTATGCCCTCAATGAACTGGTTCTCTCTCCCCTGCTCTCTATTATCTTACAAAATAGAAATACTCAGTAATCCAACTGTAAAAATTCTGAAGACCAGCATCTTTATATTCAAAGTTGTTGTGTCTTTTCCCATGGTATAAGTAGGAAGAAAGAATTTGTGGAAGGACTGGAGAGTCTGTAGCCAAAGAATTGATGGATTCACATGGGTTTGGTTCTCATAATGGGATTTTTAGAGAAGGTGTTTCTAATACGTCTCAGGACTGTAAAATGCCAACCAGGACAACCTGTGGGCATACCACATACTTCTGAATTACATAGTCACTCAAATCAAGATAACTAGGGAGAACCTGAAAACAGAGGCCAAGGCCTTGGCTTCTTCTGAATTCTGAAAGAGCTTTGGCTGGAAGCTCTCATCCAGTTTCTGTAGGAGATCTTGTTCCTCCACTCAGTCATGCTGCCATGCTTTAGTTAGCCCAGGTTGCTGTAGCCTTCCTGGTCATACTGGAGACAGGAGCATCAATTATCACTGAGAGATCAGAAGAACGTTCTGGTGACTCAGGTTGACAGCCCACAGGCACCTGAATTTTCAGAGCCACTGATACACTCATTTTATCTGAGTTGGTCTCCAATTGGCAAGGTCTAGTGTTAAATCAGCATTGCATAATCCTGGGGAATCTCAGTGCCTCACGTACTTTAGCACAGACAATTAGATGGTTTGGTCCTTGGCTGTTGCCTCCACTTCACAGAGCACTCTGGGGAGACAGTGATTTGAGGACAGAATCTCACTGGGAGAAAGAGTTTGAAGATAGAGACTTGTTATAAGAAAAATGGGTAAGGTAAGAGAGGTAGGAGGCCATTATGTGGCAGGGCAGCACAGCTTTCCAAGAGCTAATTGCTTCTCTTTTTGCAGAATGAAAGCAAGCAGGAAATAAAATCACTCAGAGAAGTAAAATAGCACTTGTTTGGGCTGGTAGTGTTTATTGGCCATGAGGTAGGCAAATGTAAACCACTCATGTTTGGAGGAAATATAGAAGGCCTGATGCCACATCAAGCTGCAGCCTACTGCAGACCTAGCCTATAACAAGGCAGGTTTATCAGCAGGCTGGAGAGGTACTGGGGCAAGGAGAGACCCCTGCCCCTATGCACGGCCTCCCCAGACTCTAATGACACTTGTCTAACTGTTTCAATGCTGTCATTATGCCTGACGGTATTGTGCTTTTTTTTAATATCAGGGTTTTGAGACACTCAGGTGCATTACAAATATTTATCACCCATTGGTCATTACTGCTGACTGAAAATCCCTAGAGCAATGCTCAGACTCAGAAAAGTTAAAAAATATATTTACTACAGCATGTTGTACTTTGGAAAGGTCACTCATTCAGTGCCAGTGTCATGGATCTTTATCTTGTTCTAGCCTCACACTGTCAGGATAGCAACAGAGGGAGCAATATGTTTCTCCAACACAGACATAAGGACCTTGTGTCATCAAGCCCCGATATTGTTACTGTCTCTTGAAAACTCCAGCCTCCTGGCAGAAGTAATTGCTGCAACTCTGAATGGGTGGAGGCTGTGCAGAGCCCTACTGCAGAGGACTGTGCCCAGGGAAGCTTGGGTACATGGCAGTGTGATGGCTGCACGGGGGTCTGTTATGCGGGTCACAGAGCCTGTGTGACTGACATGAGAAATAATCTACCAGAGCAGGACTCTGCCACCGGAATCTGACTCTGCCGGAGTCCCTGGTGGGTCTGAAGCCAGCTGCACAATTTAGGGATGCCTGTCACTAGGTATAACATTCAAAAGGACTGGTTCCAGTGCTCTGACACACCTCACTCCTCTCCCGTCTGTTTAGGGGAGAATATAATTATCTGGGTCATATGTTATCATCATGTATAGGAAATGAGCTGTGATGGTTAGATTTTTCTGTTATATCCCCAGTGTCTGACCCTGTTTAGGATTTTGAGCATTTTGAGCATTTTTACTTTCATTTTTAATTCTTCACTGCCAATATAGAGGTTACGGAAGGTGAATGATGGTGCTACAGTTCAGGCTATCTTTTGCAGGCTGGAACAGGAAAGGACAGACAGTTAATATTTTTAGGTGGCATAATTATTGGTTTATATCACTGTAAAATCAATTCATTTTAAATAGGATTTTTTTTTTTTTAAGTTTACAGTAACAGAAATATTAGTAAATAAACACTGAATAAGAGTATCACTCTCTAGAACTTTTATGGGCTAACTTGTCTCTTGTGCTATCCATTACCAGTGTCCCAGTTTCTGAAGTCCCTGTAGGTATATGACTGTTCATTAAGAAAGAATGCATGTATTCATTGACAATGAGGCAAATGATCTTAAACTGGAAAATCTCAGATTTACATATCATAATTCCCTACATGAAACTACTTTGTTATCACAAAGAAGCACTATGGGCTAATGTCTTACGAAGATGTACAAAAAAATATGTTTACAGTTTTGAAAGTTTCATAAACGTAATTCTCAATCTTTTTTGAATGATGCCAACTCTGTAAGAGTTTTGTAAGTTGGTTTAATGATAACTGTGATCATTGTACTACATTATGTATTCAGTAACAGTAGCAGAATATTGTGTATTAGTCTGAACAACTGAAAGCTGGAAGAGACATTTATGCAGTCCGAAAATGCATTATGAAAGTACTTAATTTGAAGCAAACATAATTGTATATGCTTTTATTATGTACTCTTTTGGATTTAGCTATGACAGAGTATCTTAGAGAGCATTCTAATATATGAGACAAAATTGAATATATTGCCTCAGTTAATCCTAATTTTAACTAGATATGTTGTGGGGTTTTTTTTAAGAAAACTTTTCCCAGTGAATACAGAAACCGTCATGAGGTGGTACACCATGCTACTGCTTCTTTTAGGCAAATAGCTGCTTTCTGAATGGCAATCTATTTTTTCCCTCTGAGTTTGCTTAATGATGTTATTCATAGAGTGATAATTTGTCTCTGTGTGAGGCTGCCTGCTCCATAAGAACTCAGCAGGGGCTGGGAGCTGCTGCCTCTCTCAGGTCACTCTGCTGTGAGGCAACAGCTTGTATGCCTATAGGAACTCACTGACATCCACCCCCATCCCAAAAGAAGTATCATCCTTCAGTTCCCTCTTTTTCTCTTTTCTTTTTTTTTTTTCTCCCCAGTAATATTGGGTAGCATCTCAAAAATCCCCAAAGAAATTAGAAAATTAACTTCTACACATGGATTTTGTGTGCTTTCTGTTCTTTTTGAATGTATAAAGATGTTTTTTGACACTTTAATCTAAATCTGTCAGCAGATAAGCAAAATATTAAGGAAAAGGACACTTTCGTGACCAGAGTGCGAGCCTAAAAGTCAAAGGTGATTACTTTCATGACTGAACTAAGGAAGTCTGTAATTTGTTCTCTAAATAAATAAATAAATAGATAAAAACTTTCAATATCTTTGACATGTCTTTTCAATATCTGCCTCACATATCTAGTGGCAGTGACTCCACGTATGTGACCACTTGATGCTGACACAAATATTACCTGAAGTGTTATGTCCAAACACGTCTTTGGCACATCCACATTTTCACTTAGTTTCTCAAATTTCTCTAGTTGTGAACACTTGAAGTGGGTTTTTTAGTGACCATTATTAAAAATAGAATGGAGCTATTAACTTGTTTGCAATGTGTTTTATCAGCCATAGCTATCAGAAGATTATTAAAGGATTAGACGAATGTTCCTCCACCAGTACAGAATAAATTGTACTTGGCTCAGTGATTCATTTTATAACGTAGATATTGTAATATGTTCATTGAATATTTCCTAATGATTTTGGAGAACCCACCAACATAATACTTTATTAGGAGGAGCTGCAATAACATATGAAACGCAAAACTGAAGAACCTAGTTGGGAAAAACAAAAACGTCTCTCAAACAATTTTGCCTTGCATGGCCCTTTGGAATTTAATATCTCTGTGTAATCCTTCTCCTTCTTTTTTGTCTTCTTTAATTAGTACCCTTGTGTACCTACTGAAATCTTCAGCAACAAAATAATTCTGAAGAGCACAACTGCCTTAGCAGCAAGTTATAAAATTTTTCTTTCTTAAATATGCTTTTGGATTTCATAAAAGGCCAGAAACATGCTAATTTAGGTGGAAATATCATCTTAGACATTCATAGGGAGAGGTGGGGGGACTGGGTAATGGACAGTGATTTGAAAGCAAGGTATTAGGAGATATCCTAGAACTATGGCTTCACTTTCTCTTTGTTGCTCTGTTAAGACAAGTAGGAGATGTAAGGGTTCAGTGACTTTGGAAATGAGGTTATATAAACTCTGCAGGGGTCCTTTCTTTCTTTCATGCCCTCATCCCTCGTGACATGCAGAAGCCATGTGTGTCAAAGAGATTATATTTTCCTGTCTCCCAATGCTTTGTGTCTTCTTTCCATTCTTATCTTGAAATCTGGAGTTCACCCTTTGTCTTGGACTGGATCCTTCACACACACCTCACAGTGTTGATTACACAGTTAATTTAGGCAGAAACATACACTTTTTTGAGGGGAGAGGGAAAGAGTGTGAACCCTCTCTTGCTCTTCAGAACTGAAGCTGTCAACAGTTTTACTCACTGTAGTGCAATATTTGTAGAGTTCCAGAAAGCCACACTTTCCCTCCCATCCCTGTGTGAAAAAAGTGGCAATTTAACATTTTCTCTAGCACTGAGTTGTTGGGAAATACAACTTTTATTTTCTTTATTAGTTTATTTTTCTTGCATTTCTTCAAGAATTCATAATTTAGACTCATTTTAACTTGGTGTGAAGAATTGATTATGTCTCTTTATCTCAATGATTACCCAAAAGAAGAGAAGTTTCACAATGACTTTTCAGGTTCTTTATAGATCTCAGACATATGTATGGATGGATGCATTTCATACTTGTGGAAAATGAAATTCTGATAGAAATTATTTCAATATGGTCATATACAATGAAATTTAACAGTTATAATACAATAAAAAAGCCTTAATAATTAAAGAAAACATTTGAAGAATTAAAATCTAGGCTTATCTTAATTCTGGTAGTAATGTAGAACAATTTAGGTAACATGGAGTGAGCCGAGTCTATCTCCTTTTTCTTTCCTGGCAGAATTATTTACTTAAGTTCCAGTCAATTACATCTATGCAATTCCATTGCAGGCTTAATCTAAAGACAGTGGGGTGGCCCAGCATTATCTTGGGGTTTAATTTTGCCTTCAGAATCTTTATTACTGGTGATGATGTGTGAAAAAGAAAAAGCACAGCTTGGCTTTCAGAAGCCAGAGTGAGTTTGTTTGGGTGATTCTTAGGAATAATAACAACCAAAGCCATTGTAAACTGGTCACAGATCATGTGCAAGTCCCTAGAAAAAAAAAAAATTATTATTCCATTTTAGAAAGTAACCCCAGTTTAACTTGCAGGTGCTGCAGAGTTTATGTTGTGACTTTTTTTTAAATATTTATTTACATGCCTTAAAGTAGAAAAGTTTATGGTTACAAAAAGCTAGGTTATATTGAAAAAAGCAACATGCACCAAGTATTACGTTGTTCCTCACTGAACTTAGTGTTAAATCCTCAACTGAGCATTAGATCCACAATAAGTAATTTGGGACCAACTTTTTTCTGACAAAAGATGAATTAATTTTCCTAAGAAAATCCTTAAACTAAAGCTGAAGGTCTACTCTATTGAGGTTGGACCAGCATATTTTATGATGTCCACCTAAATAATGCCTCTAGCTGTTGAGAGGCACTGGAATTGACATTGGTGATAGCTAGGTGTGATTTTTTGTTTATTTTTATCCTTCTAAAAAATACAAATAGACAAAAAGTTAGTTAACTGTCCTGAGAACAAAATGCCCAACTACTTGCGTTGTCACCGTTTTTCTGAATCATAGAATCATAGAATTTTTAGGTTGGAAAAGACCTTTAAGATCAAGTCTAACTGTTAGCCTGATACTACCAAGTCCACCACTACACCATGTCCCTAAGCACCACAACTACACATTTCTTAAATACCTCCAGGGATGGTGACTCCACCACTTCCCTGGGCAGCCCATTCCAAAGACTGATAACTGTTTTGATGAAGAAATTTTTCCTAATATACAATCTAAATCTCCCCTGGTGCAACTTGGGGATGTTCCCTCTTGTCCTGTCTTTTGTTGCTTGGGGAAATAGACCAACACCCACCTCACTACAATCTCCTTTCAGGTAGTTGTAGCGAGCCATAAGGTCTCCCCTGAGTCTCCTTTTCTCCAGGCTAAACAATCCCAGTTCTGTCAGCTGTTCCTCACAGGACTTATGCTCCAGACCTTCACGAACTTTGTTGCCCTTTTCTGGACATGCTCCAACACATCAGTGTCTTTCTTGTAGTGAGGGGCCCAAAACTGAACACAGTAGTCAAGGTGTGGCCTCACTATTGCCAAGTACAGGAGGACAATCACTTCTGCAGTCCTGCTGGCCACACTGTTCCTGATGCAGGCCATTGGCCTTCCTGGCCACCTGGGCACACTGCCAGCTCATATTCAGCCGGCTGTCGACCAACACCCCCAAGTCCTTTTCTGCCTGACAGCCTTCTAGCCAGTTGTCCCAAAGACTGTAGCCTTGTTTGGGGTTGTTGAGACCCAAGTGCAGGACTCAGCACTTGGCCTCGTTGAATCTCATACAGCTGGCCCATCAATCCATGTGAAGAAATACATGAAGTAATATATTGTTTAACTCTATGGTAAAGATACATGTGCTAAAGTTAAATTCACTTCTTGATATCCCTCTAAAGACTTAACAGTAGATAAGTCCTATGGAAAAAGTGTGTGCACTCCTCAAACTCCAGTGATTTGTAAAGAACATCCACTATTGACTTCCTCATGTTCTGTTCCTACCCCTATGAGTCCTGTTTACTGACTGCCCTCTCTATTTCATGGACTCTTGTAACCCACTCATCACTTCTTGTTTGGTTTTTGTTTGTTTTGTTTTGTTTTGTTTTTTTCCCTGGAGACATTGTTTGTACTTTGGTTTTCAATGCTTTCCACCCCAAATCTCCATTTTTCATTGTCTGATTTGAGTCCCTATACATTCTTTCCCTATACTAATATTCCCATTTTCCCTTTACCCAGTGTGTATCTGTTCTCCTGGTTTCCTCATATCAAGGTTCGTCATGCTCCTCATGCACCTAGAGCTTTGGGTCCCCATGGCCAACCATGTTGCGTCCCCTGTGTTCCTCGGTTCCATGGAAGGTGCAATTTCCACCTGTGCCGAAATGTTCTCTGTGATATGACTCTGTCAGCTCTTTCCCCTTTCCTCTTATTCTTTGCAATCTTATTTTCCTCTGTGAAAGATAGACCATTCAGAGCATAAGCCTATAAAAATGTATTGGGAAGATGGTTAGAGCCAAGGTAGCACCATTGTTTTGCTGCAAGGTATTAATTTATATTATCAGCCCTATTCTTTGAACTGCAGATAATTGGAAAAGTGGTTGTAGCTACTTAGGTAAATAGATGGCAAAGGCTTAATGTCTGGTATGTTTTTTTCTTTTCATGTTTTACACCTTTTTTCCTCTGAAAACTCAATATTTTTCTGCCCATTGAATATTTTCTGAAGTTTGGAACATTGATCACATGAGAAATGCAAAAGTTTTATGGACAAAGAAATGTATCAGGCTGATCCAGAGGCTTTACAAGCATGGTTGGCCAGTAAACAAAGGCAAATCTCTTGCCTGCCTTCCACCATTCATGAGTAAGCTGTTGCAAGTGAGTTTTTAAAAAGGATATTGTTCTTCTTCCGTCTTATAGATAATTATGGTTATCAACTGAGGCTTCATTCTCACAGATGGATTTATGAAGTATGCTCAGATTATGTTCTCAGTCCCTGTGAGCAAGTCTGTCTTTCACTTTATTGTTGCCTTTCATTCTCTGATGGTTATGGATAGTAGGATTGGAATTAATTTCACCTGACTTTCAACATCTACAGTATTTCAGGTAGATGGCCTCTATAGTTGAAGAAAAAGACATTTTTAGGGTATGATTCATTTGACCTGTTTCAAATGTCTACTTTAGGAATAGATGAAACATGTCATACAAGTACCTTCGCTAACTACAGAGAAAACCTAGAGGGACTACATCAAACGTGAACCTCTTATTGTTGTGTTTACATTTACTCAAATTAGGAATTTCAATTTAGTGATTGGAAATAATTAATGACATCCACTTCAGTACAGAGTTGGTATACAAGTAATTTTTATTATGTGAATCTTAACTTGAGAATATGTTTTTTTCTGTTTGGTTTGACTGGAAGGGACTTTAAAGAGCATCTAGTCCAACCTCCCTGCCACGGGCACAGACATCTTTCACTACATCAGACTGCTCAAATCCCTATTAAATTGGACCTTGAACAATTCCAGGGATGGGGCATCCACAAATTCTCTGGGCGACCTGTTCCTGTGCCTTAGCACTCTCATTGTAAATAAATTTCTTCCTTATGGCCAGTCTAAATCTACCCTCTTTCACTTCAAAACCTTTGCACCTTGTCCTGTCACTACAGACGTTGCTAGGATCTTTCTCTGTATTTCTTACAAGCACCCTTTAAATATTGAAATGCTACAATAAGGTCTACCTTGTACCTTCTCTTCTCCAGTCTGAACAACCCCAGCTCCCACAGTCTTTCTTTATAGGAGAGTTGCTCCAGTCCTCTGATCATCTTCGTGCCTTCCTCTGGACTCGCTCCAACAGGTCGATATCCTTCTTGTGTTGAAGGGCCCCAGAGCTGGATGCAGCATTCCAGGTGGGATCTCAGGAGAGCAGAGTAGAGGGGGAAAAGCACCTCCTTCGACCTGCTGGCCATGCTTTTCTGGATACAGCTCAGGGTATGGTTGGCTTTTTCATACAGTGCTGAACACCGTTATTTGTGTCTTTTCCCACGAATTGACCCCACTTTCAGAGATAGTACATTGTTATGGAGGTGGTGGAAAAAAAAAAGAAGAGTGAAAAGATAAAGCAGCGTTGTAGGAATCACTTAAAATCCAAAGCATAATTTATAATGATATCTTGCAAATAACATCTGATATAACAAAGATGAAATTATTTCTGATGTGTCTTACTAAACCAAGAAGACCTTAAAAAAAAAGTCTCTGACAGTTTCTTTACTTAGACCATGTTTTCTCTTAAAACATTTTGCTGACATTGCTGGGCTGGGGAGGGGTGAGATGTTTTCACCATCCTGACTGACATAAGTATGATAGCAACTCTCTGGATGTAGAAAAGCTTCTAAACCAGCATCAAAGCCATTTTGCAAGTACAGCTTATTCTATTCCTGGAATGAAACTCCTTTGCTGTTGCTCTGTCTCCATGGTTAGGATTTACCAATGTAACCACAGTGTAAAGCTTTTCCAGCAAACCCTCATAAATCTAAGGAAGGCTTTCTGCCTTTCAGAATAATCAGCCCTCATATTCCTGGTTTTTGATAACCTTATGAATCACCTCCAGTGAACAACCTTTTCCTTAAACGAACACATAAACATATTCCCATACAGTCATTGGAACAGTTTGTTTGACCTTTTGTTGAGGACCTTTCCTGCTCTAGAGCCAATAGTCTCTTGAGTGGTCACTTATCAGATATGTATATTCATTCAATAAAGATGTGCTGTCTAGCTGACTGTGTGCCAACATTTTATGACTTTCCCTCTTCATTTCTGCCAAACAGTATGAAACTACTTAATAATTTCTGGCATATTGTGTTTTGTCAGTATGTGTGACCTGAAAGTATCCAGACATATGTTATAGAGAACCTTTATCTCTTCTTTTGCAGTGGGTGGGAGAAAGTCAATTACTTATCAGGAGACTGCCATGTTTAATTCTTGAGGGTATTTAGTTTCAGAATATAGTGGGATTTGCATATTCAAGAAAGAAATTTTATGCTATCCAGTCAATCCCTGATTCTGTAACCTTCTGTAAAGTTCACAGATGTTGTATTGAGGGAGGAAAATGCATGCTGCTCTGTGCACTGGAGAAGAGATGGGTCAGCATCCCTCACAGCAGCACTTTTCTCACACCGTTTCGAGTACATTAGCTCTTGCTAGAGTCAGAGCACTGTGGGGTTGTTTAGCATTATGACCTTGTCAGCATAGGGAAAGTAAACCAGTGCAAGCAAAGACAGGGTTTTAAGTGATGTAAGTACAGGTCTAAATCCAATTTGTAAATTCACCCATTTTGATAGATTTAAGTTTTGGGTGGTTGGTGTTTGGGTTTGTTTGTTTGTTTGTTTTTTCTTTTTTTGTGTGTGAAGGGTTTGTTGGTGGGTTTTTTTTCAATTTAAATAGAAAATACAGAATTACAAGAAAAACTCAAACCAAGTGTTCCTACTCCACCATGAGAGCATTCAAATGAGGACTTATGTCTGTATGACTTGTATGTTGTAAGTAAAAACATCTGCGTTCAGACAAGCTCTTAGAAAGGAACATTTTATAACTCACCAAGCCTCCCAGGCTCTTCCAAGCATGGCCAAGCTGTGCTGCTGTGCTCAGGGGGATCCCGATTTGTACCCTGTGTTAGCATAATGCCCCGTTGGAGCTGTGGTTATACCAGGATATCCTGTGCATGAAGTTGTCACAATAACTGCCTTTACTCTGTCAGTCCAACGAATAGCTCTGCTGGTGAAACAGCCTCCTTATACAGGCTGTCTATAACAAAATAGTAAGCCTGCTCCCAGCTGCTCAGACTCCCTCTTCCACCAGATTACACTGTTTCCTCAATTACTCCATCATGACTCTCTGCCTGCTCTCTACATTAAATCTATAAAAATGATCCAGGCTAAAGTCAGAGCAAGGGATGTAGTCCTGCAGGACAGAAACATGACACTGTTCCAGCTGACCTGAGATTTCCCTAGGATCCATGCCCTTCAATATTAAGTTACTACATTTTTGGTGGACAACAGCACAAGGTGGAATGCAAACTCAGTGTGATGAGAGTGTAGCCTAGTAAAAAACAAGTGAGATTTCATTCAGTTGTGTCTAATAGATTTTTTTATGAGAGGTGTGCATAAAATCTCGTCTTCTGCCAAGCCCTTAATGGTGTTTGCTCTTATTACTAAATATTGCAAAATTCCTTTGGGGGATCTCTAATACATAACCAACATAACATCACATGCATTATCCTGGAGATACCTCATAACTTGCTGCCCCTGTTTTTTCACCTTATGTAAGGTAATAATGTATGAGTTAACTCTTTCAAAGGCAGCAGAACATCAAGAGAAACAAATTATTATGTTCTTAGCATGCTAGATTATTGCTAAATGTCAAGTGCTGTGTCATTTAGGTCAAACAGTATAATCCACACTATTGCTGTCACAAATCAGGGTCCAAAGACAGAAAAACAAATTCCTGCACATATTGAAGGTTTCTTTAGGCATTGAAAAATGCAGGAACTAGAGATATGTCATGCTACTTATACTGATTCAATGAGAAGGTTTAATTACCTCTAATTTTGTTATACTGTAGAACAACAATGGAAAGAAGTGTCTGCTGAGTTACTGTTGGCTAGAAGAGCTGAGGAACTGACCAAAATAAGATAAGATACTGCAAATGAGGGTCTGTCTGGCACCTGGGGCTCTTTAATTAGCCGGGAGACTGAACTCTAATGAGAACAAATCATTAGAGGAGAGACCTTTCTGATTTTTCTTGCTTCTTGCCAAGCAAGAATATGGTGAATAAAAGATACTTTGAGGTAGAAGTTCAGATATGAGCTTGGGATTTTTCCATTACAATAAGGAAAATATTTTGGATTTCTTTCTTTTTCTGTTTCTGGAACCTTTAGGCCAGAGGGAAATGGGACAGCAGCCAGGTTCCACCTGGTGCAGTGGTGAAAACTTTGTTGACCTGCGTTTGACACTGCCCTGCTAAGTGGTGTGCATGCAAGAAGTCCCTCACCAGCTCAGAGGGCAGATTGAAACAGCTATTTAAACAGATTGAACTGCTAGTCTTAACTAAACTGATTTTATTAGCAGTGGATTAGGAAGCAGTTGTATGAGTTGTGCTGTTGGCTCCGCAGTGGCAATGGAACCGTTGGCCAAAGATGAAAAAGTGGCAAAAAGAAATAGGGCATTTGGATGGCTCTACAGAGCCCATCAGGTAACTTTTTCTCCAAATATGCTTCATGGCTGAGTTGTGGACTAGTTCTGTCTCCTTTGGTTAGCACTTAGTAAACCCAAACACATCCAAAATATGTGGAAGAAGAAGAGCCAGTCCCACATGCAGCCAGGAATGTTTGGGAAGCATCAAAAAAAGGCTAATTTCAGCCACCAGCAAACTGGTATGCTGGCCATGGAAGAGAGAGAGCAATCTCCCTGCAGCTCCTCTGTGTCAGACTTCTAATCTGAGTCAGCACCCTAGGCAATCACTTAACTAGGAATCCCAGTGAATCAGATACTCATTCACACCTCTTTTTTGAAAGGGAAGATTATAGAAGGAGTGGGGCTGAAATAACCTAGCAGCACAGATCAGACACTAATTAAATTGGAATTAGAACTATATTGATGCTGAGTTTGTTCCGATTATAGTAATTGCTCTTTTTCTATTTGATGGCAATCAAATGTCCACACTGACATTAAGCTGTCCACTATGAAATTACTTCGAATTGGCTCACATTTTTTTCTGAAAAGATCCAAATGTATCACTGAATGATTGCCCATTCCAGCTATTGCACAGAGAGATAAAATAATAGGTGAGATTGGTGTCTCTCCATTCCTCTCTTTTCGTCCCTTTTCACACAACAGGGAAGTTGTTGGGAAAAAAAAAAATGGACATTTGCTCCCATTCTGGATTCACTTAATATTTGTACAGCTATTCAAGTTACCCAAAATAAGAGTAAAGGAGTTTATAAAGTACTATAAAGATACACTTTTCAGCCACTGCCCTAGTACAAATAACTGTATGCAATAGAGAGTAGGGATACCAGAGTCATATCAACAATGAATCAAAAAACCTACAGGTACTTTACCTGAACGTTCGCTGTGTGCATTCTAGCCATACAGGTTAGGTAAAACAGTGTTGTTCAGATAATTTCTTCTTCAATACATAACTGCAACCCAGCTCTACAGAAGATCTCTGTGCCTGAGGAAGCATGTCTTCATCTTTAAAACAGGATTTCAGTACTGATGGCCAAGAAGCTTTCCCCTTGGAGGATCAGAAACCATTGCACTTTTCTGTAAGTTCAAGAACTTCAGCCTTAGCTCACCCCTATGGAACGGCAAAAGATAAAAGTCACCATTCCCTCAGTGTGCTTAACCAAAAAATAAATCCTCTGTGGAAAAAACTAAAAGAATGATCTGGAGTTGTTCTTCTAGGCTTGGTGTACTTGAACTAGTTTTCTTCATGCTTTGAGAGTTATTTGACCTAAAGTGATTATATACGTGGCCTTCCTTTTCCATTTCAAAACTTCAGTCAGATAAGAAAGGTGACCTAACGGTTGGGTAAGGACTAGACCAGTTGCACTGGTGTCTTATTTAATTAGATATTTACATCATGTAATGTATCTGTAATATGATTGTTTTGATAGAACAAACCTTTATAAAAGGCTACGTTTTTTCTTAAATATTTACTTTATAAATACATTAGTACCAGTGTTTGGACATGGAAGCTTGCTCCAGGTTTCTGTACCTGAAATTCAAATGCAAACAATATTTAGTTATTCTAATATTTATCTAGCATTTAATTAGCTGGATTTCTATATAAGGAATGAATACAAGAAAGTATTTGTGTGAAACAAGCCAACCTTTTTTGTCTTGTGTCAGTAATTATCAGCCAAGGTTTTCCATTCTGGACTGCATGCAATGTGCTAGCTTCTCACTGCTCGAGATTTGCACTTAGTTTTGACAGAAACCATGAATAAAATTAACTCAATTTATTTTGATTGTAGTAAGTATTTATCTGTATGACAAGACTGTCAGAGACCTAAGCATAATTTGCAACACTTCCCAAGGTAGCACTTGTAAAACAGTAAAGGTGTTGATAGACCCATTTTATGCCTTTTGGCAGGCTTTTGGGAGGAAACCTGCAGTGTTGTTCTACACTATGTTATTCTCACTTCTAGCTAATGGGTCTCTCACCGTTGCAATCGGAGATCCAAGAACCCCTAAAAAATATACAAATTCACCCAAAAGTCCAACTTTAAATAGAATATTGAACTGGAAAGATGGAAGGTCAAGAAAATAAACTCCTTCCTTGTTTGGTCTCTTAAATGAAATAGAGCAACAATTTTAAATAAGCTAGAGTATCTGTTGTACAGACTCCAGAATTTGTCTATCTCAGATTTTTTTTAAAAATATGAATATTATTGTGGATTCTTAGATTATATTCATCATTCTTATGGTATTTAGTGACCACCTTATTTTACTACTTCAGTGAAATGTCCGGTAGAGCTGTCAAAAATCTGTCTATTTTGGCAGACTATTATCCCATTTTTAAATTGTATTTGAGTCCTAACAAAATTTTAAACAATTTCCCAGACTAAAGGAATTCTGAAAACTCAAGAGAGCACAAACTTGAAAACAGTTCAGCTTGAAAGCAGACGCTAGTAGCTTTCTTTTTATCAGTGTCAGTCAGCACTGCATGTATTGATTCCAAAGAACACAGGCATTGGAGCCACATGATGACCCAGTTTTAAAATGCATATTGTTGATTGGAACAGTCATTTCATTTTGGTGGCAAAATAAACAATACTGGACCATGTCCAGGCCCTTAAAACAGTTAATGGCTGCCCTCCTCCAACAGATGGCCACTGTGTTTGTTTTATGGGATTGTTTGGATCCGTACAGCTAACTGCATCACCACCTCATTGCAACTAGTCGTGCTACAGTTGAAAGGGCCACTTCCACAAGCAGATGACATGATGGTGTAATTTATACAAATAATTATCAGCACATAGTCAAACCACTGTAATGAAAGTATTAATTTCTAGTGACTGGAAGAAAGGTTTGAAGTCGAAAAGGGTAGCTACTCATTCACTGATGGCCTAATTTATTTTGTATTATAATAAATTTGGTAATTGTTGATAGGAAAAGTCATACATACATGCCTACTTCCATTTAACTTAATGGTACTTCAACATTAGATTGCAGCATGAATGAAAAGCTGGTGTGTTTCAGTTCCTTGGCAGCTTGCGGTGACCTTCAGGAGAAATGAAATGCTCTGCTGGCTAGGGAAACAATTGAGCTGAAACCAGTCAGGCGCAGTAAACTCAGAGATAGTCTTTCCAAATTAAAAGCTGTTAACAGCAGCTCAAAACAAGGCAAAAAGTGAGAATATAACATCTTGCTGCAAGGTGATTTTATGTGCAGATTCAAGCAGGAAGAAAGAAAAGGGAAAGCTCAGATTTAAAGGAATTCCCATTAACCTGAAAAATTAGGAGATTAGATTGAACATTAGTATTCAAAGGTAGCTGACATATGAACACACTGTAGAAGCCATAACCTGTTGAAAAGCCCGGAGATAAATTTAGGCTACTGACCTTTTAGCGCATTAGGGCATGAAATAAATCACTGGCTGAAGGTAGTAAATTTGCTACAATCAAAATGCTTTCCAAGTACTTCTAGTTACAGAATTTTGCAGTCAAGAGCACTACATATCTGGAATAACCTTTTAATATTTCAATTATGCCTGAGTATTAGGGACCCAATCCTGCATTGTTGCATACACAAAATTCCGATTAATGTCAATGGATATTTCAGAGGATAAGAAAGAAAAGGTCATGCTTTAAATCAGACAGCAATGTCCTCATAAATTAGTGGCTATTTACAAACTGATGAAGAGCCCAGATTAATCTCTAGTAAAATTCTAGAGAACTCAGCAGTGATGCTTAAAAATATATTATGGGATGCTGAAATACACTTCACCGGGATCCCTTTCTTTATTGCATGGGTGTTGCTTCACAGGTGGGTACCCTGTGGAGGCCAGCCCATAGTGTAGGAACTACCTCCCACTGCAAGTTCCAGTCCATACTTCAAACGTAACTTAACACTGTTTCAGAAATAGATTTGCTAACCCTGTTTCTTGTGTCCTGCTGACACAGAAGTTATGTTTTCTTCTGTTCTAGCAACACAGTTGTAACAAGGCACTTGAAGTTCAGACAAATGTTTTTCATCTGTCCATTGCAGAGTCCTTGTAGGGATGATATACACAATTTTAAAGGAAAAGAGAGTACTGATGACTTGTATTTGGGGGAAGGAATTATGTCTTTTTTTATCCTTGTGCATTTTCCCATCTCTAATGCCACTTAAAGATGTTTCTTTTTGCAGAAGAAATAATAATATTATCCATACATATTCACCTGTAAATATCAAAGTACATTCTTCAAGGTGACAAAAGCTTAATTCTTTCCCCTATGATAGGGATACATAGACCATTGTCTGGTCAAGCACAGGTTTTTTCAGAGGGCCTTAGGAAACACTGTTCTCTTGAATGCTTGGAGGAGTTATTGGGGTTCAGCATCTTCCAAGGTCAGACTTCAGAAGAGATAGGAAGAAGTGTTGTCTCACTGCAGTATAGATAATATTGGGTTTATTGTACTAGACCTTGTCATGGTCTCTTTGTTAGGGTAACTGGAGTAACATATCTCTGCTTTGTCAGCTGAAACTCAAAGCTCCCTCACTTCATCAGGTCAGCAGCCTTTCCTGAGCACAGCAAACCTGCCGTGGCCCTCTCCTTGGATGGGGCAGTGAATAGTCCTCCTTCTCTTCCAACCAATTGTTAGAGATTTTAAGAGGTGGGTGATCAGTTTTTAATAAAAGTAATTGATTTATGAAGTGCTATCCTAGGCAGGGTCCCGTATGTTAAGGATCTCAAAAAATAGCAGCAATTACCTAATTATAAAATCACTTTTATAGGTCACTTTTTTCACTTTAGTATGCAAGGGATCTATCTAGTCATGCCCAACTTGCACTGTTAAATCATTAGTACCTTTTCCCTTTCCTGAAAAAAGTATTCATGGCATATGCTTTTATACTGTTCAGGGGAATACTTCTCCCCAGACAGCTCTCTTGTGAGATTTTCAGGGAATAGCATGTAGGAAGTGATTTTCTGCACAAATGTCTTAGCAAACCCAAAAGGCTGAAATTTGCAGGTTTTCTTCAATTCTGAGGTCATACTAGCATCTAAAGAGACAAGAAGAGGTCAAGCACCATACATTGGTTGTTCCTTAAAAATATAGACGTACATATATACATACTTACATAAAGATCTAGGAGTTTCAATCGGTCTCTTAATTTCCTGCTCTCAAGTTTAACAACATTCAGGATAATATGAATGATTACATGTGCCCTGAGATCTGCCCTTAATTCTTGATGGTCTTGCTTGCAGTTGAGGTGCCATCTTCTGCTAGGCCTGTTGCTAGCAACACCCCTTTAACTTTACACTAAGATGACATGCAGTGGAAAGGTCTTTATTCTACAACATCATTTCATAAAGTTTATAAAAAACTTTTTTAATTATTTCCCACATTTAAAAAATTTGTTCATGAAGCTCCTTTATTTGGCCTTTCTTCAGAGTTTGACTTACACCATGCCCACAAAAACATTATGCGCCTGCACTCAGCATATTGCTAGAGTTCAGAACTCTGTAAAGCTTACTTGGCTCTCTGCATAATGCCTTGTTTGGCAAAGATATTCAGATAGTGTGTCCCATTTATATAGTGTTCACAGAGTTTGGTGAAGTAGAGAGTGGGAGGATTTGGGAGGATGCTGTGATAATAATTGACCTTGCATGCAGTGATCAAGGACATAAATACAAGAATTGTAAGGTATACAGGAAAGGCGACAAAAGTGGAGAGGGAAAGTTAAAAAAAGGCACTGGAAAGGCAAAAAAACCTTAAGATCTTTCATATTGAATAAGATCACCAAACATGTATATGCCTTTTATTTGAAGCTAATTTTTACAGGGATCAAAGAAGAATTTTTTCATCCTAGCCTCCCCTTCTGATACTGCTTTTTTTGTCTCCAGTACTCTTCTCATCTTTTATTTTGCTACTTCATTTTTAATCCTTCCACTCCTCAGCTTTTGGGTATATTTTTGAAGCTGTGTGTAACATGATCCTTTCACATTTGTTTGTCCAAGTTAGTAGACTGTGCACTATCAAAACTGAATCAAGATTTGAGATTACCGGTTGTTGCTTTTAGGTGAGTATATCATTACAAGGAAAGCAAAGGTTTTATCTGCAAATTTTCGGGATTATTTGTTATCATTACCTAGCAATGAGTGAGAGAAAGAGAAAGCAGTGATTGCCTGTTAGGGGGTCATGTGTCAGTCCTGCTGGACAAAATATGCTTATAATGTCCTTTCAAACAGTAGGCTTGGTAGTTAATATACGTTTTAATTGGGTGAGCAAATCAGTACTAAGCACACAGGATTTACAATAGAAAACACAGGCAACATTCTCCATGATATTTAGATTCTCTTAAGCATTTTGACAAATATTGTCATTAAGAACACAGGGTACAGACAATAAAAGGAGACCACAAACTGTGACGTAGTTCAATACAAAATGAAAGTCCATTACATGTTCAAAAGAACATTTGTCCCAAACACGTGTCAAGCATCCATAACTTTTTATCACATTGGGAGTGTCAAAAATATTGACAGAAGCTGGAAAAGCAACACCTGTATAACTCTGATGTCTTTTGCATGCCCAGCTTGAAGTATCCATAAAAGTCCAATTTTTGTGAAGTCCTGAGCACAGGTCTTTTAGAATCAATTTCTTGATGTGTGCCATTTAGGACAAAGAAAAATTTAGGTACATAAATTGCTAGGGTTCGAAAATCCGCATGTAGACAACAATTTCCATCTAAAATTCCTGATGCTCTAGTTCTTTATAGAACCATAGAATGGTTTGTGTTGGAAGGGACCTTAAAGATCAACTAGTTCCAACCTCCCTGCCATGGACAAGGACACCTTCTACTAGACCAGGTTGCTCAAAGCCTCATCCAGCCTGGCCTTGAAGACATCCAGGGATGGGACATCCACAACTTCTCTGGACAACCAGTTCCAGTGCCTCACCTCCCTCTCCATGAAGAGTTTCTTCCTGATATCCATTCTAAATCTACCTACTTTCAATTTAAACCTGTATCCCCTTGTCTTGTCACTACAGGCCCTTGTAAAAAGTCCCCCATCCCCAACTTTCTTGTAGGCCTCCTTCAGGTACTGGAAGGTGTTATGAGGTCTCCCCAGAGCCTTCTCTTCTCCAGGCTAAACAATCCCAAGTCCCTCAGCTGGTCCCCATAGGAGAAGTGCTCCAGCCCTTTGATCATCTTCGTGGCCTCCGCTGGACTCTGGACTTTGTTGTAAGATAACAAACATGTAAGAGAAAATGTTTTCTGCTTTGCTGGAATCCATAGCTCAAGACTTTCATGGAGCTCTAACTTGTGATCAGAGGTTGAATTTTGGTCCAGAGCTTTCATATCAATGAAAAGTAGGCATTTCTGTAGCATTAGATATATTAGTATCATGAGTAATTTTCTAAAGAGTATCACTGCTATCATAAATGCTGATGCTGTATTTTTATTGCACATGTACAGTAAGTGAATTTCATGATGCAAACAGTCTATGCTCCACGGGGACATTAAACACATATAATATGTCTTTAAAGCACTTGCTTTATTCATTTATTTATTGATGCAAATGCCTCATTTTTATAATAGTGTTTATTAATTTAAAGTGAAATGCTTCCATGTAAACATTGCAAGTGTCTTTTTGGAATCCCAGTAGGAGCTGCTGCACACTCAATTATTTAAACCTGCTTTGCTTCTGCTTAGGCTTCCTGTTGTGCTCTGTGAATTCACTCGCTGTCTATCATCTCTTGTATTCATTTTTTTCTGGAGAAGACCTGTCCCTTTGCTCTTACTGATCTGGAAATAAGGAATCGGTAGTGCAAAGTGAAGAGACTCAATTAAAGTCAAGGCCCTTTGCCTTTCTGCGTTCACTGTACATTGCTATTTGTTCTTGAAAATGAAGCATGGCTGGGCCTATTTAGCATTGAGAAAGGAAAAATTACATTCCTGCTTTAGGACAAGCCAAGGAACTATGGTGAAATAGTTGGTAGAAGTCAGTCTACAAAATCTCAAGGAGCAGAAAGGCTTCATTTAGTTCCTTTGTCGTTTTAAAATAGATAGTAGGATTCCAAGAAAAACACAGCCACACTCAGTCAAGACCAATCCTTCACTTCAGAAGAAGATATTGTCTTCTTCTGTCCTGCAAGCTAGAACCTTTCCTCAAATCTTACCAAGTCCTTCCTAGAGCGACCCCTGCCTTTTGCTCATCCTCCCACTGAGCCATCTTTTCCATGCTGATATTCTTTCCAGTCACTCTTTGTAGCTCAGATGTGACCTTTGAAACTCCAGCTCACTATAGCAGAGAGCTAATTTATTTATTTTTCATTTCCAGTTGTTTAAGCTATGTCTCTGTTTTACATGCAGTAGTTAAAAACCTAAATTTTCCCGATTCTAAAATGAGCAGTGGGAAGCATTTGAAAGGGTTCTAAATATGAAAAGAAAATGGAATTCATCATTTAGTAGGACTAATTAAAATTTTTGTTTGTTCAGTGCCTTCATTGTTTATTTTAATATCAATATTTTATTAGGCATTGAGAAAAAAACTGCAGTTCTTGGTAAAATGCAAATTCACTTTTGTTGCTTTAAATAAAAATGCAAATTCCCTCTTCCCACTTATCTCTTCAAAAAGAGAACACAGCAATAAAAAAGGAAAAATTCTTTCCACCACCTGCATTTCCTTCTCTATCCTTGGCAACACAGGAAAGTTATGTAGGTATAAACCAAAAAGATGAATTAAAATGACCTTGCTAAATAGGTGAAAATCTGTCTGTGCACACTGTTTTTATTTTAACAGTGTATTTTATGGGTCATGTGGGACCAAATTTATGAATGAAATCACCCTAGCACTTATATAAAGCCATGGACATATGAACACAGACACAGAGGTCAAGGCATAAACCAAATCTCTCCACAGTAATCACATTAAAAAATATATCTTATACTACCCCTCATTTAGGGCAGTGTGGGTGTCTACTTCTTCAAGAAGTTGCTTCATTACTCTAAAGTGTTTGAAGCTCGTCAGGGCAAGGACATCATCCCTTGTCAACAATTAATGTATTCATATGTTTGAAGATTAAAGGATATATCCGTAGTGCGACTCCAGAGGCAATTTCAATGTAACATGGAGACAGAGATCTAGAATTATGTTGTGCAGACTATTGCTAAATTGTATTGGTATGGCAACATAAAACTTGGGATAGACTGATTTACCCTACTTGTACGAAGTATTTGGACTTACTCTTTTTTTTTAAATGCCTATGAAGGTGTCTATTACAGTATAACTATCAGCTTTGACATATTAGCAAGTGACCGGGTGACAATATGTTACCAGGCATCAGCAACTTCATGATAACTGTGCATTGTGCATGCTCCATTTCCTCATGATAAATGTAAGGTATTTGATACGGGCTATCCTTCGTAAGGAGGGTAAGCTTCTTGACATGTACAGAGGATGCTGCAGAGTAAGATTATGAGTAAGAACATAGAACAGCTGATTCCCAGGAATACATTTGTGTGTAAAAGCTTTATGCCAGATTGAAATCCAATTTAAGTTAAATCAGTGCAATTCTGCCCTGCAGGTGGGGCATTAAGATTAGTGCATTAGCACACACTAAATGCTGTATTGGTACAATCTATGATTTAAACAGTCACCCAGTGTAAGTGGTAATATATTAGTTCAATCCCTTATGGTAAAAGAATAAGTCACACCATTCTGAGGCCAAATTTACATTACGAGTTTTACTGGCATAGATATGTTAGCCAAAAGCCTGACAGTGTACACTCTGCTTGACACATAGGAAGGAGTAAAATCACTTAAAAGCATATAAAGAAGCAGTTAACCCAAGAATATTAAGGTTTTGGCAATAGTAGTCTACATGTGACGATGCTATGTTTCTGGTCACTCTAGCTGGAACACCCCTAAGCAAAACAGTTATGAAGACAGCAGTGCTAGAGCCAGAAAAACATTATTTTGATAGTATATGTTATTCTGTTGAAGGAGCTGGCTTAAGCTGTACCTGCAAAGAAAGCTATTTTATCAGAGTGATCTATTTCTGTACTACAAAGGAGTGGCTACGTAATTCTATCGGCGTAGCTCTTATCACCAAACCTGTTAAGTGCAACCACACTCTCAAGATAACTTATTTATCATAGGAAATGCTGTGCTGGAGTAAAGTATACTGGCTGGAGTACAGTTTTGCTGATTTAAGTTGTGTTCTCAAGAGGAGCATTTTCTTGTCATATTCTAGTACAAAGTAGTTCTACAGGGGCCCTGACCCTAGAAAACATCTTACTATGTAAGTGATCTTATCAGAGCTTATACCGATATATTGCTATCATTAAAAAGTTCCAGTAGTAACTGCAGTGGCTATGTAAAATTGTGTAAAAAAAAACCAAAACCCAAAAAACTCTTTTTGGACCAATATTTAGGCTCCAAATATTTTTCTTTGGAAGTTGTAGCTGATTTTTTTTGTATCTCACCACTTAAATGTTCTGCTTTGGTACTGGTGGTTAACTTCCAATGTCATAAAGTCTATTGGCAACTCATTCTTTACTGTAAGAAATAAAGATCTTATTTTGATGAGACCTGAGCTTCTGATCTCCTCTGCTGTGTTCTCCTTTGCCTGAGGTCACAACCAAGTGCTGCCTCTTGAGAATTCCAAATTTATGTTCAAATTCTCTGGAGGACAAGTTTCACATAGACTTATTGGCATATATAGGAATGGCACAGAGAAAACTGTAAAATGAGTTGGGGTTTTTATTTTACTTTCTAAAGAGAGTAATCTAGAGTCTTAATTAAATCACAATGGCTAAGTAAAAATGCTCAAAGCAAACCTATCTCTTCAGACAAATATTTAATTTGGAATTTTAACAAGAATTTGCACTTCTGTGCATTTCTTCCTCATTTCTACCCAAGATTTATCAGCTATTGCTTTCACCAGCATGTCTTCACAGGAGTCCTGTTCTTTACTGTTTTCTCCTGCACTGAAGGGTGCCAGACTAAGCTAATAGTGTTATTACTCCAAGTAACTTTAACTCAGTTTTTCTGTCATATGAGCTACTTTATCTCAGTTTTCACATTTATCAAGCTCCAAAGAGAGACATCCTCTGCCTTCACAAGGGAATAGACTGTAAGGATCCTGTAGTTATTCTACCTTGTTGAAAATAATCGTCTGATACAATGATTCCCTGATCTTGACATTTCCAATTCATACCTGAGATGTATTTATAATTGACTGCTTAACACTGAAGTTTTACTATATTTTCACATGCATACCTGAATTGGGTGTGTGGGGTGGGATTTTGGTGTGGGTGAGGCTAACAGGGTGGCTCCTGTGAGAAGCTGCTAGAAGCTTCCCCAGCTCCAGGTTGCACCACTTCTGGCCACAGCTGAGCCAGTCAGTGGCAGTGTCTCTAGGATAATATATTTAAGAGGGAAAAAATCCTACTGGGGAACCTGGAGAAGGAGAGAGGGGTGGGATGTGAGAGAGACAGCCAGGTCGACACCCAGGTCAGTGGGGAAAGGCAGGAAAGAGGTGGTTGGAAGCAGAGGTTTTCCTGAAGCCATGGAGGGTCACAGGGAAGCAGAGACACCCCTGCAGCCAAGGAGTGCCTCATGCTGGAGCAGGCAGCTGTGCCTGAAGAAGACCCTGACTCTGTGGGAAGCCTACATGGGACCAGACTGCTCCTGAAGGACTGCATCCTGTGGGAAGCCCATGCTGGAGCAGTTTGTGAAGAACTGCAGCCCGTGGGAAGGACTAACACTGGAGAAGTTGGTGGAGGACTGTTTCCTGCGGGAGGGACCCCATGCTAGAGTAGGGGCAGAGTGTGAGAAGACCTTCCCCTGAGAAGGAAGGAGCGGCAGAGACAACGTGTGATGAACTGACCACAACCCCCTTTCCCTGTGCTGCTGAGGGGGAAAAGGTAGAGAAATTGGGAACAAAGCTCAACCTGAGAAGAAGCAAGGGGTGGGAGGGAAGGTGGTTTTAAGATTTGGGTTTATTTCTCATTACTCTAATTTGATTGATAACAAGTTGATTTTTCTTCCCCAATTCAAGTCTGTTTTGCCTGTGACCACAAATGGTGAGTGATCCCTCCCTGTCCTTGTCTAGACCCACAAACTTTTCTTTGTATTTTCATTTTTTTTGGGCTGGGCCAAAACCACAACAGTCCCATATCTTGGAAAACCTACATTCCCTTAAAATTGGAGCATTGACACTTTAAATGATGCTTACCTTTGAATAACCTGTATAAAATCAGAAGTGCAGATAGAATACTTCTTTAAAAAAGAAGGAGGACTAAGTGGTCGTCATCTTTGCCTCCTTTCAGTTCAGATGTATGAAAATGCTGTACTTGCCAGCCACCATTGTTTGGGTATTTGGTAATACAGATAGTATTGTTCACATGATGCTAATGGGATTAAAAAAGGGTAAAATTAATATTTTTGATAAATGCAGAAATTATCTCAATCGTGATATTCTTAAAAACTATTTATAGAGCTTGTAAACATCTTTCACACAACTAGTCTTTGTTTGAAATTTGTGTTGAGTGAGTAGCCTTTTCTTCTGCAAAGAAGCATGGAAAACATGGAAGAATGAGTCAATTGACAGCAATGAATACCATTCATCAAAATTTAACCAGTACTGTTTTCATTTTTGTTTAAAATACTGTTATAGGAATTCTAGTGGGGTTTTTTTGTTGTTTTGGGTTTTTTTAATAAAGAAACTTTGAGTAGTAATTTCATAGAATCTCACCCAGTAGGATTTTGCATCCTAAACTGAAACTATTATAACAGTCTTGCCAGTGTGTAATAGTCTTGTCTCAATGAGTAAACCAACAGCTTTAGTTGTGGCTATTCTATCCACTTTTAGGCAGTGGCTTTAAGGCTCTACTGTTTAAAAAAGATCTATAAAATAAACAGAAAGTATTACTTGTTGAATCATTCCAAAGTTACTATAATATGAATAGCTCAAGTACCTAGCCAGAAATTCACTACAGCATTGTTCATATTTTCAACTTGATAACTGAAGTGAGTAATTACAGGCTTTGTAAGACAGAAATGTATACAGATCTATGCAAAAATAAGGGAAGCTTTTAACCTTGCACAGCATAAAAAGGAACCTTTTCCTGATGAAAATGTGGACTGCATATATCTGGAGTTATTTGTCATCTCTTCTTTGAGGTTTTAGGGAAGGGCTGCAACTGGAATAGCATGCTTGCTGTTACTGATCAGTAATTTGAGAGAGCATAAAGATACTTTTCTCTGGACAGTGTTGTTTGCATACCTATTCCTACATTGGTTATGAGAATAAGAAGGAAGTTTTCCCACCACAGGTCAGTAGATATCTTCATGAATACATTAGAATTTTTGCTGGATGCACGTATAAACTGGGAGAGGAGTAGATGGAGAACAGCCCTGCACAAAGGGATCTGAAAGTGTTGGTTGACAGCCCTAGCAGCCAAGAGGGCAAACAACATTCTGGGATGTATCACACACACCATAACCAGCTGATCAAAGGAGGTGATTATCCCTCTGTATTTGGCATCAATGCCGCCTCACCTTGAGTGTTGTGTGCAGTTCTGGGCCCCACAGCATAAGAAGGATGCTAAGGTATTAAAATGCATCCAGAGGAGGGCAACAAAGCTGATGAAGGGGCTGGGAGGCTTGTCGTGTAAGGAACAGCTAAGGACTTTGGGCTTGTCTAGTTTGGAGATAGGGAGGCTGAGGGACAACCTCATTGCTCCCTACAGCTTCCTGAGGATGGGAAGTTGAGAATGAAGTGCTCTTCTTCCAGATATGCAGTGACAGGATGCATGGGAATGGTTCAAACCTGCACCAGTGGGAGTTTGACTGGATATTGGGAAGCATTTCTTTACCAAGAGGGTGGTCAAGCACTGGAATAAGCATCCTAGAGAGGCGGTTGATGCCCCAAGCCTGTCAGTGATCAAAAGGCATTTGGACAATGCCCTTAATAACGTTTAACTTCTGGTCAGCCTTGAACTGGTCAAGCAGTTGAAATAGATGATTGTTGTAGATCCCTTCCCACTGAACTGTTTGGCTCTTTTCTGTTTTCGCTGCACTGTGTGGTAAGAGGCCTGTAGTACAATTAATGGTATACCATACTTGTTCAACTCTCAGTTATTGCTAGGGTTTTGAGGAACTGCAACACCCTAGTTCCTTTCCTTGCCCACAACAGGTTAACCACTTGCAGATCAAAAAAAAATTCAGTCACGTAAAAATATTAGGTTCTAAACTGGCAAATGGATGACATTCAATGAGCTGTGATATTCAGGAGGTCAGACTCAATGATCAAATGTTCTTTCTGGCATTAAATTGCCTGAAATCAGTGACACATGAGGAAGCAGTGATGCTAAAGTGAGTTAGACATACTTTCCATAGAACAATGCAAAAGTCTCATACACTGTCCATATTCCCTCTGCTCAAGGAGAGAAAATATAGGCTACTTAAAACTTACATGAGAATTAAATGGTGTCATTTTTAATTCAGGTTCCATAGAATTAAACTGCAGCATACTTTATGTGAGCACAGTTAAAGATAAAACATAACTCTTAATCTCTTAGGAATGTTTTTAACACTCCAGAGAGCTTAATGGTATCAGTTTCCCTCAGCTATTCTTGCTCAACCAAATGCGTAACAAATTTTTGGCCATACAAGTCTATTTTATACTAATGGCAGTGTGGAGACATAAATGCCCTTTAATTATGGGGCACTGTGATATTTGTATTGTAAAAAGCCAAGATGCCACTAATAGAAAGAATTTTGGCAGTCTACATTAGCTGGGAAAAAAACCCATAATTTTATCAGTACATGCTGACTGTGTGCAGGATCAGCCTTTGGAGTCCTTTTAAGCCAATGTCTCCCAGTTGTGACTGTAAGCAAATGTGTGAAAATGTAATAATAATACAACCTGTTCAAAACAAGGCCAGCTTTTTGTAAATTGCAAAATTTAATATATTGCACAGAGATCAGGGATCAGATAACTAGAATTTTAGTAAATCCTATATGCATGTTAAAGTCACTTTTATGGTATGCTTAATCGAAGGAAAAATCTTTTTTGCTTTATAGAGAGATCAAACTATTCTGAGCTGCAAAATGTATGAAAACATTACCCAATATTAAATTGTGTCCAAAGCTGCAGGCAGATTTTAATCTAACTCCCTACCCTACTGTAAAGTTCAGTGAATTCAAGAAGACACACAGGAACAAACAAAATAGTTAAGATGCTAAAGACAACAGTGCTTCCTCATGGGTACCACTATTCAGCCATACGAAGGACAGAAATTAACTTGTAGATGAGTCCAAGGGTGTCTTCATGCTCTGAGCCTCAGGAAGCCTTGCTTGTTTCTTGTAATACTGGGGACCTGTCTTTACACTAATAGTTTTACTGCTGTCATGCAGTATACGCTTGGCAGGGGAGCCTCACTTGAACTCCTCAAAAGCCACAGGATAGTCTCCTATGAATAAATCATCTTGATTTGATTGTTACCTAATTTCTCATGTATGCCAGTTGAAGATTGCTGTAGTTTTTTGACAGCAATAGTCAATCACTCAGTTTCTAGTTACAAATTTGGTGGCACCACCGTGGCCATTGCACACAATGAATCTCCATTCCTGTTATCATATCCTAAAATAACTTCAAAGTTAAGCTCTAGGTTGCTAGGTGGTTTAGCCCTCTGCTGGAAAATAATCGTAGAGTGAGAATGATTAATAATGGAGTCCATGAGAACCACCGAATATTGGAAATACTGTATTTTGAATAGAGGAGAGGGATTTAATCAGGACATAGGAGCAATTCTTTTGAGGTACTGTTCTGACATGTGATTTGTCCTATCGTTAAAGTCTGAAGAGGAGGATGGAAATACATACATCTCATTTATTGCACTTGTACAGAAACACTAGCTCAAGCATCTACACGTACAGTTATATTGTACAGAAACACATACACACAAATACACGCACGCAAAACACTTCTGTGCAGAGGAGTGTTATTACGGGAAATGTCAGAATTACAGGACACAGTCACAGCATGTTTTCCATGCAACCTTCCAGTGCACAGAACAGTGTCATACGCAGCTGCATAGCGTAGTTTCTTGTCCTCATGGTTTAGTATGTCTTTACCCGCTATTAACTGTGTACTAGCTATGTTATTCTGGATATAGTGGTGTTTTTTTCCTTGTGTTTTTCCTTACTTCGAGGCTCATTACTATTTTGCCTGACTGATTAACAAATATTAATGAGTCTTCTTCACAATGTCCTGTAAGAAGTGAGCATTCATTCCATTTTATGGTTGATGATGATTATATATGGAGATTAAAATTAAAAATGTCTACTTATTTTGGAGGTCCAGTTTGAGATGTTGCAGAAGTAGACTTTTTGCAACATTATGCAGCAGTTTAAGTAATCAATGCTCAGCATTTTCTGCACCTGCAATTGTCAGAATTTCTGAAATCTGGTACCAGGAAAATAAATGAATGAGCAGAGAACAACTCTTACAACATCATATAAAAATTCTATGACTTGATCATGTCTCCAGGGTGGCTTTACCATAATAATAGGTTCTGTTCCAGTTCTGGAAATATTTGCCTTAGCACCAAGAATCTTTTGTCTCCCATAAGAGGTGAAGCAAAATCTCCTGCAGCTCTCAGTCATCTTCACATGTTCCAGAATCATTCTGTGTGTCACTAAACCAGGCAAGGCTTCTATTAAAAAAAGAAAACAGAAATAAAATTTGATGATTATATGTTGCATCCATCAAAACTTGATCTATAGCATCAAGCAGATATCTAAGAGTACCTCAGCAGAGCTGAGACACTATAGATTCCCTTCCAAATGATTATTACTTGAGGAAAGGGCTATATACATATGAAATAGTGAGAGTACTGTAGTGCTATAGAACTGATAGTGAAATGGAGTTGTTATGATCAGTATGGATCAACATTACAGGAGAACCAAGCACAGATTGCCAGCTGCTTTCAAAGATACTTTGGCAGTGGTTTTGAGGTCTTCCCCCAGAATTCTCAATGTGATGCCCTGGAACAGCTCAGTTACTTGCTCCTCATGCAACTTTTTTAGTCTCTGTTATCTCGATTTTTATTCATGTCCTATCATATTGTGAAATGTCTTTCTCAGGCCATCTCCAACAGCAGTTTCCTCGAGCGTTTGCTTTTTAGCCACCTCTTATCCCACCTAGTCTCTGTTTTTCTTATCTCATTTTGCCTTTTCTCTTGTTTTCCTCAGCGTCTTCAGCTTTCAGGTTGTCTTGGCCATCCCGTTTCAACATTTTTAGCCTGTTCCACCTCTTGACTTAGACTCCTGCAGCCATATCTTCTTCATCATTGTATTTCCAGGTATTCCTGCTGAATATAACTTCAAAAACAACTGGTACCCAGACAACCCTAGTCACCTCATGGATGCAAATCTGAAATCTCCCCGTGCTGTCCCCATCTCCTACTCCTCTGGCTGACAGTCTCCTACTACATGCCCATGTTCCTCATTCAGGTTCCCTCCTCAACTTCAGACTTTCTTCTTGCTTTATACCTGCTATTCCATCAGCAGATGTACATGCACACAGTGTACCTATCTCTTTTCCTCCTGCCACTTGAGTTAGGTGGCTTTCCCACACCATGATGGCTGGGATACCAGCTCCCTGTGCTTACTTCATAGGTCCAGACTGGTGCTTGAGGTGGGTCACACAGTAGCCCAGAGCTGATACATGCCTACTGAGAACAGTAGGCATGTTCTTTTTAATTCAAGAAAAAATGCAGCTACAAGAATCTAACCTACTAAGTATAAATGTATTGATTTTTTCCCCCCATGAATATATATGTTTGGATGTAAGAAAAGGTAAAAGACATATCTTTGGCAGAAAGGTTGTATCTGTACAAAGTTATGGGGTCTTGCTCTCAAAGCACTCCAGGGACTCTGAAATATTGAATATGAACTGTACCCACAGGTGGGAGAAAGTTTATTTATTTGGTTGTGGGCTTTCAGCATTGTTGTTTCCCAAGTTTCTTTTAAATTACTGGAATTTACCAAAATATTGCAGTCTGAGGCAGATACAGGATGAATGCTCTAAGTCCTTATTCAAATCTGGGAAGGTTAAAACAACTGAAATTAGCATTTTATGAACGAAAGTATTAGAGAACTTTACATTTTCTATGACTGAAGCAAAGTTCAAACTATCAGCTGATTAATAGCTGTAGAGTTAATGAGTATGCAGAAGACAAAAAGAATTGATCAGCTCTCTATGGACTCTTTTGAATGGCTTAGTAGCTTTGGCACAAATTTATAATATGTTGCTGCTTTTTGAAATGCTGTACACATGAGACAAGGCTGGGGCAATGATCCTGTCCCACTTATAATATTCATTCTTTTATCTTCTTTCATTCCTTTTTTTTTTTTAATCCCCTTGACATCTAATGCCTCAAGAGTGGTATTCAGGCTTTTTGGCTTTATGAATTTGTTTACTTTTGGCTTTCTTTCCTTCACTCTGTGACTTAGTACAAACTGTTTCAGTAAACAAGAATATGATACTGCAAATGGAAGTCTGTATTTTTGGGTAAGATATAAGCCATGTAAAAAATGTGGCAAAATATATAACTTTTATAACTTATACAGTTATAAAATTCAGAAACTGTTTATTTTATCATCAAGTAATTTATCAATAATATCCAACATCCTTTTGTGCTGATTTTCTTGATATCCAAAAGGGTATGAAGTTGCATATGCAAACAGTCCAAATTTTATAGCTGACTAATTTGGCTTTCATAGAAATATCTAAATATAATTTTAAATCTCTAGCACTCCTGAAACTGTGTCTTAAGAATTCAAAGGAGCCTCAAATGCCCAGATCTGTTTCACTTGCAAAATAAGTCCTTAAAAAACCTCTAATAATTTCATTACATAAAGATTTGGTCTCTAAAGAAACAATCAATATGGAAAAGGACTAGCCTCTTAAACAATGCACTCTTCTGTTCTCCTTAAAAATCCCATATGAGAGCTGTGAAGTATAAAGTCTGTCCAAATTAGCTCAAACCTCTTTAAACCATTGAAATGGCTAACTCTGTCCTACTCTATTGTAATTATTTTGAATATTTCAAGTATGGATATCTGGGACTCTCCAAAGTAGCCTGATTTTTCAAGAACTGCCTATATCTCCTTGGAGCCTAAAATTCCACTCCAAACCAGCTGAAATGAACACCCAGTATCATGTTTAACAATTCCAGTACAGTCAGCCCTTTAAAGCTGGCTTTTTGACAGTGTATACAAAATTGCGTGCTTAACTACAATCTGCTTGTGCAATTTAATATTACTGATGTTGACAGAAGCCAAGTACACATACATGTGGATATATAAACATTTTAGATTCTTTTTGATTTAAGATGAAGTAGGTATTGCTTTATGGCTATATTATCCCTTCACTGAAAGGAATCTTAATGGAGGTACAGAACCAGTAAAACAGTACACCATTGTACCACATTTTTGCTTCTTCAGAAAATGCAACATAAATAAACATTATTTCTCTTTTTTAATTTTGAAAATATATTGGGAATATAGAAATAACCAGATATTGATAATATTTGAGAACACTTCACCAACTGATAGAAAACAGGGCTATAACACCCCAACTCCCAGGCTCAGATAAGCTATGCACATCCTGACAGGCTCATGTCTAATCTGTTCTTAGAAACCTCCAGCAAAGACTTCACAACCTCTGTAAGCAGTCTAATCTGCTGTCTGTCTACACTGTTCACAAGTTTAAAGTAACGCCTGAACTAAGCCTGTAGTTTCTTCATGTTCCTATTCTGTCAGGAGCGTAACAAGTGTAAGATGTGTCCGCCCCTCCCCACAAGTGGCCATGCATTGTTTTGAGCCCTGATGGTTATTTATGCCAATTCAGCAATTTTTTCCCCTGACTATAAATCAGACTGGTGAATGGCATGTTATTATTTAAAGGCAAGACTTTTTATTCCTGGATTGGTTTTTGGGTTTTTTAGCACTTCATTTTGCAGGTCCAATTTAGAGCATAGTCATGTGAAGAGCTGAATCAGCACAACTGAGAGGAGGGAAATCTCCAAGGGGGAACTAGAATGCATGGCTAAAAGTGGAGGTGAATACTGTTTGAGCTACTCTAAATGGTATGGTTAAACTACAGTCTGCAGGTCCCTCATTACAAGATCAGCCCCTGACTTGCTTCTCTGTTCCCAGCAGATTCCTGATCAGAAATTAAATTTCAGATAGAAAGTAGCCAGGAGGTCATCATATGATGGATGAAAGATGGCAGAAGGATGATGGAGCTGAACCAATGTAACCGCATAGCTATCATGAAAGATGTAGTTCCCAAATTATCTTCCTGCTCTGCTGTTCCTCTTCCTTGTCCCATCCTCAGCTGCTCCCTGCCCCCTTTTCCACTTCTCTTGCTCCTTCCCTTGTACAAACTCTGGTGCACCTCCAGCATCATAGTACTCTCATTCAGCTCACTAACCTGGCAGAAATTGCCTTGCTCTTTTTGCTGGACTAATGAGCTTCAGTAGTTCAGCATACTGTCATATGAGCAGCAGCAGGCGAGTCTGTGCTGTAGGGGCAGTGGGAATGGGAAGCTGCACTGTCACTATGTGCAACTGCCCTGCCAGAGGGGTCTTGAACTTCCTTATATCATAAGCAACAGCAAGATGTTATTAATTCCTAAATAAAGCACACGCCAATGTTGCTGTCTTATCTGTAGGGCCTTTCATGAGCAAAACCTGAAGACTTGTGAAGCTGTGACTGCTAGGGTTGCAGTATGGTTCAATCATGCTTCATTCTCATTTGTGTGACTGGACACATTGACTTCAAGTAAACTCAGTGCATTTAATAAATACACTGGAGAAAGGGTCATTTTAATCAATAGAATTAACTTAATTTTCCTTAAATCTAACAGAAACACACTGACTGCAAAATGAACAAAAAGCCCCAACACGATTAAAGAGAAAAGATAAGACATGCACAGCAGCATCCCAAGGAAAACACTGGACAAACCCTGCCTTCTTTCTTTCCCTGAAGGCAGCAGGAGACTTGAGTTTGAGCCCAAGTCTCTCCCTGGGATAAAGGTCAGCATGCCCTGACTTTTCACTTAGGGTCTTGACTGGCGGATGGCATCCCTCACCCGCTTAAACTTATTCAGCTGTGAGGGAAACAACACAAGTCATCAGGGAAGGGCAAACCCCAACAAGAAATCCTCACCCAGAGCATAATTAGGGTATTCTACTGTAAAAAAGCCTTAACAGGGTAGCCTAGACTCTGACACTTTTACAGTTTGTTGTACTAGAAATAGGAATAATATTGCAGAATCTGGCACCTGAAATCCTCTCTTCCCCTCAATTCCAGTTTTTGTTGGAAACATTGGCTTTATTTTCTTCACTTTTTGTCTAAAGTTTGAATTCCTATATTCTTAAACATCTCAAAGCCTAATCTTTGTCCTGGTGTTTAGACTATTTAATCTTAGTCAAAACACACAAGTGTATATACCAGAAGATACATATAACTTCATATCAGATATAATCTTCCATGAATGATTAATGAAGTGTCCTTTTTTCCTTATTATTATTTGGCTTCGTGTTGCTGGTAATTTCAACAGCTAAAGGTTATGATCATTATTTATATGGCTGCTATTTCACGTTTGTCCTCAAGTCTGTTTTGCTTGAGAAAAGTGGATTGTACATATGGTAATCAATAGCTAGCCAGAGTCACTGATTTACTATTTACTTTGAAGTTTTTGATGAAATTGGATTGGTATTTTTCAGTTAGAACATCCTACAGACTTACTGCCTTCTCTAAGACTGATTATACATACAGTGAGATTTAAAAAATTTCTGGCTTGTGATCTTGAGGCTGTTGACATTTTTTGCTGAATTGACAAAAAGGAATCTGTACTTACATTGTATTTGTCTTTGGCAATGTTTCATTGTGTAGTAAAAAAAAAACAAACAAACAAAAAAAAACCCCACAAAACAAAAAACCCAAAACACCACAACAGTTTCAAATACAAATATACATTCTTATATTATTATTTCTAGTAGGCTTTCTACTGACAGAAAAAAAATATTTCTGTAGTGAAGAATTGTTCATTTAGCATCCCCCTGTCAGCTTATAACTTTCAGAATCAAAGTCCACTTCTGTTTAGGATTCTCATAATGTCCTGTCTAAATTCAAAGGTTGAATGTTACCATAAAAATAACTTGTTCATAAAGCAGTGAATTGTTCCATTGGCTTAATTACTTTTAAATGTCCTAAAATATTGATCAATGGAAGCTCATTCTTACTACAAAAATGCTTTATGTTTTTACTTATAATGATTACCCCTAAATTTCCAAGATTTGTCTTTTAATACAAATGTACATCACTGTTGCCTCATCAAGGTACCCTTCGTGGTATATCAGAAGAGAAATGTTATTTTCAAGGTTGCATAGTAGTACCAAGGATTCCTTCTCCCTATTTGCTAATATAGGGCTGTTGAAAGCAGTACAGAAATACACAGTAATTGTGAATGCTTGCTAATAGAACCAGATTCCTACTTTACCCCTGCAATTACAGAACACTAGCACATTGATTCAAATCTAGCATGTTATACCATAAAATACATATCATGTGACAATATGAACGTTTTAAAATATTGAACTGATATACACCATATGTATTTTCTTAGTTAAGCAGTTTTTCTGAGGGCTAACTCTGTATCTGTATATAAAAGATTGCTTAAAACATTTTTTCTTTATTTTGCTCTCTTCTTTGATTAGATTCTTCTTAATGCGGGTCCAGCTTTATAAAAAGTTCAAGGTGTAAAGTGTAGTTTGCAGACCACATTTAGAAGTATATTCTAATCCTTTAATTAAGTTTTCAAAATTGTATCTGGAAGACATATTTGAATTCCTGCTTCTAAGACTAATCAACTGCTGATTATTCCGAGCCTACAAAAAGAACATTAACGAAGTATTTGTCATTTTAAGCCCTCAGCACAATATACAGCAGTTATTGGTTTTGGTACTGTGAACATTTTTAAAAGCTGATTCATGCAGTGTTTCACACTTCTTTCTAGATTGCTTTTTGAATGCCAATTAGATTGAATCTGAAAATGTAGTAGCAATAGCTGACTACAGGAGAGGATTTATATATATATCTTGTGTCATGATGTTGATGTTGTACAAATGTATGAAAGAGAGATGAGAAAGAAGGTTAAAGGGAAGTGTAATTTGTAATTACCTATTGAACTTTAGTAAAAAATAAGAGTAAGTTAGAATGCTGCATCACCACAGAAAGGCTTCAATAATTTATGCACTCATGAAGACTCAAGAATTGTGCCATTTATATTTTTTAACAGAAGTTGATCCTTGCTACTTTAAACTTAAAGCCAAGATCAGTTCTGAAAAAAAAAAAAAAAAAAAAAAAATTATGAAAGTAGAAGAATAGATAAGTTCTGAACATTAAAAAAGGATTGAAAGCTGGAGAAAATATTTGTAGATTTCATTTGTAGCCCATTTTAACTTAGTATTCCTTGTATCCAATTCTTATAGAGAACAGCAGAGAGATAAGTTGCTGCTTACAAGGGAATTAATTTTACTGTACCCTGTTGAGATCTGCAACAGGACTCTACTATGCTGGATGAGGGAAGAAGATCTTTCTGAGGTTAAGGGTCCCTTTTTAAGAAGTTCTTGCTCTTTTTGGTCTGCAATTAACTCAGGGAGATGGCCTTTTGCTAGTGACAATCACTGCACTGCACACAGTTTTTCAGGTAGATAGAACACAGATTGTTACTGTCTTTATGAGCAGGAGAGTAGGGGTAAACTTCTGATAGAAGGTACCCTGTAAATTGTCAGAAACTTTCTCTACTAGCTGAATTTTCAAAATCGACTTAAGGTACAGTCCCATACAGAATAAGTTACAGTTTTTAAAGGCAGATAATTTAATCTGAATCAAATGTAAGTTTGATTTACTCATTCCAACTGCATGATGTCCTTGGTCTATATAAATATTTTCTAATATGGTTGAAATTAAAAAAAAAAATACTCATGGCAGTTTGAGAATGAAGAATATATACAGTCATATCTAGAGAATTAAGAAACTTTAGAGGTTTTACATGTAGAATGAAGAATGTGTAAGCTGCTTATTAATAATATTTGCTCCAGAGACTCTCACAGTAACTTTACATTTAATTCTCTATTCTGCCTTCTCTTAAAACTTTATGTGACAGAATAATTCTCACCAGTGTACTATATCTAACATCACAAATTTATGATTGAACCAGATTCTGAACTCCATATCAGTCTTTAAAACCAAAATAAGACTTTAGAATTTGATCTATGCTTTACTTTTGGAGTGACAATTGTTGCTGCCATCTTTCTAGGTGATGGATAAAGCACTCCAGTATCACCAAAACTTTACAACTTTCTGGGAATTTTCATAATAGTTTGTGACTATACTGCACCTGTCATTTTTAGAATGTGCATAGATTTTAGCATTTCTAATAATCAATACTAGTAACACAGGGTCTTTTGTTATTGATGATCTGATGACTAATCAGTTGACACTGGATCTTCTGATAAATGTATCCTTGTGATTAACTCAGGGTTCAGAGAACTGTAAGAATGTCAACCAAATACAAATGTAATCAAATTTAAAGGTCATTAAAGCCTGATGATGTAAAACTGGCTGAAATGTTTGTCTAGTGTGTAAAAAATATGAGAGCATTCTGACTATGGAATATATTAAAAGAAAACTGTAGATTGCGTTTTTCTCTAAGTAATTGCATTTTGATTATCTTATCTCAGAAATGAAATATTGCAGCAGAGCAGAAGACTAAAATATTTTATGGGAAACACCAACAGAAGCAACCTGTAAGGGAAAATTATGAGCTCCCATGTAAGGAGATAGAAAAATCTAGAACTGTTGAAAAGATGTTAAAGCCAATATGTAATCATAACTATAGGTAGTGGATGATGTTCTGTCTCCATGTAGCCACCTGCAGACTGGATATGTCCTGGAGACAGGTGTGTGGCTGCACAGAGAATGTTACCAAAAGGACTTCAGTTTGCTTTATCTGAGAGGAAGTTCCATGAGCAGTGGGGCAGGGATTGAAAAGCTTGTGAAGAGGGTTTTGCAGGTAAAGAATTGAGATGACTGAGGAACAAAAGCCCAAAGGTAGCGATAAACAGCAGAAAACCACAAAATATAGGAAAGAAAGATTTAGTGAGTATAGTGTCATAAGAGGAACATCAAGGATGGTAATAGATCAGTCTACTGAAAAGCTAAGATACATAAAAATATACTAATACAGAAAATACAGTAATAAAGAGCAAGAACTGAAAATCTCACTACAAGATGAAAATATGACTTAATTGATATGAGAGAAATAACAATTACTCCTCAGCTCATACAACATAAATATTACAATAAAAGGTTACCATTCGTCCAAGGACAGACAGTGGAATAAGAGAAATGTTCTTTGTCTGGTATGTCACAAATGCTTCCTTTTAACTTCTGACTTGATCACTAGAGGACAATAGATTGAATACAGATCAGGTGGATGAGGATTTTTGTGACTATTTTTGCAGAATTAGTCAGTGGCAATTGGGGATTATGACTGTAGATATCACTGCAGTGATATGATGTTCCAGCAGTTTCTAAGAATATGGCCATTAGAAGACTTGCGTACAAAACCTTAAGAAAAGATTTAGAGGAAGGCATTTTTCTGGACTGATTACAGCCAACAGAAAGATATTCACTGATACTGAGAAGACTGAAGAAAATTTGGATGAGAATGACAGTGAAATGACAGAGTTCTCAGCTTTTCAGAAGAGAGCCCAGAGAGCAGAATTGCAAAACAAAAATAAGCAGACAAATTCAGCGAATGCTGAGATTTAAGAAGTAAGCTTAATGGGAAAGGAGTTAAGCAGAACAGGCAGTTCCTTTAAGAAGCAATTTTAAAAGAAAAGGTTCAAACTGTTACATTCTTAAGAAAATATAGAAAGAGACCAATAGTCAGTCAAAAGCTGTTTAATGACTCTTAGACAAGCAGAAAAAGTAAGGCAAGGGAGAAGTAGATTGGATAACCATGAACAAAGTGTAGGAACAAAGAAAAATGATTTCTTGAGATACAGTACACAGAGCTATAGTTAGGAGGGACACCACAGAATTATTTAGGTTGGAAAAGATCTTTAAGATTATGAAGTTCAACTGTTACCCTAGCACTGCCAAGTCCATCACTAAACCATGTCCCTAAGCACCTCATCTACACATTTCAAATACCTCCAGGGTGACTCAATCATTTTCCAGGGCAGTCTGTTCTGATGCTTATCAACCTTTTCAGTGAAGAAATTTTTCCTAATATCCAATCTAAACCTCTCCTGGTTCAACTTGAGGCCATTTCCTCTTGTCCTATTGCTTGTTACCAAAACCTCTCCCTCTCTCAGAAAAAAAAAAAGCTATTAAGTACATTTGTAATAAGATTACTAAGCAATAGCAGGTATGAAAAAAATGAAAGAAAACAACAAGTAGGTGATTCTGTGAAGGCCAGAAGTTTTAATACTGTCAAAAAATACTGACTGTTTCAACACATTCGATATCAGTGGCAAAGGTCAGGGTAGAACAGAAAACTAATGTGTACTAGAATATTAAACAAGTAGTATTCAATATCTTATTAATGTTTTTAAATTAGCCAGCAATAAGGTCCTTAAGAACCAGGTGACACAATTTGTAATTATTAGCTCATAGCTTTGACAACCTGTAGAAGACAGGTATGGAGCTAGGAACCTGGAGGAATGATGTATGCACCTATATAATGAGAGGGGAAAAAAAGGAAAAATTTATAAAAAATTAGAAATCTGTTCTTTCACATTCAAATTCTAAAGCCAAAAAACCAAATCCAACTATTCATAAATGCCAGGCTGATAATAGAAAGATGAACATTAATCAGTACATATTTATGAAGAAAATTTTGTATTTAATTTTATTCTTACAGAAGAGTGAGCCCTGTGGAGAGAAACAAATGCTTTAGTAAAGTTCATTACATGATCTCATATGATAATTTTAATAATTAGGGGTTTTTTTTCAAAGACATGATAAAGTTACATGAAATTTCTGGATATTTCTGTTTGCCTTTGGTAGGAAGATGTGAAGTAAACACTTTGTAAACATCATACTTAAAACCCCCTTCTTTCCATATTCATAAGTGAGATTCAAACAAAACAAAATAGCTAGAAAAAATTAGTTTATAATTTGCATGATTTAAGAGGTTATCCAATCTAAATTGAGGACACAGAAGAAATGTTCTTTTTCTTTATCACACATATATGGATTTATGTGAATATGTGTTTCAAGTGGGTTGTATTCTTCCAACATAACTAAGATAGATTGATCATTTTTGGAAACCTCTATTCTATTTTATCAAGCTTATCCCACCAATCAAACTAGACACATTTTGTCTTGGATGTCTTGGAATGAAATTTTCTAGTGTTTGTGTGTACTTGCTGACCAGTACTGTATGGGACAGAGAAATCCCAGATACTGAGATCTCTTTGGGAGACATGCAACATCACTTCTCTTGCCTGCTATCGCAGATAACTACTACCATTTGGGACTTGTCTAAAAGAATATAGCTCCAAACTTAAGTAGTGTTTAATATGTTTCACAGGCAATCCATTCAATCTCCTTTCTTTTGTGAATCAGGTTCATATCCCATTCTCCAGAGCTGAGGTGCAAGTAATTGAAATCAAAGTTTTTCAAACTTTAGGTCTGCATTGCACCATGTTGATTTGTTGTTGATCCAGTCAAAGTGTCCAGCACTGCCAAAATCTGACACTATCCCCTTTTATTTTTCAGTCTGCTCTCTAAAGTCATTACTGTAATATCTTGATATCTTTGACGATATACAGTACAAGACAGAATGGTAAGTTGAGCCAAAGTATTGGTCACAGCAGAAGATTTTTTCCATCATCTGAAAGATAACACATTGGGATGATTAATTAGAGGTACATTTTTCTTTTTTTAGAATTTTACCTTAACTTTAAGATCATAGTTCTTAGGAAAAACAAGCAAACAAACAAAAATTGAATACATTTTTTGTGTATTGGTTGGTTGGATACTCATTAACCAATTGTGTTCACTCTGCAACTTCTCACTCATCAAACTCCTAGCAAATGTCACAGTGGTATGTGAAAGACTGACTGTTCTGTGTTGTTCTTATGTCAGAAAGAATAACAGAAAAAATGGGTTAGAATAGTAAGGTAATTCCCACGAGAAAAGATCTGACTTTCCTGTTCATCCTGTTCACTTGTTATAACTTATTTAATTTGGTATATACAAATGAGATTTAAATTATATTAACTATAGCCTAAAGCAATAAGCATTTGTTTTAATTTGTAAAAGCGTAAACCATATTTTGCTGTCTGCTTAGTTCTGTGTGATCTAATTTTTTTGCAAATATTGACTAAAGAAAAAATTCAGTCTACTTCCATTCTTCCCCAGTGTTCTTCTATTCTGACAGGAATACAGATACAATAATATTAATCTTTTAATCTTTTCTTCAAAATCCAGTGCATGGTCAAAATCTAGTCTGGAGCTCAGAGCACACATTTCAGTTTTCTAGCTGTATCTGGAAAATTACCCATTGATTTTTTTGGAATTTAGTTTCTACAAGATAGCTACAATTACAAAAAGGAAGTCTCTTTTGCAGCTGTCAGTATTATGGATTTATAGTCTATTCACAAAAATTATTTAGATATTTTTTACTTCTTTTTGAATAAAAAGTTATGAGACACATACGATCAAGGAGTCACTAATTCTGAAGCAAATTATATTTTTCTTCCAGTGAGAGTACAGCCAATGTTTAGTTGCACAAATTGTTGTACATTCTTGGTTTCTACTAAGACAATGAACAACAATTGGTGAGTTCTGTGATTAGTGCTCTCTATTCAGAACAGGGATATGATGGTTTTCATAATATTTAAATAACACTTTTGTAATAAGAAAACTCTTAAAAATTTCAGCATGATCCTAACACACCAGCCACCATAGATTTTCAATACACTTGAATCATCCAAAAGGGAAACACAGTACAGAAAATAAGAGGGGAGCTTAAAAAAATTCTCTTAAGACAGTCAAGAGAAGAGCCTCATGTTCTAAAGCAATTTAATAAGTCACACAATTCTGTAAAATGTTTGATTCAGGCACTCCAAATTTGAGTGAAGGTGTTGCTATGAATTTTGGAAATGACTGGTAGTAGACCTTTATCTAACAGAAGTGCGGAAGAAAAGCACAGAGAAGCTGTGGATGCCCCATCCTTGGAAGTGTTCCAGGCCAGGCTGGATGAGGCTTTGAGCAACCTGACCTAGTGGAGGGTGTCCCTGCTTATGTCAGGTGGGTTGGAACTAGATGATCTTTAAGGTCCTATCCAACCCAAACCGTTCTGTGATTCTATGATTCTGTGATAGTACTTGCAACTTGCAGCACATGGACAAACCTATGGAAACAATTGGATGTTATGTAAAATTCCACCAGCCACTATACTGCTTGTGTAACCTGGCTGTCTCCAATCATCCTAGTCCTCTTATTCTTAAACCATCAATATTCTTACTGCTACAGCACTTTTCTTACCTCCTTACCCTAGTGTACATAATGTTGAAATATCTATAGGAGAAAGGAGATATTTTACTTCTTAGTAAGGTCATCACTACTAGTTGGAAATAAATATTCAATCAATTTTTCATCCTTAAAAATATTCACATTATGTCTAAGATGCCTGATATTACTTTGATCAATAATTATCTTTCCTAATCATTGAAGAAATGGAAATCCAAACTGTTTTTTTCAGTCTTCTGTTTTTTTGTGAAGTGGTACACTTGTTATTACAACAAATTTTGAAAAATAGCCACCTGTCCTTCCCAAACCATAGCAAAACTTTTATTGGTCTTTAAACAAACCACAGAGAAATTATCCAGCTACATTTATGAGGAAAAGCAATGCTCAAATTTTCACCAATTTCCAACTATATCTGAGTCTGACACCCTAAATAAATTCTGTAAAATTCTGCATTCTAAGGGCTTTATTTTCTAGTGTGTTTGTTTCCCAGATACATTGATTTTTTTAAGTTTTATGAGATATGTTGGATGTGAGAAAATTGTACAGCTTAGAACAACATCAAACCAGAGAACACTGCCTAAGGCAGAAACCATAAATTAAGGGGTCAAATAATGCTGGCATTGGCCTATGTGTCAGTCTGTAACAGGATAAAGTGGTTCTTTATTTAATTTCAAATCACACTTAAAGCAGCTTGGAAAAGACTAAAAAGAGCTGGTTTGTATTTTTATATATTATTGGAGATAGCCTATTACTAGAAAATCGAATTAAATTAAAACAAACAAAAATACTGCACCCTGAACTAGAGAATCTAGATTGCCAAGCATTTTGCCAAGGGCTCAAAAAAGCCCAATATTATAAAGTTTAGCATACCATAGATAGTGTGTTCAGTCTAGTATCCTTCTCATCAGCTTCCATTTTCATAGCTTTCCTGTCTGCTGTTTTAGAAAACATGCATGTAGTGTTTATAAACAACACCACTAATTACAAATTTTAAGTTAAAGAACAGGTCTCTCCCTTATGTTTTATCTTTGCTAAAGCTTGGAACATCTCAAAAATTGTCATACAAACCCAGGCCCTACCCTGGAGATTATGTAATGCTATACCTCTGTGCAAACCTTTAACGAGGTTTCAGAGTCAGGAGACTGTAGAGACTGAATCAAATTTCTGTGTGCCCTCCCTGGGGTCAGTGACAAATCAACAGCTGCTTGGTTCCACTAATAATAGTCCGTCTGCTGCTGCAAGAAAAAAGGTAAGTTTGACTTTCTGTGATTCAGCTGGGGTGAGACAGTGGGGTGGGTGACTGGCTTTACAGATTTTAGACCAGGTGCGTTGTTGTCAGCTAAGCAGAATGGATAGTCCTGATGCTTAATTACTCTGTACTTGCATAAGTCACAGACCACGTAGCAAAAAGAGGAAGAAAGATTTACAGTGCAAGTCACTGTGTTTAAAACAATCTATATAATATAGCAACATTGTCTGGAGATTAGTAAGTTTTTTGAATAGGCTAGATTTGTGCTTCCTTATGAAAGCTGTCATTTACCTACTGCAGTACCTGATTTTTATATTATTTTCTGCAATGTGATTTTGTTTCTAGAAGTCATCAGACCAGGCAAAGACTAATGCAGTAAAAATTTCCACTGGTGATGATAATGAGATTCACTGATATCTCCTGTTTCATCTTTGGAGAGCACAAGAGTGGAGCTTTCAGAAATCCAGTTCTAGCCCTTCGATTCTCAAGGGCTACCTTCAGTTTTAATAATTTAAAACAATCTAAAGAACAGCCTGTTGGACTCAAAGTGCTTTCCTTTCCATGCTTTTTCCCTGTCCTTTGAACAGCTGCCTTCTGGGAGCTGTGAGAAGTGGTTCTTGTTCCCTAAGACTCTCCCATAACAGTGACCTTTCTCTATGGAGAACCCAAAATGAATCCAGTAATACTAAAATAATACCACAAAGCACATAATATTGTAGACTTCTAATGATATTTATCGTAACTCAAGTGGCTGGTACACATTAAAAAGACCATGCATAGCATGCATTTCTTAAATATGCTATTTCATATCACAAATGCCTCGGTGCAATAATTTTTTAAATAGTGCCTTTTGAAAGGCCAGCCCAAAGCCTGTTAAACTGTATGACTTCAAAGATCCAAAGTAAAATGTTCAATGAACTTCAGATCAATTTATGAATATCACCTTGCTTTCCACTATCAACTAACATTTGGTCTGGTCTACCTGCCAGCCTTTTGTGATATGTCAGGTGTTTCTGATATCACTAAATCACTCCAATGCCATTTAGAATGTAGTAAGGTTTCTAGGTTTATTAAAAACTACTTGTTATGAGGAAATTAAGTATTGAAAAATTAGAAGACAAATGGACAAGTGATCTCAACAGCATACCAAAAGTTGACTTGCTAAAAAAATTTCTAGGTCTGCCATAAATTATGTCTTTGGTCATATTTATGTGGTTAAAAAGCAACTACATGACTTTATGAGTGACAAAAACTAATAGTGTAAATGTGTATCATGAGTCCAAGATGTGAGCATCTTGGTGGAAGAACTCACTGGTACTTAGCTGCTCTGTGGATATTTAAGAGCAAGAAGAAAAATCTGAAAAGCTGCATACATTCTGAATCTGCATAACCTGATGTGGCTTATACAGGTGTGGTGTAATTTACATTTCCAACTTGTTTCTTTCACACTACTAACAACAATGGTTATCAAAGTTCTAGTCTCTGTGTGGCTATCCTGTGCAAATTTCAGACAACACATTCCTTTCTTTCCTATTCCTTTGAGAAATCTCATGCCCCTTATGATGGACAGGAAAAAAATTTATTGCAGAATTTGTAATCTGTGGTTATCTTAAAGTTTAACCTTTCACACCCTTTAAAACACAGCTGTATCTCAAAGGTATTTGAATATCCATATTTTTCTTTTACAGTCACAACAACAGCTAAAACCTCAACTAAGCAAACTCACTAATAGACGTGCTTCCACCTTTTTCCTCCCAAGTGGAAATGCTTAGTAAAGAGTGAGCTGTAACCTGGAAGTCAGGCATTTTCTCAGCCACAATTTCCTCAGAGCCTGCAAGAAGGAGCCTAAATTCAGTCCCTGACACTTACAAGATTGGACTTGGGTTATATCTGAGCATGGTCAGCAACATGCTACTTGAGTCAGCTGTGTGCTTTTCCAGTGATAAAGGTTAACTACAGACCAGAACACATTGAAGGTTATTTGCAGTCACCCAAGAGACATGTCTGTCCCTAATATTGACACTGTGTGACTTCATCTGGAGAAACAGGTCCCTTAAAATCTAAGTTATTCTATGATTCTGATACAAAACTGTGTGCTACCCAGCTTTATAATCTTTCTCTACCAGAACCCTCAAATCTTTCTTCTTTGTAAATTTATGAAAGAACTCCTTTTTTTATATACCACAATAACTCATAGCAATCAAAAGTTTTGTATCTTACCTCTCACAACAAGATGCCAAAATTACTTTCTTTACTACCTATTGATTTATTAAAATATATACCAAACCGAAATTCTCAGTCACCTTTTCTTGTCAATGAAAATGTCTAGAAGCTATATTCAGTTTGTTTCCAGATAAGCTCTTTTATTCCACACAGTCAGCTATCCAGGCTGCCTTTTTGACCTAATTATATGCTCTAAAATACAGAGTGCATCGTTTTTCTAAAGCACACTCGATATGATATGGATTTATTTTCCGCTCCACATACAGAACAGCGGGAAATCAACATGCACACAACTTATTCATCTTCTAATGGCTGATGATAATAATACCAAAAAAAAAAAAAAAAAAAGTCATAGTGACCATACATTCATATTTATGGTCCAAAATGTGGTATGGCAGAGTAATAGAAGGGGACTGAAAGTTGCTTATGAATTTCTAGGACAAATAATCTGCTAATACACATTATTTAAACTTTCTTGAAGTCAATAGGGCTATGAAAATTTACAGTGGCTACAAACCTGGCCCTTCAAAGTCTTAATTTTCCACATTTCAGTTAGGTATTATATCAAAACACTGTAATAAACTCCTTCGGCGCCCAAACAAAGCACACTGAGGTCAATGAAAATGTTCCCAGGAAAAGCAAAGGGCTTTCAATCAAAACTATTGCATTTAGGTTACTTGCATTGCAATTGTTAACTCAGTTCTGTCAATATTACTTTATTTATCTGGGAAAAAAAAAATCAGGAGCTCTGAGATATGCAGAGTAATTATTTGAATAGGTATTAATGAAAGAAACCAATCTTAAAATGATTCAAATGCCTTTGGATCCTAAAGAACAAGATGTCATTGGTCAAAATTTGATGCTTTCTGGAAATAATTTTTAGGGAAGATACTTCTTTTTCCTCTTTTGGTTAGATTATGCTAATGGAGATCTCTCTTCAGTTTACACACTTAGACACACATCCCTTGAAGTCCAGTGTCTTCAAATAAGTTCTAGTGGACATAACTTTTGATGGCAGCATTATCAGAAAAGTGACATATTGATTGCTGAGAGGCAGTTCGTGTCTCACTGGAAACAGTGTCTCAGAGAGGGTGAAAAATAAAGGTCTATTAGAGAAGTCATCATGTTTCGGATATGGATAAGGGAAGAAACACACCATTAAAATCTGCACATCCCTTGTCCTGATACAGTGAATAGACCTAAAAGCCTATCTCATTCCTTTCCTTTTTTTCTTTTTTTTTTCATTAGTCAGACTTGAACAGCTTCCCAGGTAGGCTTAAGGGGAGGAAAGATGAGATTGGAGAAGAGGGCATATTTTGACTTTTTGCTTTTTTTGAGACCATTAATTAATATTTTAAAATATTAAGTAATAAAACTGCCATATGAAATCTGGATATGATGTCACATAGAAGCTTCTCAACCAAATTCTTATTTTTCACGATAACATAAACATTTGACACTCATTTCACATTAAATAGCTTACTCATGCAGGTATTGGAATTTGTGCTCAATTGGTTCTCTGCTGATGGGTAGCTGTTAAGAGAATGATAGGGACATAAAACAGCAGGAAGGGAAACCTGACATTTATTTTTAAAATATTTCTTTCTATCTAGTTCTGTATCATTATTCATACTATTAGCAAATTTTTCATAAATGAAGACCTTTTCTTTAAATTTCAAAGACAGCTTTTGAATTCCCTTCCCTCAGAAGAAATCTCACATGGATGCAGCAATTGTGTCCTCTACAATTGCTTTAGATACTGGAATTATTTCAAAGTTTTTTCTGAAGAAGACCTCTTTAAGCATAATGGAAAAAGAATATTTGAAGCTTTTTCATTTCAATGGGACTATTCTCAAGGACTAATGTCTGCAACACTGAAGTGGCAGTTTATTAGCCCCTGACATAGGACTGTGAAAGAAGTCTCTTTGCTGCTAGATTTCTTCCTGCTAGAAAAATTTCATTGTAATAGATAAAAGGTATCTTTTTTTCATTATTATTTTTGACAATTTGTGTTGTCCATGTTTCTGTAGTAATGCATTACAGTCTTGAATAATGATACATTTTATAATGAACAGCATATACAAGAGATATAATGCTCTTTTTGTATATGTTATTTGACTCCTTAATGTAATATTGACATGTATTTAAATTATCATTTAATTTAATTAAATTATTATTTAAGTTAATTTAAATTATTTAAACTAATTCAGTTAATCAACAGAAGTATGAATTCAGGTTGTTTGGGACAAACAAAGATCTTTTGCGTCTTTTGAAAACTTATTTCATTAAAACTTTTAAGGTAGCACACAGGTTCTTCAGGTATGATTTCAGCCAGATTTTATTAATGAAAAACCTTGTAGACATAATTGATTCAGTTGTTTAGCATTCAGTGCTGCCTGTGGAAGTTCAGTTTAACTTACTATCTTTTTGACAGGAGAGTTCAGATATCCTGAGTTTCTAAGGGTTGAACTATATTTTTAATGGTTTCCTTTTTCAGCAGATTAGGACAGATTAAGACATCTCCTTTGAAAGGCTTTAAACTCATCTTTCTCTGCTAGAAGGAGAAAGAAGATGGGAAGATGATGCTGAGTGACTGGTCTTACAATGGATAATATTTTATGTATTAAAGTGAACAAATAAGACAAAAGCCTGTGGTTTCCAATTGTGGCAAAGTCTGCCTGGTGCAAGAGCACAGCAACCAATAGAGTTACAGGTCTGGTTTGTACACATTGATCCAGAGGAAGACTTGAATCTGCCTATTGAAGCTGATGCCAGCTGTTTGCTGTGCCCCTGGGACAAATAACGCCAGATGGAGGTTGCCAGAACAGTATAACCATGTCCCTTCCCTGCCAATATGTTCCTTTACACCAGTGGGACTTGGGGAAAGTGCTTGAGCTAACTATGTCACAGGGGAACTCCTTGGCTGGGGCTTTCCTCTCCCTTTGTCCAGAAGATGTAATGAAAAAAAAAAAAAGGGGGGGAGGAGGGGTGGGGAGAGAAAAAAACAGTAACTATATCTCTGCATTTTCCTGGCCATATTTAAGTTATCATCATCATCAGTACTATGGTGCTATAGTATTGCAAATAGTATTGCAAATAATATTGCAGAGCTGCAGATAAGTTTCTCCTTTGTTCTTATTCTGACGATATTTTCCTCAGCTAATGTAGCTGTTCAGTATATTTTCTCTATATTGTTTGTTTGGCTAATAAATAAAATTCCAGTGTGGTCTCAGCACAAGCTATGATTTGATTGCCATTTACATCCTTTATGTGTGATTTTTCTCAGGACTTAATCTTCTGAATACAAAATGGTTTCACTTGAATTGCACTTGATTTCCTTTTCATCAGGCAGTGGATTGTGTAAATCCACTACTAAATATGACCATTCCCTACTCCTTTTCACTTACATGTACCACACTCATTCCCTTTTAAAGATAGTGCAGCTCTAGTGGAGGCTGAGGAACTAGGGACATCGAGGTCTCTTTATCCTTAACCAGTGATGGCGCAGGACTATACCGATGGTCATTTGGTCTGATTTAATAGTCAGGTTTTAACACAGCCAGACCTAAATCAGTTGTTAAAAATGCTTTGTACAAGCTCTGTTCTACTGTGCCCTTCTGGGACCTGGCTTTCCACATTTCTGGAAGGGTTTTTCTAAGTTTGCAGCTCTTTAGAAAGCACAGACGTTGCTTCTTCTTGTCCCTGTCATGGGTACATGGGAAGTGGTAATCTGACTGAGTTACTATGCTAAAAAATTCTGCTGTCTGCTTTTCAGGTGCACATCACAAAAAGGCTAATCTTGTATGGATTTTCCTGTTTGTTATCACAGGCAAAATGGGACTCTGGTATATATTCAGGTATATAAAAGTGTTTTTTTCTCTTCTTTGCTTTCCTGCATTATGTATAGTGAGAGAGAAGGATAGCTGCAATTCTTTACAGCTATCAGGAAAGACATTATGTTACCCTGATTGTAAGTCAATAATTTAAACACAATACATTTGCTTTTGAATAGGGAAGCCATCTCGCCTTCAAGTTAACTGTATCATGGGTGAGGTGAGGCTCTGTATTGTAATGCTTCCAATGCGAGTTGCTGTTCCAGCATCAATAAGGTTATCTGTGGTTTGCAGTCCATACTATGTTATTAAGTTTTCTTTTCTCACCTTTTAATTACATATCCTTACCATTAAATATGTTCTGTGTTATCCATGTCTTTACATTGTCTGGGACCCTCCATTACCCCAGATCAGGAGCTGACTATAACGAGTCTGTGCATGTGTACTGAAAGCAGTAAGAGGCTTCTAATAGGTATGTTCTTACAGGAGGTTAGAACAGCAAACAGCAATAAATTTCCAGTAAGACTGTCGAACGTGCAAATCTTTGCCTGGTGAAAATGCCTTCACCCTGTGTTACTATGAGAAGGGTTAGAAACCACAAAGAGCAGTGGCCTCTATGAGGAGAACACCTTCCACTGCTCTGTTCTTGATTAAGACAAAGCCAGGAGCTACTGGCTTAGAGCAGTAGGTAGGCAAAGCTGCAAAACTTGCTGGGGACCTGCAGTCACCAGCTGATCTCCAAGTAGAAGGAATGGCGATAGGTGGCCTATGTGCATATTTACCCTTTCCTACGCATTTTCGCATTGGTGTGAAAGATGCTGCTGACATTCTACCGTCTCAAAATAAGCCTAGCTGCTGTTTCAAGGCAAGAGGCTGCATAATAAACTCAGTTCCTGCTGCAGACTCCTTTTAACTGATTAGTCATTACTGTAAGTCCAATTCAGTTGCAAGGCTAGTGTCTCTTGTCCTATCACAATGAACTTTCCTTCCTTCTTGTAAATTAAAATGAGAAATCTCAATGTCAAATACTATTTGTATTACAAATACAAGTATATTGTGGTGACCAGATTTTGCTGTTGGGTTTTTTCCCTCCCTGCCCTCCTTCCTGAGTCGTAAGCTACTGGTGAACTATCATCTGGATCGTCTGTCTCTCTGCAGGCTATTTTCTATTGCTTCACTATTCATTTTGAAAAATATGCAAACTTCCATCTGTTTCTTGAATACAATCCTTCTGAGATCTATGTATGTATAAGCTTTTTGTGCTGAAGAGGCAGGTTTCTTAGGACTGTGTGATTTTATGTAAATGCATTTTGACACCAGTTTTCTGCATCCACATACTTACCCTACCTGAATATTGTCTTTTAGGTGCCACTCAGAGTAATGACTAAACTTCTATAGTGTTTGTAATGCAGCTGGGCAAAAATGTTAAGTACAAGTGAAGGCAGAGCTGATCAACAGTAAAATCTCAGGTTTCTGTTTTTAGCCAGGGTGTATGTGCTTGCTCTCTACAGCAGATGTTTCTGCCTTTGAGGCAATTTCAGTGCTGAGCTATTTTAAAGACAGATTATTCTACATGAACAAGTAAATTCATAATTAATTCTACTTTCAACTTTTCAAGACTGTTTTTTTTTTTTTTTGTCACTGAGGGAAAATGTGTTTCTGCCTAAAATGTAAGCTCTGAGAGTTTATATAATTCTTGTTCCATCAGATGGTGTTTCAGAAGCAAAGGATAATGCGTTCTGACCAGAGGTTGCTTTGATTCATACCTAACACTGAGAGGTAGGATGTGAGTCAGATAACTGAAGGCCGTCATTATATAACTTAAGAGATGCATGTCAACCAGACCCCATTAGAGCACATTGCCTAAAAATTCTGTCTCTCTCTGAGACAGGTGATGTCGACAGCACTTTTTTCTCCCCTGTTTGCCCATATAAGCTATGTTTATTAATTAAGCCTGGGACAAGAATCACTTAGACTGGAGACCCTGACTGCACAATATCTCAGAACCATCTACCAACTTTGCTGCAGTGTCAGGGTACCCTCTTAAATGGCACCTCTCTTTAGGGTACCTAAAGAGAGGCCACTCTGCTGAGCAGAAATAAGCAATGTTGGCAGCTCTCTGGAAGCACTTGTACCTTTTGTGGAGGAACATTTTTAAGGCTTCTTGTGACATGATAAATATGAGTTAATGTGGTGATTTGTGACAGCAATTCCCTGTTCTGGTCTCCTGGAAAGAAGTTGGATGAAACTGTAGAATTGCAAAAGGTGTTATCAGTGGTTTAACATGTGTCCTCACTACAAAATGGGACCCATACTGGTGCAAATGAAGATCTCTAGATTTCAAGAAGTCCTGTTTGATTTTCCAGATCACAAAGGGCTAAATACCAGCACAAATGTTCTGGATAAACACAAATGTCAGGGAAAAGCCACACGTGAAAATGTGGACTGAGCTGCCTTTTCAGCAAAAACTGCAAAGACGCATCAACCCTAGGTGAGCTGAGACGTCTCTACAGCTCTGTGTGGTGTTATATCCCAGGGGCAGTACAGTTGCACCTGAGTGGCACAGGGACATGTATGGCCAGCTGCCCTCAGCATCCTGCTCTACAGGGTCAACTACATCTTGGTTTCAGAGGTGTCGGTCTTTCTTAGTTCAGGTACCTGAATGGAGCAACAGAACACTACACAGATATACCTTTGTCGCGAGACACTCTATTCATAGCCTTACAACTCTCACTGCTTTGACTTTGCCTTTTTCTTCACCTCTTCAATGGCTGAGGTTTTGTGCACGCTTTTTTTGTGCAGTTTGTTTGCCTTTCAGGGGTCATTGGTGTCCAGATCATAGTATTTTGGAATAATCAGTATATTGTAAAATTTATAAGAAAACATTTAATCTGAAGAATGTGATCTTGTGGATACCAACACACCCCTGAATGGGGCAAAGCAAGTTTTGAATCTTGGAATCGCTTCTTTCACTACATCAATAGAAGCTACTGGTGGTGTACAGGTTTAGCAATCAGTCCTTAGGGAAGAAAGGAAAAACCACTAATGCTGACAGCAGGAACAGTTGTTCTGTATGGCCTTATGGATTTAGATTTCTTTTTTCTTGCTCCAGTGTGTAGATTTACAGCGTGTTTTTTCTTGAGTATTTGTGTTTTGGAGCTCAAATACAGCTTCAGACAATACAGCAATATTTTCTGATCATCTCTCACTTGTTAAAGTATAAAAGGTTCTGTGGTTAATGTAATATTTTATCTTTTTATAGTATTTTAAAACTATTCTATAAAAAGGAGTGGGGAGATTTTTGGACTTTACAGGTCTAATCATTTATGTAGGTCACAGGTTCTTTTTTTCAATAGATATATCATTATCTTCCATAAATATTAAGGCAATGTTGGTCCTAATAGTCAAATAAAAATTATATCAACTAAGACCCAACGTTGGAGTTTTGGTGTCACGGTTTCCCTTCTGACTGCTATTCTTCTTGTAGAATAGAAATTAGCAAGTGAGGGTAAAATGGGGTAGTGGGATAAAGAAGCAGAAGTGGTTTTGGAAAACAAAAATTGTGTATCACTTGGCTAAAGCAGGAAGTGACAATCAACCATATTTTATTAAATGCAAATGGAAGACAACAAACTTGTAAATGCTGTGTGCACATAACCCCAAGTCAATGAAAGATACAGTATCAAAGACTTCATTTTTCATTTCAGAAACTGGTGTCTCAGACACAGGTTAATTCCTGGAGGCAGCCATTGATCCAAAAAGAACTAGTAGATCAAAATTAATGGGGTTTAGTACTTAACAGGAAATAAAGACAAAAACTGTGTGGAAAGAGCAGATTCCTTCTCTTTCCCTCTACTCTTAAGAAAAAGCTTTTCCTTTGTTAATTTTGCCTTTATTAATTTTGTATTGATTTATGTATACTGTCAAACTTCTTGTCCAGATTGCTCAAAGCAGTATTTGGTCACGTTGACAGCTATTACAAAAGCCTTTACTTGAGCCCAAATCATCTTTTCATTGTTGCTGAAGTGCCTCAGAGAATATGAAACGAAATTGAATAGGGTGCATTTTATAACTATGAATGAGCCTTCTTTCTAGGTATATAAACTGTCAAAAATGGTAAAACATTATAAAAAAATATCTTGCCTATTGAATATTTCTTAACATTGCCAGATCTCATCAGTTTTTGACAATCATTCATGTTATGTCAGTTTTAATGCTGTTGAACGTGGTACAGGTTTTGCCATGGCTTTAACCTACTTTTACTATTTATGTGAAGTAACTTTTCTTTGATATAAATGAAAGCTACTTTTTCATTACATACCTATGTGCTGGGTTTAGTCAGCAGAGCAGCTTTGTGGTATTTTGCTGGCCGTAATTAAACCACAACAACCTTGTAGTTTATTTATTCTTTTTGGACACATGCTATATTGTTTAATTTTATTTTTTTACTTACTCAATAATAACTTTTGAACAACTTGAATAAATTAATATGTATCTGAGTTGCATTTTAGATAAATAGTATCTGAATTAGCTAGTGCAAAAGACAGAAGAAGACCCCATTCCAGAAAGTCCTTGAGAATCTACCTAGTTTTCAGTCCTAAAGTCCTACTTGAGTCCTACTGATTCCAGTTTGCTTCCTTGGTTCACACCAGATTTCAGCTCATGTTTAGCAAAGCATATGAGCGTGTGCTTCAGCTTTGGTCTTCAAAAATCAAGATGTAAAAATAAATCAAAACAAGCCAACATTTGCACTTGTTTTTATTTGCCTTCTGGTTTTATATATTCTGATAATATTTTAAAACGTTATCACAGCTACGAGGCCAGCAATATGCTCAACAATTATAACTTAACAATTAAGTAAAAATAGCCCCTACAGCTAGTTCTTTAAGAAAAGCACATCAAGAGACTCACAAAAAGTTATGGGCACTCTCAGCACTGAGTTATCTCAAACAAACGACTCAGTGCTGAATTATGGATTGCATCTAATAGCAAAATGAGTAAAAAAATGTTTTAACAGACTACTTTTGCCAGGCTAGCTTCCCCCCAGGCTTCTCTAAGCCTGGATATGAATCAGATCTGGTCCAGAAACTACATAACTATGTCTGTGTGTTGCTAATTTGTTCTGCTATGTCTCACTTACCGTCTTCCTGGTTTGGCGGGCTGGTGGGTCAACCCCCTCTCTAAAATGACACAACAGAAAGCTTTTGTGTTTTGCATACTTAATCTGAAAGTTTTTGTATTTCACATTTCTTTATTATTATTTTAAAGATGTTCTATTTCTCATTAAAATCTGTACCTTATGCTGCTGTTGGTACTTTTGCAGCAGTGACTGCTTTGAATCGGCTTCATTTTCATTAGACAATGGATAACAATTCACTATGCTAAGGAGTCTCACTAACAGTTAATGTTTTATAAATACATGGCCATTATGTATTGCAGTATGCTACTTTAAAAATAGCTCTTTTCATATCATTGTTATGGTACAAAAGGGAGAATAAAAGGTAATTATGTGATGCTTCACAAATCTGTATTTAAAGTGATTAAAAATTGGGATGATATTTTCCATTGTGAATCTTCTTAGTAATGACAATCAATAATGAAAATACACAAAGAAATGGAATTAAGTATTCCACATTCTTTTGCATATCCTGTTTTTTTCAATCATCTAAATAATAGCTTAGTTTTTCAATAACATTTTTTTTTTAATTTATTTCTCTTTCGTGTTGCAGTTAATTACTTTTATACTGATCAAAGAAGCCTAGGAATCTTGATTTATAAGTGCTAAACTAGAGAATTTACTTCTCACAGTTGTGATTCTTCTGTGATTATGCTCTATTAATGTTACCAAAGACTTAAAAGTGCTTGTGAGGCTGAGCCTTACTTTCAAACAGAATGGAAGCTGTGAGAAGTATTTTAAAGACTGAACATGAAGAACTAAGTTGTTCTGTCTACCAGTGTAGGCTATAATCCTATTGCTACTGTGTATTGGTTACAGTCTTCAGGACTGTGCACATAAGCTAAGTATTTAAAAGTCAGTTGTTAGAAAAGAGCTTCTGCCTGCTCCTTCCATTTCAGCACTGCCTGAGGGTGGGATTTGTTTGACCTAACTCCAACTGTCAGAAAATTAGGTGTCTAAAAAATATCAGTCACCTGTTGTGGCACAAAGGAGAAAAATTCACATGCAGAGATTTACCAGAGGGGTCCATAGCTGGTGGCATGCATTGACAGTCAATGTAGTTTTTGGCGAAAGATTAAAATAGAATAGGAGAGAAAGAGAAAAAGGAAAGTGAAAACTATCCCTGGTGTCCATCAAGGTCCACAGCTGAGCACCGCAGGGCCCGCTCCCATCAGCAGCAGGTGGTTTACCAACTCACACGTGAATTTCTGTAGTAATGGTATGGATGTCTTCAAGACCTACAACTGTCAGTTGTTTATGGGCATGATGCTGTTAGTGCTGATGGCAGCACACTTTGAGGCTTGCAGATGCAAGGGTGTGAGAATAACAATGGCAAAATATTGCCATAAGGCTTTGTGAATCATGGAACAGTTTGGGTTGGAAGGGACCTTACAGATCATCTAGTTCCAACCCAACTGCCATGGGCAGAGACACCTTCCACTAGACCAGGTTGCTTAAAGCCTCATCCAGCCTGGCCTTGAACACTGTCAGGTATGGGGCATCCACAACTTCTCTGGGCAACCTGTTCCAGTGTTTCACCACCCTCTCCATGAAGAATTTCTTCCTGATATCCAATCCAAATCTACTTGCTTTCAGTGTAAAGCCATTGTCCCTTTTCCTGTCACTACAGGCCCTGGTAAAAAGGGCCCCTCACAGCTTTCTTGTAGGCCCCTTCAGGTACTGGAAAGTCCTATAAGGTCTCCTCGGAGCCTTCTCTTCTGCAGGCTGAAAAAGGGAAAAACACTGTCGTGATGACTTCAATGAGAGATTTGAGCTGAGAGTGAAAGGCAGGCTTCAGAGATGCAAGTAGAAGGTTTTTGGTGACAGAAAATACAGACAGTCTGCATCAATACCTTGGGAAGGGCTTGATCACCCCAGGTGGATGCCTGTCTCCACTGGCTGCAGAGGGATTCCTGCTGTTTGTTGCTTAGTTTTTAGTTAATGTGATTTGAGTCCTACTCCATATATGCACATCTGACAGCATGATACTTTTAATGTGAAATTATACCTCTGCTTTCAGGAATCCTCATAGGCCATTCTCCCTGTAATATTATATTTTTCTTGGTATACTTATAGCTATCTTTAGCTTAGCAGCTTTTTGTAGAATACTTTTATTTACATCAAAATGACATATTGTGTGAGGAATTGACAGTCATCTAAAATTATCTGAGAAAATGGCCTTGTCCACACTCAGCATTGCAGCAATTCAGCTGTGCCAGGAAGCTGAAAAAGGCCAGTATGCAATAACTGAAAATTATGCCTAAATATTTCAGCAGCTCATGTTGTTATGTCATCAGTTATAATTTGCTTATCCAGGCTTATTCCCGTAGGGTTTAATAAACTGCTTAGAGTGGTAGTAGTTCAGCCCCATTAGCAGCTGGAGAGGTAAAACCATTTCAGTAGAAGGAATCCCTTCCATCACAGAAATAGTTACACAGGCACAATACGTCATGTAGAGCAGGGCTAAGAAACCGTTGTAGGATGATTTACTGACTACAGCACTGGGTTTTTTATTCTCTTCCCTGCCTTCTACCACCTGCTGTATCCAGTTTTTAAGTTGGATTCTTCCTTTGACAGAGCATCACTCATGCAGATCACTATCCTGTTAAGGTTATTCTGATATATTCCCTTTGTGTGACTCCCTCTCTGAAGATCAGGCCCTTCACCCAAGTCTACAAGGTTGAAGAACTGCCTGCTGTTCTAGCTATGATCTCAAGTTCAGGAGTGAAAGGACTAGCAGGAATATAACTAGTCCCCAGGCTCTTTAACATAGAGTACCTTGAGTATAGTGAACTGGCTTACCTGATCCCAGCTCTTGTACTGCTCATCTGTGCTTCATTGAAGTGGCTACTCTCATCTTTTGGTGGGTGCTACATTAATCTGTAGTTCATACCCCATCACAAACCTACAAACACACAGATGACAATGCGCAGTTGTATCTAGGAATGAACCTCTGATGGTCAGATTGCCCTGATCAGTAGTCCACATTTCAACCATTTTTATGAGATTCAGTGGCAGCTTCTGTTACCAAGGGGTGTAGATATTCACTGTTTCTATCAACAGTAAAACATGTGCTTAATGACCAGCAGTGAGCTCGGCTGGTTTATCTGAAATGTGTAGATAGTATCTTCAGCAGTCGTGTAGTAGCACTTTTTAAAACATTTTTGTCAAATAGTTATCAGGTTTGCTGGTACAGGCATTTACCAGAATACTGGTTTTTGACAGCTTAACTAAGTTTGAAAGCATCAAGCACCGGCACTTAGATAATGACACTGGCAGGAATGTTTTTACTGCATTAGATGCCAATTAAATTACTGATTTCATAATTATAAATCAGCATGTTACAGTGGATAATTAATGTTGTCACACTCAAGCTGAAATACTTTATATAAGCATAAGTCTTTCCTCTGTTGATTTGCTAATTCAGGAACCAGAAAACATTGTGTATCATCGTTTAATATTTGAATACATGTCTTTTAGGATTCCTGCTCCTGTCTGAAGTCATGGCAGCACGCTGTGCTATATAATGGCTCAATTTAACGAGTGTGGACAGTGTTCAGAAGAGATGTAATGAACTCCAAGGTGACAACTATTCATACAAAATTAAGACTAGATGTGGGGGAAAAACCCTCACAAAACACTTAGAAATAATTGCTAGATTTATCATTTTACCAATAAGAAAACCTGTTAGAAGGGAAGGTTGTTGGCAATTCACAGTAGCAAAGACTTAGTGCAGTAAGTTTTGTTTGTTAATGTGGAGTTGCTCTAAATTATGAAGGAGGTGGTGAAGAGTTAGTCCTAGAATAAGGTTCTCAGTCCTATAATAATAAAGCATAATGTCCCAAATCTTCTCCGCTTATATTAACTTAGTTTTAGGGTTTGATTTTTCTTTGATAAGTCACACTAAGAAATATATAGAGAACCTAACCATAGAACATGGAGCAAACTATAGATTAAAACACTATTGACATCTTTGGGCAGAAAATAGGGTCTCATATATAGTATTTTTTCTCAGAAATAAAAATACTAATGACAGTTGATGATGTGTCAGCACAACAATTCTACTTGTAACCACAGATGCGTTCTATTGATTTGGGTTAGGAAGTGGGAGGCCAAATCTCAAGGCCATTCCCATCTTCAGGGTGTTTAAAATCACACCTCCCCAGACCAGGAGACCACCATCAGACTAATGAACTTTCTCTATGAAAGTACCTTCTAGCTCTCATCTTCTAGCAGTGGTGGGGCTAGAAAAAGGACAAGTACAAGAGACACATTTCTTGTTTAAAACTGAAGATACTGTTGTTATTAGCCAGGTATGGGGTTCCAACCTCTGCTCTCAGAACCCTTCATGCCTCTGTTATCCAATATTGTTGTATTAAAAATACAACACAGTTGCTCTCAGCACACTGGTTTGTCAGTGGACCAGGCATGCACAGGAGCAAAATATAATCAGACATTGCTTTAGGCCAACGTTTGTCTTCAACATTTGCAGCTTCTAATGCAGCCACCCTGCAGAATGCTTCTCTATATTGTTTTATTTTCCCAACTTCTCATTTCTTTGGGTTTTTTCTTTTACCAAATCACAAAATTCTGTTCATAAAATAGGACTGCTTTCCTGACTGCTCAGTAGGATCTTGAACCCTCCAAATATTAGTTTTGAAATTGTGGAACCAAGAGACTGCCCAGTGTACAGGGCAGTGGAGAGTGGCATCTGCTGACACAATCATTCATATTTTTACACTCAAGAAAAACAAAGTAAATATGATGTTATAGATCTAAAAAGGTGTGATTTTATCATTTTATGGCTTTATGATGAAAGTGTGTGAATTTAAACAGATAAAAATTGAAAATAAAACTAGTTATTTTATATAATTTTTCAATAATAAAATAGGGGAAATGTTATATTCTTGCAAAATGTATTTTCTTTATCAAATATATTGGAAAGGTAATTATGGTGCTTTTATGAGTAAACAGGAATGATACAATGACTGATTATTCCCATTTTTCTACATATATGCACATTTTCTCTTTCTGACATCAATAAGGCTTTGAAACATTTAGTTGAAAATTAGTCCTCGGGTTTTTTTATGCCATTAATACTTTCGTAGTCCACAACTTTTAAAATTGAAAACTAAACCTATTTTTGATTATTGAGACAAAAGCAACACTCTCTTTATAAATATGTATATACACCCGAAGTTAATCAGTTCACTGTTCTGGAATTAGCTGACTTGTTTGCCTTGGTGTGCCGCCAATTAGCAGCAACCCAGGGATACCGTCAGCTGACAGCTGGAAAGAGATCCCAAGCTCTACAGCATACGGTTTGCGATGTTGTACAAAACCCTGAGCTCATGGTATTAATGCTTTAATATTACTTATTAGAATTTTCATCAGTGATCTGTCTGCTACATTTTAATGAGCAAAATATAATGCTAGAATCCTAAGAGTAGCTGTTTTCCTCAAAATCATATTTATTTTCGTTCTTCAAAAAGCAACCCTTTGATTGGTATTCCTAACAGGGGTTGGTGAGGAGAAAAACAAAATAAGAAAAATCACAAGAGATAAACAGAATGGGGGTGGATGGGAATAGAATGAAGGCATTTTACTGTCCAGAAAGCTGTGTAATTCAGGATAATTGCTGAACAGAACACCTTTAAATGATTATTAAAAGGGTTAATGGGAATCTAGCTTTAAAATAAAATACATACTTTAAGAAATAAATGTTTATATTTACTTAATGGTGTTGTACATTTGAGGAGCAAAAGTGTATTTCAATATTTTTTTCAATAAATCGTTGTGAGTGGTGACATTCTTCTATGGCAGAATATACCTGCACAACACAGACTACTAACATAACAGGTACAAAATAGAAACACAGTTTGCTTCTTTAAGATCTAGAATAAATCATAGTTGTTTTCCTAGTCTGTTTATGCTTGAAAGTATGGGTAAATAAAACAAAATCACCTAATAGGATCAGAAAGCTAAGCCCCACAAGAGTGAGCAACACTGAAGGTATCTTATTTATTTTCCATCCTTAACTTTATTCTTCTCTAGAGGAGTATATATTCTAGAGAATATATCTTCTATATATCCTTATATATATTTATAGAGAGAGACTGCAATTCTCCTTATATTTTGTATATGATCCGTAAGAGCAACGGTGAAGTTGCACACCCCTGAAGTCCCTGACATAACTGGGAAGGAGCAGTCAGTCAGAACCTATGGCACAGTATGTAGCTGGAGTCATAAATATAAGAGCTCCATGGGAATTCCACGTAAACAATTCAAAATTACTATTGATCTATTTTTGCATTATTTACGGTTGCCCTTGAGTCCATGTGAATAGTTTTAATGGAGCTTAGCTGCATTAGAATTCAAGCTAAATATCATATTAGAAGCCCCCCCCCCACCCCCCACCCCCCAGGGAGAAAAGCATTGAGTACAGTAATAATGGAAAAAAACATATCTGTGGAGTACTAAAGATGACTGTATAACCTCACGTGTTGGCTGCTACATAGATAACGCATGACTGTGCAAAGTAATAGGTATTTGTTGATAAGGTAAAAGTAATGTGTAATTGATGTACTAAAATGAAAATCACCACATTTCTTTCTTTGTCTGGAAAAGCTTCAGCACTGAATTAAAACATTAGAATAATAATAATAGAAGTGAAGAAAACTTTTTTTTCCCCCAGAGAAATGTGAAAACAGAAGTGTTATGGGAGTGAATGACCTTGCATGTTTCACAAGCTTAAATAGGCTCCCACTGGCAGTGCGCTGTCGAAGGGCAAATAACAATCCTGCTGTTTTTGTCAGGGATTGCAATCACTGTCACAGAGCTTGTCGTGCTGTCTGAGGGAGCAGCAGCAAAGAAAAGTGCAGATTTGAAATCAGTGCTGTCTGTCAAGACAGAGATTTATCTGTGAGTTAGAGTATTTTGAGACGTACACATCCCTCATTTGAGTTTTGGCAGTTTGAGCACATCCGCAAGCAGAACTGCTGCATCAGCACTTTCCCTGAAAAAGCTGCACCACAAAGATGTTACATGTAGCATTAGGAATAATGTATCTGTCCTGTGCAAGGAGGAAATGACCAGATGCATGGGTGCAGCCAGTGCTCTGCAGAGAAAGTAGGGTTGTGTGTGTAGCAGCAGTCTAAGCTGGCAACACTGGTGTCAGCCAATCTTCTTGATGGGGCAACTGAAGATGTGGTGATGGCATCTCATTGTATCACTGTTTTCTGGGCATGGTCTCCTTTTGTGTAGGCAAGCTTCAAGGATAGCAGTCATCAGAACAGCCTGGCTCTGCCATATGATATTTTCCCTTACCTGGGATAATTTTCTTTCTCAAGTTATGTTGGCTTCAGGGGGCAACATCTGTTGCATTATAACAAGGAGCTGCTCCAGCTTCCTTGAGAATCTAATACTCTGAGTTACAGATACAGAAAAAAGGCAAGTTCATTACTGGATAAGAGCACAGGTCTTGCTAGCATGGGATTCATTAATATTTTTACTAATGGATTGTTACTGAACAAGTATGTATAATACAAAACAGCGAAATTGTTAGTTCTGCATTTATAATATTATAACGGAAAAGCAAGTAGAAGGCATTAAGCTGAACTGATCTGTCAGTTTACTCACTAGCATGATGCAATTGGTATGAGTCTATAACGGCCTCCCTTGTTTAACACAGAAAACCCTGTCTTTCTGTCCCTGTTTATTCGCCCCACCTTTCCAAATCCTTGTAGCCTGGCACCTTGCTCCCATCAGATTGTAGAGTTTGATGCATTTATACTTCTGAAGACTAGATAGCAAGTACAAGTTGAGTGTTGCAGGACTTTTACATTTTTAACACACAGTCGATGATTATGAGTAAATGTAGAGTTTAGGTATGTTTGAGACTGAAAGCTACATATAAAATTTGGACATTCATACTCACACTTTGGAAAAAGATTCAGATCATGTTTCAAACAACTAAATTTAGGCATTCACGTGTAGATGTCCAGATGAACTAGGTGTCTAAGCTGTCATTATTTCCAGTAATTCATTAGTCAAAGGCTTAATACAATCATCCTAGAGAGCTAGCAGTTGGTGTTTACAGCAATCAAAATCATCAGAACTGGTTTAAAAATATACCCTCCCTGTCTGCTTGGCCTCTTCTAATGTTGATTATTAAGCTTTCCTGAAAGACTTCACCTGGTGCCAAAGCCCAGAGGAACTAGCCCTTGTCTTTTAGGCCTACAGTTTGGTTTTGGTTTTTGGTTTTTTTTGCCAGAGCCAATAGAAACGACAAATAAAACTTAGACTGCTTAAACAGAAGCTATTAGGTGTCAATTTGCTAGAAGAGCTATACTATTGAGATATGCTGCTGTAGGTTAAAAAAAAAAAATAAAAAAAATTAAAGGTAGGGACTCAAGAAAAATAAGACTCTATTCTAAACAAGTTTGTCTAGTACAAAACTGCATTTTTGTCCATATTAAAAATTAAATAACTACTCATAAGAATTAATCACATTTTGTGAGGTTTGAGTGTTCTTTGATCTTCAAACCTTCAGCATTTAGCCTTCAAAGAAGTCAGATGTCATATCTCCTAGTATTTGGGTAGCAAGAAAACTGGGATAAAAGTGTGCCTGGTGTCTATGTTCCTGGAGGAAGGCAAAGGAAGGAAAGGAGAGACAATAGGAAAGATGGTCAAAAGGCTGATTATTGCTTTTAGGTAAGAGTCTCCTGTTTGGCTTAGTTCTGATCCCAAGTGCCTAAGGCTATACTGAAAGACAGTGAAGGAGAAAAAAGCTACCGAACTTGTATATGATGGTGATATCCTTGACTTGAGACAATGCGTTGTCTTTCAGCAATTTGGAGGACCTGAGGCAGAACAGCACGTTTGTGCCTAAACGAATAGGTTCTGCTTAGAAAGCATGAAAGCATGGCCATGGCTGTACTACTCCTTGAGCCAGCACGAATGTTACTACATCATGTTGTCCAACACATACAACTCCAAAATTGTCTTGAGGCAGGAAGTAGAGCAAAATTATCTATCTGTGTCCCCTGCATAGACAAGCCCCTTAATTTTATGCAGGTTTTCCTGTCTGGAAGCCACACCAGTATTTTACTGGTTGCTCCATCATGACGACATATGGCAACAAAATCAGCTAAAAGTCCTTAGAAAGTCAGAGAAAGATTATAAGGGACAAATACTGGTCCCACCACTATCAACACTGTGTTTGTACACTGTGTTTGTAACTCTGGAGTGTTGAGTCTGCTTTCTGGTGACCAGACTGTTCTTCAAGGCAGTAAAGTCTGTCAGATTGCAAGAAGTGTCCCTCACACACCTCCCAGTGCACATGCTCACCATCAGCATTCATTTCTGTATTCCCTGAATGTGATGTGGAACCTTAGCTGAGGTTCAGCTTTCCCTCATCAAGCTGTGGAGCCACATTGTCAAAAAGTCTCAAGGGTCTAGCTGGTCATGATGGGAAAATATGTGTTTCACAAATATAGGAGACTAGTTCTTCTTTAGATAGGAGGATCAAGAAAAATATTCATATGAGCTGAGGCAATAGAGAGTTAATTTCAGTTCAGAATTACATTAGATTTAACTATGATTGGTGGCAGAAATTATGGTAAAATTAATTTTAACACCCAACCCTATGCAGATATCAGTTTCTTTTTCTAATTTGTTTTTCCAACCTTGATGTGTTTCTCCAGCCTCTTTTTTGTTTGATCATACCTTATTGATTTCATTTCTCCTTATTCCTCATTGCTCACTCCCTTGTAGGTTCATTGTACTTTACTGCTTATACGACTGAGCTTTGGAAAGCCTGTGCTCAGTGTGGGATCTTCTTGGTATGGATGTAGACCAAAGAGTGTACTCACACAGTTAATATTTGGACTGAACATTTTTTTCCACCAGTGGGGAATACTGAAGGTCTAGTCTTTCTTTTTCACTGTTTAAACTTTGGTGCTTTGTGTAAGAATATTGTTACACATATTGTGAAAATTACTGACTTCAGTGTTATTGGGAGAACTCACTGTTACTAGTCAACAGCTAAAGAGCAATTTTTGTCCTGGTACTAATTTACAGTTAAGTACATGTACAGAAACAATATAAATTCCCACAGTGAGAGATATTTTCTCTAGATATAGGTCAGAGATGCGACTCCCAAAAAGTATACTTCTAGACCTTCACAGCTGGGTTTTCATACCACATTTGTTGTTTTATAAATATGCAGTAACACTTGCCAAGTATTGCACAAGAAGCCATGAGGGACCTTAAAGATGTGTCATTCTCATCAAAATCATTTTTCACTGAGATAATTTTTTAAATTTGTCTTTAGAGCTCTAAGCTTAAAGCTTGATGAAGCAGTTCAGTTCAGGGAGATACCTTGTTGAGAAAAGGGATTTTCTTGTTTTAGATGATAAACTGTCATCACAGATTTTGAGTTTTTACACTTCTATTACGCTGTTATATTAAACTTACATTCCAAGCTCCGTGGAAATTCTTTAAAGAATTCATCTTATGTTTTCAGATTGCATTGAAAAGCTATAATGTTACCTTCTCTCTTTAAAAGCTATCAGGTTATGGATTCCTTCTTATGAATTTTTGATAAGGTGGTCTAGAACAAGGGAGAGAAGTAGCTATCTGCCAACTAATCTCATGAAGTCTGTATCCACTGTTTAAATGGTTACTTTGTAGAGCTAAACCACATCATACAAAAAATCCCAGCAGATCCATGAATAAGAAATACATTTTGGCTTATATATTATTTACTGCTGCAAAGCTTCTGCACTTTTCATGAGAAAATAGATCCTAGTTTATTAAAAGAAGAAAAATCCAATAATGGTGATTTTTTCATTACTTGGTTTCATTATTCAGTTCTGTCCTGTATGCAAGTGTCATATTAGACAAAACAAACTTGTAAATCTGCATGTTTCTACCAGCTGAGCTTGGAACTGAGGTTTCCCTTAGGACAATGGGTAAGAAATCCTTGGGGTCCTGCATGAGATTATAGATGGACATGCTGGGTCATCCCCTGGTCCATGAACAATATGTGGTATGTGCATGCTACCATGCAGCTCTGTTTCATGCCACCCAGCATCTTTGGAGCTTCATCTCCTTTTTGAAAATATCAGTATGTGTAAAATGCTTCCCTGCTTGGTGCAGCTTGAGTGGTGGACTAAGCAGAAGATTGCATGTGGGAACAGAGCATAGGATTTATCTGATTTATCTGTACAGTCGTGTTTCGCTTCACCATGGTAAAGTTGATATGCTGTATTTCTGGAGCCTACCTATTCCACACAAAAGTGTCAGTTTTCTTCCTGATGAGAAAGGCTGAAATAACTAGAATACTATTTCCCTAGTATTTATCTGCATTCTGAAGATATGGAAGAATGTTCAGAGAATATAACAAAATGTAAGATAAAATGTGAGTGATATTATGGTGCTGTCACCAAGAAAAGGTAGAAACAATTCAGTGAATGCTAATCTTTAAATCCAGTCAATCCAGCAACTGTATTGAAAGAAATGCTGGGGGGTTTTCAGCCATAATATTTTTCTCAAAGATTCAGAGCATCCTTAAGGGCAAAGAGAACAATTATTGCTCTTTTGAGGGCATGTACAATAGGACACTAAAATATAAAAATTAGTTTTCTGTGTTGTGTAATATTATTCTGATAGGGGAAAAAACAGTTAAAAGAAATTAAATAGTTTGGGGTAGAGTTGCTGGTTATTTAAACCTATGATTCACTAAAGCACATCTTACAAAGTCTTGTGTTGCTTTTCAGGAGCTTTTTTATCATGATTCATAGCAGTGACAATTCAGCCTATTGATATCAAAACCACTTTGTGCAAATACTCTGTGCTCCTTTGTTCAACTGTCAATATGCAAAACCCTTCTTATATCACGTGGGATGATCTACTATTTGAACTTTGAAATGTCTAGCTTCAGTCATCTGTTTAATCAATCCATTTTATAAAACAACAATGCTTCAGGATAGTTTTGCTGCTCCAGGCACCACTAGCCTAAGGAATGACAGCATTTTTGTGGGTTTAAGTTTAAAACTGTTTTTACTAGTTGTTGCAGAAAACTACAATTACATTTCTTTAGTGTTTACTTTCTGGGTATGCTACAAAATTACTATAATTACGTAGAAAAGAAAGTGAAGATTATATGGTCGGCTTTTTACATTTCAAAACTATAAAAATATTATAATAACATTACATGTCTGAGTTACTCTCATAAAAACTGAAGGGTACAAGTTTCCTTCCATCCTTAAATCAGGCTGTGGTGTATTTCAGGTCAACCTCTGTAGATTGTAACCACTGACTGCCATAGTCCCTCCAGTGTCTACACGATGAGTGCAGCAGATGATTTAGGCACCTAATAGAAAGAAAAGAAAAATTGATTTGGAATATGTCATCCTTGTATAAAAGAAATCAAATTAGAAAACAACTAGAACCTTTGAAACACTGAAATGAAGCTGTATTTGTTTATCTGGCCTGGCAACTAATACCTCATTCAAATTTTAGACCCAGCTAGATTTAGATCACTGAAAAATTTATACAATCTTCTTTGTATTATTGATCAAGAAAGAAAAGCATGTGAGGAAATTGGGTATGTGTGTATTTTTAACTGTTGCTTGGAGAGGTAAATTAGGGGGGTTTGCATAAATTACTTTCATAGGTTGCTTTACTGGATAATAAAAGTTTTGCATCTGAGACACTGGTGAAAGAATTTTTAAAATGAAAAATTATTATTTGACCTGACCCTGCTCTGGGTTCTAGTTCTATCAAGGTGCCAGGGTGTGAACAAGAAGACAAACATAGTAAAATGTTTTATTTAAACAGAATTGCAGGTGTGACTCCCAACTGTGGTAGATTCCCAGCTTCTGAACTAAAAAAAGTGAGTATTTCTGACAAGTGGCAGGCAAGTACACTGGGTGCCTGGGGCTTTGCTCTCTTCAGTGTGGAGAATAAGTGTCCTACTTAAAATTGCTGCAACCTAAGGAGCCTCACTGTGACTAATGTTCGAGTCCTAGATAGAGGAATAATGTCAAATAAGTCATCCAACAAGTGCTCTGTTTGGGAAATGGAACTCAAAAGGAAATTTCAGAATTTTGTATCTTTAAAAGGGTTTCTTTTAAATGGAACTCTTGTTTGAAACATTTTTTCTTCTCTCTTATCAGCTAAGTTTTCCCTGTAAGTGTAGAATTCAAAATTTAACGGGGGAAAAAATACAGAAAAGCTTCTTTCCTAATGTCAAGATAATCTTTTAAACATAAAACCCAGAGGATAACGATATGAATGCTACCTCAAAAACTGGGTCACTTGTCACTCTTCTCAAGAAAAATTATATCCCATTCTTATAGTATATCTGAAAAACCATAGTACTTTGATAGGAATAAAAAACCACTGCTAAAACAGCAGGATAGATTTTAAATTATTTTTATTATTATATCCTATTTGTTTCTCTGAAGTTTCCTTCTGAAAAACCTTTTTGAGGAATGACCCAAGTAAACTCTTTTCAGCTACTCTTTCTTCCTAAAGGCTAATAACTTTATTTGTATCTGGATTCATAAAGCTACCTAACTTGCTTCACAATTCCTGCCATGGGTTTTCTAGGCAACTGCAAACTTTTCCAGAAGACCTTCTGTGTTGCCCTTTCTTCATCTCTATGACAATGATTATCTCAATCTATAACAAGTAGAGGCACAGTGGTGAATTTCTTATGTCCCCCTTGCACTTATGCTCTGCCTGGCTCAGGGTGTAGACGCTGAATGTACTTACATGCCAATTCAGCACTTCTGCTCCCCTGGAGAAAAGCTAGATAAAGTTTGAAAGTGGTTGGGGGAAAGGCATTTCTTTGGTAAATGAATGCAGCACTTTTTAGGTCAGACCCTCATTAGTGGAAATCAATGTATCATCATTGACTTCCATGGTGCTATGGCAAATTACATCGACTCAGAGTCTATATGCAGTGATGATATTTGCCTTTGTTCAGTCTCTGAACAAGAGCTGTAAAGCTTTCATATGGAACAGATTTGTTACACTGCGAGTTCTTAAGACTTCCTGTTTGGACTGTTTGGAATTTGCCGTTTTTCAGATTTTCAATAGTTCTATAAAGTAGCATATTACTTGTTCTGCTGGGATTTCCTAATTAGCAATGCTAAGCAGGCATTGTTTTGAATGTAGTGTGAACTGCTGCACCTCAGTCCAGTTTGCACATTTTAAAATTAATCTGCTTGATCAGAAATGTGTCTATAGAAATTAATTAAATGACCATAGCTGTTAGACCTGAATTCTTGAACCTGAAAGTTTGTCTGGGTAAGTACTCATTTGAGAGATAAAATAATTTGCATAAATATATTTGCGAATCATATTCTTTTGCCTTTCAGCAATGCTAGCTTGAAAAGTTTAAAATTTTGACCCCCCCAAAAAAGGAAAATGTTTCCCCTAAATGGTTTTCCTTTTTTTTACTATCTCTAATTTTAAGCTTATTTGATGGCAAGTCAGTGAGTCACCATAGGGCTTATAACTGGTGGGCAAGCTCAGCTTCAGAAAAACACGAGTGGAGGTTATATGCATGCCATGCCAGCAGCAAGCCTAAAGGCACAGCCTTCTATTCTGGAAAAATAAGTTTTAGGTTCTTTGAACCATCTGTCCCACAGGTCTCTAGAGAAGAATATGAAAACAGCAGTAAGCACTTTCTGGACAAGGATTTTCTCAGTCATTGATTTAAGCATGATTCTTTCTGTGTACTCCTGAAAGTAGTCCTTCTAAATGGAATAAACCTGGTAGATTAAACCCCTTTCTCAAATATCCATCAGTCCCTACCTGCACTGAGACTGTACCTACTCAGGGCATGGATAGAGGACACGGCTGCCAGCATGTCTATGACTAGTCAGTGTTGCTGTGGCAGGTTCAAGAGCTGACGCTAGCATTTCAGTAGTTCCACACAACTATTTCTGTTTTCTGGCATCCAGCTGCCTCTGACATCCATTGTGGTCTCTTCTGCTGTACACACTGAGCATCAGGATCTGGGCAATGGCCACTGATGATCGTTTTGGGTCACATGCTGTGCCAGATCAACGCAATTTGCCAGTAATCCATAGATGGTGTGTAGTGCAAAATTAACTTAAGGGGGAATTGTAAGGAAACAGGAGACCTCTCTCTCCATAAGCACCTGCTTTTTTAAGAAGGTGTTTTGCTGATGGCTATTTTGTTTTGTGGGTTTTTTTCAGTGGTGCCAGTGATCTTGATTTGGCAGTAAGTACAATAAGATTTTGTAAAGCCCAGAGTTAAGTGCGCACATAAGAACCTCAGTTTTCATTGAAGAATACCTTTAAATAGATTTCATGTTGTAGAAAAAATAAAACCTGATTGCATAAGGAAGACTTGGTCACCAGAAAAGGATAGAAAATAATGCCTCTTTTATCACAAGTGGAAGAAAAAAATCCTCTTTTCCTTTTTTAATTCAAAAGAGTTTTTTAGCTACAGACGTTTTTTGAAGTACAGCAGTGGTGAGAATGCCTAGGAAAATTTGTATTCTGTATGTCTTCAAAACTAGTGGGAGGAGTAATACACATGTGGAGCTGAATCAGTGCTCTTCATGTCCAGCTTGTTAAACTGGGATGGGGGCCTAGCAGAGTTTCTGCTTAACTACTTGCACCTGATTTGCAAGCTGCCTGTACAAGATATTCGTATTGACATAAGTGGAAGTCTTTCACCAGGAAAGACCCAGTAGGGTTGTTTTTCAGGCTTCTTGGCTCCATCATACAACTCCTAGTTTCATAGATTAATTGGGAGAGGTTATGACTGCCAACTACAGCTGAAAGAGCAGATCTGTTGGCCACGATTTGTGGCTAAGCAAACTTCACTAGCAAAGTAAGAAGCTCCACCACTATTCCACACAGCCTGCTGCAAGATTATCACAAGTGGCTTTCTTTCAACATGCTTCTAATTTCTGCTCATGTCAAGTTCTTCTGTTGTTCTTACCACCCCAGTGCCTGAACACCCTAAAGATATACACTTAGAAAGTAATATCTTTTCAAGCATTCATCCCTCTTTCTCAGTGAAGCAGCTTCTGTCATTCACTTGCCTATCCTTGACAACCTTCATTTATCATATGCCTCTTTTCCAGCTTTTTTCCCCAGCCTTCCTATCAGTTTCAGCTGATGAAATACCACAAGCCAAAGACAGAAATTCTTGGTGGTCTGTTCTAGAGGATCTGCTGGGTTTTTTACCAGGGCTGATAAACACATGTGCATAGAAATACCACAGGAAGCAGGAACAGCTTAGGCCGTCTCTATTTTCATTTCAGTTGCTTTCTCAATTTTAATGTAAGCTGCTCCATTTTTTTGAAGAATGGTTTTTGGTTTGGTTTTGGTGTTTGGTATTTTGTTGTTGTTGTTGGTTGGTTGGTTGGTTGGTTTTTCTCCAGAACTGTATGGTTCTTAAGCAACACTGGATAAAGATCATATGTACATGTAAAACTGAACATCAGAATTAACTCTGTATTTTGCTGGATTGATACTGTTCTCCTCTTCCAGGTAGCCACAAAGAGCAGCAGTTCACCTTAGAGAAGAACTTAATTTTTCTTTTTTTTCTTTCTTTTTTCCCATCCGAAAGGATGGTATATTGAAGACGTCTGGGCAATTTTTTTTTTTTTTGGTGGTCTTAAGTAAATATGACCATGGGGAGGAACTATCTTATCCCAATAGTCCTGATGCTGATCTCTTTTGTGCCAAAGTAAATCAAGAAAAATTTTACCAAAGTCAGTAGAGCTACATCAGTAAAATTCTAGTGGGAGTACGGAATATGGCACAGTATCTCTGTAAAGAATAATGAAAGATTGCAGTGGGAATTGTTGTGCCTGTGTATCTCTGCAGGAAATCAGTGGAATTTGGTATTTTAGATGGTTGAATAAAAGAAACTTCTAGTGTTAATTAATCAGAGCTTAGTTAATTAATCTGACACATGACAGGAGAACACTGTGAAACTTCAACCCTGTCATTTGAGACTGGACTGAATACCTCTGCTCTGGAAAGGGAAAATCACTTTTCAAATCTGCTGTTAATATGATAATGGTTGGTATCATTTGGGCAGGATGGAAACTGACATAAAAGCAAATTGGAAATAAAGACTGCTGCTCTGTCTCAAATGCGGCTGTTACATGGTGCAGAGCAATTCTTTCTGTGTGTGTTTATGAAGTAAACTAGGAAACAGCAAGATAATTTTGTTAGCACAGGCAACTTTTTTGTATTCTTCGTGGCTTTGCTCAAACTGCAGAACTGATTTCTGAAAAAGTGGCCATTTAGCGTGTTTAAACAGACTGGGTAGCGATATGCTGCTTTCATGGGCTGTACAGATAGATACAGGGTGCATCTGCACCCACAGCGCTGCCTCATGCACCTGGCAGCTGGCCCTTGGCATACCCAAGGAAAACTCCTGCCTCTCCACCAGCTGCAGGCATTGCACGTGGCTGCTGCACAGCCAGGAGAGAGGAGGCGTAGTAGACAAGGTACTGAGATCAAAGGATGCTGCCTTGGAGGGAGAGGGAGTAAATCAGATCCCTGGGGGTTCAGGGCAGGATTACATTGTTTCCACTGCCTGTCTGGAATCATACTAAAACCCTTCACATTGAGAAGATAAGAAACTGCTGAAAACAGATGGAACAAATAAGCTGTCCAGTGAGAGAAAATAGGACTGGAAAATAATAATTAGTCTAATTTATATTTTATCAGTTTAGGGAGAGAACGTGGTCAAGGAGAGTCATCTAATTTTATAATTGGCCTGTGCTTGATTCCCAAATGAGAAAAAAACTCACATAAGTGGGCAAAGGTACTGAAAAGATAAGCCATTGTGATGTTTGCATGTATTTACTACTCTCTACAGTCTTTGCATATTTTAAGTCAGCTCAGGTCTGTGAAGATAAGTTTTCCGCTGGAAAGCTGATGGGACTGAGACTCTTTGGGTCATGTGCATACAATCTGGTTTAGGATTTGGAGTACTGCTGTATGGATTTCACTCAACAACTCTCTCCTCCTAGTAATACCTAGCATTTTTGGGGAAGCAGGTCTGTAAGCAGTGTTTAATCTGCCAGAGGAACCCGGACTTCTGCTCATCAGTCACCTGTGGGTAAAGGCCAGTGAGATACCTCTTGTCCAACCTTCCACTGAAAGCAGCCAGTCACACAACAGGTAGCTCAACCTCATCCTGCTGAGTTTTGAATATCTCCAAGGACGGAGATTCCACAACCTCTCTGGGCAACCTGATCCAACTGACCACCTTCATGATGAAAAGTTTTTTTATTATTCATTCAGAATTTCCTGTGTTGCATGTTGTGACGGGTGCTTCTCATCCTTCCACTGTGCACCTGGTGCCAGCTTCTCGACACCCTCCTCTTAGGTGACTGCAGACTGCAGCGAGGTCTCTCATTAGCTTTCCCTTCTTAAGGCTGAATAAACCCAGTTCTCTCATCCTTTCCTTGTATGTCATATGCTCCAGTAACGGGTCTTCTGGGGGTTTATCTTGCCTTTTTTGGAAAAAAAAAAAAAAAAAAAGAAAAATCAGCCAACTGGGATATTTGGAAGATGCAGTTAAAAGGATAGGACACAGGACCAAATATACAGCTACCCTCACACTGCCTAACATTAAAATAAAGAAGAGCTTGTCTGTGAACTTGATCTCATGGATTAGGAAAGACAGAATCCCATGACATAGGAGCATAGAGTCCTTTATGGTGTTTGTTTTGCTGTTCTCTCGCACCTACAGATTGTATCAGACACTACATGGTAAAATGCATCAAGCAACTCTGAAGAGATGGAGCAGCTGATATTCCTATATATTCAGATTTTGAAGGGAAAGTCTTCTGTATATCTTGTCGTAATATATGCTGATTTTACCCTCTTCCTTTTGCCCAAAAATAATTAGTGTTATGAATACATGTATTTAAATACATGTGAACATATAAATACATATAAGAAATATCTTCATAACAAATACCTTCTTTTTAAATATAGGTGCCTTAACCACATTCATGACATTTTTGGACAGGGTTGTCAGTTTGCAGTGTGCTGATGAGCATGTGTGAGTCCCACTGGCCCTCCTCATCTTCTAACTGTCACACAAAGCTGCCAAGGGTCAGTATGTGTTGCAGCCTTCCCTTCCCAGCGAACATGATGTAGCCCTGCTGGCAGGGCTGTGACATGAATGGTGTCATAGCTCCATCCACTCCTTGTACCCTTTTGAACTGTCTCTCATGTCAGTGTGATAGAAAGGTACCTCTCTGCACACAGGCATGGACTCTGGGCCACTGGCTGTTCCTTTTTCTGACTCTCATAGAACACAGATTTCCTGCTAATAAAATTCATGTTGGCCTTGTGTCTGCAGGGGGGTGTCCCCCAAGGAGAAGTTCACTGTTTATTTTCTCCAAGAACTAGTGATTTCCTCATAAATCTGGCCCACTTCTGTAGATAATGTCTCAGAGCTTCAGCTGCTGTAACTGGCGTACCATTGTGCTAATGTGCTGAATTTACATTAGTAGAGCAGTTGTTCTTGTCCCAGGTAACAATGAGTATTGAATAACTATTGCAGAGCTGCTGCACAAGAACCCACATAAATTGTGTGTGATACGTATGTAGTGCATATATGGTGTATATAGGGAATGTGGTGGATTAAAGATATATAAATGCTCTTTTGTGCTTTTGAACAGTATTCAGGTATAAATGAGATTTTTTTTGTTGTACATACCACCGTTGAAGGGTACTTTGAGAATTTTTGTTCATGATTCTTTTATTGTTGTTTTTCTAATTAAACATTTATTACAATAGAACCTTGTTTCAGACTATTGCCTCAAGAGATGTACTGCACATTTCACTTTTTCTTTTTTTGTAATGTAATTTTAGTATGAGAATTTTTTTGACTTGTTGTAACCTTCTTAGTGTAGACACACTGTTGACACTGTAGTAACACATTACTCAGCTTGGAATGCTGATGCCACTTTTTGCCTGACAGTTAAACAGGGAAAAGAGGAGGTTTGCGCTTATCTTGAAATGTGGACACACTAGCACAGTGTGTTTACCAGCCTCTATTACACATTGTTGCAAATAGTCCAAGTCATGTTTTATCACACTCAAAAAGAAAAATACATCTTTTTAAAAATGCAGGTTACTAGTATTCAGCATTTTGATGGCAATATATTGATAAGCTTGAAATTCATTCCATCATGAAACCAAAATTCACCTTGGAACTAAAAAGCTGGTGACGAACATGGTGGCATGGTGATCATGGTGACATACCATGGCTTCGCACTCTCTTAAACATTTTGAATAACAGCTGAATAGGTAATATATGACATGTCAAAATTTGTGAGAACGGAGGGTTGTTTCCCTGAGGGTAATTGTGCTTCATACATATGTGCCAGGTGGAAGACATAATCTGTAGAAATTCCTCCCAGATTTCAAAAGTTCCTGGACTGTGTGTGGTCAGCTCTGCAGGTCTGTGCTGGAGGGCTGCCCAATGCTACTGCCCTGAGGCAATGTCTCAGAAGGGTTTACCCCAGAGGTACAAATGCTAGAAGCTCTGGCTTCTTAGAAGTTGGGGCATTCTGATTGTCAGGGTTGGACAGATGCCATAAGCTCAGAAGTTTGGGGTTATTCTGAATATGATTTTCATGGAGCAGAGGGAAGCCAGGAGGTAAAAATCTGTGTGAGAACTCCAGATATTTCAGGTATTTCCTTTTTCTTTTTTACTTCTTTCTTCCCAGTCACATAATTATGTGTCTCTGTATGTGTTTTCATGGCATTGATGGCAAATTCATTGTTTTTGTAGGGATCAGCTCTGACAGTGACTTGAACTTGTCAGAGCAGCCCAGACACTTGCTGCCAGGACAGCCTCTTCACTGCCATGGAAGCAACTATAGCTGACCTCTGTGCTGTTTTCACAGCAGTGTCTAGAAAGAGTATCCAGGGGGTTGCTTCTTATTCACCTTAACTTTTACATAGTTTTCGGTTAGAATGCTGAGATGTGAAATGCTTTAGAAGGATGAACTTTAACTATTATATTGTTAAATCATGGTATCTGGATGTGGGCTTAAAATAGCACTAAAACTAAACAATGAAGAACTGTTCATTAGGTCTTAGTCTGAATGAGCTTTGTTGGGTAGACTTACCTCAGGCAGTTACTACTGCAAGATACCAGAGTGATAAGTAAAAGAGAAAAAGCTTCTACCCTTTGAGATTTGTTCACTTCCGTTTCACTCGGATGAAGCAGCAAGTATGATTCAGTTATTATGGTTTAATCTAACTCATTTTTTTTCTTACATTGCAATGGACCAGGTGTCTGCCCATGACCAGTTTTTGTGTATTATTTGAGGAAGAGTAACATTCATGTGTGAAGAAAGAGGTCACTTCTTAAAATTCTTAAACATACAAGTGTTTAGTTGCTTGCTATTTTCTGAATTTAAAAAAAAAAATAAATCTTTTTAAATTCTGCCCTTCCAGAATCAGAATTCTTGTCTTTTTATCTGTTTTCTGTTTTCATAAGATTTCTTGCAGAGTGCTTTCTTGTACTTGAAACATACCAAAAAATTGCATCTAGCAGATTCAGAAAAGGAAACCAGTAAACCAACTCAAGTTCATTATTAAATGAAAGTGCAAGCCTTTATGCAGTGCAGGTGACTCCTCTTGAATACTTTCTAATGACAGACAATATCCTTTGCTTTGACTTCAATGAGCTTTTGAAATGCTTTTAAGTCATCAAGTGGCTGAGTAAGGGGTTTGCTCTCTTAATGGAGAGGAGCGATACATCTACATCAGTTGTTTATTCTCTTATTGTTTAGCCCTTCTCTCCTGTCTCTCTACTAAGTGAATGAAGGAAAGGCAAGAGGTGAGTCATAAGGTCATGTGGGAGTACATGAGGACCACAGCTGGCTGGGTTACGCTCAAACTGTGTCAGACAGAAGGTGTCTGGCTTGTCAAGGTCTATGGTGAGTGTTGTCCCTGTAAACTATGGACAGGCTGATGCCCAGGACATGTGGGGAACCAATTGTCTTGTTTCAAAAGAGAGCCCAGGAGTAAAGTAACATGAGGCAAATGGAAACAGTCAGAGGACCAGGACACAGCAGCAATTCATGGACCTAAACTGTAGCTAATGCTTTGCATCCAGTAACAGCTTGGGTCCCTAAAAATTTTGCTTCTTCTCTATTGCTAAAGGCCCTAGACATGCCTGAGTGTATCTAGCTTATCAAGAAAGCAGCTATAAGGTTTTTTCTGCAAAAAGAGTGACACAGCTTACTGGTTAATAGTGTTGATTCTAACACTAGCACCATTGTGAGAAAAGCAATCAGTCTGTTGAAAGGACTCCTGCTCTGGGAAAGAACCAAAGAGGTTAGATCAGCCATGTCCTTTTGTCCTCTTGTGGGGCAGAGAGACTCCCACGGATCCTGGGCATGGAGTCTGAAAGGACACGTTGGTCAAAGAATCTAGCATTAGGTAGAGTGGATACAAGCACAGTGGAAATGGGCACTCACTAAACAAAAATCTGTAGTGTTCTCATTAACACAAGGAGTTCAATTAGAAATCAAATTAAAAAAAAAAATATTGCCCCACTTAGTTTGATTTTTCATTTCATATGTACCCATTTAAACTGTTTACAGTAAATAAATTGATGACATTTGTGACCATTATATATAATTACATATATTGATAATTGCATATATTCCTTGTTGAATTGTGGCTTTTATTGGTAGATCTGTCATTCCTGAAACTTAGTGTTTATAATCAATATGAGATTTCATCAAGTAACAGAAGAAAAATCCTATCTATTACTAAGTTGGAAAACAATCTATTCTTGGCAGAATATGTGTGTTCATTTGAACTGAACAGTATTCATTTTGTAAATAAGTCTACATACTGTCAACACATTATTGACTAGTCTCAAGCCTGATGGGAAAGCAGTCCATTCTGCTATTACAAAATGCCTATAAAATGATAGGACTTTCAGCAACATTATTCTTAGGGATCTTGACTACTACCCTGGAAAATTTTTAGTTATTTAATTCATGTAATAGACTTACAGCAAAGAGCACCTTTCCTCTGAAAGTGTTTCCAAATGTCCCTCTTTTTCTCTAAAACGTCAAACATAGTGAAGATTGTCAAACCACAGTCTGTAGAATAAATTTGATTTTCCTTGTGATCAACTCAACTGAAAATCCTGTAACTCAAAGCATTACTTACTCGTGATAGATACATCAGGGGCCCTTGACAGCTCCCTCTTAAGGGGTTTATTGCGTTTGCTTCCCTCACTGTCTGTGTCAAAAACACCAGCGATGGCAAATATTGTTTGGATCTAATGCTACAATCTGTATCTCTAAATATCACTGACATCAAAGGAATCAGACCCTTCTGATTTCCAAAGTCCCATTCACACATCTGAGAAAGGGGTTCAGTTGTCTTCTTCATATGACTATTAATCTTATTTCCAGGGAGAACTTGTGCTTCTGCAGAGAAGTTTTGCAGGGATGTTTGTTTATTTTCTGGAGCCAACCTATTAGTTTTCAAAGATACTGTTCATGACACTGGCATGATTTCACAGAGCAATAGTTGAGATGTTTTATTAGTTATTTCAGCTGAACATTTACTCTATGAAAGTGAGTTATCAAAAGAGAGCTTTCGGGACATTATCAGTTTGGTCTAATGTATGAGCTTGGATCATTGTATCATTATATTATGCTGCGTGGTGTCTTTTGCCATTGATTTGCCTACATTTTTTAAATTGCTCAATCAGAAGCCATTTATCTGATAAATTATTAACAAATAAATGTTTCTGATGGAAAAACAAATAATTCAGCGTTGTAAATCGTGTATCATACTGACAACAGACATCAGAAGTAAACTCTTGAGCCAAGTATTTTATGAAATGTAGATGGAAATTATGTAGTGAAATAAACACTCCATTGCAAAGAAAGAATGGCTGTGATTTTTCTAGACTTATATCAGTTTTGCATTCTACATTTCTATGTTCTTTCTTTGGTGCATCGAACATAGAACAACAGAATTAGGTTTCAAGTGTGCAAAGGCTTCTGCATTTCTTAGACTCCAGCCATTCCATAAGGTGCTCAAACTGCTCATTCTTTGTAATGTTTCTGTAGAAACCTTTCAATTTAATTCTGCTTCTCCACTCAGAAGTATTTTTTCCTGACTAATGGAATAATTACAGAGTTAATGTCTTTTGGTAGGTCACATTGGCACTGATGATTTTGAGGTCATATCTGTACTCCAAATTCCTTGGGGCCTGATTTACTCTGAAAGAAAGTAGATATGTTCATGCCTAAAGCTAGAAATTGTAGTACAGGGTTTGCAATTACATACCATATTCACATTTGTGTCTGTGTCCCATTTCTTCAATATGGATGCATAGATAAATTATTAAAAAAAACCAAAACAAAAAAAAAAAACCACAAAAAAACCCCTAAACAAACAAAAAGCAGGAAAAAGACAAAAAGAATCAAACAATTCTCTCTAAATACTATTAACATTTTCTCCAGATGGGTCTGGCATTGTTCTGAGTATAAAAGCAGTTTTTTCAGTGATTTACAAAATGGCTGTAAAACACATTTCTAGTAAGTGCCAAGGGTAAAAGGCAGATGAGTAGCTGTATCACATGCAGTATATCACGTCTTGCCAGTAAAGAGCTAACATTCTTTTTCCTTTAGCCCACTTAAAATACATGCAATTAACAATTTTCTGTTATTGGGAATGTTCTTTTTATGGGGCTTAATATTGTGGAACACATTTGCTGTAATTTTACTTCCCTTTCTCCTTACTCCCTAACCTGAACTCCAGATTCCAAGCTGCCAATGTTAAAAAGATGATGAGTAAGTTCAAAAACTTGAGCTGGCTAGTACTACCTCTGGGGCCCTACTGCACAAGATGCCTTTTCAGTCTCAAAGAGGGAAAACGAATGTTTCTTTTATTGTTTTCTTTTTCAAATATGCGATGACTCTATTCTCTTTTTGTACAGGCTTGGTGAGTTGTACATCATTTCAGCAGAGATGTCTGATCCTTCCATCTGCATGCCTGGACTTGCTTTGTCCCTTCACTGGTCTTTTCAGTAACCACTAAAGACTTCTTGTGGCTGAACACCGGAACAGATGAGTTAAATTCTTCCTGAATGTTCTTCATCAAAGGTACTGGACCTTCTGGATGTGCATAAGGAGACAAAGGTTAGTGTATTCCTTAAAATCCTTAAGTTTCAGGACTGCTTCATTTAACCACTAGCTGTGCAGACTATGTTTCAATTTGTTGCTTAAACATAGCCACAGATGGATAAAATGGTGATTGACATCACATATATAGCTGAGATCATGCTTTAAACTGCTATGTACTTAGTGAGGTGATGCAACTAAAGTATTTTAAATGATTTGTTGTCTGACGAGCAAGTTCTGCCCATGCTCTGAGCTTGATTGCCATTAGCCATTTTTGTGGTATTTCTTCTAAGCTTGGGTTTAATGCATTCCAGTCACACTCATGTGATTTATAACTGGCATACGGAGGATGAGAAGAGTATTCTACTTACCTCTGTTCACAAGATGGTCCTTGGATACCGTCAGTGGGGCTGAGGAGGTGGATGTTAGTCCACCTATGTGCTTAGTTGTTCTAGATGGCTGTGGGCTTCAGGGTAATACCAAAGACATACACAGCAGGTTGGAAAAAAATAATTTCTTCCTAGTAACAGCTATTCATTTCCTGACATCTTAATATTTTTTTTCTATTCCTTGATTTCTGTTACAATATTATATAATCTATTGATATTAGTCTGTCACTTTTCTGCCACCTCAGCAAATCATCCTTGATCAGGACAATTCACTGACATAATTTTTCTGTGTTATGATTGCAAATGTAGAAGAAACCATACTGCAAACAGATACATGCTCAGAAAGGTGATGGAATGTGTGTGGGCATATATGCACACCAAGTCATGTCTCAGACACATAACAGACAAGAAAAGTAGCAAGATCATAAAGATACATCAGGATTTTCAGCACCAATCATAACATTATATTACAAAAAAGATTATGTTTATAATGATGTGGATAATGCTATGTGCAGTAGAGAAGAAAAGTGAACAGTCATGTAACCTTGATTTTATTCTGAGACTGCCATCTGTTTTTCATCTTCTGCAGAATATTCTTCAGGATTATTGCTCTATCAGAGTTTGGGAGATGAGAGGACAAAATTCAGTTTTACTCTGTCAATCTTATTTGATTCAGTAATTTTATAAAAATAATTAGTTTTACAAATACTATTTGTTCTTATTAAACATCTCCACAACCTACTAAAATGGTTTCAGGAAAACTATTGGCTAAAATAGATGGAGCTCAAACTTGATGCAATTAGAACTACATGAATTGAGTTTTGCATTCTCATTTTTGTGGAGGGATTCTAGCGATATCATCTGAATAATAGCTTTCTAATCAATCTCTTTCTGTCTGCTACTCTAGCTAGCATATCTGTTTGCATTCTAAATGCCTACTCCCTGTATAAAGTAAATAGAAGACAAAAATATCATCCCTCATCAAAAGGAATTGTTTCCCCGTTGGCACCAAATGTCTGCTCCAGATAGGAGAAGAGGAGAAAAAAAAAAAGTAACAATACAGTTTCATCTAAGTTCTATTGAAGTTACTGAGAGTTTTGTAATAGAGTTCAAAAGGAACAAGATCATGGATATAAAAACTCAGACTCAATTTAAAAGTGGAAGGTTAGAGGAGTTGTAAAATTTTGCAGATTTCTGTATGGAGGTGAACTATGTTAGTTCTGTGTGGTGCTCTCACTGTAATACCTAGATATTTTGAAGAAAGTAAAATTCATATGAGGAATATACTGTAGCTTTAATATGCAGACTGTTTTTTATAATATTACATCTTTTATACATGTGTGCATGCAAAATACAGAATGAAGGGATAAATACCTCACACAGTTGCAGAGCTCAAATGTCAAAAGTGTTGTGAACTCCACCTCCTTTCACTGTATGCATGTTTGTAGTTTGACTTGGGGGATTTGTGTAATAAGCACTTGTGTGGACTGTTAAATATAAATAATGTATAGGATTATGGGTTCTGCAAACTCAATACAGTTGTTGACAGTGCCTTGCTACATTAGGATAGATAATGCTGGAAGATACTACATATCTTTCATTTTGCTTACAGTACTGCTACTAAAGCACACATTAATACCAATATGTAAAGTTGGATGGAAAATTATGAAAAAATTGCTTTATTAATCAATCTTGGAGATTTTGTATTTTATACTATCACAAATGTTACAAATATTAACTGATATATAGGAGAAAAAACTTTCTTTGATAGATAACAGATATGTTAATTTTAAGAGTGCAAATCAAAAAGAAAGCTAAATTATTTGACTGGCTGCAAATCCAGTAGAGTTTCACCTGTCCAAATTTTTCATGATGAATTATATTGCCAACTAGTTTTTATCTTTGACAAGATAAAAGTGCGGCTAGGGTTATCTAAAAGGCCTGCAGAATCTTAGGTAGTAAAAGTAAGAAATGTTTCTCATGTAAATGAATAAATGATGGTTATACTGAAATAAGTCCCTAGCTTCTTAAGTCAAAAGAAACTTTGCATATTTAATGACGAAACACACACACAAAACAACAACAACAACAACAACAACAACAACAACAAAAAATATATATATATATATATATATAAAGGTTGGTTTATGAAGTGGGAATGTTTGGCATAACCCCAGGTTTAAAACTGATCCTGGAGATTTTCCAAGCCTACAGCATACAGACTATATCCTGGAGGCTACAGCAGCCTCCCAGAGGTTGGGAGGAGAGTCCGCTGACATGGGGAAGATGGAAGCCTGCCCTTCTATGTCCTGGCAAGGTTGACCTAATGTGTGGGGAAAAAAAAAGGTGTCTTCTGTCAGATATATTTTAAGGGGAAGAAAAGCAGAAGAGATCTATCCACCACTTCAGAAGTAGGTCAGAGCTGTGAATCCTAATCCAAAGCAACAAGACTGCTGCAGCTCAGCATAAGGTCCCTTAAATTCCAGAAAAAACACTTGTGCTTAAGATATGTCTCTGCTCTTGTCATCACCTTTGCTTGACTTGTTGGGTGTCCTGAGAACCAGCTTTCACACAAGGGTAACTGTGTCTTCCCCTCAGCCATTCTGCCTCATCAGCAAACCTAAACCATATACATCTCTCCATAGCAGCAAAACAGTACTTGGACATTGGTTTGATCCCTGGCTCCTGCTCATCCATCCCATCTGTTCACATGTTCACTAGCATGGTTTTGCCCCACAATCCATGTGATGCCAAGGTAGCAAAGAGAAGCTGAGTTGTTCAGGGAGCAGCACGGAGTAGGGACAGTTTCCAGGAAGCAGGTAAGAACACAGCCACCTTGTTTTGGGGTGAAGCGACAGAGTCACCCACATCCTGGTCATGAGAATTAGCCCTAGTCTGCTAAAGTTACAGACACGCATAAAGACAAGTGTTGCAAAGCTGTGGCCTTCTCTGACCCTAGCTTTGAAACACTGATGTCTGTACAGGTGGTTCCATCATGTGCCTTTATCTTTAACCTTTTCACTGGCCACTACTTAAAGGACAGAGAATTTGAGGAGGATGAGCTGAGCCACCTCTTCTTTCAATTTTGGACTCTCAGGCAGGATGCAATTCAAAGGATTCTTGCAGAGTTTACTGCTTTTACATAGTAGAACACAGTTGTTCAGACAACGGTGGTGACCTTTAATACTTATCCCCAGGCCCTTTTTCTGTCTTTTTTTTGGTACCAGTTCTAGTTTTAATGAGATAAAGAATTTGCATGAATGAAGTTATGTTTTCCATTTTACTGTCATGTGGGAAGTTTATTCCCTGTCTCTGCTTGCTAGTTCACGGTCTTTTGCCCGTGTTTGTATAGTCTTTTCATACTTTACATACATGTTTTACCTTACTAGTGTGTTGAGCATCACACCTATTATCTATTGCTGTAGAAATATTACAGTTTCCTTTTGTACAAAATAAGAAACTTATAAACATCTAATTTGATTCAGTAATGAATTGATGAGGAAGATATGATGATAAGCTGCAACAGTGAAATAAATAAAATCAACATATAGACCCATGAATTCTAGACACTTTGTCCCTGCTATCAAAAATTTTAATATCAAACAGCTTTTACAGGAGGAAAGGAAGAATATATGATGTTCCCTTTCTCAGTAGTTCTACTGACATAAGATTTTAAAAATATTTCATTTAAGGAAATGTGGGTATTTTTACTCACTTTTGAAAAAAAGCATTTTAAACAGCAGGATGTAATTTCAGACTATTTGCAGTCAAGAGGCCTCTGCTGAGCAAAATACTCATTCAATTTAGGAATGCAGATTATAATAATTTTCCTATCTCCCTCACAGCAGGATTCCTGCCATCGTTTTGCAAACTCACAGGTTGCAGTACTGAATGACTAGCTAACTTCAGTTCCAGGTAACACACGCTTCAAGCATATTCTCATTAGCTCAACTTAGTTATAATGCAAAGCTGCTTAGTTTCACCAAGTGAAATGTGATACACTTAAATTGCCTCATCTCATATAATACTCCCTCTTAATACATGTAAAGTGGTTTATGATGGCAAAGCTTGTAGAGCATGAAAATCGGCAGGGAAAGTAAGGTTTTCTCACTAAATCTGTCAAAAAGAAGTCCTATTTTATATAATTTCTTTTTAAAGAGGTTAAGAATGAGGAAGGTGAGACTGGAGTAAGAAATAATCAGTGTAGAAAAATGTAAATTTAGTACATTAACCTTTTTAGTACATCAGCTCTACCAAATAAGAAAATTATCAAGTAAAGCTGTTCTTTCAGTAATGTCTTGTGCGCCGTAAAAGTAAATGTAAAATATACAGTGGCCAAAATATACTGCAGTAAAAAACAATAGTCTTTATTCTATCTGTTTTATCCAGACAGGTTTTTATTGTGTACCATTTTTCTATTTGCTGGTATCATTAATCCAGTTTCCTGTTGTTATATTAATTTGCAAGGACTTTTTAATTTCGGACATTGATAAGGAATTATTTTTCTTCTCCCTTTAAACACTGAGAGAATATATCCCAATCTTGTATACCTTGCAGACAGAAAACCTGGTTTTAATAAGACCCTAAAACAACAATTGTAGAATAGTTTTTCTTTCCCAATATCCTGCACCTGCAGTCTGACCATAGGGCTATAAATCCTTTCCCTACTTCCCTTTCCAATACTTCCAGGAGACTGTTCAGAGAGGGGCTAAGCTGCTGCAGGCTTTGCAGATGACACCCTAGTGTATATCTCATTTTCCACAGATGCAACCAGAGCCATCACAAAGATGTTGCACTGCCTAGAGGAATGTGGCTCCTGGAGAAGAGCATCTGGCTGAGATTGAATTTGGGTGAGATCCAGACAATACTGGTTGAAAGACAAAAATGATCCAGACATCCAGTTGAGCAAGATTCCTAGTCGCATACCTTTAAGCATTAGTTTGCAATGAAACTGTTCACGTCCTTGGAAGAAGGCAGGGATAAGCATGTTGCTCCACTGTGGCCCCAGAGAATGAACCGAGAACTCTTCCCACTCCAATTAAAAGCACCTGCAACATAGTGGGTTTTTTTCAGTTTTTCTCATCTTTTCACTGAACTTAGAAATTGAGGCAGCAAAAAGAACAATATCTAGAAAACTATTCTATGTCTCGAAGACAAAGGCCTAGATGCAAAGATCTCTGCATACTTTGTAAGACGTTGATCTAGCTCATCGTATCCAGGGCTGATTCACTTCACAAGAAGAGAACATATTGCTCCTGAACCACAGTGTCTCTGAGGCTCCCAGTCTGTTTGCATTTTGAATAGAAAGCACTGATCTTGTTTTAAAAGGTACTGTCTTCTTGGATCTTTTGTTATCCATGCTTACTTTTCATGTTCCAACAATGGACCGCTTCTACAAGAAACAGCTTAAAAACTTTTGAGCGAAGAGGACTTATGAGAGAGGTGTAACGCATCTCTTGTGGTTATGCAGTGAGCTTTCAGGGTCTGTACACAGTGTAGAGTCCTTTCAACAAAGAATTTGACTGAGTAACTGGTGAGTAAAGGTGAAATCATACGTGAGAGCTGCAAGCATGCAAGTAGCACCCCATGAAACCACACAGTTAGAGAAGCTGCATGCAATGCTCTTGAGAAAGCTGGAGTCTAATTTCAGGATGGAACAGGTCTTCGTGTCTGATCCCAAACATTAATGAAAAGTTATGAGCATCTTCTACAATCTCCATGAATCTTTATGGAGGAGAGATAACTGTAAAACTGTTGGTATTCACTGTCAAAATCTTGAACCTTCTCCCTGGCACCATTATCTTTTGTTTACTCGATTTCCTCAACAGGGAGCAGAGAAAAGATATCCTGGGTCTCAATGGTGACGATTTTGTTGGTGTAAGCAGTCACCTGCAGTGTGGATGTTTATTCCCCTGGATTTTCTGAGGTCACAATATGACCTGAGTAAGACATAATATTTCTCTTTTGTTTCCTCTAGTTCACATTCTGGAGTAAGCAAGAGAAAAATGATGATATAGGTAATTGGCTTTTTGCTTTTCTTACTGGTGATTGCATGGTTTTGATTTTTGGTAGAGACTTGTCAGAAAGATTTCTGTCAAGCAAAGATATTTTTGAGTCACCCTGGGTTTTTTCCCTAAACCTAATCCTAATTTGCATATATCAACCAGAACACTATTTTTAATTGGCTAATCTTTGGCCTTCATATGAAAAATACATTCCTAGATAATTTTCCTCCTGGTATTTATTTCCTTCCTTGTAGTCTCTTCACTGGCTCACCAGCTGTGCTGCTTCTCAAAGCTCATTCACTTTATGAAAACTATTTAAAATGTTCTCCACTAAAAGCTGTGTAGAAAACTGTGCACGTTTGTGAGGCACTTGTAGGAACATGTAGTTATTGGGAGGAATATAATAAAAAATGCAAAACTGCTATTCAATTGGTACGTGTACAGCCATGCTGTACTTATTGCTACCATGAATAAAGCATTTGTTTTTCTAAATTGTGTGTATATTCCTAGAGGGGTACTTAAAATACAGAGCTTGTTAGAGAAGCCATGGAAACAATGCAGAAATTCTCCCATTTCAGTACTTGAATCATAAGGTATAATCATAAATCCTGACTGCAGTCTGACCAGCTAAAAGGGCACAGGGGACTCCTCCAGAAATCTAGGGATTTCTTTTCCTTGACTGTTTGTGTAACCTAGCTCCTCTGAGGAATAAATGGCCAACTGGTCCGCTTTGGGGTCTACTTGCACCTTTCCACCAAAAAAACGCCCTGTCACTGTGCGGAGTCCCAGTGGAGCTGAGGGCAATACGCATCCCAGAATGCTTTCCTCTTCAGCCTCTGACTTATAGATTCTTTGCAAACCAGAAGCTGGGATGTGAACGTTGTGCTCTTGAGGGGTTGTAATGAGAGCTGTTGTGCTTTGATCTGCTAGGAGACTCACAGGAAATACTGCCTTAAAAACATCGGGTTCCTTGGGGAATTTATGGATGTTAGTTTGTTTGGTGGTTTTTTATACATTTTTGACTGTTGCTTTAAAGCTTAAATCTTCCTTCCTTCCCTAAAATAGAGTTACAAACTCAGCTACAAGATACGTATACTATAGGATAACAAATGCTTTCTGTGTCCTTCCTCATTGTTCTGATAGAGGGTGGCATTTTTCCTACTTTATTATTATGCTGGTATCTTCACTGAGATCAAGAAAGCTACTGTGTTAATGGGCTTGACAAAATGATCCCTGCTTTAACAGCTATTGCACAGTGCTTCAAATACCTTTTAATATTTCAAATATACCAAAACTATGTACACATTGTTGACGAAGTGTCGTGGTTTAACTCCGGCTAGCAAAATACCACAAAGCCACTCTCACAAATCCCCCTCCCCTCCTCCAGTGGAGAGGAAGAATCGGAGGAAAAAGAAATAAGGAAGCTCGTAAAATTGAGATAAGAACTATTTACTAATTAAATCTAAATCAATATATACAGATACTACTAATAATAAATATTTAAAATAGCAGAAAACTAAACATATAGTACAATATATACAGTATGATACAATATGATACAATTTCCCACCATCCACTGACCAATGCACACCCAGATGTTGAGTGATGAAAATCAGACCCAGAGAGCCCAAGAACCACAGCCCGAGAGTGATCACAGCCTGAGAGTTGTGGCCTGAAGGCTGGAGCCCGGGAGCTAACGCAGCGGATTCCGAGTGAACCCTATCCATGATAGCGCGGCCATAAACTCTAAACAACCCACCAGCTCCCACACGAACGAGCCAGCACAGGAGTTGGCAAAGCAGCTAATGCAGGAGGGTTAGCAAGTTGCCTGGATAGACAAGCAAGGGAGTAAAGGAGAGAGAGAGAAGGGAAGAGTAATGGCTACCGGACCCCCTTCCCCACCCAAGAAACCAGAACATGACATATTATGGGATGAAATACTTCCTTGGTCAGTCTGGGTCAGCCACAGTATCTGAAGTGGACAAAAGACCTTGAGTTCAGTACAAGCCATCCCCAGCACCAGCTGAGGCCTTATCAATGTTTTCACTTACTGTCCAGCAACAGAGTTCCCTGGCAACCAGAGTAAAGGGAGTTAGCCCTTTCCTGATTGAACCCTGCACACAAAGATTTAACCACAAGTTTTTAAATTAGTAATGCAAAAGAAAAAAAATACAATTCCTTTTTCTTCCTTATTACTTTTGATTGATTATTCTAGCTGACTTTTGTATTGTGTGGCACAAATACCATTTTTCTCCTTGCAGTTTAATGTGCATCAAAATGAGGCAGCAATAGTATTTTCTTCCCATAAAGCACTTCCTTTTACAGCTGTATGCATTGTGTGGTAATATACACATATTGCTACCTGAATATCTGTTGCAGCTTGCTTAAAAGTGTCAGATGCACACTCATATAATGCTTACCACAAACAAATCTTGGATATTTCTTTTTTTAACATCTTGTATATGTAGTGTTCTAAAACTACGTAAATGTATAGAGTGGATAGGCTTTTCTGATGTAATTTTGCTGTCCAATGTCACATAACACTAAGTTATTCCTAAATTATATCTTTAAGAAGAAAAGTCAATGTCCTTATATATGTTTCTGGATTACTGGCATGGTCATAGAAGGATGTAAATAGCTGAAGTACAATTCAAGCAGAATTTGGATACAGAAACCTGCGGCCATGACTACAAAAATTAAAAAAAAATAATTTAAAAAAATCTTTAGTGTCCATTTATTTGAGGATTGACAAGTATCCTAGCTTGCAAGAAAGATTGTCACTTCAAATCCTGTGATCACACAACCCAGAAGAATTGCTGTATTGGCTGTGTTACGTATTCATCTAACTCATATTCCGCAGGCAATTTAGGTCTTGCAATCCAGGTACCTCCAAAAACGTGTGTTTTGAATTGATCCAACACTGAAAGTTTCACAGAAATCTCATGCTTCTCACAGGAGAATATGGGGAATTTATTCCTAGTTTGAGTACTTAGGCATTACTTACAGAAAATAAAGGAACAGAGACTGAATTCTAAAATTTATGTCTCTCATTTTCAGAGGTAACCGACACCAAGTCTGCTTTCCAAAACCAAGCCAGCAGGTATTGTGAAGCCATAGGATAACAGGGAAAGTGTAATCACTAAAATACTTCATTCTTTCCGTTCTTACTGACTTGTGGTCCTCCCTTTGTATTCTTATGTTATCATGGATAGAAATTATGTTCAATGGTAAATTGAAGAAAAACATGAAAAATAAATGGGCCATGTACTTTATCCACCTATACTTACTCTCCTGTATTACAGATGTTTAGTTTACATTTCAGAACAGCTTAAACCTGTGGATGTTTTTAAAAAATAACTTTTCTACTTTTGACTTGTTTTGCAAAATTCAATGTGTCACATGAAAATCATCCCATTTGCAGCTCAGGTAAATAGGTTCAGTTCTGTCCAGCTTCATGTTCTAAAAATTACATGGATCTGAAAATTATTTTCTTAATATCTTCTCTCAAAAAGAAAACCAAACATTTTTTTAGGTGAAAAGCCCCACCTAAATAGCCATTTCTTTCATCATATATATCATGGATTTTAAATTATTTTCAGAAGTTATGGCTTCATCCAATCCTCTTATTCACAGTAGCTCTTGGAACCTGAAAACTTAGGTGTGAATAATAATCTCATTTTTATAAGCACTCTAAGTATGTTGGAATTTGGTTTTTCAGTAAATAGATGACATTAAATGCTTCCTTTTTTTAAATAATTATAAATTCCAGGATAGTTGCATTACTTACAAATGACAATGAACTAACATAGAGGCATGTAGCATTTCTTTTCTTACAGAAACTGGTGGAGACTTGAAGACATACATTTGGATTCTTTATCCCTGTTTCTGAATATCATGACTCCTTTATTTAGAATATGACTATATCTCAAATATAGCCTAAAAATTAAAAAAAAAAAAAAAAAGGAAACAATTTTTTAATTATTTTTTTTACCCCTGGCAAACTGCGTAGATCTCACAGGCCCAAGCTTGAATTGTACAATCTGTTCCTTGGCCTCATTGGAGGGACTGAGAAGTTTTCCTGCTAGAAGCATAAGCACGTAGCAGAAGTCTCTAAATTGAGAACTTGCTCATTTTAAGCTGATCCTGTAATCAACAGCCCAGATCTGAATCATATTCTGGAAATGTTTATCTCCTGTCATTGGTGACAGGGAGAGTTTAAAGTGACTCCAGCTCCCAGTTTAGGCACTTAACTGAGAAAGTCATCACAATGGAGGGTGAATCCAGACTCCGGTGTTGCTCCGGATTCTATATGAAGTTCTGCTGTAGCTGAAGCTGACGAGAGTTGTGTTGCTGACCCCAGGCAGCTAGAAGCTCTCTTCAGACCTTGATTCAAAACTTGCCAGCATGTTTAACCTTGGAAAATAAGGACATATGGAAATATTGACACAGCCTTGAAAGCTGTAACTCAAATGTGTCTGCAGTAAAATGTATCAAGCTTGTAGCTTTGACACAGGAATGGGATGATGCATAACTCAATGAATAAAAGAGGTCTTTTCCTTTGAAACTCCAGACAGCAGTGGCCTCTCAGCAAAGCTTAACAATATATAAATATCTCTTTGTCACTGTCATGAATGCCTGTTTACAAACCCCTCAAGCCAACAGAGTGCAAATAAAAATTGACAAGTAACATTATAATTGAAGGTGCATGCATATATGCTGCAGGTTTTTTTTATCTGTGCAATGTTGTGGTGGGCTGTGCCAAACACACTGAAGAAACGGGACCATTGCAATCATTTTAACAAGTTATTTGGCTGCATGCATGATGTGATTTACTTCTGGGTCTTATGAATGCATTCAGCTTTATTTGTTAACCTAGCAGAACATTATTTATTAATGAGTTCTTCATGCTTTATTAAGCCTAATGTCAAAACACCTCTGTGGGACTCTAGGCATGTTCTCTCTTTGTGTTAAAGCTTTCTAAAGAAAATGAAAAAATATGCAGCAAAGCTGTAGATAAAACCCAGTAGATATCAGTTCAATTACTCTTGATCCTGGCAGATGATGTTTCTGAATATTTGTGAAAGCACAGCATCTGATTGTGTGCTGGCTTAAATTAAAGCATTCTGCAATCTCAAATGTATGTAATTAGGGTGCCTTAGAAACCTAACAAGGCTACTGTGGTCTCCAAAGCTGAGTGGAGCGCTCAGATGGCAAAAACCGACAAGTTCACCATGGAAGTATAATTCATGCTCTTTTCTATGAACTGATGTTTTGTATCTGAGGGAGAGGCTTCTTCATAGGAACATTAAAATGATTCAAAGTAGTAACAGGGTGAATTATCTGTGATTTTCTGTAATTTGAGAGGACTCTTATGGCTCAGGAAAGTAATACGGGAATTCAACAAACTTTTTCACCCTTGATCTGACTCAATACCTTCTTTTCTAGCACTGACATGAGATTCAAATCAAGCAGTTCTGCATTTCTTAACCTAAAGCATATCCTGTGGTGTGTTTCATGATTCTTCTACATGCATTGGTATTTAATACCAGTTAAGCACCACCAGCTTTTACACCACAGAAACATAGACAGAATTGATTCAACATTTGATTTTATTTAGCTGAAAAAATAGTAATTCCCAGAAAATCAACATGTTCATCACTTTCTATGTGAAATAGATATAAGCTTTATATGTGTAAGAAACATTCAGACAAAGTTCTGAGTTTTCTGTCATCTGTTTGAAAAGCAACCTTCTGAACATGTGTTTTCTAAAAAGATTTTGACTAGCAGACTTAATGGCCAATCATGATCACTTGATTTATCATAATAAGCAGAAATAAAATAAAAAACTTACACTAGAAGAATGAAAAAAAAAAATAGAATTTCCTTTCATGAATGCACAAAAGAACACATTTGACATCTTAAGTGACAGACACAACAGTTTACTGGTTGAAATCTAAGTTTTGCAGTTGTGATACCATCTTGTTTTTACTCAATGCAGAGTTTCACCGTAGCTTTTTGTGGATAATAGAAATAAGGTGTAGAGCCTTACTTTTACTAACAACTCATCACACTAGCCAATGTTTATTTAACAGAAAAACAAAGAAGCAAAACCTGACCAAAGTTACAGGCCAAAAAGACTGGCTCACTTTCCAACTCTAGCAGCAGAAATCTATGGAGAAAAACTCCTGGAGGGAGTTGCAGTGAGATGATTTGGACACTGCATAATCACTACTGCTTTATTTCCTATTTTCTGTTTGCAATTACTACCAGTTATGAATATTTAATGTAAGCTTGTTTTGAGCTTTTCCTTTTTCTTTCATCTTGCTACTTTCATCGTCTTTCACAACATCTGAGAGATCAATGTAAGGCAATGGGATGGTAGGGGAACATACCGTATCGTTACCATTTCACAGCAAAAATAAATAACTGGGGGGACAGCTCTTCAGCTGGTGCCTGTGAGTGGAGCTCCCTGGTTTCAGTAGAAGCTGGCTGCTTACATGCTGTCACACCAAGACCTTTTGGCATAGATATATCGGTAACATAAACCAAATACTACCAGGCCTTCCTGCTGGAGTGCTTTGTCCCATTTTCTGCCAAGTAGTCACTGGAGCCTGGTTTCACTCTTTCCAAGTGGATGCCTAATCATCAGAGAAAGAGTCCTGCTTGTCTGCTGCCTGGTTTTTGTCTGGCACTAACTATAAAGCTGTGAAATAAGCCAGGGATGGTAGAGGAGAGCCCTGCTCTTTCTCCTCTGGGTATCTTTTGTGATAAATAACTGATCTTGATACAGATATTGGTCTGAAAACCCCAATAGGAGGGAAACATCCCCTGCTAATCCAGGAAAGAATCTGGAATGATATAGAAGCAGGATCAAAATCCTTTCCATTGGTACTTTCTATTGTTTAGCTTGGTTAGCTGCAGAGGGTTTTTCATAGAGGGCAGGTTTTATTTTTCCCATGTTACCAAACCACCACAGTTGTTATGGTTTTTCCTCCTCCCATCCTTCCTCGTTCCTATGTTTTATGCAGAGCACAGAGTGTAGATGGTGAAGGAGTGTGAAGCATGGCATTTCAGGGCTATGCCCAGCTGCCTGCTCTGGGCCCAGCTCAAGAAGACTTAGACTGTACAAAGGCCAAAGAAATTGGGTACCTTGTCTTCCTGAGAATCACAAGGCAAATCAGGCTGGTGCCAGTCCCACTGCAGGCAGGAACATTGCAGGTATTGTTGTTTTAATGGGCACTATTTGCTAGTTTTACGCTGCTGTTTGTGTACACTCAGAGACTTATGCTAACAAGAAAGTAGAACTAGAAGAAGCTGTCACACCAAACCCTTTACTTTTTTTTTTTCTTTTAATGTGAAAAGAATGTCAATAAAATTGTATATGTCTCAGAACCAGCTAAACATATTTTGTCACTAGGACTTAACTAGAGTCCAAAAACTCAGCAGTAACTCATCGTAGAGCAAAGGAAATCTGTTAAGAGCTTGTTAGGTCCCTCTAGACTACAAAGGAGACAAGCAAGTCTACCCTGTACAGTTCTCCCAAGAGGACACAATTAAAAATCACTGTGTTCAGGAACTACTTTATATGCTTTTGTTTTTAATAAAGCCCTTTGAGACCAGAAGCAGTGTGTAATATTCCCCCTGCTTTTGGTTTGTGTATGATCTTTATGCTGCTCATCAACAGAGTCTACCATATTTTCTTCTCAATTTTTTGCTGTCTAATGAGCAGACCTATGATTAAATGGAAAGTCACTTGCTTCTTTACACAACTTCAGTACAAACACATCATGGAGAAATGCTGTTTCATTTATGTCATTTCCAGAAATACAATTTCAGCTCATTAATATGATTTTATGATATGCAGACTCCTGTGAACACATCATTTCATCAAAATGTGAAGCTTTCTGTTTACAACTTATGTCGGTTTAGACTGTGGTATAAACCTTTTGCTGAGGACAGCAGAGCCATAGTGAGCTTCGGTGGCCCCACCCATGAGCAGATTTTGGTACAGACAGTTGCTGATGTGATGCCTGGCACACTACCGCATTTCCCTGTGCTGTGCATGGGGTGAGAGCTCGCAGGGAATGGTGAGGCATGTTCCCACCTGTGGTGGCGTCCACAAGAACCTGCTGTGGAAGGAACTGTTCGCTGAGACAGAGCGCTGGGTTCAACCCACCTTGTGGAGCTGAGGGCACAAAAAGCCTTGCATCTTACGCTGATGCAGCTACTGGGATGTTTGTTTGGAAAATCAACAAGAAAGCAAATAGTCTCAAAGAGGCTGGGGTTTGTGGAGCGTCGTCATATTACAATTTTCCTTAATTATGTAATTTTTACCTTTTGTTGCATAGATGTGCAACCTGTCATTCTATATCACACAGTAAAATACGACCTATTACATATGCAGTAATGGGAAGGGAGAAACTGCAAAATCATGTAAAACAAATGCTCTACTTATTGGACTTCTGCTTTGTTTTACTTATGTTTGGAGGAAAAGCGTATTTGGAAGGCTCTTCTCTATCTTCAATTACTCCTGCTCCAGGCTATTTATGCTCTTGTAGCAGTTCTGATAAACCCACAGAAGAGAATCGCTTTTTTTTGTTGACAGCACATTCGCTGGTATTTCTGCAGCAGTGCAGTAATGTCTTTATTGTGTAATGCTGTATTTTAATAGTCAATTAAAAATCCCATTGAATTGACAAAATGGACTAAGGAATTTCTGAAGACTATTTGGCTAAAAGTACTCAAGAGACCATTCTGATAATCACTGCCATGGCACTATTCAAAATTGCTCAAAAGGCTCACCTTATTACAATAGAAAAAGTAGTGAGGCAAGAGAAAACATGTTTTTATAAAGGAAGCCTGTTGTTGAATTGAGTCTCATCGCTGTCATGCCCATGTCTCCTTTCATTTTTCTGTGTCCTCCAGCACCACCATGTCTCTTTTGCCTTTTGTCCATTCTCCCAAGAACATTCTGTGTTGTCTCTCTTTTTTTTTTTTCCCCTGTATTCCTCTCTTTCTCGTGTTATCTAATAATAACAAATGGTGCAGTGCTTTTGTGATGAGAATGGGAAGGTGATGAATAGTCCTGTAGCAAGATTCCAGGGGCTTCACAAAGAGTTTGTGTAATTTTGTTCTTTTCATAACAAATGTGTTTACAGCCTGCAGGTTAAAATGAATGAAAGTAACAGAATACATAAGATAAACTCTGTATGAGTAAGTACACCGCTAACAGGGAATGGGGTTTGCGAACACATGAGTCATTCCAACTCATCCATTGCTCACTTCTGCCATCCCCGCAATGTTATCTTCAGTCCCATGATACTTGATGGGTTTCTTAACGCCCCAGCTGCTGGAATCACTTATTGCATGAAGACCTTTGCTTCTATTCAGCATGTTTCTCAGTGGCCCCAGTTTCATCAGAGGAATTTTTTTTTTCCAGATGTCATCGGTAGACATTCTTTTGGCACTTTTGTGATCATTTCCTTAGGGTCTCCACCATACAAAGAGCTAACCAGCTTATGTAGTGTTGTGCACTGTCAGATGTGTTATAGGATTGTGTTCATAATATTTAGCAACTCTTGCAATTGCTCCACAGAGGAAGTATGTTCCAGCTTTCGCATTCAGACTCTACATGCAAGGAAAATGACAAAAGTCAGGAAAAGCTATAAATAGGAAGCTTATAATTCAAGACACAAACAAATCCATAGGGTTACCGTGTGAGAGAATAATAATAGTTTTAGCCTTTTGAAAAGACAAGAGCAGACAGAACTGCAAACAACATTTCAGTCTTCCTCGTTCTATTGCCTCTGGCCTTCTGCTTTGCCAGTATAGTGTGCAAATAAAAGTGAGTTGGCACTTTCAGATATACTTCTGTAACCCTACAGATGTGTTATTAATGTCTATTTTTCAAGTTTCAAGGCACAAAACCACTGACTGAATTATATGAAAACATAAATAGAAGTCACCGCTTGCGAGGCATTCTGCCTTCTATTATTTACTACAGATTGTGAAGAGTCGTTTTGAGCAGAGATGAATGCTGGGGGAGCACACAAGCAAGCTTTTACACAGGGAATAAAATCTGGGCCATGCTGGACAAGAAGGGAGAGTGCAAAGGGTAGATTTTTAAAATGGCAAAAGTGGTGAAGCCCATGGGAGAGTTGCTGCAGTGTGAGGCAAGGGCTTGCTGACAGCAAGTGCAGGGGATGGTAGCGGAACAATCAGCAAGAACTAAACCTGATATTTTTTAGTCCAGCATTTCTTTGTAGTTAAATCATCCATTCCACCAAGTGAAATGTTTGCTTCCTCTTCCCTGGTGGGACCTCCACAAAGTAGTGCGTGGTGTGGTTTCACTAACACGCTTAGAGCGAGAAGAAATGACTTGTGCCACTTGGGAAACCAGTCCACATGCTTCTCAGATGCAGCAGACCCAGAAATGCTACTGTGTGCTCCAGCACACCTCTCAGTGCTGTCACGCGGGGGAGTGAATGCTACAGTACAGTTCATACCTATGTGCCCAAGCTTTCTGCCATGAAAAGAGATGGTGCATAGATAAATGACAGGGTTTTGTCCTGAAATGTAGCCAAGGTAAGATCCAAGGGACTAGGGTAGCCTAAAGCAGCACTGATTTACTCCCCTTGAGTGTATGCATTATAGCACAGTCTTTATTTCATGATTACATACTATTTTTTTCACTGCACAGGGGGGACTATGCACTGAGAACAACCTAGCAATACACGGAAAAAAAATATGCTAATCTCTGTAGGATGCCTGCCTTATATGCGGTAAAAATGTAAGTTATGTGACAGCTAAGGCAGAAAAATGCAGGAAAGAGAAATTAAAGCACCTGAGGCTTCAAAAGTTGGTATAGCAATTTTAGCAGTTACTACCCACCAGCTGTTCATTACTATCCTTGAACTGAAGTTTTCTGCCTCCACAAATGAGTTGCATTCACTGCTGGCAATTTAAAGCTAGTCCACCGACTTGGTGCTGAAGAAGACTTGAGCTCTTGAAGATAGCATTAAAACAATGTAGTTATGGGTGTTACAACAGCAGGAGAGGGCAACTTCTTAAATTGTTTCAACTCTATCCCAAAAAAGATGTACCTAGAGAAAAGACTCTACCTTGGGTTTTCCTGGCCTCTGCCACAGGCTTCCTGGTGATGGGTGGGCAGGTGGCTAAAACTCAAGTTTTCACAGCTGTCACTAAGTGCATTTTACTTCCAATTTACTCAATTTGGCTAAGCAAAAGGAAATACTTGGGGTCTGATTGACAGAAATGATGAACAATTCCCAGCTGCAGCTGAAGTTCATGAGTACTCTTCTCCAAGGATGCCAGCAGAACAAGGGCCAGGTTGCAACCTTCTCAAATGGGCTTTCAAGTTAGATGATATTTTTAACAATTCATCTTGAACCCCTACAGCTTAGTTCCATATCTTGTGGGATCACTGGCAATACTTTCATCTCATGTAGGCATTGTTAAGATACATATTTATTGGTATTTGTAAATAACTTAATTACAGAAAGTTTTAGTTTAAGGAAACTGTCATTCCTATTAGAGGTATAAAGTGAAATTCAGCCCATCTGTTATGTACCGCTGTCCCATTTCAGCTTTTTCTCTCATACTTCAAAAATTTTTCAATGTGACAAAAAAAATACTTTTTTTTTCTTAAGTTGCTTTTCAGAGCATGTGGCAAATGATGCTTGGATATCCTTTTCACACTTGCAATGTGTGAGTGAAAGGATGTATAGAGACACTTGTCTCTTCTTTTCTTTTCTTTTCTTTTCTTTTCTTTTCTTTTCTTTTCTTTTCTTTTCTTTTCTTTTCTTTTCTTTTCTTTTTTCTTTTCTTTTCTTTTCTTTTCTCTTTTCTTTTCTTTTCTTTTCTCTTCTTTTCTTTTCTTTTCTTTTCTTTTCTTTTCTTTTCTTTTCTTTTCTTTTCTTTTCTTTTCTTTTCTTTTCTTTTCTTTTCTTTTCTTTTCTTTTCTTTTCTTTTCTTTTCTTTTCTTTTTTCTTTTCGAATGCCTCCTTTCTCATTGTTACAGAGTGCCTTTCCATGTGTGCCTTGTTTTCTGCATTGTTTAGCATTGTTCTGTCAACTCCAAGGAAATTGGTACAGTTACTAACAAACTGTATTTCATGTGTTGATTTCCGTCAACAAGACACTTTTTCTCAATACTGCTTAAGCTGATAATGTAGTAAAATGCACGGTTGATTTGTTTTCTGGAAATTTGCCTTACATCATCACTAGATATAAATTGTTTGCATTCCTATGATCTGATCATCATACAGTGAACCAAGCAAGACCTATAAGCTCAGTTATCTTTCTGGGTGCTACTTAATAGTGACTCTGCATTTGTGATGAAGAAACAGCAGCTTGAAATATCCCCTACTGATAGTGCCAGAAGAAAGCTGGAAAATCTCCAGGACCCTCTCATTTTAAAAACATTGCTGAATTTCTTTGTGAATATATGAATATACATATCTTGGTTATTTGAGTAACGAGATTTTTTTTTTCTCACTTGACTGTACTTTCTTCTTGTAGTACATATTGGTTCAGAAAGAGATTAGAGCTTACCTCATGTACCGAGGAGGGTGAGAGGTGGGAATTTTAGTGTGATGCATATTAAAATTAAGATTTTTTTTTTTTATTGCATTTTTTAAATAATGGGAAAGTTGGAGTAAAGCATACACTCTATATTAAACATGACTGAATTGTCACTGTAATGGAATTGTTCCAGAATTGAAGGATAGTTGTTTAAACCAGGATAGTGATTAGAAAAGAGAGTAACAAGTCAGAAAGTCAAAAAGCTTACAAGAATTGCAGCCCCTCTTGTTTGAGTAGCAACAGAAAAACAAATTTGGAAGCATGTTTTTGTTTGCAGTCACAGGTGGAGGAATGGCTATACCCTTCTTTATTTTAGATGACATTGTATACTTTTACTGATGATGATGGGGGGCAAGTCATAGAGATACCTCAAGCTTTGGGAACGAAACGTTGGCCTCACAGATCCTGCTGCCATCCTCCGACAAGCATCCAGTGGGGCAGGTGCCCCCCCGAGCAGGGTTGGACCTAGCCTTACCCCTTCCAGTGGCTTCATTTCAGCCTTTGTGATTGCTCAGGAAGGACAGTCATAACCAAAATTACAGCAGGAACTGAAAGGAAAAAAGCCTGAAGGTGATGGAGACTTTGTTGGATGGATGAGATGGATGGATGGATGGATGGATGGATGGATGGATGGATGGATGGATGGATGGATGGATGGATGGATGGATGGATGGATGGATGGAGAAAAGCTTCCTCTTTTTCCTCCACTGCTGAGCTGTCATTCATCCAAAAGAAATTAGAAAGTGAAAGTTATGACCCATGTGGAACTGAGAGAAGGAAGTACATTAGAAATGCCCCCTGACTGCCAACCCAGGTGAAATGGATGCAAATTTAACAGTGTTATTTCTCAGTGAGGAGGATTTCTTGGGGATAGAAGGCAATAAGCAGAGAAATGTCTTTGGGCAAGTGTTAGTCTCTAGTGTGACCTGAGCAAACTCATTTTTATTGTGAGCCATGTTAACAAGGAGCTGAGCCTATAAGCCTTGTAATAGTAACAAAAAAGCAATTTATGCAAAATGGGGACAATCCTCATCTCATAGTATCTGGAGAATATGCAGTTTTATAGGTGATTAATTTCAAAAAAAAGAAAGAGGAAAGAAAAAACGCTTGCATAAGTTATTTAAAAGCCTGTTAGTAGGCTGCTACTGGGGAAGTATTAAGAAAAATAGAAAGGGTATGGCACTTGAGGAAACAGTAAGGCTGGGAATGTAGTATGAAATATAGAAGGATTCATTTGTGTAATTATTACAGAGACAAAGTAGTCATGCAGTAGTTAAAAGTTATGCTATGATTCCCCAAAATAAACTTGTTTTCATGCAAGTTTGTTTCTTTATCCTTTATCTTTTCTAATTGGTGTTTTTGTTGAAAGCAGAATAAATCTAAACATAGAAAGAAATTAATAAGTATTTCTAAAACACTCTTCCAGGTTCAGAGTTTGTTTTGGTTTTGTTGTCTTTTTTTTTAATTTACAACATCTTCAAAATTATTTAATCTAGGCATTGAAAGCATAGCTACTCCGAAAAGAATTGCGTACCACTACCTTTATGTATATTAATCAGAGAATTGAAAGACATATTAGTTAACATTTTCAAAAGCAGTCAGTAATTCACAGAGTGCTCCATTTGATATGCATAGAAAGAAAACACTGAGTATTAAATCAGCATTTAATATCAGGTTTCTTTAAGTGTGTAAACTTAGCTACCTGACATCATTAATCAATTTTGGTATATTAGGTCATAAATATATACATGTGTTTTTAAAGTAATAGTCACTTTTGCTATTACCGTACAAAATATTAATTATGGCTTAGACTTTCAAAATAGCTAAAGGATAATAGACTGGGTTAAATCATCCCATTCATGACAGTTAGAAACAATAAAAGACTTGGAATGAATTTCAGAAAGTAGACATGGGGACTTCCACACCAACATTTTTTTTAAAAAGGACATCAACATTCCTGTTGCCACTTCTGAGGTGCTGAAAGTCTTTCAATAGTTGTTGTTTATTTCATTTTTTTTAAGTTCTTGATCCATCTTTTATGTTTCTGCACAGGCACCAAGGGAATTTGACCATAGGAAATTTAAATGTTTCCTCTACGCAGCAGAGTGCATTAACCACCAACCTCTAGCTTTATTTTGCTGTAGCCACAACACAGTCAGAGGACTGTTTAAAGCACTGAAAGTAGAAAAGCCAACCTTCAGGTCTGAAATAAAGATGCATCTTTCAAAGTTATTAGTTAGTTCAGACCTAACTGATACACACTGGTTATCGGTACATACCTCAGTAACTCTGAATCGTTTTTCATAACTTTGGTTTCTCTATCCCACAGTCATGGATGTACCTGCCCATCACATGGAGCCAGGTTCCTAACCCTGGACTGGGGCTGAAATTTTGCCCATAACCCTGTGCTTGGTTCTTCCTTCTATTTTGCCCAAGCAACTCACCCCAGGCACACAACTCTGTTTCATTACACATTAGATCATACATGGTATTTCTGACTGTATTATGGGGCCAGCATTGAAACTCCTAACGGAAGCAACTTCTTGCCTATGACAGTGCTGCCACAGTTGAGGAAATCATCACAGCACTGATCTCAGCTGGTAAAGCAAGAATTTAACCTTATCTTAGAAAAAACTTGCAGCCTAATTCCATCAGTATCTGAAGCCCCAGGGTACTGAAGCTTCTGCTTTTGCAAGCCCCATGTACACCTAGTGGTTAAATCCTCTTCTGGATGGCTCTTGGGCCACAAGGACTTTGTTAACAGGCATATTTAAGGCCAGGGCCCAGCCTAGAACTGCCATGATGCAGAATAGTGTCAGTCGGCATAGTGGTAACCAAGTGGCATATCCTTCAGTCAGGAGACGTTCCTGTCACATAAAACCATACAGACTACTTTAAGAGAAGGTCGTGGCATGTGATACGAAGGGAGAGGAAAAGGGTGTGGAAAAGGCCTGTAACTATTGAGGCAAAAGCCTGCTGTCCTCAGCTCCACCGTGGCATATGGGAGCAGTTTTAGCCCCAGTAGAAGGGACAACTGGAGGATCATCTGCTGTATTTCAGCACTGAGAAGCCAACCACCATATTTTAACTAATCCCTCAGATTTATGCCTGATTAGCAAGACACTGTTGATGGTATGATTAAATATTTTCAGAATATATATGTAATCAACTTTTCACTATAATTTTGTGGTTTGCAGAGAAAGTGGTAATTGGATAATGTTAGGTATGTTCCTTCAAAATGTGGCTACCAGTGAATTAAATAGTAGCAGATTTTTAAAAGCCTGCTCTTGGTTTAAAGGCATTTTTGCAGCCTAAAATATTTATTCCTGACTACAGTTATAGAACAAGAACAAATTATTTCTGCAACTAAGTAGTTTATACTTTTCTTCAATTTATTCCATCTCTGTCATTATATTGTCCTTGAAACTATTTTCTGTCACTGTCAAACACTATAGCCTCAGGACAGAAATGAAAGTGAGATAATATATCTCCATGAGCTTTTCTGGTGAAATGTTTTTAAAAGTTTTCAAATGCACACATTTGGATTTAAGGACACGATGAAAGAACAATGAAACTAGGAGATTAAAGGAACAAAAGCAATTATTTTAAATGTTATCATTCTAACGTTCCAATATTAATCCTTGAACACTGTTATAATTGCACCAAATGATTTATATAAGTAACAGAAAAATTATTTTATATTACCTCTCCTATTCCTCTGTGAAGAATAATGTCTCCTCTTGTCAGTCTCTTTTCTCTTAATTATGATTCCCAGAAATGTGTCACTGTGACATTTTTCTAAATATGGTCTTTATAAGAGGCTTAACTTTAATGGTTTAGTGCCTTGAAAACTTTCATAAGATTATCAAACCAATTCTTAAAAACATATAATATATTCATTTTCAGAAACCAATGTAAATTCAATGTGTGCAATTTTTCCATTTCAGAGATAACCTAAGTAGAACAAGCAAATACACAAAGCAAGACTTGCATTGTTGGAATAGTGTGGGAGGAAGAGTGAAGGGCAGAGATTAGAAGATTTATGCTTTTGCTCTATTTCTTCAGTGCATTGTTACAGAATTTATCAATTGTTTATTTCTCATGTGCTAGCATTTAGAGAATATTTTTGGAATAATTTTTTTCTGTCCTTAACTACTATTACATTTTCTAAAATGGAATGTCTGTCATTTAAGCTTTGAATTCCCACAGACTGACATGTTCAGTGGTACAGTGACTGGCTGACTCAGGGAAGCCATGTCTTGTATTTCAAGAAACATGATTTGGACCTTCTTGCATTGCTTTGAGTGTTGCAATGTTTTCATTACAGTGTTACTCTTGCATCTTTCTCTGCCTTTTTATTATCTCTGTGCTTAGCAGTAGCAACTTATTAAGCCCCTTCCAAGAAAGCATATGAGCATGGTTCCCCCTCTGAAGTTTTCATAAAACAGACACAAAGAAGAGAAGGTTCAATGACAGATGTTTTACTGCTTTAACTCACCTCCAGTGGTTGGCTAAATAGAGGCCTTTCTGTTATTTTGATGCCATTTCTGATGAGCCAAAAATTAATATATGGCAAATGGTTTAAGATTGTTACATTTGTGTAGGACCTGAGAGCACAAGCCCTCATCCCCAAAACTAGGAGAAGGCAGTTGGTTTGTGCAGACAGGATGGAGTTGCTCAACTATTTTATTGATCTTCCCAGGATGTATTTGCCTCATCCAAAGGGACCTTTGCTACACAGTACTTCTCTTAGATTACCTCTTCAGCCTCTTAACAATCTCCCTACCAGTGATTACTGCCACTAGTGAATAAGAATATCAGGCAGGTTTCAATCTTTTCCCGAAGAATGGTGGTTGGGTGTATGTGAAACAGCAGCAAGCGGTTCAGCTTGCCTGCTATGATATATGACTCAGCTGCTTACTTTTCAGCCTACCAACACAGGAAGGGTTATTATATGATTGCCTATCTATCTATCTATATGAATGTGCATGTGTGTATACGTATACCTTTAAATACAAGAAAAATCTAGTGGGACTCAAAATGTTTCCAGACATTGCTGGTTTACTTACCTTACACAAACACCCAGGCACGCAAACATCCACATCTATCTTCATATACATATGTGCATTTGTATATTCATACATTGACACATATTTTTGTACATATTCACGAAAAAGTTTAACTGCCAGTGCATACATTTAAAATTGAAATTAACTGTTGTATTAATAAAGCAATTGAAAAGACATAAAATGTAGTATGAAAGCAACTACTGCTTGCAAATGGAATTCTCCATTATGTCAACATGCCTTTTTCAACGTTCTTCTACGATTACAAGATTATATAAATCACTGGCACCAAGTGTGCATGTTCTATATACCAAAAACTGTTTACCCACACAGATGGTTGTATGTGTATGACACTGAATCACACTGAAATAAAGTATTTTTCATGAAGAAACATGTAAATACTAACCAGTACTTTTCAAAACACTTCTTACTAATGCAAGAAATAGTTATACCAGCATTATTAAAAGAGCATGCTTTAAAGAGAAAGAAATTCAGGCAAAAAAATCTTTTTGAAAATGCTTATTAAATTTAGATACTCAGGAGCTGGGTGTCCAGCTGGGTAGATGCTGTCTTTCAGGAAAACCTACCTATAACTGTGATAGAACTTAATAGGTATTGAGGGTGCTCAGTGTCACTGGGAGAAACACTGGAGAGGTCAGAAAATAAGAATGTGGCTATAAGAGGTTCAGAAAGTGCCAGCAGATGGCATGCATGAGCCCGCGGCGGTGGTGTTTTCATGCGAGGGGGGGGAGAGTTGCAAACCAACAAAACTTTGTTGAGTACCCCTGATGACTTACTGTGCACAATTTTTGAACGTTACTCTGAAAATTGAGATTTCTGAAGGCGTTATGCTAGGTAAGGAAAAAGCAGAAGTGCCCCAAACTGATGAATATATTTAGGAAAGGATTTGCCTGTGTCATTAAAAAAATATATCTCTCTAGTACCAAGAAAGCTCAGTTCCTATTACAGATACAGATTAAAGATGCTATTTGTATGCACTTCTTATTGATCTTCGCACTTGTCTTCTTTGTTGGGGTTTTATAAAAACACATTAAAAACATCAGCATTGCAAAAAAGGATTTAAAAGCAACTTGTCTTCTGGAAAATATTTGTTTCATTGATGTTTGAGCTTGCACAGAAGAAGTAATAGAAACTGCATCTCTGATCACTGGAAAATGGATTCTTGTCAAAGGCACTAACTGTCCTAATGGTGTGATGCTATGTCTTGCTCTGTCTCACTGCCAGGCTCAGCTATAGAAACAGCATAATTATATGAGTAGCAACAATTCCCTTATCTGGTATGAACACTTGCTACTGTTAACTGCATTTCAATGTGCTGAAGATGAAGCAGAGAATTAAAATTTAAGCTGAGTTTGTTGGGTCTTTTAATCCAAAAGAGGTTGTTTTTCTGTCAGGTTTTTGGTGTTGTTGTTTTAGTTTGTTTTTTTTTTAATTTTACACGTTTCAAAATCTGCCAGACAGCCCAGGAGCAGGTGATGTTAACAAAGCTATGAGCTGCTGCTGCCTGGGGCACACTGCCTGCCCTTGCCTGGGCACTCTTGGCTTCCCTGCAAGAGTCTCTCCTGGACCTGCTAAATTTCTCTTCTGTCTGACTTCTTGTGCCAATGCAATTACCATGACCTTGGCACTGTGGCATTTAAGAACTAATTTTTCCAAATAACCTCAGCAGAAAGTTCTCCATTTCTGTCTCTCATTGCCCTGTGGGAACATTTCCCAAATGTAGATGTGAGTAGTTAATCAGTGCAAATATCCTTATGCTATTCTTAAAGATAGTCAACCAATGGCCCAAACTTCCTGGTCCAAAGCTTATTAATGCCAGTGAAAGGTGTTCAGAGAGAACTCTGAAAGCCACATGAGGCAACCAGAACAAGCATCTTGTATTACACCAAACCCATAATACTATATGGATATTCAAATCTCAGTAGTGAAGTAGTTGTAATAATAATAAGAATTAGTGAACTCTTGATAATATTTAGTTCTTTGAGTATGACTAGCCATTATTTTGAAAGCTTCTCACAGAATCACTGAAATAACAAAGGTCTCTGTAGAAGGTAAAAAAGAAACACATTTTAGTTAGAGTAAGGGGAACTGGAGAAAATCCAGCTAAGAATGATGAGTTGAAATTCATTGTGTATGGAACAACCTAATTACAGTGATTATGTTTTTTGTCATCGCAGAGTTGATGAATATTTTCCAGAGCAAATGGAAATTTCCATCCCACAGTCATCGTAGTTGTCTAATATTGCTGTATATTAGTATCTTAGAGCACTGTGATAGTGTCAAATATAAACAGATTACTGTAGACAATCACCAGCCAAAAACAACAAAGAGGCCAGATTATATCTAGGCCTTCTGATGATCAAAGCTTTAATACGCTTTATATGCTCTTTCATACATAATGAATGTGAAATGGTGTGGCAGTAACATCAAGGCTTACATATTTTTCTAGTAATTATTTCCAAATTAAATATAAGTAAACATATTTAAAATTACTGTATTTATTAAATATAAATCCTGAAGAGCCAAATACAAAGATACAGCTAGGAGGGGATTTATCATCTGTAGGTCACTTTTATCCTATTTGTAATGATTCCTTTCCAGCACTAAAGAGAAGGCTAAACCAGTTTCATAAATGTGTCATCTAGTAAAAGATAGCCTTTCTTTGGAATTATTTCTAATTTGTTGCAGAGCTTCAGAAGGAAATATGACAACACCAGGATTTATTCTACCCTTTTTGTTTCATACATGCCGATTTACATATTTTGCTGGTCTTGTTTAAATAGCATACCATCTTCTGTGAACTAAAGAGACTTCATTAGTAACAATGATAGCAACAGTTCAAATTGGAGTACATAAAATCCTTTGTTATTTCACATCATAAAATAGGCATCCTTATCTCTATGAACTATATAAGTAGAAAACATCTAAGTTTGAACGCTCAGCCTTCTTATCTTTACCTGGACTTTTAAAGAAAACCGAAAGAAAATTAAGGTAAATTTTCAATACCCTGCCAAAGAAATTCAGGTGAAGGTTCAATAAAGTTAATCATCCTTTCCACAATAATGAGGAATTAATACTCAGATCATCTACATTTGATACACTTTATATTCAGCAATGTCATTTAAACCTTAAAACCGCAAGATTTATGGGAGCTCTCAAGATAATATTGATCTAATGCCTTCAGCTCAACGACAATGTCAATTATTTTTTCTTTTTTTTTTTTTTTTTCTAGATAATATGGGAAGAACACATCCTTTTAGAAACAGTACATGACATAAAGGTCTTCCTTCCAAAATTGAAAAAAAATTAATTTCCTGATTTTTCATTGAAGATGATCCAGATTTTAACTCAAAGCATTTATAGGTTTTCCTCAGGGAAAGTTAAGAAACAGCTTACATGTGTAAACTTTAGATTAGTTAAGGAAAGTGATTTAAGCTTTAATTAAAAATCTATTATAATTTGCTTTCTGTTTTTACGCTTGCAACCACTGTTCCTTTCCCAGTTGCTTCCCTCATAGGATACTATAAATTAGCTGTCACCGGCCAGTGCAATGTCTGCATTGTTCCATTCAAATTCAACACCTGAAAATGCTTATGCTTATTATTCCTTCTTTCAGTCCTTGCAGAGAAATTAAAGGACCACAGGATTCCTCTCATTGTTTGCACTATGTATTTTTTTATAGCTGAATACCTCCTTGCTATTTGATGTCAGGCCTTTGCTAAACAAAACTATCTCCAGGTGTAGATCACATACTTAGTTTATCACAGGGAGGTTTAAGGCAGTAACGGAAGGGCAGTGGTTTAATAAACTTCCACATTGCACTTCAGCTGCTTATATCTAAGGCTATATTATAAATATTCTTTACCAAACATAGGTCAATGCAGCATATGTCAAAGATGTAGCAGGTGTCTGCCAGAGCACCCCACTAACGTGTTAGAGGCACTCACCTCCTGCTTCCTCAGCACCTTCTTGAGTGCTCCATAGGGCAGGTGCCCCCTGCTGCTCCAACAGTTCCCAGCCCATTATGGATACTATCATTCTGTTTATATGTTGGAAAAACAACTACAGAAAACAGGTTTCAATTTCCAGGTGTTCATTGCAACAGAGCAAGAAGGTGTTGATTGACCCCAGCCTGTTTTCTCAGAGCCAAGAAAATTCTGAACATTTTCTTATGATCACTCTGACAGTGGTGTCTAAAACAAGTCCTCTGGGCTGCAGCTGGTTTAAACTGATTGCACATTTATTAATAACATGCTTGTAATAATAACATCAAGCCTGAACCAAAGGATGGTTCAACAGGTAATTTTTCCTCAAACCCAAATTGAATCTGTCTCTCCCTCTCAACAAGAATCAGAACAGAAACAAAAATGTCACCCAGTTGGAATGTGATTAATTTTTCAGTATGAAGACCTGAAGAGTGTTCTGGTGTGGGAGTGCTTGGTGCTGCAAGGATGAGCATCTGCAGCCTGGTGCTCATCCAGCAGCTCTGTAGGGTTTCCTAATGGTAGCCCACAGGGGATATGAATTACTGCTCCCAGTGGCCCTCCATACCAATTTCTGATCTCTTGTACTGAGTTACTGTGTGCTCTGGAAGTGCCGTCAGAGCTGATGTGTCCACAGCATGGCTAAAACTTCTTCCTTCGGGCCTGTCATATGCACCTTCTGTCTTAGTATGTTGTATTTTTCGATAAGAACTACCGAAACACAACATTCAGCCTGTCTTCATGTCCTGGAAAATGATTGAAACAAAAGACCACGTATCACAGTCGCTGAGGCAACCTATGAACACTTAAAGATGTTATGCTCAGAAGTGTGGGCCTTTCTTGGAGGAAGAGTACTGTGCTGTCACTTCTACCTCATGTGTGAATGTTTGGGCATGCTGGGTCTGTCTGACAGCAGGGATGAAAGAAGGTAGTTGATTGTTGACTGTCTATTAGCAATACAGAATAAATGGAACTGGCTTCGTACTTCTGCTGTCTTTGGCCTTCTTTTACACAGATGTACATATTTCTTTTAAAACCTCACAGCTGTTGGCTCCCTGTGATGCATTACCCTCTATTTCATCAGTCCTAGGAAGAAAAGCTATAACCAAAATGAAAATGATAATTCATTGCAAAATGTCACAAACAAAAGACCTTTCTCTAGAGGACTCCTGCTAAAATTTCTTCCAAAAACATACCAGTGCAACAAGGACAGAAGATGCATCACACAATACAGCTAAACAGAGCATACATGTGATGGCACCTTTAAGAGGACAACCTAATTACTTAAATACTTAAGTCCCTAAAATCTCTGAAGATAAGTACTGCTGTAAGTATACAGCAGTGTATACTGTATAGGGCGTATTCCTCCTAAGACCCAATGCAATACCTTCTACTGCCACTTGCTCATCATTCAGACATGCTGTCTCTCACCTTCCCCCTCTCTCCCTGTCTGGGTTAGAAGAAAACAAGTATTACCGCATCTGGTCATTGCTTCCAGTATTCTAATGACCTTTTAATTTCTTTGAAAGAACAGATGCTGGATATACTCCAGTATCATGGGCATGAGTGTTTGAGATTGATAATCATGTCTTCTTTTAGGGGTCAGCCTTGGAAAAAAACCCACGAATATATATATATCTTAAAAGCTGAGTGAATTTACTGTGTTGCATACAGAATGACAAAAACGTTTCCTGGGAGAGTCCAATGTGAAAAAATTTGTCCTGCAAGATGTGATACAACAGAAAACATTGGAGGAGAAACCTAACAGCTACTTTACAAGAGATAAGGAGTTAAGACATCATTAAGAACTCTTACTTATAGAGGAGTCCTGCCTATATGGAATAATGTGCTTGCTACCCTGAAGAAAATGTGTAATTTTAACCACTGTAGGTGAGGGAATGGCTCTCCTGCTTAGGCATAAACTTTTCCCCAGCTGATGCCTGGAATGATAACTCATGGGGTTGCTGATGATCGGGAAAAACCTACCGTGATATCAGATAGTGGAATATAATTAATAACCTGTATGATCTTGTCATCCATTGGTATATTTGGTACAAGCCCCTACAGCAAGGATCATTTTTCTTTAATTTAATTAAAGAAGTATTTCATGGGTTTATTTTCTTTCTAGTTTGCTACAGATGTCATTGGTTTAGAGCAAACATTTCACTAATATTCATTTATTTGCTCATTCGGTTGTAAATACCAGGACCTGTCATCTTGTAGGTCATATTGGGAAGTGCTTCCTGAAAGCAATGTCTCAGGTACTGAATGGTAGCTACTCTGTGCACCAGAGATTCAGCAGCAAATTCATGGTTTGCGTTAAAAATCACTATAAGCAGGTTTCATGCTTCTCAGAATGTGGGTTCCAGAGAATAACTGTGACAACCCAATACAATCCAAAGGGTTTTGTTCATCTGTAATATAAAAAACAAACAAACTGATGTGACCTTTTGTATGTAGAACTGCAGACTTGACAAAGTGATCAAAGCAGGAGATGCTGCGGTCAGCAAGGACAACTTACATACTCAATTTGATTTCATTTCATCCAGACGAAACCAACATAGTGAAGGAAAAGATAGAAATAATTATTTCTAATTCTAGTGATCATGGTACCATATCTTTCACCTCTAAAATGCGTGTGTGTGTTCCTTACACATAACTGAGACTCCATGACTGTGGCAAAGAAAACATTTCTCTTGGCAGACTAGCAATATTTTTTTATACTAGCACACGTAAATTAGCATCTCCTCAGTTAAAACCCAGGTTAGCACTTCTTTGACACACAGTATCTACTTCTAAATGAACTCATACTTTAGAAGATTGTAGCATACTGTAGTGTCTGCTAGAGAAAACCTGTTTCCAGTATTGGCAACTGCCATAAAACTTTTTGCAAAAGTTTTTGCAAACACTGGTTCGCCTTTGACATTCTTAGACTTCTAGTAGTTTAAAACTATTCTTGGTGACTGCTGATGTCACCACAAATATTTTTCTTTCTGCTTGACTTCAAAGGCTTCTCAGTGTCTTTCCTCCATTTTATATACTGACTTAAGTACTCCTTGCAACAGATTTTCAAGACTTGATGTCCCTGAGATGCAGGAACATGTAAATGACCCTCTCCCTTTCACACACTGAGTCCCATGCTTATATTTAAATGAATTCATGTGGAATTTCTGCCTTCTAATTTTTATCACAGTAGGCTAATGCATTTACATTTGTTTGACTTCTTCCTCTGGAGCATGGTACATGGATTAGCAACACATTCTTACACAATTCTCCAGTCACTTGATTGCAAGCCCTAGCTTTGTTCAATTTCTTTGGAAATGCTTGTTGGGATGAATCTATGTTAAATAATAACATGAGTGACTGTATTCTCATTTGTCAAATATCAAATGTAATTATCAATTGAAAAATAACTTGTATTCTTTTTATTCAGTGGGTTACCCAATTGCCTTATCCAAAGCATCAAAAAACTGGGCAGAAGTTAATTATGGGCCAAATTTTGTAAGTTGTACTTTACATAAGCTTCTGTATCATGTGGAGATTAAATAAAATCTGTCTGACTATAGAACAGCAAGACAGTCTTAGTTCTGCATTCTCCGCTTCATTATTCTCTAAGACCATCTGTAAATAAGTACACCTATTGCTTTTAAGTTTAGCTATTTTTTAGCTGAGTGAGTAATGTATGAGGGATTTAAAGTGGAATAAGTACCACTGAGTCTACTGAGTTTGTGATAGTATCTTCTGTAATAAATTATCCATAAAACTGCCCTAACCTATGAAATATATATATGTGTCCCTTTATTGTGCTGTTTGCTTACTATGTCTTAGTGGAAATGGAATACAGAAATCCATCTCTGACATCTGTTTAATGAATTTATGACCTAGACATGTTCAGAAATTGATATATAGTACTGTGATGGTTTTTATCCTATTGTCTTTACGTAAAGCCTCATACATGGGCAATCAGGGTATCTCACTTCAGCTTCTTCATAGGAAGTGTGGGTGAGTCTTTTGCAGAATAACACTAAGTGCAATTTAGCTAACCAGAACATGCGTGTCATGCACGCAATTTCCCACGGAAAGATGTGGCTGCTCAGTCAAAGCTTAATATAGTTCACCTGACTGTGCAGCAAAATGTTCCCATTACTATGATATCAGTCCTGAATAATCTTGGCTAGCCAGTGCCTCCTTTCATCTTGCTTTTATTTGCAAGATTCTGCCCTATCCTCATTTGTATTTCTTATATCCCACCCAACAACCTGTGTGCTACTTGTCCGAGACCGACCTTTCTTTCAGAGCTCTCTTTTTCCCCTCTGGATGTTGCAGTGTTCTAGGCAGGGATTTTTTTTTTTTTTTTTTTTTTTTTTTTTTGTACAAAAGATGCTAAGAATTTACTGCTTCATTGATAGTCTCTTCTTTAAATATATATTACACCTGAGCTTGCTAATTCATGGATATCAGCAACACATACCTCAGCCTTGCAGGGAGTTTCCGTTTCTCCCAAATGATGTGTTGCCCTATATCATTATTTTCCTACCATTAAATGTATTGAATTTCTTTTATGCCTGAAAGCTGTTCTATTCCTTCTAGCTATATGAGCTTGTTTAAAAGAAATGAGCTCACTCTCCCTAAAAACCTCCTCTGGTCTTTAACCAGAAATGCTAATTATGCCAGAGATTTTTTTGATGAACCTTTCAAATGTAAAAGCTTTGGAAATATGTATGTACCAAACCTATTTAAAGAGGTTCTACATGTTTACAGTATTATAAGTTGTATATCTTTCCCTGTCTCTGAGACTAGCATTTTATTTCCTATTTTTAGGGGTATTTTTGGAGAGGGAGAGACCTTCAAAATGAACATAATATTTGAACTTTTTCCTGTAGTCAGGGTAATAAGAGTTGGAAAAGGTGAATTCCAGCAGAAATGGTAATTTTTATCAGTGGTGCAATTCCATCTCTCCTATAGACATGGGATTTTGTCTTTCTGGCACTTTCCCACTCTCTTTTAATCTTCTATTTTCTTCTAACCAGGAATTCCATGGTTTTTCTGTGGAATATATTCAGTGCTGCAGAAAGAAAAATATATATGTTACGTTATATTACAACCTCAACTCTTTTCACTAGCAGGGAATATAATTTTCATAACATTTCAACAATTTCAACGTACAAGTATGCTAAGTGTATTTTGTTTGGGAGGTTTCTTTTATATTTATTTATTTTGCAGATGAAAGAAAAGAGGAGAGAAGGAAGTGCTGCTTCATGCAATATGGTCTGTGAAGCTGAACTGTTGTCATAGCTGGTATCTCATTTTAACTTTGCAGGTCTTGATGAAAAAGGATCTGAGTTCAGGCAGTTATTGAGCGTATGCTCCAGTGACTGCCAGATTGATGCTTCTGTCATACAAGAATGTGACAATAGTTGCTATGGGTTTCCTGATTCATTTAATTAGATCTTTCCCTGTATAATTAGCACATCTTTAGTCTGAACTTCAAACTATGTCACCAATTTATTTTGAAATTGCAGAAAGTGTTGGAGAGGATTTTATTCCTCTCATTTCTTGTAAATGTCTGTGCTAAGACCCACTAGGAATATCACAGAACAAAATTGTTAAGAGGTCAGTATGTGATGTGGAAACAGGCTGTTTGACCTAGTTTTGGCTGTGGCTCAGACATCTGAGCTCACTGAAGAGTGGCTGTGAGGAGAATCTCTCTTTGTTTCGTTTCTCAGGATTGAGGTGAAGCTAGTGGGAAAGAGTGGGGTAGCTTTGCAATTATATGAAATAGCTATTCAATTCTAGAGGTCATCACACACACAAAAGTAATATCATAGCACAAGAAGGACTGTCTCACCATACAGGGAGGTAAGGAGGAAAGCAGCACTGCAGAGCAAAGAAAGGTATATACGCAGTATGAAACTTTGTAAGTAATTTCATTCATATGGGTAACCACAGGAATTCAAAGGTCTTTGTTCAGTAAAGTTTCTATGCTTTCATGGGCTCTTACAGAACTATTGTAAAACTATTCAAAGTTTAGTTAGAAAAAGGGACGGTTTTCATACTACACAATATACTACACAGTTATGACAGGGATGCTGCTGGAGATGTTTGACTGAGGTGGTGTAGTTAAGCTGGAGTCCAGTCTATAAATCGCTGAACCTCTGTTTTTATTTATTTTTAACATAAAATCTGTTTCTGCTTTAAGACTAAACAGTATAACATATGCAAAGAAAAATTTGACATTTTGAGACGCATCTGAAAAACATGCCAGCACTTTGCATTAACTGAGGCATTGCTCTGTGCACTGCAGCAGCTCCTTAAAGATTTCCAATAGGCTGCTGCATGCCAATACTTCACTACAGAATTGTTTAAAAACACATTAACATTAGGATACATTTCAGTGAAGTGGGAAGGGGTCAGCAGGGTTTACACTGGGATTGTGACATCCCTGCATGTGACCTGAACCAACACGTACCAAAGGTCATTGGTGTCCCTGCAGCAGGTGCTGTCCGCACTGGGCCACTCCTTCAACCTCCTCACACCTTTCTGCTTTCCCTTTGCAAACACACACCATACTGACCGTGATTCTTCCTCTGCTTTTATGGTGATGGAAGCTTAAGTGAGCAGCCTTTAGGATGGAGCTCCATAACCCACCATTGGTCCGTACACAGACTTTCCAATGGGAAGTGACAGGGAGCTCTACTTAAATGTGGATGCCACAAAACAGGACAGGTCACAGAATGTGCCTACACCTTTTTTTTTTTTTTTTTTTACAACTAACATTTTTTACCATTGATACACAGCTTCCATACCAGAGAAAAAGGGATGTCAATAAAGAACTTTCTGCCATTTCGAGACAGCAGGGTTCAGATTGTTCATAACCCTTTCTTGCCTCTCATAGAAAAAAGTACTAAAACCACTTCTGTATCATATGTTTATGCTATTTCTGACTGCTTTTGAAAACACCACTGAGTAAACTTTCATTAATCCAGAACTATGATTTCAAAGCAGAAACACTGGACCTAACAATGTCTATGGAAAGACAGGTGACCTTGATATTCATTTGTAGAAAATGAATTGTACATCTCATGAAAGGCAAAAGATAAAATAAGTTGACAGACTTAGGTTGCCTTACTTTTCTTAGGAAGTTGTTCTGAATATGTTCCTTGAAAGATATCTTCAGTTCTAATGCTATTAACTTAGTGTCATCGCACATACTGCTAAGTAATGGCGAGCAACTTGCGTTTAGTCCTTCTTCCTGTGAACTGCAAGTCCCAATTGCATTCTTCAGCTATTTAGTTCCCAAGAATATCTTCAAAGTTTGATAATAATTTGTGTTGTCAGTCTATTAAGCCGATTTTACAGGATTCAACACAAACAGCGCTTACTTACATGAGGCCTGAAGACTACTTTTGGTCTCTGTGAAGGCCATTTGTTATCTGTCTTCTTTTATGGTTGACCTTGAAGGAGAGTTCAGTTTGGTAATTTATGGCAAACACCATCCAGGAAGACCCATTTGCAAGATTCACTGTCACTTAGTGCTAAACGATCGCTCCTGACTCTGAAGACAATCTGAGTCCCTGACAGGGCAATCCCATAAAAAATATTGCCTGGCCGCCCAGGTGTCTTTTCCAATTATCTGGAGTAGAAATTAATACTTTTAAAAGCTGCTAGTTTTTGAAAGGTTATTACAATTTATTCCACTAGTTTCTTTTACACATTATGATGAATTGGTTTATTACGCTGTTATTTTCCATGTCAGCTTTTTAGAAGATTGAATCATAATGTTGAAACATTAGAGTGAATGGCAAACATATTATTTTACAGCTGAGTAATATATATCCTCTAAAAAATTGTGCTCTGTTTTTAATAACAGGTAATTTTATGATTATATTGCTTAATGCTGTTGTCCCACATTATTTATTCCTATGTAGTAAGGACTGTAGGACTTTCTTTTAAGATGTCAGTAATATCTTGGACAGGACACAAAATATATGAAAGTGAAATAATCTAAATTGTGAACTGTGCTTGGAAGCATAGCAATTCATGACTTCTCAATATCAGTTTAATATATGGAGCAGCTCCAGGGAGAATAAATGATTATCCTCACTTTTGTGGGCTTCTAAATTTAGAAGCAAGTTTTTTTAATGCCATGTTTTCTTATTTAATTTTTTTCTTTCTGTGATAATCTCTGGGTGCTATTTTTGTTCCCCAAATCCTCTCCAACTGATCTATGTAAGGGTGGTAATTAGCATTTTAATGGGAATAGTTGAATCTCACGGTTTCCCTATAGCGAGCATATTCCTATTTATGCAGAGCTCAGCAATATTCAAAGACATAAGAAATTCATCATTTCATATTCTTCTTTTTTTTTTGGGAATCCAGGAGAGAGGGAGCTGGGGTGGAAGAGAAGAAGGAACAAGGCTAAAACTCCTATCCTGTTTGACACTGTATTTGCATGTAGAATAGTTTCTTTTCCCAACATGAATTACAAATTTTTGGCTCTCTATCATCAGTTCTGCAGGTGGCTGAATACTTTGAACTCCCATTGACTTCTTTCACAGCACAATAAAGTTTCCATCCTGAGGTGCATGGCAATGCCCCATGTATATTTTAGTTGGAACAATTATCTCAGAATGGTTCAGTACAAAGTACTATTTCAAAAAGACAATTTCCTGTAGGTAGATGGTGTCAATTTCAAAAGTTGTAGGTTACTACTAATGAGTGTCTGACACTATTTTTCAAGCAAGTACATGTATAGACAAAGATTTGGAAGTCAGCCCAAATGTTTAGAGAGTAAGACACCTACAGCTCAAATAGTCAGATAACAGCATCAAACGTAATCTTCCCTCTAAACCAGAACTACTTCTCCTTCACCATCAGAAACCTTTCTCTATGGTAGGGCAACCTACCGTATAATCTGAGCACCTCACGGATATTACTGTTCTTCACCCTCCATTCCATCAGACTGATTTGCATGGCAGCATGGAGGGTAAGGCACTGATTAATTTATCTTCTGTGTGTTGTAAAGAAATAATTTAAGTTTATAATATGTAATGTTTGGATTCCTGCTTCATGCCTTAGCCACAGGTCCTGTGTAATGCAGTAGTTCACCAAAAGCAGGTGGTAGGTTTTCTGGATAACAGACAGATTATATTGCAGGAGAACAGGGCTGGCAAAAGCTGGATGTGCCGTGTGTGAGACCACTGAGCTGGTCTGCCTTTGTGACCCACGATATGCCCCAGACTTATTCAGACTCTGTGCCATCCCTCTTCACACTCCACATGATTCAGATATGGCCTTTGTGGATATTCACATGACGGTGCTGAACAGTGCTGAACCGCCTGTACACCACGAGGTTCCTGGTTTTATCAGACCACACATCAGTAAATCTGTGGCTACATTGACCAATCTGCTCATTCTTAAATGTAAATGCTTCCAGACTCTATTCAGTATATTCCCTAGAAATTCTGGTGGAGAAGAGTTAGAAGAAATGGTTTTCCCCAGTCCAATAAATATTTTTCACACTTTATTTTATTAATATCAATGAAAAAGGTCACATACCTGAAATTTAAATCCATGGAGGAGTGATTTCCAGATATTTCTGATTAAAACACTGAAACTATAAATAACAATATCTACATAGCAGCCTTTTGTTTTTCTGAATATCAAGATTTATTTCCCCTCAATATATATATTGACCTTGGCTTTAAATTGGTCAGAATTAATCTTTCTGGTCAATAAATCTTGGTATACCCTTCCACAGAAATCAATATCTGTTTAGTGTATCAGATTATTGAATGAAATTAATAAATTTAGCTCCACATGAAGATTTTCATAAATGGAAAACAGTTCAAATTCAGGAGGCTTCAAAAAGGCTCACAACATACTACATGGACTATTTCAGTTTAATGTTAAGAAACTGCTGAGCTGTGCATTAAATAAATTACTGTATTGCTCGGATAGTTACAGTAAGGTCTATTAAGTACTTATTTAAAGACTTGGCAACAGAGAACAACAATAAATAATTCAAGTAGCACCTCTAATCTTGTTTTCTTTCTCCTTAATTGGTTTTACAGCATTGTTTTGACATTTACCCTTGAATTAAAAAAAAAAAAAATACTCACAATGAAGAAAATGCATGCTGTGCACTAATCCAGCTGCCAATTGAGTACTTACATATTGATGCATCAGACCAGCAGAGGAGATTCACTCTGTCTTCAGAGCTGGCAAAGCCCATTATTGGTGTGAAGCAGATTGGGTTTCTGGGCTTGCAGAAAAACTGAGTTGAAGAACTGCTTGTTCATACAAAGGCACATGTTCAAACACAAAGTTATTTAAAAAATATAGACATATTGCATCATCATCTCAGTGAGACTCCAGAGCAAATACATGAGGCCATGTCTGACCTATCACCCAGGGAGGCATCTAGGTGCCAAAAATTTGCCAAGAAGGACAGATGGATCCAGAAGAGCTCAGCATCTGGAAAACTCAAGAATTAAAGGAGAGCCAACACTTTTGCTGCCCAGGTCTCCCCAGCCTGTTGAGAACTGGAGTGACTAGACTTCAGGTTTTATATTTAAAGGGTCTGTAACAGGTCATATTTGAACTCAGCCTTTAGAACTGGAGAAATTGCTGTTGGTTTTGTTTTCAATTAAGTTTACAGGAAATAAGACATGTTTTGGTTTCTGCAACAGCTTTTCAAAATTTTATGTCTAAAATATTTTGTGCTAATTAGCCTTTTTCTTCAAAATGGTAATATTTATAGATAGAATTCCTTTCAAATTCTTTTTTTTTTTTTTCCTGAAGAGGAGAACAGAAAAAGAAAAGCCACGTATTTTCCTTTCTTTGTGTTTTAATTCTGCTATATATTTTTTTTAAGGATATGTAAGGTGTAAATTTTCATGTGGATGTGTGTAGGTAAATAAACACATGCATAGAGATATAAGAAAATAGATTGTACTGGCCCATTTTGAGCAATACATTAGTATTTTCAAAGCATACATTTAGTGAACCCTAAATTGGTAAAAATATGGCACATACTGCTTTTAGATATCATATTGGCACCTCTTGGAACTTCAGATGGCAGTATTAACACTTTTGTCATGTACATATCACCTCCATGCATATTCATATTGAGACTTCTATGCATAGTAATTTTTTCTCTAACAGACACTGTATGGTTTTGTACAACTACCCAGTTTAAAAATTACATTTTTCCAACACATCCTTCTCTTCCTCTAATTAAGAAATTAAAAAAAAAAAAAAAACCACCAAACAGCATTCTTACTGTGTAATAAAGTATAAAAGTTAAAGATTAAGCAACAATTAATTGATGTAAAACTGAAGAATATATTTTTATTATCCAGGGAAGGGTGGAAATACCCTTCTCATTTATAAGTTCTCATGCTACTAGCCTTTCTTTTAACAGGACAGACCTTTTTTTTAAAAAAAAAAAAAAAGCTGTTTCCTTTGTACTTAGGCCATCAAGGTGTTTCCAGTGTGCAGAAGCCCTGCAATACCTCCCTAGAGAGAAATTCTACTGAGCAGTGGAAGACTGCAGTAAAGTTAAAACATTCCCCTCTGAGAGTAATGAATTTCCTCTCTCTTCATTGTGATATTTGGTTGAGGTGATACATATTCACACCTCCCCAGTAAGTCCAAACACTAAAGGTAAAACCTACTGCTCTTATTTCCCATTCAATTTCCTACATTAGTCTATCAATAAACAACCTTATGAAGCTTAATGTTCTTACCATATTAATTTGTTCACCTATATTAGTTATATTTAATATTTGACTCACCATGAAACATATCTAATTAGTTCCATCTTTCTTTCCAGCCAGTTTATTAACAACTCATGATTAGGAAAAAGTAGCTTTTATATGCTGTATGTAGCTATCCACAAGCAGGGACTGCATTGCTAGCTCTGCTGATGGCCTGCCAAAGTGAACTGGGCTGAGTCTCTTCACTCCCCTTAGTCTATTCCTTCATTAAGAAGGAGAATCATTTAACATTACACCCTTAGAGCTTGTTCCAGCTCTGGGGAACAAAAGCCCTATGCATTGTTAATGTTTGTGTTGCAATAGTATAATGGTCCCCTAGTAGAATAACTGGGTGGGAGTCATCTCACTTGACACTGACTGAAGAACTAGGAGTGAATTTCAAGTTAGTTGGTTACCTACAAAGACCTGCTTGCTACAGATAAAGGCAACCTTCCACAAGTGACAGGTGCTATCTATCTCAAAATGGTATCACCGGTTGAGATGAACTGCCTTTGGGAGGTATGTGTTTCTCTCTACTGAGACAGTCTCCATAACCTGCTTAAACTTGAAAACTAGGGAATGGATCAAGTATCTAAATATATTTTGGGGTGTCCCAGAACATCGCAGCTCTGAAAGGTGAGTCCTCCACCAGTCCTGTGTCATATCTGCCAGCTCCATGCACATATCGTGAATTGTCACAGAGCATCGCAGCAGTCTAGATAGCCAAATTACACTTCAGATTTTTAGAGCATTGCAGTTGAAGGAATTTCTCCCTCTCCTCATACAGCATACAGTGAGTCTTAATGCACAGGCACAATGTTACAGTGTTTGGACAAGAGAAGCCTTGAGAATATGCTTTCACATGCAAAAACATTATTTCCTTGAAAATAAAAATATTGCTCATGTAAATAAAAAATTGTTGTCAGTATATATTATGCATATCCATCCTAATATGCCACTGGTATTTAGCTTGCCTAGGGTAACAAACTCAGTCATGGTAGTAGGACTAAAGCAATAACTCTGCAGCTTACATTCCTAAAATAATTATTCTGGTCCAGTTTTATTTTCTTTCTTTTTTAAGAACGTGTTCTATCTGCAAACACACAGCTTGTTTTCTGAAAGATTTCTTTCTCTAAAAGAAAAGACAATCAAATAGCACTGATTTAATTGTGCACTTACTAACAAGTGTCTCAGGAAAGTAAGTACTTCAGAAAAAGGAGGTGAGATGTTTGTAGGTTGGCCATATCTATTATCATCCTAATTTCATAAAACTATAAACTAACCTTGAATTGACCATGGAATTTATAAGCTCAGATGAACACTTACACAACCAGGTTAGCTACCACTCGAGAGCAAAAGCAATCAGCTGATCAGTCACTTACATTTGGGAACAGATAAATCATAAACCCATAGATTTTGCACAAGATTTTAAAATAAATCCCTACAGTGGTTTTGGTTTGCAACTATATTGCAGGCATTCTGTGGTTTGGACAAATGCCATTTCCTTTGAATTTATATTTACCAATCTAACAAGTCTAGTTTTCATATCCTTAGCAAAACATCACACTGGGAGGCTCATTCTCTCAGATGGCCTAATTCAGCTCCCATTATAGTCAATAAAATTACCTTGTTGACTTAAGTGAAAGCTGAGTTATGTACTACACAGAGAACAGCTGTGCAGGATCAGCTCAGAAGTACATTTATTCCAGTATCCCATTTCTGACAAGAATAAAGAAAGTGTGCTTATAGAAGAAGTCTAAGAAATAGGGCAAATACAGAATGATACTTTAACTTGTACCCTTGCTACTCCCAGTAATTTGCATTTCAGAGACTGTGAACTCTATGTTGTAATCACCGTTTAATAGCTTTTGATGGATCTTTCATTTAAAATCTTCAATCTGCCTTTGAATCCACTTAAACTTTTGATATTCACAAGGAGTTCCACAACTGAATTATGCCTTTTTTGAAAAAGTATTTCCTTTTGTTTATGTCAATCCTCCTAATGATAATCTCATTTGGCTCTTCCTACTCTTACATCCTGAAAAATAATGGATAATCAGTTGTTTGTTCAGTACCTCCATGCAATTCTTAATTTTATAGACTTAAATCATATTTTCCTTTTGCCAATATTACTTTTTCAACCTGAAGAGTTCCAGTTAATGTAATTACTCCTCACAGGGAGGCCATTGCTCAACCTTATAATTCTTTGAAGAATTTGTAATTCTATTTTGTCCCATTTGAATTGGCACAAGCAGAACTATCTGCAGAATTCAAGATGTAGACACACCAAGAATGTACACTGTGACATGATGCGGTTTTCACTCTTACTATCCCTTCCTTTTCTAACATTTCTTTGTTATTTCAACTGCCCTGAGCATTAAGCTGACATTTTGCATGGACCTATTTGTATCCATTTCTCCTGATGGGCAAGACCTGATTTTCATGTCTGTGCTTTAGTGTGCACATATACTTAAGGTTGTTCCTACCAACATATTTTAGTTTGTTTTTTTCAACACTGAATGTTGTTTGCCATCTCATTTTCTTGACATTTGGTGCCATTAAATTCCTTCTGTAACTCTTCTGAATAAATTTTGGGGTATTTTTGGACTAACATGAAATTTTTGTTATACCAACTGTTTCATTATTCAACCTCACTATTCAGCTCACTATTCAACTCCAGTTCCAAGTCAGTTTTGTCTACGTGTAATGACAAATCACAACAGAGACTCTTTAGAGAGATGGTTATGCTCATTAGTGATTAAATCTGTTCATTAGAAAGAAACAGAATGTTGATGTAGTCCTTGAGCTAAAGTTTTAGTGTCCTAGCCTCCCACCTGCCTGTGGAAATGCATCCTCTGAAATGGTTCTTGGTGTGAATCCCAACTCCCCAAAGTTCTCATTCTCTGATACATCCTCACTCATTCCCACACCCCAGGGGGGTGAATATGCCTTCAGATTTTGTTTGGTATTAAACCACTATTTAGTTCTTTCAGTGGCAACTGTGAGCGTTCAGGGGTGATGCCCTCCAGCCAGTCCAACCACCCTTACACTGAGCCTTCCAATTGGCCATAGTACCCACTTCCAGTGAAGCTGGACTGTTCTCTGCACTGAGTGTGCAGATGTTGGTGCCCCTGAGAGCCCTGTCAGTGCTGGCAACAGAGCTTGTCTGAGCAAGGCATTTGGCACATTCTAGTCTGGGTGTTACTTTTTTGGGTTTGTGCAAAACTGTTTCTGGTAACCTTTTTGAACAAAACCCTCTCCTGTAGCAGTTCTGTAAGTGCTCATACGAGCTAGTATACAAGGGTATTAGTTTCAGATCAAAACTTGGATTATATACATAATACCATGCAATAATATAGATGTATGAGGGAAAATGACATATGTCGGTACAGGGAGTAACCAGGGGATAAGGTGAGGCCGAATCTTGCTGCACCTGAAGGATTTCTCCACAATCCACAGTGAACTGTGGAGATGAATCTCTTGATTTAAGGAGTTGGGGAATAAGCAGTAAGAAAACTCAGTTCTGGGGCTTTCCAAAATATTTTGGATAAAGCTTTGGATGAAACTTTATATGTGAAAGCCAAATCATCAAGGAATTTAAATAGAAAATGGTATGTGAAAGTAACAGTAAGAGAGCTAGCATACAGTATAGATTACTTGGTGGTGAAAAAGCACAGATACATTAGGTGCATCCCTGCAGGGAGCTGTGACAACAACAAAACCCTTGAAGTTAAAATACTATCTAACATGCTTTAATCAAAAGCCATGTGGACCTTTTGGATGCTCTCTTCCATCATTGCTGTGATTAACATCATCTGTTTTTTCTGGCAAGCAAATAAATAGATAACTAAAACATGCTCAGATGCTCTTGCCTGAAATGTGACAAATATGCCTTGCCAGCAGATGAGAAACATCTCTTTCCCAGGGATGGACCAAAGTCAAAAAGTTGTGAGGCTTTTTTTAGTTTATATATGGATGTGAAATTTGGGAGTGGTACACTTCTGGAGTAAAAAAAAAAATCATGTACGTGAGTATGACTCTTGAGCAAGAACTGATACTAAACACATCAGGCTATGTGAATTACTTGAATAGATGAATGAAATTATCTGCTTTTTTATCTTTGTTCACAAAGAAAATGTGATCAACTGGAAAAAAAAATTTCCTCTGTGTTAGTTTATCCTTCTCTCCAACAAATCACAAAATTGTACTGTGTACTCCACCTTGTAGGTGCAAGCAGCAACAGTCACCAAAAAATGAGAAGAAAAATTTTTTAAATTGATAAAACTAATGGAGCCTGCATTTAAGAACAACCTTTATTAAAGTTTTCCACATATATTCTGTGTTAGTAATACTGAAATATTATCAACTGAATACTGTATTTCCTGGCAGATCAGGACATATTTTGAAATTCCTTTCATGTAAACTATGAAACACCATTAACATACTACATGTCAGTGAAAAGAACTCTTTTTTTTTTTTTTTATAGTGCATAGCATAATGTGTGTGAATTTGTGTTTAAAAATAATGAAAACTTTCTTTCAAGAGGCTAGATATCAGCATATTTCAAAATGTGAACATTGTAATATCCCCCCAAAGATCTGGTTGTTCCATGTTGGTTGGTATTTCAAGATAAGAGGTCACAACTCCTTTGACTGAATTTGTTTCACAAGCTAGATCTCAGACTTCAACCTTCCAGGGAGGAAAAGTTACCTAAAGGTTGTAGATTATCTAATACTGGTAGTTTTCTTGCAGGCAATGAATTACATAGACCTCTGATTTAATCTACTTCGGCAATTCCTATGCCCCTGTGTTTCTCCTAATCTCTTAAATGTAGCTTCATATTGATAGATATCCTGAAAATATTGTCACTACATGCTTTGCACAAGAAAAGCAAATTTATAATTGTAGGATGACTAGCTAACAGCAATAATGAAAGCTGAAGGAAAAAGAGCTGCTTCTTACAGGTATGGATGTGTGCTGCCCAGGACAATGGAGCACATTAACAGCATAGTTAACAATAACCACTTAAAATTACTCTGTTTTCGCAGGTGTTTTTACAGATGCTTTCACAGCAATCCTTTCAGACAACTTCATTCTTTTAAAATGCTTTTCCTTGAAAGCAAATATGCGGATAATTTTCTTTCTCAGAAAGCCCACACTGAGGGAAATGACTTTGCTCAATGCCATGAGGGATTAAAAAAAGGGAGTTTGCTTCATGCTAAGAGATAGGATTTTGTGCTAAGGTATGAAGACAGGAAAATATTCCAACACAAGTAAAATATGATGGAGATAAACAAGGGGAATTCACTCTGTGTTGAGTCAAGGGACTCAGCTTTCCCTACCCATACAAGTGCAAACATCTTCTTAATTTGTTAGTCACACCAAAAAAAAAAATACAGTTGTAAGGAAAAAAGTAAGATTTTATGAGAAAATATTAATCTAAAAATTGCTATTGAAAGTTGGCAAGATTGTATTATGGATTAAAATTGCATAACAGGTATCAGGTGAAATTTTTGAACTTAATATTTGTGGTAACTGCAAATAATTTAAAAACTAACATAAGTTTTTCCAGATGGGGCCGGGGTGGGGGGGTGAGCTTTCTCTTTAAACAGAGTATCAGAATATTTCAGTCTTTCATATGACAATTCCCTATTTTTTCAACCTTAATACCAGAAAGTCGTTCATGGTTTGGAGGTTGGGGGTGGTCTGCGTATTTGGACTTCTCAGGATATCTGAAGCCATGCTGAAACCAAATGAATGGTTTCCACATCTGTAATGATTTTTAGTTTCAAAAAGCAGGTAATCACTCCCACTTCAACAGACTTGATAAATTGGACAGATTTGGAGCAGAGATGTGTTTTACCAGTAAAAGAAACAATTCTTTAATGTTCTTTCAAATGTAATGAGGAAGAGATGAGAATGAGGCAAGGCTGCCTTACTGCCTACCCCTTTGTGGCTGCAAGTCACCTTGCACAAGTATGATAAAAGACTTCATGAAATAACTCCTACACATATACTACAGTCTGAAAATGGCAAGACAATTAATTTTCATTTTATGAGCATCCTCACACTCAATTCAGATCCAATCCCCTGCCCCTGTGCATACTTATTTCTTTCATACTCATTCACTTACTCTCCTTGCTGGCTTTTATACTTCTGCCTCTTTCTCTGCTTTCTCCATCATAACTTCCCTGTAATTTTTTCAGTTTATTTTTTTTAAGAGGCACAGTTCAGTACAGGTTCTCTTCTTGTTCTCTGAAGCAGCTGAATTATTTTGACTATGAAATTTCCACACACAAAATTCAGCTTGAAAAAGACACCAGATGTAGAAAATGCAAGCCTGCTTCTTCAAAACCTGAGAAAGTTTGAAGCCACAAAAAGCATGCCTTAACATTAAGAAACATCAGGATATTTTTAGTAAGGCCAGCATATTTACGTCACCTTTACATCCTTCCTTTCTACTGAAGTTGGTGGTGTGCCTAAAGAGGCAAGAGAAGTGAAGGGTCATGTTCAGGTGTTAAAAGCATGCATCTTCTGGACAAAAGACCAAATAACAACCCATTCATTTCATTGCCTGACTAATGCCAGGATTACACTCAAAATCATCTCAGTCTTGTAATGCTGAATTATTTTTATTCATGCTGAGTTCAATGGGAGCTAATGACTCTCAGCCCCTTCCACAAGTGAGTATTAACAAATAAGTTGGCCAGGCAGTGATAGGACCTACAGGAGAAATCCCTCTAGACAGGGTAACTGACGCCCTGGAAAAAGAGAGGTTTGCCTCAGGGTTGGCATCCTGGAAAACAGCTGTCTTGGAAAGCTGAAAACTCTTTTGTAAGCACAGGTGTTGGCACCAGGGCAACCGTGGCGCTTGGAATACCTTTACCCTTGTCAGCAGTTACCCTTAGCTACTGAGAGATGCCTTCAGGTCCTATGGATCCTGCTGCCCACATCTCTGACTCCCACTCCCTGAAGCTGAAGAAAAGACAAAACAATCCAGCCTCTTCTCCCCACCACCTTCATGGGCCACGTACTGTGAAAATCCACAGCACCAGGAGGGAGGAATTCACAGATTCACAGAGTGGTAGGGATTGGAAGGGTTGCATGCTTCTGGCAGAAAAAAGACCAGGTCCCTTGCCTGAAGCTGGAAGTGTTTCCTCACAAGACATCCCTGGTCCATGTTAGAGCTCCACAACACCATCTCCTTCTGCAGAACTCAGGGCAGTCATCTGCAATGGACCACTTGGGTGGCACCCATGATGCTCTGTGGGAATGTGTGGGATGGGACAGGATGGAGACACCAGGCTTCACTCCCAGGTGTCACAAGTGCAGCTCGACAGGTCTGATGGATGCAGATGTGCCACGTTGTGTAAGCACACAAGAAGGTCTTAAATAATGCACACTCTCTCTGCAATGCAATTGCTGGATTAATTACTCTGATAAATTCAGAAGTCTTTTTCTTGTATCTAGCAGGAAATGTAAGCTATTTTTGGTTCTGGCAACCACTAAATCATTTCTTTTTGTGAAGAAAAAAAAAAAATTTAGGTTTGCATGTTCTCCAGTAGCTGAAATTTTGAAAAAAATGTTTAGTAGCTTAAATCCCCAAATGGTCTGTCTTATCACTCAGCTGTAAAAGGCAATTTGAAACAGAAAGTTTCATACATTATTTAAAGCCTTGTAGATTTGTTATTTCCTGAAGGGCATTCTAATTTTGTGATGTTCTGTTTGCTAGGATTTTCTCAGCATAGCTGTCTTGAAGATTTAGGTTAAAAATAACAAATATATCATACAAATAGTAAAAATGTCAGAAATTGGTAGACGAAAATCAGAGGATTCTTAAATGTTAAAAATAACGTGGATGACTGATGCAGTAAAGCAGAGGCAGGTTTTTATTTACACTTCAAAAGTGGTTTTCCCTGGTTTGGGTTACTGGTATTTTCTTAAAGGAGTGCCTTGTCAATCAGATGTTAAGTTTTAAAACTTCTTTAGATAGATCAGAAAGAGCATGGCCGATGACCATGAAACAACGCAGATAACCACAGTTAGAGGTTGTTCTGCCCAGTATCATTTCTGGTCCTGTATGCAGGGACTTGCATGCAGTGTTTCTTTTGTGGAAAGCCTCATATTGGAGTCTCTATAGGCTCTAGTATCTAGGCTTGGCTTGCATGAAAGAATACAATATTATCCCCGCCTTTATAAGCAGGGCATCATATACTCCAAGTAACAATGACATAATTAGCAGAGCCAGGAAAGGAATCTAGAAACCATGCTGTCTAAGGAACTATAAACTTAAGGTTAAAAACCAAACCACAAACTTTACCTTGATGCAAGGCAAGTGAAAGCCAGTACCGCTCAGACCACTGCTGGCTACAAGTGTCAGCTGCTTGGAAAACAAGAGGTGCGGTCAGTGCCACTGCGGTCCCCAAAGCGCAGCCAGTCAAGAACTCCCTGCAGACATCAGAAGCAGTCAGTGATGCAAAAGGGATCTTCCCAGCATCAGTTCCTGCACCTGCTTGCTGCACTGGGGCTCTTCCTTCCTTCAAAGGCTTCTTTTAGGTCTATATATAGAAGTGCAGATGTCTGTTGTGAGGGGGTGGAAGGCACTGCGGAATAGTTGCTTTCCAAAGCCTCAGAAGTTAAGGCGCCTGCAATAATGCACTTGACTCATCCTGTACTTGGCACTGAATCAGCGTCTTAGAGCAAAGGAGGGATTGCATGCAGCAAGGTCATATGCAACTATTGACAATGAGCATTACACTGCTAAGAAGCAAGCCCACATTATTTTAGTCACTTTAGTAAAGTCATTATGTGAAAAGGTTACACAGGACTAAAGGGATTCTAAGAACTCTTCCATTACCAAATTAATGTCATGCAACGGGAAGCAGCTGTAAGCTGAGACATATTCCTCAACACTGTGCCTGAATCCTGGTCTCGTTACCATGGCTTGCCTGAAGGAAACAAGCAGTGCTGCCCCGTGGATGCCCTCCAGACTTCCAACACACGCTTTCATGTTGGTGGTGATACCAGATACGAGAGATCATACAAGCATACAAGAGGTGGTACGATCATTCATGATCCTGTACATTCATGCAGAAGAGAAAAGGATCTCCCACCACTTGTCCCGGCCATACTACTCTCAGACGTGCCTTGGTGAGGACATTACAGTAGGCATGGATAGGAGAAGCCTTATGACCTCCTTACGGACTCCCTCTTCAGCTGTTACCAGGGGGATTATAAGATTACCTTCAAAGAAAGGTTAGTATAACTTTGCTTCCTTTTTCACTCATATCAATATGAATCTGAACTTCTATTTGACTCGTAGCTGTACATTGGAAAACTTTTTAAAAAGTTATAATTGCTGGGAGAATGTTCATGTGCTACCCTCCAAGCTGACACAGGGGTGCACAGCAGACCCCCAGCCCTCCATTTAATTTAGTTTTATGCAATGTAACGTGGGTTCAACAGCATTGCTTCTCCAACCTACAGGCAGAATCGGGCCCTCAATATTATATTTAGAGTTCGCTGGAAATTTTTCCCTTGAAAAAGATTTTCAATAAAAACCAGGAGTATTATTGATGAAAATGTTTGCAATTATAAACTACATTATGAGCTGCCTCTGCAAATGATTATTTATTTGTTTTTGCTGGTATGTGTCCAGCTGGCTAGGGAAAAATAAGTATCTTCCAGATTTCCTTTTTTTTTTTGGCCATTCTTCTGATGGAAACTGATGCAGGGGAAAATGGCAACAATGTGAAACAAAGCAGCATTTTTCAAAATACTGTTTGCTTAGAAAAAATGCCCATTTCTCACTCCTTGAAATTTTAAGAGCTCTAATTCTTATGTATACATGAAAGGAAAAGAAGAATTGTTCCACTAACTTGTCCCCTTAAGCAGAAAAGCGTGCCCATATGTCTTACTTGCTCATGGCTCTTAGCCATTTTTCATCATATTTTGCCCATTTACATCCTTTCTCCACTCTCTGCAGCTCCATGCCATTTGGAGAACACTTGCAGGTGCTGTTTGTCACTGGCATTCCCCAGATTGCTCCCACACCAGGGTTACTGCCTAATGCAGCATGCTGGCAGGGCTCCACCTGGAGCCCTCACCAAGACCTTCCCCCTCTCCCCTCTGGTATATGAATGAGTGCAAAATAAACTCAGCCAAAATTTGCATTCAGGCTTACATGGACTGAGCACAGAGTTTGATGGACTGACCAAACTTACCACAAGTTTTCACTTCTCTTTTGGTCACGGGAAGAAAGGTTGTCACATTTTCAGCTTACTCTATATAAGAGCTGCATACAGTTAATGAAACTCACAGGAACAGTTCAACTCTGCTGTTAGGTTCAGAGCATGAAAGATCATATATCACTGTAACCTATCTAACCTTCCCTGTACTAAATGACAAACTGCTGGAAATAGCCTTTGGGTCAGGTCTCACATTCACTAAAATACTTGTCCTTCAGCTGAGGACTCTGTTGAACTCATATATCATTCAGCATCTTAAATCACAGAGGCTTGCATAAATGCTAAATCCTAATTAAGATTTAAAAAAATTAGTGAAAGATAAAGTCCACGAAACAGGTCAAATCAAGGCTTAATTATAGTTAGAATTTATCTTTTTAGATGACCTTAAGAAGATATAAGACTGTAATTTTCTAAGAGTTTATTAAGTTGCTACTGTACTTCATGCTGCAACTCATACCAGCCTTAGAATCCATTTAGACTATGGCTTGTGCTCATCCAGAAATGGATTTCCAGTTGAACACTTGAAGAAGCAGGACATGGTATCATGCCTGAGCTCACAGGGGCTTGGCTGGTGCTGAGAAGCTTTTCAAGTTTTTCTTACAGAATTTGATTAATGGATCTCAACAAGCACTTCTTAAAAGGTTAATTTCAAAGGTTTTGTTTCACATACAAGGCATCATTTGCTGAGAAAATTTTGTTACTTGAAACATTTCAAGGACTGATGTAAAAATGCATTTTGGAATAAAGCAGGAATAACAAGTGGTGGCTTGTGCAGTCAGGTGCCCAATGAAGTCAGTAGTTATTACTTAAGCACTGCTCCATGCATGCTAAATGCCTTCTGAGCTCTGTTTCTGCCCTGAGGAATAAACATGCTAAAAGGAGACAGCTAAATAGTGAGCAGACAATGAAAAAGGCAAGACTAGAGACAATTTATATATCAAATCAGTCAATTCCCTGCAAGTAGCATGACAGAAGTGTTGGGTTTTTTTTTTCTGTGGCAGAAGGCAGGAAAGTAGCAGATATGCTCAGGGAGGTCGGATAGTGAATACAGAGCTTTTAGGTGATGCAGAAGCTGACAAATTGTCTCCTTTGATGTGAATTGAATTGCACGGGGGTTTGCAGAACTGAATAACATGGCTTTGTGTAGGGCACATGGTATAAATAATGAAAAAGAGAAAGAGACATGGTACTGAGTCATATGTTTTGAGATAAGATACGAGTTGCTGGCAGGGAGATGCAGGACCTATTCTGAGCACAACTGCAGAGAAGACTCTCAGATGAGAGAGGTGACAAGGGAGGGGAGAAGGAGGTAACGGTGTAGGAGGTCAGGAGGAGTTGCGTACACAAGTGCTTTTCTTCTGCATTTCAAAATGTGATGTTAGTACAGCAAACATATGTGAAAATAACAGTATAAAGAAGTTTATTCATGCCTTCTCCCCTGTCCTAGAAATCAGACACAAAGGGCAGCACAGCGCTACCTCAATTTACTTTGTCCTATTCCCTTTTGCACCTAGGCTGCTGCAAGCATACTGCTGCTGCTGGCCTCTGAGTCTAACTCAGCAGCTCCCAATGCAGAGACGAAACCCCCTCTGTCAGCTGAGCCGTGGTGTGTGCTGCGCTGTCCTAGTCCACATTTGTGGGGTAGTCCCCAGGAAACTGCTACCAGCCACTGAAATGTAGAGAAGGTCCAAAGCTGCTTTGAATTACACCCCAGCTATGATTAACGCAAGCACATAGTGTAAACCGGGCTTTTGTGAACTTCAGGACACCATTGTGCTGCACCATTGTGCATTGTGCAAGGAAGGGAAGATTCAAGGGTCAATTTTCCTCGCTATTGTTTAAAAAGTCTCAATATATCTGCAGTTTTGTAAATGACAGTTAAAAGGAATTCAGACACAATTGTGATTCTTAGGTGTTTGATATGTCCTCTGATTAGTCTTTGTTGGAATTATCTGTACTGCAGAGTAATTATCTATACACAATTCCTTGTATTAGCATTATAACCTAATCACATCTATATAGCTTTCTGTCTGACTTTTTTAATTGGTTCTGTAATAGCCTCAGTGTAAAAACAGTAACCTGAAGTGATTAGTCATTCATTATTTTCCCTGTCCCTCAGTCAAAAGAAAAGAGATGAGCTAATCAAATCCATGCCACTACTCAGTCTTTTCCAGAAGTAGGAACAGAAGTTGCTTTTACAGGGCAGAAAATCACTTCAATTCTTTCCCCAAATGACTGCACAAAATTCAATGTGGAGGTCCTACAATATCTTCCTTGAAACCACCGTGGGATGGTTCATATCGAAGAGAGAATTCATGGAATTGTGTGTACGTCAAAGCCTTATTTAACAAAAATGAGGAGCATATTCATTTTAGGCCCAGCACTATCTTATCAACAAGAAAACTTTCACTAGATTAATAAATATTAGAAGGTAAAATATGGTACTAATAAAACAATATACATGAAAAAAAACATATCTAGTATTTATAACATGCAGTTAACTACCCTGGTTCGTATTCTGGAGTGAGATAAACTGGCACTGTCTTACAAAATTAAAAACGTTATGGCTAAACTGCTAGTTCAGTATCTTGAGACAAAAAAAAAAGAGGCTATATATAACTGTTACATAGTCTTCATTTGATATACAATTTTATACATTTGTATAATGTGTACTTATATGTAATGCACAAAGAAGTATTAGTACACAGGCTTATGGCAATATTTCATCTTATATATGATTTATGTACACTCTCATATTATTGGGTTTTGTTAAGTGTTATTTAAAGGTAGAGGTGACCACTATTAGAGGTTAAGATTATTAAAGGTATAGATGTGACTATTTAATTTACTAGTGCATATGTAGCCAATGCACTCAGGAGAACAGATCTTTTTATGTTAATGACTGTGCATAGCTAGAGAAAGTCCCTAACTTGAACAGTTTGGATCTAATTAGATGAGATGAAGAAATGAAATATTTTAGGATATGGTGCTGAGGCACAGATATACTTAATCACCTTATAAGTTGATAGTCACTAGGCAAAGGGGAAACTGGACTTGGATGTCCTGAGTCTTAATGAAGTATCTTATATTCAATGACCATCCTTCCCTCCTAATGTCTATTATATTCTGTTACTCCCTTTTTTATCTTATTTCATACAGTGCTGTACTTCCTTTTTCAGACAGAGTACATAATGGTCAAAGATAATTTTGATGCCAGAGGATAAAACTTCCATTAACAAGCTGATGATGTCAGATGCTGTTACCAATTTATTTATTTAAAATTGCAGATCTGTCAATAGAAAACTAAAAGGGAACTTATATTTCCCTGAATCATCCCCACAAGACTTAACAACTAAGTCAAGGACATCAAGGTGGACTGATGTGACGCAAAGACTAAAAAGTTGTTCAGCGTCTTCATGGTCCCAAGTGCTCTGCAGGCTTGTCTTTTGTGGGATCCCTCACAATGGTCTCCTCTATCTTCCCTGATCTGTTGGTCTCTGGGATGTGCACTGGAGAGATACCCTTGAGCACCAGGACCAAGGAAGAGGCTTTACAGTGTTCTTATTTGGCCAGATCTTCTGGGCACTACCAGAAGCCTTTCACAGTCATGTCATGAGGAATGGCTGCCTTCTGACACTGGATTTACTTGGATTCAGCATGGTCAGCCAGAATATCTAGTTAGGCCCTAAAAACATAATATAGGTAAAAAATATTGCAAAAAAAATGCCCTTCTATCAGTCTTGAGCTTAGCTTTTGGGCAACACTTCAATATTACTTGCAAACTATTCTCTTGGCCATTAAAGCTGGTTAATTGGCTGATTATACACTGAGTGTGTTTCTTTTATTCTGTATCTATCTCCTCCTTGATAACATGGATCTATGAAATGAGGCTTTATTTAAAAAAAAAATCACTGAATATTATCTGATGCACCGTATAAAGATGAAGGTGGAATATAGAGAGAAAAAACAGCCCTTACTGAGAGCAACAGAAATTTTATGCTTGTAAGGGCAGCAGATGTGATTCTAATGGAGCTGTACCTTCAAGAATATCTTTTTTTCTGAAGAATTTATGAGATAAAGACCTTATTTCCCAGCTATGTTTTACATGAACACTATTAATCTGTTCCATCCAAATGGTCACGGTACTAACAGATCAGAACAAGGTTTCCACATCCGTTTATTAAAACACCTTTTTTTACTCCCTTGTCTGCACATCTTTTGTCATTTCAACTAGTAACATTTGGGATTTTTTAAAGCTAGATTCTACAGCATGCAAATTTTTCACAGTAATTTAGATGTTCAATTAGTGTAAGCACATGTTGTGTCAGGAAGTACAGGAGAAAATAATTACAAGGGGGCCGCAGAAGACAAAAGGTGGGCAGTAAGTGTGACCCTGAAGACTAATAGGAGAAAACAGAATACCTGTCTAGTCGTTGCGTTAGCAGAAGCCAAAACTCTGTTGCAGTATTTTCTAGTAAAATGTATTTTTTTAAAGATGTACCATTTTAGATGACATGAGAGATGAAGAGGAATATAGCACAGGCTGAAATCTTTGAGCAGGAATTCAGCAGAGATATTCATTTAACACTAAATGTAGGAGCCCTTTTCTTATGTTACTAAGTACTTTTACCTGCTTTAAAAAAAATTAAAAAATTGAAATCTGAGAATGCTGATCACTCACTGATAGCTGCAAGGCAATCAAAGCTGGAGAATCACCGAGATCCTGACCATACGGCGTGGTTTTATCCCATTCAGCAACTACGCACCACACAGCCGCTCACTCATCTCCCCCCTCCCTCAGTGGAATGGGGAAGAGAATCAGAGGAAAAGGCAAGAAAAATTGTGGGTTGAGAAAATAACAGTTTAATAAATGTTTAATAAATGAAAATAAATGAAATTAAATAATTATACTAATAACACTAACAAGACTAATAATAGTAACAATATTACTAATAAAATGCCATGAAGTTACTACTAATAATAGTAATAATATGTAATGAAAATAATAGAGAAGAAAACCCAAATTATATATCTACTCACCACCTTCTGACTGACTCCCAGCCAGTCCCCGAGCAGTGAGAGCTAGAGCCTGAGAGAAAGTGAGCCAGAGCCTGAGAGCCCCAAGAGCAAGATGCTCTGGCCAAGTCCCCCCACCTAATATACTGAGCATGATGTCTTATGGCATGAAATATCCCTTTGTCAGTTTCTCATACTGCTTCTGTGTTCCCAGCTTCTTCTCTATACGAGTTTGGGAGGGGACATGGCCAGACCAGCTGACCCAAATCCTGGGCTTAATGTAAGCATTGCTTGGCAACAAATAAAACCATCAGTGAGTTATCAGCCTTCTTCTTAGCACAAATTCAAAACATAGCCTCATACTAGCCATTGTGAAGAGGCTTAACTCTTAAGTGCTTAAACCAGCACAACATAGCAGGACATGTGAGCAATTGCTCTCAGAGAGAGGAAAAGAGCCATAAAGAACACACAAAGGACAGTAGAACCTGGATATCTATCATCTACAGCAAATTTCCAAATACTGGCCTCTGTTGCAATTTCAGGAGCTGGGGGGAACAGAAATGACAGACACTATTGTAGAAGAGCAGCATGGCAAGTCTGTTTGGAGAACTTGTTTTCCTTGCAAGAAGTAGAAGAAAGCAGCACCCTTGTGCACCAAGGGAAAAGCGAGGTATGAAGCTACAAAGCCCAGAGTGCTGCCAGTGGAGCTCCTTGTGCTGACTCAGAATGCACACGCTTGCTCTTGAAAAGGACTATTGAAAGAAATGAGGGCTGCTGCTGTACAGTGCCAGCAGCATCGTGGCTCTGCAGCTGGCATGCCGAACCAGCCTCCACTCAGCAGCCTCTGCAGCATTTTATCCTGATGGCCCCACAAACCTCAATCCCTCCGACACCTATCTGGTAGTTTGGCAATTTCAGGATAATGAGATCATTTGACAAGGATTAATACCAATATGAAAGGAATGATTCCTCATTTATATCATTCTACGGAAAAGGACCATACCTTGTATGTTTTCTACAGCCAGGCTACATGATCAGAATTCTGAAAATCTTTGTCTGAAATGGTTAGTATCTGCAGGAACAGTGAAAATTGCAGGTACAGTAGCAGTTGTACAAGCACAAGGGGATACAAAACAAAAAACCAGCTGGTTTACATACACCTTACTTTTAAAAATTATCTGTCTCCAGATCGAGACAGTGGCAAGAAATGAAGAGCAACAGCTATTTCTCACACTACTGTACCTTCCTCAGAAACAGCTGGGTAAATCTTCTGTCTGGAGCTATTCAAAACTAGATTGGACACTTCATCGAAAAGTGATTCTTAGGAGAAAGCCTACATTGAAGAAAAACAAACTAACACATCACTTTAATCTTTCCCTCCTAGAGAATGGCTCAGGAATTGAACGAATATTATCCCTGACTTTCACAAATTTATTTCCTATAGGAACATATTTAATGATCCTCAACAAGTTTGTTTCTAGGCCTGGCAAACACAGAATTTTTATTTTGTGAAGCAGTAATACTGCAAAACCACAGTCTTGTTTTTACAAAAGAATCTGTATATTTATGTTTATCTGATAAATATAAATACCTGATGCCCATACACTAAGCAACCATTTGTGTAAAAGTTAGTGTCAGGCAACACGATATTAATCTTTTACTAAATCAATGCCAAAACCTGATAAAACAAGTATTGCAGTACTTGGTAATTGTTGTGTAACTTCTTCAGGAAAGAGGTAAGTGGAGAGGTGGATGGAGATTCCATTTCTTTTTCTTCTACCACCTGCCCCAGCCCCTCGATAATCTGATCTCAGTAAAGATCCAAAATCTCAGTGAAGGACTTGGACTGGTGGTTGGATGTTTTAGCTCATTGGGAGGTCTTTAGCACAAAACGATGGTGGGAATGCATGTAAGCCTTCCTGTCTCAGTACAGTCCTTTTCCTAACCCTCTCCCAGGACCTTCACACCCCCAATATGCCCACTCCAATACCAGCTTTGTTGGGGAAACAAAATAAAGCTTCTGGCTGGGAATAACTGATTTGCAGCATCCAAGTCTTTCAAGGGATGAAGCCAGAACCACTGTGAGAGCAGGCAGCACCAACGGGAGCACTGGGCTGTACGGAGCAGAATGGCCTTGGGTACACAAGTACCATGGGCTGTACCTACACCAGTAAGAAAGTGCCAGGATACAGGCTCAACCACTATCCTGCAGTTATTCACTAATGGCTAGTGTGCTCTCTGACATGCACTTAGGTTCATGCCAGCTAGCACTCCCTAAGTCAATGCTCCAATACCATTCAGGAAGCTGTAAGAAAAATAGGTCACCCTTATTTAAAGAGGATTTAGCTGTCTGGGTGTAAATGGCTTCTAAGGCCAGAGAATGGGCTATGGACTGCTTTACTAATGAGTCCAAACGTAGTGATGGACACCACAATAGTGATGTCACTTCCTGGCTTTAGCACCTTTGGTACCATGTACATTTAGCTTTGTAGTGTTACTACATGGTGGAATATCTGCCTTTAACAAGAAGAAATTGTCATACAGCCATGCATGTGGTTATGCATGTGACTGCTATGGATATGCTGGGAGAAATGCTCACATTAGGACAAGGCTTACACATGCGTATCTCATATTGGAAAATCCATCTCTAATCTTGTATCTCCAGAGGGCTATTAAAAATGGTTTTTAGGAGTATAAAGATGCAATATTGTGCTCACTAAATCTTAGAACTGCCTGTGGCTGGAAAAGTGTTCTCCTAATCTCTTACTCCGGAGAAGCATAAGGGAAATAAAGCCATTGTTATTAGTGCCTGGATTCTGAAAGATGCCATTGCAATTTTGTCCCTACTCTACAGAGACCCATCTGATTTTTAATTGTTCCAAACAAATCCAGAATTCAGTTAATTGTGTGCCTTTTAAAACTCCCTTTCTGCATAAAAATAGGTTAAAATATTATCTTAATATGTTCCACTTATACATGTTTACACTGCTGGGTAGCCACATCAGTTAACCTTTTTGTGCTTTGTAAGTTTTACTAGAGATGAAAGGACACAGATATCTCAGCAGACACCGGATATGCAACATTTGTTGTACCTTTGCATCAACTTATCTATTTATCTCCCTACCTACAAGGCTCATATAGCCCTGCTTACCATTATGAGTCTGGGCTAGGATTATAAAAGTAAAGAGGCAGGCACTTGTTTGGCTTTTCAGAGGCAGAGCTCTCCTGTCTGCCTTTTCCTTGCAGAAGACAGCAAGGTCTCAGTGGAGGGCAAGGCTGCTCATGGCTGGAAGGAGGGGATGCTGGTGCTAGGCTCCCGTGGGTGTCCCCCTCTGAGCAGCAATGGTCAGCAGCCTTTCTCCTGCTCCAAGATGCTGGGTCTCAAACACAGGTTGTCAGCAGCTGAGACTGACCCTGACACATGGAGCCACAAAGCAAGGAAGGGGCTGGAGCACACTGCTGCAGAAGAGTGACCTGCCAGCATGGCTGGAGAGGAACAAGCGGCAGACATCAGTGATGGCCACCAAACTCTCAGGCCAACATAACGGTCAGATGTACAAAATTGCCTAAGCTTTAAACCCAGGCTTAAGTCGAAGGCTCCCTACAAAAGCCTTACATCTCTGAACCTTTCAAATGCCTAGCAGTCTAGCCTAGCCAGTGCCTGTGGCGTCACATGAAATACTCCTGTTCCTAACACCAATATAAACTAATGTAGCCAACTGCAGAAGTTTGAAAGGTGAGATTTGTTTAATAATAGCAAAGAAAGGAAAAAGAGGATGCTTCCCAAATACTTTTCTTCCAGCTGTGTCTTGATTGCCTTTGGATTTCCTGGTCTCAGGATTGGAGCCATTGCAATTCTGAGCTTCAGACAAAGCTGAGCCAGGGAAGTCATGACCAGGGTTTTGTCCTGGGCTCTCCAATGAGCCTCCTCCTGAGGCCAGAAGTGTTCAGGTCTGTGGAAGTTTCAGTTCGATCCACATTCACTTGTGTATTGGGATCAGACTGATTGAGACAGGGTGATTTTTTTTCAGTTGCATTTCACCATTAATGAATGCAAAACCTGCTCTGATTAATAACCAGTGTGTTGCAAGCCCCAACTGACTCAGGAATAAATGATTAGCCAATGGAGTTTGCTGTCGAAACAAATGATTGAGGACATGAACTGAATAGGATTAAATACATTTGACATCAGAAATTTAAAGCATGTAAGCAGAAAAGTACCACGTACTGAGCATAAACCGATCACTGACTGAGAGGCTTAGGAAGTAACTTCCCCATTAAGCAGGGTCTTCTACAAATGTACATGTTGATTATACTTCACTATGCTGTTTCTTATCCGTTTTCTACCATTCAGTTCCAGAGAGAGGGAGCAGTATAAAGGAAAAAGCCAGCACACTTTGGAGTCCATTGGAAAATGCTGGAAATAACTTGCTCAGATTCCTTTAGTATAGGGGGAAATAATAGTCCTGAAAATAAGTGTCTGACCCTGCATTCCTGGAGGCAGCAGAGGCACACCCTGTGAAGGGGCAATGGCATCAGGGAGCAGGAGATACCAGAGGCAGGTTTCATCAGACAGTTTGGACACTGATTGGGGTGCTGGCAGTTCCTTGGGCTGCCCTTTCTGATCTGCCCGATGCACAGCCCTACCCTGACCACAGAAAGGGAACTAGGCAAGCTGTCAGTCTGACTTAGACTGGTAATATCCCTAACAGCAATTTCTGTGATTTTTAACAATGTAATCATTAATAAACCTAATTCATGTGTACCTGTACAGATTTATTAAATAGTTATTAAACATTTTTGCATGTAAACACATGTAAAAAACCCAAATGATGGGGAAAACCAATTTACATCTTTTTTTTTGTTTGTTTGTTTGTGTTGCTTCAGACTTTAATCTTTCATTTCAGGAAACATGATGTGACAGAACAGGACAACCTATAATGGAGTACTGTATTGGAAATCAGCCTAAGTATGGCATTGGGTCTGGTCATTTGCGAGTATTGTGCCAAATAGATTGTGTCAAATGTTTTATACCAAATGGCAACTCATTTCAAGAGTTGTGCCACGCACAGAAATTATCTGCTTCTCTGAACAATCATAAGGCATTTTAAAAATGTAATACTTGAATCCTGGAATTAAATCCTGGAATTGTAACCCCAGGAGACAATTTTCTTTTGCAGATTGCATGCCAGGCTTTTTCTGAATTATTATCACAGATGGTGAAAAATTCCCATGGCCTTATTCTCATGTTCTTTTTCATTCCAAATGGAGTCCTTTGTGAAATACCAGCGTGACTGCATATGTTTGAACTCTGACTGTCCACTTAAACGTATGCTGCACTTCAGTGGTGTGGACTCTGGGACAGAGTGTTAGGCTCTGGTTCAGGAAGTTTAGAACAATATATTTTCACCCCAAGGCCACTGAAAACTTGCCTAGTATTATCTCTGCTAGACTATACTGCTAAACCAGAAGAGTCAGAGTTGAAACACAGTCCATCATGCTGTGTTTAATTCAATAGAGCTGCAAGCTTCAAAAAGTCAATTCCAGTGTCTCCCTGTCCTCTACACCCAGCTCCAAGTGCCTGTTACTTCCTTCAGCTCTCCCCAGTGATCTTTCAGCTGCAGTGTTAGTGGGATCTGCTTGCTGATCCAGTGGAAAATGAGGTGTGGCTGGCTCTGTGATCACTTGACCTGACGGATGACCTCAAACAAGACGCTTCACCTCCCACTCCCTCCCACTTATGCCTCAATAAAATGGGGAAATGATAGTGGTAAGGTCCCTGTAATTAGTTTCTATCCTGGTGAAAGATCTTCGATGACAGTCTATTTCTCAGTAATTAGGGTGAGCCTATTTAACTGACAGGAAAGCCAAATTTAAAAGTACTCAGGTGATCTCATGTCTTAGACCTCAGATTTTCTTATGTTGGCATCAACAGCTATATAATGCCCATTTGTTACTTTGTATAACAGGTATTCAGAACAAATTTTGGCAGTACATCAGAGATCTACAAAAGAAATCACAGGAGCTGCAGGTATTCTTACAGTGGGTGTGAAATATTATATCTGCTCTGAGTTTGGGGTGAAAGTACTGATCACATTTTGCAGCTAAGTAGCGGGTGAATTTTCAAAGTGGTGTGGGGGAAGCTGGGCAGAGAGGGTGCAACCTTCCTGGTGTGCTCACTGTTTGTCACCAGATATGGGCAGACCTGACTGCCCAGCTGTCCTGCCCTCATCGCTCACCCTCCGGCTTCTGCTGCTGTGCTGGGGCACAGAGCTGGCTGCTGTGGTTGTGCACCACCTGGGTTTGTAACCCCTGGGTGATAGCCCACCACGCTATATAAAGGTAATTCACCTCGACTCCTGTTGCTGGAGCAGTACAAAACAGCTGGAGTGTGCTTAAGGACTTGGCATTAAATGGGCTTTTTTGGTGAGTAGTGGTGCAGGGCTTATGTATCTGGTACTGGTACATGGTGTACAAGCCATATTGAAATGGATCTGTTCCACAGGAAATATGATTTTATACTTCCTAATTAAGCAATTAATTTGAGTTTTGCATACTATTTTGCAAATGTCAGGCAACAAAGTTGAGAGTAAGTGCATGCTGTATTTGCAGAGCTAGAGAATTGTGCAAAAATGATAGTATGCAGAGGTGATTTCCAGCTTAATGTTTGGATGCATTTGAATGAACAGTTATTTTTACTTTTTTCTTCACTGATTTGATATAACCTGGTTTGAAAGCCTCCCCCCCAACAGAATAAGGATACAGATTTAAAGAAAGTCTTGGCTGACTGCTCTCTCTGAGTGTCCTTGAAAGTCCTTCTTTATTCTTATTACGACTCTGTTCTTTTCCACTGGGAAACACATGTTGTCCTGTAACTCTAAACTCGTAGGAGGCAAATGTCAGGAAAACTTGGATGGTTAAATAAAAATTGATTTGAACAGTCTGTGACTGGCAGCTGTTTCATAAAGTTTGGGTCAGTCTACAGAAATTTTGAAAAATTAATAACCAGCAAAATCTGTCTCAAGTAAAATATACTCAGTGTGTTCCTTCCAAATGAAACTAATTTTATCCACTGAAAACAGTCTTGAATAAACCTTGGTTCATTCACAGAAAAGAAACCAACCCTTTCACTTAATTAAGTGGTAGGAAACTTGTTTAGTATGACCATGTACTCATTTATCATACATTAATTTATTATCACATGTACCTATGTATGTAGCTAATTGGAGGCCTAATCCAGAAAATCCCAGAGAGGGAGAGTCAACATTGTGCTGAGCGTTACATCAGTTCTGCATCACTGAGGAATCCACTTGATTTAAGGAGAATCCCCAAGAAAGCAATGAGGGAGCCAGTGAGCTGCTTTACACAAGTGGGAAGACTCTGGTCATGCATGTCTAAAATGTGCCATAGAAAAAGATGTGATTGCCCATTTTATGGCCTGTTGGATTTCACACAGAGTCTGCTTCTAGCAAAGAACATTTCTAAGGTATTGCATGCAGTAAATGAATCCTCCAGGCTCTTGTTTTCAATGTTCCATGCACTTCTTGAGCATGAAAACTTCTGTGGAGGCTTCATGAGCTAAAAATTCTCTGAGGTGAGGTGCTGAGATTCCAGGAAACAAAACTGGTGATATTGTACCTGTGGGCATTTGTACCCCTGCTCTTATATATTCAAAAATCAATGTATGACAAAGATGTGGTTGTAGAAGACCCACCGTATGCAAGTGGCTATTAAAATGGTATTAATGGTACGACAGGCAAATTGGCATTCGTTAAGCATATGGATAGTATTATTAGCATGACATACGCCTGGCATTTGAGTAATAGTCATCAATATATCTAAACACAAGGTGCCATCTTCATGGGTCACTGTAGCGACCTGAATTGAAACTGAATAGTTGCTGAACCCAGTGCAATTTGGAGAAACTGACTGGTCCCTACATCTCCCACGTAAACCTGAGATTGAACAAAAAGCTGCAGTTGACTGAGAAGGCTTGTTCAACAAAAACAGCTGAGGTGATGCAGATGCCTTCATCATGCAAATAAAAACATGTAATAGCAGCCAGTGTACCTGCAGTACAATAAAGTGCCTGGTGCGTATGTGGCAGCAGCTCCACAGGCTGTGTACTGTGTGTTTTGAAACTAAATCTTTTTTCCTCCTATTGACTTCTTGCCCTCTGGTACATTGAGTTGGCTGCTTGAGACGCTTTCACTAAGTACAAAGTCAATTGACTGTAAGTGGTGATGAAGAAAACGTCGTGTGATTAATATTACAGTTCAAGCTCTTCTGATCAGTCACAGAAAGAGCAGTCAAATAAACTCAACTTCATTTCGAAGAATCACACACTGTTAATGGTGGAGAGTCTGCCTGTAGCCCAAAGGGAAAAACAATCCACTTGAGGCAAATCTCTCTTCTTTTACATAGAACAAACTAGTTGAGCAGTGTTAAAAGCTGCCTATTGATTCGTGCCTGGACTGAAAGCCATGCAGTGATGTAAATGAAAATGTGTCAAGAGTCAATATTGATTTTTTTTTTTCCTCTTCTTCTCTTTTTCTAAAGCAAGGCCACCCCCCTTGGGAAATACTGTTAGCTGTACTGATAGGCTTGTCAATGAGTGAAGTAAGACCGTTTTCCACCAGACTACATATGTCCAGACATCAAATTTCCTTCTTTTACTGAGGTAATATGGACAGCATGCTGGGAGCGGCTATGTTGATAAAATTTCTTTTTTGAAAAAATTGTCAGGTGAAGAAAAAAAAATGCCAGAGAGAAGAAATCAAATATTAGAGAAGATAAATTTGCTGTGCTGACCTTGCAGTCTAATACTTGCAGAGTAAACCCAAGTTTTAAAAAAATCTTTACTTGCAATAAATTTGTGTAACAATATAAATTATATTCAGCAAGAGCCAAGGACAAGGAAAGGGTAGAAAGGGAGACCTGCTGTCCCTAGAGAGATGTGCATGCAGCTGGAGTAGACATGGCAAGAGATTCCCTTCAGGAAAATGGAGCCTCCAGGAAGAGGTCCTACAAGAGTCTCTCCTCTGAGTGAATGCTAGCGGAAGAGAAATGGGTGATCCCTGAAGTTTAATCCAAATATATTATTTGTTGAGTTTGCATCATTCTCAGCTAGGGATATACAAAGCAGTTTAGGAAAATACAGCTAGCAGTTGCCTGGTTTTTTTGCCTGAAAAATCAGATGCAATCTGCAACAACCACTGTTCTCAAAATCAATGTTATAGCTTTTTCTATTAGATGACAAACTTCAACCAGGCTGTTTTAACCAAAATTTCTACCTTGCTATCTCTCAGCAAGTCATATTCTTCCAGTTCTGTGACAAAGACTCCTTCTCTGTAGGCAAAATAAGCTCTTATCAATCTGTGCCATCAAATTTGGCAACTAACCGTCTACACCTCACTTAGAGATGACAACAGAGAGCCTACTGTTGTGGCAGAGAGCCTATTGCAGCTCTGATCTTCTAAGAAGGAACCAAGGCCCACAAGGGAGGGTCATATTTAGTGTGGAGACAGCCTTGTGAGAGATGCTTTTTACTTATTGACATTTCTTAAGGCTTTGAATACTTTCACAGCTCCTAGCTTTGTCTCCTGGACAGAAGAAACACTGGTCCATCCATGGTTGGGGCTTCCTTCTCCCCATTCATCCATCTCTACCAGCCTCTCTCCACGGCAGAAGAACATTTCTCCTGACTCTATATCTGCCTGCAAGAAATCCTCTCTTCAACTGTTGTTTTCACAGAGTGACAAAAGAATTATTTCAAATTGAAAATAAATAAATGTAGAAATTAAATTCTGCATTGTGTAGGGACCAAGTACCACAGCTGTAAACCAGCATTCTTCCAGCTACTGGCAGATAAAGATGCCCCAAACTAGGAAAATGCTGTGGCAAATCAAAAGGGTAACCCCAAACATATTACATGTGTGGGGTTGATTCCATGTTGATGAGGTTCAGGTTCTAGCTGATTAAAATTAAAGTTCATTTTTAAGACTCCAGCAAATTTAATTTAGCCTTCTATTAAAGGATGTCACTGAGTTATAAATGGATGCCTGGTTATTTGGGCTACTGAGCTGAAAGGACTTGAATGAGAGATGTAGACATGGCTCCCTTTTTATTTATCACCATCTCAGACAGGTGTTTGACTGTTCTCTTTTCTTTTCTTTTCTTTTCTTTTCTTTTCTTTTCTTTTCTTTTCTTTTCTTTTCTTTTCTTTTCTCTTTTCTTTTCTTTTCTTTTCTTTTCTTTTCTTTTCTTTTCTTTTCTTTTCTTTTCTTTTCTTTTCTTTTCTTTTCTTTTCTTTTCTTTTTCTTTTCTTTTCTTTTCCTCTCTTCTTTTCCTCTCCTCTTCTCTTCTCTTCTCTTCTCTTCTCTTCTCTCCTCTTCTCTTCTCTTCTCTTCTCTTCTCTTCTCTTCTCTTCTCTTCTCTTCTCTTCTCTTCTCTTTTCTCTTCTCTTCTCTTCTCTTCTCTTCTCTTCTCTTCTCTTCTCTTCTCTTCTCTTCTCTTCTTCTCTTTCTCTTCTCTTCTCTTCTCTTTTTTCTTTTTCCTTTTTCTTTTTCTTTTTCTTTTTCTTTTTCTTTTTTTTCTTTTTCTTGCCAACCAAAATGAGAACCTTAAATATAGTGACTTTGAACCATAAATCTAGGGGTTTTTTTTCTTTTAAGAGAAAAAACAGGTTTGTAACATCTGTATAAACTAAATGCAATTTTTCATAAATCAGGAAAGGAAGTCATTACTAAGGGTGCTCATGCATTCTGCCTGCTTTGTCAGGCAGGTTGCTTTTAATTTTGAATGATAATAATTTAGATTTATTATTATTAAAATTCAGGCAGAGGGAGACAGAAGAAGATATAAAGTTATTCCACTGCTATGCTCTGTTCATAATGTACAGAGATATTCACTCAGTGGAATTCTACAGTAAAAGAAATTAGCAAGAAATACAAAAGGCAAAACACTTATGAATTGGATGCATTTTATAAATCTGTTTTAAAAATGTATGAATGAAAATGATCTGACATTAACTACTTTCCAAACATTTTACTCGTCTCATAATAATGTTCTTTGCATAAAAGATTTTGTTTTGTCAACACCACAATTTCCAGTGCTGTCTCACACTTTCCTGGGAACAATAACTGAAAATAGTACAAACCATTTCAGCCAACTTTGGAAAAATCTACATATTGTGTTTGCATGACCAGGTGTTGGTAGTGGGGGTGCTATAGGAGTCGTTTCTGTGAGAAGCTACCAGAAGCCTCCCCTGTGTCTGATAGAGCCAATGCCACCCAGCTCTGAGATGGCCCCACTGCTGGCTAAGGCCGAGCCCATCAGTGATGGTGGTAGCACTTCTGGGACAACTTGTTTAAGAAGGGGTGGAAAAAAATGGAAGAGAGGGGAATTTGTGGCTGAGAGAGACAGTGAGATGTCAGAAGAACAACTCTGCAGACACCCAGGTCAGTGGAGAAGGATGAGGAGGAGGTGCTCAGTTGTTGGAGCAGAGACTCCCCAGCAGCCCGTGGTGCAGACCATGGTGAGGCCAGCTGTACCCCTGCACCTGGTCTCCAGCCAGGGTCAACTCACCACAACCTATTTCTTCTGTAACTAAACAAGAAAAGGGATGTAGGTTAGTCCCACTTAGATACCCAGGCATGTAGAAAACAGGTACTGACATGTAGAGGATTTAACTAATATCTTGGAATAACAACCTTGGAAATGCACTGGAAGCCACCTGAACTAACCAGGAATGAAATGAAGAGGAAAGAAGAATCTGCCTCTGGTCAGACAAGCACCTCCTTTCTCTTGATATCCTGGACTGCAAACTCTGCCATGCAGCCAGATGCCAAAGCCTTTCTGTATTTGATGAAGCAGACACAATGATATTTCACATTTTTCCCTAATATTTCTTCCATCCATTCCTTCATTCATTCACCCACTGTGAATAGAGACTTGTGATTATTTGTTCTGGATCAGGGACTTGAACCTTGATAACCCAGCCGAGTGACCTAGCTGTTGGCAATACTTAATCCTGTAACTCTTTAACACTGGCCTTAGACATGTTCTGAAGGCATGTCTGTGACCCAGCATGGCTAGAAAAATAAGTGGAGGACTGCCTTGGTTAAGAATTCAGCGTTAGGGACTTGGGATCTTTGGTTTGTGCTAGGACTGTCATCACTTCTCTTTAAGCCTGCCCCAAAAGAGGTCCTGACACACCATATGAAGAGAAGCCAAACTAACACCAGCATAGCAGAAAAGCAATGCAGTTGCAGCTGAATCCTGAGCTTTCTGAGACACTGACTTTTTGACATACCCAGCGAGGCACTGATCTGACCAGGTGATGACCTAGTGGACACAGTACCAGAAGCTCCTCCAATGCAGACACAAGCTGCAACAAAGAAGGGAAGACCTCTTTTTCTGGAAGTCCTCCTGCTGCACCCAACCAGTCTCCTGGAAGGTGAGGGCTCACACACTTCACCAGTCAGGGTAAAGGAAGGGGTTAGTTTTGTGTTTCAGTCAGAGCAGTCACTGGTTGAGACAACAAATAGCATTTGAGGCAAAGAGCAGAAAACAGGTCTCTCTCCTAGCTGGATGCCCTAATCGTTGCCCTATGGTCAAGTTCTGCCCAAGTCTCTGGCCCAAGGAATCCTTAATTATTTAATGTAAAATAAAATAACCTTCTTAGGAGCGGTGCAGAGTGCTCTGTCTGTCTCTGTGTCTCTGGGTATGCACGTATGCATGTGCATATATAAACACACCAGTCCGTAGATGGAGGGGCTGCAATTCTCTTGAGAGGTGAGATATGTGAGTTTGAATCCTCTTAGGCTGGAGGGCAAGGGAGGATTAATTTTGTTTCACTCATAGTCTTATACTAAAGAGGGTTTTAATGGGCGGGCTTGAAGGACGATAGTAGAGTGACCTTGGGAATGTTGTATGCCTGGTAGTATTTGGTTGAATACTAAATTGTTGAAAGGGAGTGGGGATGATAAGTAGGGAAAAGAGGCAAATCAATTTATCTCAAAACTGTATTGGTTAAATTAATCATTTAAATGATCTGATCTGGGTGCTTTTTAAGATGCACACTTTTATGTGTAAGTCACTTGTCTTTTTTACAGATGAAAAGCTTTCAAGTCAGTATAATGATATGTCCCATTTCTCAGCACAGGACACAGAGGGTAGACATGATAATAGCTTATCTGTTTTTATTTTAAAGGGAATCTATTTGAAATATCTTCAAGATGCCAAAAAAAGGAAAAAAACCAACCTGTCCAAGAGCTCCCCTTTCTCTGAGGAATGTTTACGGAAAACAACATAAACAATTCTGTTGTTTAATGTTTTCTTTTCTTGTTCAGGTGTTACATTCAGGAGTGAATTCAAAGTGTAAAAGAAGAGGCTGTGCCTGACTTTTAGAAAATGACATGATATGTGACTCACTTTTTGGAGAAAAGGGAAGGGGGAAAAAGCATTACTCATTTTTGTCTCACCCAACTCTTTAACCCTCTTTTAACACTTGCCTTATTTCAAGCACATGCTTCTGTCCTTTTGAATCCAATGCAGAGTCTTTAGTCATGTACCTCTGGAAGAGGAAGAGTCTCAGTCCCATTTGCTTTTGGGGTGTGACGGAGTGGCGAGAGGGAAAGCAGAGGTTTGTGCTTTATTTGGAAGAAAAGGAGACAGACATGGGGAAGGAAATACTGTGTCAATAGGAAACAAAGATAATGCATTCAAAAGGCTTTCAGAAATCCAGCCCTCCTTCCTTTCTACCCACCCTCTGAAATTATTCTGGCTTTGATCCCATCTCTCTCTCTCTCCCTTTGTTCAGTGACACACAAATATGTGACCCATGCCCTGGAAGGTATCAATTCCCATTTCTTTTCCTGCTTAACTTGGATAAGGAGGAGGAACTGTTTGAAAAGCAATGGTCATGAAATTGATTTTTAATGTGAGCTCAGTACTTTTTGTGAATGATTGTGCCAAAAGAATTTAACTTGTCTGATTACTTAGAAACAAAAGCAAGTACAAATAGACTGGGAACACAGTTAAAATGTGATTTTTAATTTATTGTAATGGATAAAAGCATATTGTAACTCAATTTTCCATGCTCTCCATGATTACTGTAGGCTTGCCAATGGGAAGGACTTTTCCCAGTGAAATATCTGGATCCTTGCCCTTCAATAAAACAGTACTGTTTATGCCTTCTAATCAAGGATATAGTTTACGGGGCAGATAACTGTTAAGTTTTCTTTCCATTATTGACTACATGATTTATTTCCTTTTGCAACTGCGTTTAGATGTGCTAAAACCTCTCTTGACTGTTTATAATCTTCTCACTGCCTTGCTTCAGTATGTGAGTGCAGCAGAGTCATATCAAAACAGCTAATTACAGAGTAGAGTCCAAGCTACTGGTCACCCGCGTCGAATGTGGCAGTTTTTTTACTGTTTGTTTTCTGCTCTGTAGCAGATCCCATAAAGACGCTCAGGGAATGGTGTATTATTGGACATAGGTATAAAGGCTTCATCAGCCTAATGGAACAATTAACTCAACCATTCTGCTGCTCTTGATCTGCAGAATTTTGCTTTAAGATTAGAGTGATAAGGTGAAGATTAACACCTCTGGGTCAGTGGGGCTGATCAGACATGATTTATTAATCCTCAAAGAAAACCTTAATTGGACACTGGAGCACTCTTTTCTTCATTGTTAAACACTGCCAATTCCCCAGATAATTAGGGTAGATGGTGTATGATAGAGTCTTATTGTAATTAGATGCACCAAAACTAACGTAATGATTTTTTCCCCTGGGAACACCATGTGTTATTTTCTGCAGATAAATCAGTGCCAATGTTTGTGAACAACTGAAAAACATCCCCTACAAATGATCATTGACTACCCATGAGAGAGCTGGAGAACACGATTCATAAGAATCCTTTGATTTAGAGGAACTGTCTCAAATCCTGGCCTTCGGAGCACAGAGAATTTACTCTGCAAGCAGGTTAATGAGCAGGTTGATTTATTCTTATTTTTTTACTTATCATTACTCATTCTTTCATCAGGTTCTTTCCATTAAGAGGCACTGATTTATAGGAAGAAGTGCTCCTCTGAGGAGTTTGGTAGGTTTTGAAGCCAAATCTCAGAAATACTTTCTTTTTCAAAGAAATGTCTTTTTGCAGGCAGAATAATAAATGGCTTCATTACAATGCAGCATGCAGCTCAAGATGGGAGAAAGTCCGTAGGCATACAATTCTAGCTACTGTACCCCAGGCTCAAGAAGCGGAGCTGTGTGACTTGCGGATTCATTAAGACTCTTGGTGTAGCGCAGCCCTGATGAAATAAGTTAACGTTCTCATTAAGAGGTTGGAGCAATCATTTGGAAAAAGCCTCCTTTGCTACATTTGTTTACTGTGTCACAGGAAGCACATTCTCAGTCAACTGGGATAATCATTGTCAGTGTTTTACATAGTTACAAAGCAAACTAATAAACCAGATTGTCGAATTATGTCATTCATGTCTAAACATCAACAAGCAAATTGCCGCATGCAGATGGGAAATTTGTAAAAAAGCCTAGAGATTCAGTACAGCGTGAGCAGAGCGCATTGCAAGAGCGTGATTTAAGACTATTATCCAGAGGAACATGACTTTCCACTGTGTGGTTCTGAAACCAAATCACTGTCTCTATTAAATTGTCTGGTGAGACTTTTGACATTTAGGACACTGACCAAGGAGAATTTGTATCATTAAGCATTACACCCTGCTTCTCCCACCTCATCACTGTACTCACCACATTATCTCACTGGTATATTTGTTGTCTTCTTGTTGCCTCTGCTGGAGTCCTCAGGATTTATTGCAATTTCACACCCAGACTGACTTCCCAAGGCTGTAGCCAGAGGAAAGAAGAGAATCAAGAATTGGTGTCAGAATTTTTTCTGCTAAAGACAGAGGAAAATTACATATATTCCTACCCAGCCCTGTTGGGGATTGGAGTCAACTTTTAGCCCAGCTTTCTGACTGACAAGTCCTTTTGGCACTTGTCATCTTTGCACCAGAAACCACCCCAGGGCAGAAGGGACCTGTTTGTGCTGGTAGCTGCTGCGTGCTTGTGTGATTTCACCCCTGTCCAGGATGATACATAAGGGACAAAAGAATGAAGAGTTTAAAACATGCTATAAAGACTTCAGAATGCCTAAATAGACTGAAGTGAAGATTGCACAGGAAAGTAAAATAAAAAATAAGACATTAACCGCAGAAAGAACAAAAGATCTATTAAATTAATCAATAGGTCTTTTATAGTGGCAAATATAATTTAGTTAAAGAAAATACAGACAGTGCAAGAAGAATATAATGAGTTTTCCACCTCTTCTAAAAGCAAGGATTGAGACAAGCAGTTAGTGACTGGTAGGTATGTTTTTCAGAGAGGAAAAGCATGCTCTGGAAGGTGGGCCTCGAATCTGTAGTGAACTTACAGAACCCCCTGCACCATATTGTCCCACAGGAATACAGCCTTCTATCCACACTACAGAGGTGCCTCCTCATCAGGAATGCTGGAACGTAGCACACACCAAAGCTGGCTTCTATTTTTCTACATATTTAAAAGGAAATAGAAAAGAATAAATACATATTAATTCCCCAGCAACTTTAGCTGTTCTTTTGGAATATGACAAAATAATGGGAGAAAAAATAATGTATTCTGTAAACAGGGAAAACATGTTCAGGGCACCAGGTAATGGGAAGACCTCTCTCTTATTGTACGTACCAGGGTACCTCACACTTTCCATTAGGTAGGTCCCAAAGTGTTTGATGTTGGTTCTGCCCAAGAGGTAAACTGGATTTTTCAGCCTCAATGAAATGTAGGTTTGCTTTTTACTGTGATGATTATAGCGTGTCTTTGTCCAAATGTGTTATACTCTGATACTGAACCCCCATCTTTTTGATGGTCATTCCTTATTGATGAATGACTCATTTAATGCTGCATTGTTTTTTTCAGGGATTTACTCCCAGAGCTACAGATTTTTCTACATCACTGTTGCCTATCCTATTATATTGATTTCCACTGATCCATGATCATTATTATTTGGGATTCCTTCAGTCATCCTGCATAACGTGGAGTGCTTGCTCCATATTGTGCTTTTTCCTCACTAACCTCTCTTTGAAATACAGTCATGCACTACCCAGAGCCCAGGAATTTGGAGATTCAGACTTTTGCAATAGCTCTCCCCTGTAGCATCAAAAGTCTTAACTCCAGTATTATTAGTTACACTACTACAACTTCCCAAGAGTTTAAGTGTCACAGTCTGAAATGAGGTATAGTGCATACTGTCCCTCCTTCTAATTCTGAATGTTCATGGCCAAACACAGGCACCTGCTATTCAACTTTCCTGAAGCATGGGCAAGAGAAGAGCCAGAAGCACTAAATTAAATGATTAGTGTAACACGCAGAAGGGGTGGGGGTGAACAAACTTAACAACTGTATTATGCCCCATCTGACTGGAGTACTGATGTTATTAATTTAAAGCTGAACCAGCCATCTGGGCTCTTTAGCATCCATATATGTTATGTTGGAGTCTGATCCTCAGAAAGGGGGAACCAGGGAAAACTTAATCTGCCATTCTGAAGAAAGGAGATGATATTTCGTTTTCTCAGTGTGAAGCAGACTTTGCTGAGCAGGAATTTAGGAGGCTCATGGGGTCTGTATGTGCTAGCAGGCACAGAGGTTCATTTTAACTTCATCTGGCCTTTTGGGAGAGAGTAAACATATAGAGCATCTTTCTTTCCACACAGCTTCATAGTAAACTTCTAGAGAAGCATGAGCTTGACAAATCTCATTGTACAATACTAATTTAAATAGATCTTTCTTTAAAAAAATCAATCCCATTTAAAAGGAAAAGAAACCAACAACAACCCACAGTTGTTCTTCAGTCTCACTAGAAAGATAAGTATCAGTAGGACGTTGGATCTTGTGAAAAAAACATACACAACCTGACTGATTGATTTTAAAATGCAATCAATTAGAAATCACACTTGACTTCTTTGATTGGAACTTAATTTGATTTGGAATGGGTTTGTGTCCTTGCCTGCTATTAATTAGCAATAATAATAGTGTTGTTCTATGGGAATTTCAAACAGATCTGCCTTCCTATACAGCAGATGGTTGGTACAGCTCAAAGCACTCTCAGTCGCAGCAGAGGTCCCAGCTCCATTACTTCTGCTAGCTGGCAGGGGGAGGCTTTGGCTGAAACAATGGCAACCTGAGCAGAAGAAGAAGTTGTCAGTGGAATGAGCTTATGTTTTCCGAGCTGCAATCTGAGACAGCAGAGAGGCAGGAGGGGCTGTGGCATACTCACAGCATTGCAGCCATTGAGGTTTGGGTGCTGGGGCATTGCAGGGAAATGTGTAGGAATGCTGTAACGCAGCAGCTAGAGCCTGCTTTAGAATTCCAGGTATTAAACTGGTGTCAAACAATCTGATCCACATTTTTATCTAAAGCAGTAGGCCAGACCTTCCTTGGCAAAAAGCAAACTCAGTTGCATTATCTTCTGTTTGTTCAAGGGATAAGCCTAGCAGCTGTTCTTGTTGTGTAACATTTATATCTTTAGAGAGGCTGCAATAACAAGGGAAGCTCCGTGTGCGGGGACTGACCCCTTCAGTAACCTCGGAAGGAGCAGGTTGCACAGTGCTGTGCAAAGCAGACTCTCACTGGTAGGAGACGATCGGGTGGATGGCCTAATTATTTTTACCTTTAGACTAGTATTTAGTCTGCAGAAGTGCTTTCCATTAATATTCAGCTAACAGACTTAATTTCAAAGCAAGTATTTGTTATTTTCATAAACAGAAAGAAGCTATTAGCATTCTAAGAGATGAAAGAGATTTTTTTTTTCTCTTTTTTTTGCCTGGTGCATCAAAGGGTACAAACACGTTCATAGTTTTACGGCTGGTTTCTTCAATGTACCCTGATAGAGCTGTGAAGAGTTAGAACAAGGAGTGTGAATGTACATGGAGTGTTGGTTTCTTTTTAATCAGCCCTGTTCTTCACACAGCAGTGTGAATAAAGCCTGAAGCTGGTCACTGAGAAAACTGATGCAGATTGGCACTTTTGGGGGTAAATCATGCAGAATGCTGCTTAGTGCCAGTTATTATGTAGTACTAGCCATAAGGAGCCACACAGAGATCCACAACCTTTACATATATAAATAGCACAGGAAGCACCTATGGATCTCAAGGTGGCCGGGTGCAGGGAAATGCCCTCTGACTCGGTCCTACTAGGATGGACTTGGCAGCAGAGGGGTCCAGCTACCTGGCTTGTCCCTGGCAGCCTGGGAGTGTGGGCAGATTGGGCAGAAACCTGACAGCTGCTCCCTGGGAGATACTTCCTACCAACAGGCGACTGGGGAGAAGCATAGAGCACAGGGAGCAGTGCCCTCACAGCAGGAAAACACTGTTTGCCTATGAGAAATGTACTTGCCTAAAAACTTGTCTCTTGGAGTCCCAGCAGGATCATGGGAATGGTTCCTCTGACATGGGATCGTTTGAGAAACTTACTATTGCTGAGAATATTTTGGCACATTTTCTGCAGGTATCTTTAGCTGGCAAGGGCACTGAACCACCACCTTTCAGAGACAAAATAAAATACAAAGGGGAAGGGCAGAATCGTGTGTTGACATAGAAAAGCAAGGTTCTCTGAATATATAAAACTTCAACTACCTTTGTACCTACTATGTTCTTGTGTTTTAGAAAACAGAAGTTAGCAACCTCCTTATCTCACCTCTACAACTGCATAGTCTGTTAGGTAACTATTAAATAGACAGCTTTAGGACCATTAACTTGGAGGTAATAGGTACCCCAACTCGTACTCCACTCTCCAGAATTCTGATTCTGTTGCTAATAACAATGTGACCACTGACATCATTCCACCTGCTTGGATTCTTATTTGTGATCAGTCTCAGAGAACTACCAAATGTATTACATTTAATCAAACACAATACATTCATTGCTCTTAAAAGAGTAAAAGGACCCACCACTCTCAAGAATGAGAATGCTCAAGGAAGTAATTGAAGATATTAAAATATTAATTCAATCAAACCCCACAGATATTTCTGGAGAAAAATAAGGTCATTAGTTAGCAGCAAGACTGTTCACAAAGTTATGAGAGAAGCATCTTCAAAAACCAAAATGTTAAAGTGAACCTGCAATAGGACAGAGTGCTACTTGAAAGAAATCAGTGAATTAAACCATAGCTGGTACTAGAAAAATATTATTAGGTAATACTGTAGTATTGTTTCCATATTCTAGGCTGTGATCTTGCATTTGTAGAAACCGTGACCTGTGGCAGAGGTGGCAGTAGGCGAATTATTCGCCAATGTGGCTGTCAGCACGGGGGAAGGAGCATGGCGCTGCCATCCTTCCTCCATGCTGACAGGGGCCTCACGTGGGGATGTCCCACCGCTCTGCATCACAGCCAGCTCCGCCACAACTTCTCATAGTGGCTGGTCACCACCTCGCAGACCTGCATTCTTAGGCAGATACCACCGGGTCTTCTAAGGGGAACCACAGCTGGACAGAAATGGCAACAAGTAATGTCCCACCAGAGCTGCTCCTTCTTCTTCCTCTTTTGTAAGAGGGCTTCAGCTCAGGAGCCCTTGAAAGGGGCAGAAAATGGATGTGCCACAAAGGGACGAGGGTAAATTATTTTGGACCAGTGTAATTGAGTCTGCTCTTGTACCAAACAGTGAGGATAAAGTTTTCCTCCAGGCTAAGCTACAACCCAGTCCATTAGCATTTTGTTTGAGGTGTAAAGCCACTTCTGTATAGTTTTAAATGGGAATCTTCTGGCTGGTAGCCTGCTACCTGGTAATTGCATCAGCAGAGCAGGGTGAGGGATTGCAGGAAGGGGCGTAAGCATGTTATGGGAATAAAGCAAGATTAAGTCAACCATAATAGACATTTGCTTAAGAATATATTGTACATACTGGCATGGAGTAGTGCAACTAGTGTTGCCTCTACACTCTGTAAGGTAAAGTAATTAAGAAGCTGTTCCATTCAGATATTATTGCAACTGGGAAGTTATGAGATGAACTGCCTCAAAAATTAACTTTGAGGAGACAGACTTAAAGTATATAAGAGGATTCTTCTCCGAACTTAACCAGCATAGCATGTAATTCACTAAGCTTTAATGGTGAATTTGTGATGTGGAAAAATTTATTCCTTATCCCGTCTTCCTACCTATAAAAAAAAAAAAAAAGAAAAAGAGAGAAAGAAAGGGAAATAAAAGTATTTCTTACATAAACTTTAGTTACATCTTCTGGGAAAATGGCAGGATGAAAAGAGTAATTAGGGTTCAAGGTCAAAATGAAATTCTGTTCACATCTCAGTCCTTCACACATCATTCTGCAAAACAAGAGAGCTGAACAGAGAAAGAATTAACTGATTTCTTTCAAGTTTAGTAATTGCAAATGCAAAATGAATATCATTCTGCAGACATGGTGCCAGAGGACAACGCAAGCTAACGAAATAATGGTAGCCCTGATAAATAATTTATGCATCATATCAAAAGCTGAATGAGATAAAGAAATGGAGAACCCATTTGAAAATTTGGAAATTGCTCGAAGCTCTTCCTCCAGTGACTCCCAAGAGGATGAGCATGGAGCACTAATAAACTCTGTGACCGTGTATAATTCATAAACTTTCTCTCATTTTTTTGATTTTCAGTGCTTACGGTTTATAGTTAACGAAGGAACAAAGAGTGGAAAAATCCTGGTAGCAGTTGAGAGGAGAACATAAGCCAGCTGATTCCTCCACTTAGTCTATTCATAAAGGGCATCTGTTTTCATCCCAAACTGCACATATATCCACCATTAAACTCAGCACATTGAAAACAGGAAAAAACCCTTCTGCTCACATCCTCATGCCTACTTTATATTTTTATTTTTATGACAGCTATTATAATGTGAGATTATAACACAACAAAAGCCATTTTGGGATGATTTTTATTAACAGGATTCTGTTGCAGCTCTTGGTTAACATTCAGACTGGATTTGTTATGGATTCATTCAATGGTAATAGACCAAACTCAGAGCAAACATGTGGATGTTATATGAAGGCAGTGGGGTGTTTCGGAATGAATTACATAGCAAGAAATGTCCTCCTTCACAAAGACACATTGGAAATATATTACTAAATTAAACAAATCTGAAAATTTCATTCAGATCAGATTTGCCTTTAAATTATTTTGATGGTCTCAGTAACAAGCCTGTGAAACCATATTCTGAAAAGGCACGGTGAAGAGTGTTTCTTTTAACTCTTTGCACATCAGCAATTACTTGCATCATTTCAGGCACAGCACAATTCCATTGCACAACGAGACTTCAGTAATCTAGTGTGGATCAGAGTAGCTTGACGATTTGCCCCTTAAAGATACAACATGAAATATTTTAAGCTGTTAAGATTTTTTTTTTTCTCTAAGATGCCTTGGAGTTTTAATTTTTATTTTTTTAAGTCTCTTTAGAAACAGGGGACAGTGTCCTGTGGCTTTCTGAGGGAATCATCTGCTTCCTACCTTGAGCACACAAGCAGGGCACAACACACTTCGCAGCTGCACAATTTTCAAGCTGCTGAAAGGCTGCAATGGCACCTGCAGCCTCTGCTGCCACGTGTCAAAGCAAGCCGTGTCTGGCTTGAGCGATCGCAGCAGAAACCGGTGGAATACGAGAGGAGAAATCTCCATGCAGCTTCCCATGGCCATCAAAGGCACAAAGAAATCACGCAATGCTCCCAGGGCCCCTTTGCGGATCTGTTGTCCTGGGTGGGTAGATGGGAAAGAGGGTGACTACTATCAGCAAGCTACAGAAGCAGTTACAGAGCATCTGCCCTTCAGTGATCCCCTGTGCTCATGCACAGGCTGCCAGAAGCCTCATGAGGCTGCCAAAAGGGATCCATCCCCTCAGTTCCTCCCTGGCCGTCCTGCCTACCTCTGAGAGCCTGTTGAGTGTTATCTGAATATTGTTTACTTCATTAATTTCCTCCTACCGTCAATTGATGAATAAATTATTCATAAGTAAATTTATAAATTATTCTACCAGTTCTATTGATGATTGAATAATATTGACCAAATAAATTATTCACTCTTCCCCCACCACATGACAAATAAATTATTTGTGAGTATTCTTTTTTTCATTATTAGATCAACTCTTCCATCTATTGAGACATTTATAAGGTGTCACTCACTGATTGCTGCACAATTTGTAAGCAGGACTGTTTAGGGCCTACGTTTTCGTAGACAAAGAAAACTAGTTTGACTTTTTTGCATACTTACATGGCAGTTGCTTTAAATATGAGGTCCTTTAGAACATGAGGTGGTGTTTTTGTGTGTTTCAAAGCCAATTAAACAAAACACTGAGTTATTCTGGGGTTAACCCTCACCCAACCAATATATTTTGAATAGTGCAGATTATTTTACAGTTTTCTGTATTTGTACAAAATCATCAGTGTTGAGGTGGCAGTCAGCCCATGATACCACAAGGTATTAGTATGTAGGTTCTGTAAATGAGCATCAGGAGCAAAGCCAAACCAGACAGTTACCCTGACTAATGGCCACTACAAATGTGAACTGCATAGGCCAGAGGTTATTTCAAGTTCCTGGATAAATTACATGAGCTTTACGTATAGCTAGATCCATTGCTTCTCTCTCTTCTTTCACTGATTCACCACTAACTATGTGGCAGACAGGTGATAGCCTCTTCTAGCTGCATCATTTCTTGCATAATTTGCCATGCAGTCAAAATGTATCTATATCAAAAAATATGGAGAGTCTATGTGGTGACTGTCATTATGATGGGTCAGGGGAAAAAATATTAAAATTAATAAATAAATACATCTCTAGAAAAGTGATGCCAAGTCATAAGAACGCATAGAGAATGGATTAGATTTTCTCTATTCCATGGAGCTCAAGTTAGATTAAGTTTACCAAATCAATCAAGCTGCATTAGGGTGAAATCAGTATAAGGACTGTGAATTGTACACTGAAAAGTGTTCTCTAAAAAGTTACTCTTAAAGAGACAGAGAGGAGGCATCTCATGCCAGCAGAGGAGCAGCCCTTCTGTAATTTCTCAGGTGACTGTCAGTGAGGATCAGAAGCACATACTTCTCTCTGCTGGCATCTTCCTTGCCTCAGAGTCCCACCACTAAAGGATGTGCAAAGAGTTTTCAGTTGACTTTTTATGTTTTTTCTTTTTTTAATTTAAAACCATGGAGCAGGTGTATTTACCAGGCTGGGTACATGTGAGAGAGTGAATACAGCCCTAAGACAGCAGTTACTTCTACAGCTCACACTGCTCAATGGGAGGAAGATGAGTGGGCTCTGCAAGGGAAGCAGGGCTGTTTAGCAAGCAGAGAGCTCGTTTATGGGGAACTCTCTGGCACCGTGCAGCTCTGTAACACCAGACTGCTGCCAATATGAGCTCACTCTCCTTGTTTCCCCTTTCTTTTCCACCCAGGTGGGGGCTGTGAGCTGTCACTCAGGACATTACAGCAGTGTAATATTGGCCTTTAGAACACATGCACAGCAGAAAATCATAGCTCCCTCATTTTCAGAGAAAGCTGTTAACAGGTCTCCCTCTCTCCTGGAGGCATTGTACCAAGACCCTGGTTAAACTGGCATCAATATTTTCACTTGGATTTCCACATTAAAATAGGCAGCACTACTTAGGAAAATTGTGGTCAGGACTTACAGGGAAAGTACCTGGACTTTGCATTCTGAAAAACAACTCAGTGGTCTTTGGGGTCACGTTTTAAACTCCCTTTCTCCCTAGTTCCCCCAGTCCAAATACCATGGAATACCCAGATGCAGAAATATACAGAAAGGCATGACAGAGAAAATGGGAAGGCAATAAAAGATATCTAGACATATGTGGTGGGTCAGACAGATGGACTGGAAGAATGCTCTTTGCAGCACTGTTCAGAATGGATGTGAACGGGGCATAGTTATATTGGTTGGGGCCAGAGAAAAGACCACTGCAGTAGTTAAGATAAAATGGTGAAGGGAACACATGGGAAAATTTTAGTAACAGACTGTATCTTTTTGACATTTATGCAGTAAGAAGCTATAAAATTTAGCCTGCACATGAGGTTTTGGAGAGTAGTCTGAGCTGAATATGTCTCAGATTGAGTCAGAGTAAAAGACAGAGGTGCTACTGGTCCAGAACAAATGTAGGTGCTCCATATTAGACAGTGCGATGTCTATTCATCAGTAACGGGGCTATCCAGAATATGAGTTTGGACAGGAGAGGAGAGATGAGCAAGTGATCTACCTAAAGATATGCAGGTGAGCGAGAGAGCTGCCTGTTCCGCATGACACTCAGGGGAATCTGAGGATGCATAAGCAGCTCACAGGGTCAAAGAAGCTGAAGTACAGCACCACGAGAAGGTCATAGTATTTAGTTGTCTTGCAGTATTTTGCAACATCATATCACTGCACCTGGTCCTTTGCATCATTAGTAAGAAAAAGGACTTTTGTCACTGCTGTCTAGTCCAGTTTAGCAGCCAGAACAAGACAGAGTCATGCCAGCAGTAAATATTGCATGGGGGTCATCAGCAGTGTGGCTAGGCTGGTGTATCTGGCTAAGATTAGGTTGCAAAAAAACATGTTCAGACTCACCCAAATTATTTTTTTATAACATGCCAATATTTGCACAGAGGGGTGAGTGGGTGTGTTACCTCATACATTGAGATTTTTTCTCACTGGGGAGTAAAAGTCATGAGCAAAAATCTACTTAGGTGGTTTTTTTACTGTAAGTGCAGTGTACTGGAAAATATGTTTGCAGCTTGGTTAAGTTTTTGCTGTTTGTTTTCTCATCAATGCTTTTGACTCTTACTAATGCTTTGCATTTAAGTCAGTTTTGCTGCTCTTCTAAAGGGAAGTCACAGAAAAAGGAGCTTTAAGGAGCTGCAGGAGGCCACCTAGATTTTGCCACCATAACAGCTAAGAGAAGAATATAACTTAAATTGTTTTGATTAATTAAAGAACCTTTAAACAGTCTTTCATAGGTCTTATTTCAGGTATGAAATTATTTGTGAAAGGGCTATCTTTTCCAGGAAAAAAGCCAGAAAGGAGCAATAGTCTGCAAGCATGATGCAAAGTAGTGGAAAAGAACATTTTAAAATTGCAAGTATGCTAAAAGATATGATTTTATTTCATGCTAAATCATATTAAGCAATAGCTTCCTGCCTTCTTCATATCCTACTCAATGCAGTGAAAGTGTTCATGACAAAGATAGGACTCTAAATGAAGGACGTAAGAAGAAAGTTCTGGATATCTACCTGCTTAGCTTTCTCTCTGAGGACTCATAATCTTCTTGTTTAAGCTGAAAACCAAACTGCTTACTCCTAATATGACAGCACTATTGGCCTCCCTTTATGATTTCTGTTTTGACCTTTGCAGTCATTCCTCCCCTTTCTTCCATTTCACTGCATTTTGTTCTTCAACATCCTTTTTCCTTTTTGATTGCTATTCTTTGTTGCAGCTGTTGTAATGCCAGCTGGAAGAAACAAGGCTGGTATTCTCTTTTGAAGACTGTGAAATTAGTATCTATCATAAACTTTCTAGTCAGAATTGCAGTTCCACAGGTTTTCTATCTTAATGCCATCAGCAGCATGGTTCCTGAGAAATGGAACAGAAAAGGAAGGTGATCATTTCAGAAGAAAAGGAGGGAAGTAGCTGGGGAAACACCATTAATTCGAAGAAAAGGGCCAGCCCTGTCAGATTAATCTCATGCTCATGAAGAGCAGTGCAGGGTAATATACTCAGGATGCTGGCAAGGAGACAGGCATCTGTATTTCGGACTAATGAAGTCCTATTAAGATCTATGTGCTTGGAAGTGTTCCTGGAGTACTGTAGCTAAGCGTGGATCATGGCAACCTAGTCATCATTCAGCAGAACGCAGCCGCCTGCCTCGCCGGCTCGGATGCAATAAGGCAGTTTTCCTAAGCAGATGTGTCTGAGACCTCAAGGGCATCAAAGCGTCTGAGATTTCTAACTACCCTGACAATCTGGCAGCAGATCTGTTTGGCACAGGGCACCGCAAAGGCAATAGCGAGCTTTGGAGTTGTTTCTCTCTTCCCAACACCATCTTGCTCAATGTCTTTCAGTAAGAGGTAAAAAAAAAAAGGGTCAGGCTGAGAAAGGAATGTGATAAAGAGCTGGTTATGGCCTTCTGTACTGTTGTCACTTGACACAGTAGCTACCTAGGGATAGTAAAACTATGGATAAATGAGTCTTTAGAGTATCTGGAGTTAAATGTCCCGTAGGCAGTGGATTAAATCAATAGCCATTACCACTCGCTATAGCCTTGGGAGAACCCAGATATCAGAGTGTACCACCCAAGCCAGCCCTCATGGCCTTGGGATTATGAATCACAAATGCTCTTTCAGCACTGACAGTGTGCTAACTTCATGAAATTAACATGTTTTATTATCTAGTATCCACATACAGAGGATGATTTTGTGCATAGTCTCCTAGAGTAAAGCAGCCTTTTTGGAGAAAGGGTCTTACCACTTCTTTACACAAAGAACTGGCTTCAAGAGCAGTTTAAAGGCAGTCCTAAAAGTCAAAACTCTACAATAGCAGACAAAAAAGGGTATTTTTAAGTTATTGTCACAGCTGTGGCATAAGATTATAGGAAATCTTTATGTTAGAGTTTATCTGCATCATTTACTGTTTTCCGTCAGCTTTGCCCAACAATATCTTCTCCACTGTTTCAGTCAATATGAGTCATGAGGAGAAAAGGACATGTTTAGTACACAGGGACATTTACTTGAATCTGTGTACTTGTTCATGTTGTGAACATAATTCCTTCTTTTCTTCTTTTACAACCTGAATTAAGCAAGTGTGCATTAATCTTGTTTCATCCCATCTCACTCTTATGCTAGAGAGAAAAAATTGAAAGACTGCAATTACTCAGCAGAATTAAACTTTTTTGATAAAGAAAATATGACCCTATAAGGAAAATTAAAAAAAAAAAAAAGGTTAAATCCAAATTCCATTTCTGCATGCTCAGCACTTTGCAATTCCCTCTGAAAAAATAGTATTTTCAAAGCTTTCAGATCCCATTATACATTTCATTTTACTGTGCCAGAAAGGCGAATAATTTTGCCTGTTCTTAGGCTATTCAATACTATTAAGAATGAAAAATCCTCTCTCTAATGAAAAATCATGTTCTGCTTTATCATGATTATTCTAGCTCTTTAATACAGTACACATGGTGCAGTAGTACTGCTGCAATTAAGCCATCGAAGCAAAGGGTACTGGGGAAAAAGTACAGAGGGAGTATATTTTTTCCTTGTCACTAGCTTAGACCTTCATCAGTGGTGGGGAAGGACCTGGAGGAGGCTAAAGATGGAGCAGGAGACTCCTGAAGAACACTGAGCTGATGAGCTGATGCATACAATTTGGGGGATAAAATCCTTCCTTTCCCAAATGACATGCGATTTCCCACCCCAGAAAAAGTCTAAATGCTTGAGTTGTATGAATTTTACTCACAGCAACAAATGCAAGAAACTGTAGTTAGCATTCAACAAACATAATGCAAAATCAAGAGAAATTGAAACGTGTCAAGTGATCAATTCCCTGACCTGGCTTTTTTTTTTTTTTTTTTCCAGCCATTGTATTTAAATCACACATAAACTCAAAAGATCTTTTTGCAGTGTAGGAAGACAAATATTTGTTGGTCAACAGATGACCCCTGCTGGTATGCAGAATCAAAAAAAAATCTATGCCAACTGTGATATATTCAACTAAAGGAAACCCAAACCTATTGTATTTTCCAGACTCCTTTCTGCATATTTACCTGTGGTTTGTACCACTTTGATTAATCCCATCACTCAATCAAGATTGTATCTCTTCAGGCTGTTTACTGAAAGATTATATGTTGCCTTTCTTTCTTACACTTCACTCCGTAATCAACCACATGCTATTAATTTATCAATAGCATCTTCTCATCTCTGCTCCATGTGTAGAAAATTTTCAGTCAGATCATTTTCAAACAAGTTCCTGGTGATCTTCTTGTCTCATTGTCTGTTTACTTGCAACAGGTGATTACAACAACAGCTTCTGTTTTCAGTGCTTCTGCACCATTTGTGGTGTTATCAAATTCAGACCTTTATCAGTAATGCTATCATTACTGGTATGTTTTTTTATGTTGTCTCCTAATCCTTTGACTAACTTGACCTAACTTGAACTTAAAGCTAACTTTTACAAGAGTTCACTGAAAATTCACATTATTTGGCCAGCAAATGCACTATCTACCTTTATCCGGGATCACTTTAGCTTGTTAGAAACAGTCCATCTGTTTTCAATGGGTGTTATCATCACAGTTGTACTGTCTTCTCTTGGAAATTCACTCAATAACCCCAGTCCTCTCACCAGCAGGGATGGGAATGGCATTGGGTAAGGTATTTACATCAATATGCTGATAAGGCTACATTCTAGTGCTAAATGAAATGCTGCACACACTTGCATTTCTAGAAACTATGCATTTCACATTGTGAATTGTTTGTGTTGTTCTTTCTGCATTGTGACTCTCTTGGATATCCAGGAAGGGACTTTCCCCATATGCATATTTAACTAGATTGTTAAAGATAGATACTTCTGGTGTAAGCCCACTGGACATGTGCAACAGCATGTTGTCATCTCTTTTGGTAGGAAGGTCCACATTCAGCATCCAGCTACCACGACAGTTCTGCCTCCAGTAGAGTTCTGTTTCCCAAGCTTTCTCCTACCAGTCAGTAGCTTGTGTGCCAGTTCAGCTGTCATCCCAACAGAGAGAAAAAAATTTTAAACGCCCTTATTTGCCTCAAATAACTGCTAAAGTCTTGTCACTTTGGATTACATTTTATCTTGCCTTCCAGCTTCTTGTTAAATTTAAAAGTATGCATTCCTTATAGAAAACTTTGTGCAGCTTATAATGTGTCCCAGAATTTTCATTTTTTCCTTTTCATTTCCTTTTTCCATTTCATTTAAGTATTGCCATGTTAGTTTCCAGCAACATTTCTGCCTTAGGGACCTTCACCTTAATCACATTCTGGTTGTATTAACTCCAAGGCTTAAATAGAAGTGTTTCTTCAGTCCCCTCCTCTGTCATGTAGAGCTATCTCAGTGTATCTATTGCAAGATGTAGCCTTTTCTGAAGCCGAGATATTATTTCTCTACATTTTTTTCACGAAAAAAACTAGCATCTGAGGACAATTTTATAGATGTCACAACTTCTCTGGAATAAAACTTCCATGGACTTTAAATTACATTCTGAAAGTGATAACAAAAATGAAACAAGCAAATAAATATTGTTATATTTGCGTTTCTAGTGGATGTTTAGTATTTATCACTCTGTGGAAAAGTTTTCTGTACTCAGGTACATGCAAAAACAGAGAGAGTGGAACTGCTTTGGGTTTGAGGTTTTTTTGGTTGGTTGATCTAGTTTTGGTTTTTTTGCATTGAATCTTATTGCAAACATTAACATTGACATCATGAGACCTTGTGGAATCTATTTCAGGAAACAGGTGGTCATTAATTTGATTTCATTTGCCTAATGACCTCCACAGCCTCAGTGAGGCTTGCAGGTAGGACTTAACTCGGGTCCAAGAACCTGTATAAAGGAGAACATGTGGACAGTACTTCAGTTTCATCTACAGAGGGCTGCGTATGTATCTGTTTTCTGAGATTAAGTTCAGAACCAATTGTAATGCTGAAGTGATACTTTTATTTTGAGAGAGAAGCACTGAAGAGTTAAAACTGGAAACCTATGAAAATTGGTATCATCATCATGATGATGTCCTATTTCCCCTTTTTTAATTAAATAATTAAGAGAGTAATTAACGGTAGTGTATCAACATAGAGATACAGTATCTGGGCATTTTTCTTAATAAATGTTTCAGTTACGGGGTTTCTGCCTTGCTCAGTATCTAGAATTCCTCATTTATATGGCATGTTTATTTTTAAATGTTAAGAATACAGTATACTACAAAAAATCAGAAGTTTATGACGCAGTTAAGGCACTAGATAGGAATTCAGACATTGCACTCTGAATCCCATTGGTTCTACAGGTTTTCTTTGTGACCTTGAGCAAATCACTTAATCTCTCTGTACCTCTGCTCCTCATTTACTTTTAAAGGATGACAATATTTCTCCTGTCTCTGTATTTACATTGCAAACTCCTTTTACTCTGTGTTTTATATGATTCTTGTTGCAATAAGGTTCTTATCTAAGAATCCTTATAGAATTGCTTTTATCTATGTAAAAAGCAATATATTCTGTATGGTAGGTTACCCTGTATGACAGATAGGTTATCCTGAGCTATGATCTGGCTCTGTAAGGAGTTACTATTATTATTAGCATACCAGAAGTGTGTTTAAAAACTCAGTCAGACTCAGGGCTTCAATGTTGCATGGCTCTTTTATTAGGAGATGATGGGCTGGTCTTACAAAGGTTCTCTCTGTAGCAGTAAAATAAATGTGCTTGGGAATGACTATTCTACCGCCCTTGAAGACAACCAGTATGGAGCGACCTGCATCTACACGACTAAACAGCCAGCAGTGAGGCAGGCTGCATGCATGCTGTCTGTTGGGAATGGCTTGCTGTAGCTCCCCAAGTGTATCCTGGAGTTTCATGAGAGATTTCTGGGCCAAAAATCTAACAGTATGGGCAGGACAAAGAAACATTTGCAGGCTCTTTGTAACAGTGGCCAGTCAAACCTTGCACTCTCACTACCCATTCTGCTTCTGTATATAGTTATATGTTTACAATAATCTCTCTGTCTTGCAAATCCTAAGGCTGGAAGAGAAGAAAGTGAGCTGCAAAAGTAGCTTTACTAGTAATAAAACATAAGAAACTTGACATCAAAAATTGTTCAAAGTCCAGTAAAAACTCATAAAAAAGCAGTTTCTGTTGAAACTACTCAATAATGCAATAAACATTCCCTGTTTGGGAAAGCGAGGCTATTGATGAGTAGTTCACATGAATTCAGTTCATGTTTATGCTTTTTTGTATCCAGAAGATCAATGTGGTGATTAAAGAATTCATTTGGCAGGTAGACAATATGGTTTTACAACCCCCGAGTCAGTGAGAGAATTTCAACTTAATTCTCCTGTATATTTATAAGACCAGGATGGGTAGAGAGTGAAGAACCAGGTCATCTTTGGCTGTGCTCTGAAAGCAGGAGCTGATCTTAATCCTCATTTCTTGTACGAAGGTGTTAGTCATGCAGCTCTGAGTCTCCTAAACAGGTCTCCTAAACAAACCACATGCCTAGGGAGGAGTCAGGTTAAAGACAAAGAGTTTTACTCAGTGCTTCCTTCTACATTACCTGGGGACCTCCTGGTTATTCTGGTTGAATCTTTTTGGTACAAGGTCACATCTTTTGACTCCTGCCTGCCTCATATTTAAAGTATTTGAAGCAAAAGCTCATCTGTGGGCTTTAGATGGTCTTTGAGCACATCAGAAAAGAGAATTTAAGTCTATGCTTTGGTGTTGCTGGAATCTGGGAATATATGTATGCTCGGTTCAAGGATGCCAGTTTGTGTCTCATCAAGCCTTGAGGTAACAGCCTGATGTCAGGAAGATGAGGTGCTTAATAGGCTCTCAGAGGGTAGCCCAAGCGGATGCCCAGCACAGGGAGACCTGATAGGATGTGCTGGTGTTGAAAAATCATCGTTCTGCCCACCCCAGTTACATGCTTCTCAGGTCTGTCATCATGGGACTGCTGGCACAGATCAGGAAATACAGTTTTAGATTTCTCTACAGCTTACGCTAATAATAATAGAGACACGGTAAACATGCCCTCATACACTGTGTGCACAGGACCTGCAAGCCTAACTCCTGGATACTGCTGCTTCACTTGGCAGCAGAACATTTAAATCTCTGTTGAAATCTAGCCCAGGCTGATTCTGACAAGCTTAAAGTCTAAACATATTTACCTAACGAGACCCTATGACAATAAAAACCTTCACACAGTCAAGACCCACAGTGTGTCTATCAGACAGCCCTAGTAATGGTCAGTGTAGCTGAACTGTCACTTCCAGATTATGATCCTATCCCAAATATATTGCCTGGCATTACTGTGTAGGACAGAAAAACAGTAGCAAGCAAAAAAGTTTTAATGACTTATTTTACAGTTTGAAATGATTTTGCAGGTGTGGCTTAATCACTTGCAACAACTGATTAAGCATTACCCTGCATACTGCTTTCTGATGAGTGTTTTATGTGTTCTTGTCTCTGCAGACTGAAGAAGTCCTGAAGATTGATGGAGGGCCATGCTATTCAAACAGCAGGCGTTGCTGAGACAGAAGCTCTTTGTGCTAGGCAGCCTTGCTATTGGAAGTCTCCTATATCTAGTTGCCAGAGTTGGGAGCTTGGATAGGTAGGTTATTAAGTAGCTGCTCTCTTATTTGTAAATGAGCTCAGATTGTCTGAGTTTTTACTTCAAGGATCTGATTTCTTATTTTGTTTTGTTTTGTCTTTAGTGTCTATTCATGTATAGAAAGACAGAAAGATTGTTCTGGTAGTGGTTTTCATTGTTCTTTCCTCCTCTTTGGAGAAGAGAGGAGGAAAACAGTCAAGAGTCATCCCTGTCAAAGCATTTCTATCTGACCATTTGTATTCTAAGCACATTGGCACTTGTTTTCAGAGAAGAAATAAAACATCATCCAGTAAAAATGTCGTTACAGTAGCTCATTTTTGTCTGTGTGCATCTGTGTGTTGACCTCTAGTTTCAGCAAAACAGTTATGATGTATTTATATAGAATCTTTTCCAAATTTATGAGCAAGCAATTAATGTGCTACAGTGGTAGTTAAAATTAAGTATGAGCCTGCAGAGTAGCTCGTCAAGTTCTGAATACTATTTCACTTGAAAGATTGCTTCAGGGTTTGAGAATTTTAACTATGTTAATCATCCAGTATTTTCTGAAGTTGAATGTGCTAAATGAGTGGGGTTTTGCTGCAAATGATTTCCTGGAGAGCAGTAGAAAATTCAGCAGAGGAAATCAAAGAGTATTTGGCATTTTTGACCAGGTTGAGTTTTGACTGGTTATTGACAGTGCAACAGTGGTGCTACCTGCACGGACACTGCTGTTTCTGTCACCTTCAAAATGATCTGGGGTTGCTCTGGTAGGTGCTACACAAAGACAGAATTTAAAAAAAAAAAATTTAAAAAAAACTGTTTTGAAAGAATAAATGAAACAAGACACTGAGATTTCCAGAAGCTAGTAGACAGCTTGCCTGTGCTAATGGTCTATTAGTGCTCTTCTTTTAAATGATGGTGGAAAATATTAGTTGAGTTCAAAATTGTGACACAATGCTGTGTGAATATGCAGTGCATGGAAAGCGAATTGAAAACAGAGCCACCCAGTCTCCATTGCCAGGTAATGTCGAGCTCCATGTGAGGTCACTGGGTGCCTTCTTCAGCTGCTTAATCCCACTTCAGAAGAAGAGGGAGACCATGTACTCAGTTAGGTTATTGCAAATGAAGCCCCAGAATTTATATCTTCTTTCCCCAGTGGTCAAAGCATCTCTGATGCTTCAGAGGTGAACACTTCACTGAGACTAATGTGATCCTGTAAATGGATGCAGAATTCCTTACTGGTCCCTGTAAAAGTATATTTTATGCTCAGAGGCATGAAATCTAATTAACCTTATGCTATTATCTATGCTTGCACATCTACAGAATTTACTGATGGCTATAAAATTATCTCGCCACAGTATTTGACTCACTGACCTCCTGCGGCAGTGAATTCCACCGGTTTCATATATAATGTTGCCAGTGGCAGTAAAATTCAGCTTCATTCTTTTGCATTACCCAGTATGAAAAATGCCACCCTGCTAAAACACATTCCTTTATTTGGACTGGTTATGAAAGAAGAGAGGAGGAAGCACCAGAAAGGCTGAGACACAGATGAATTAACTGGAAATGTTCTGCCTCAGCATGAGGGCACAATCCAAACATCTTGAATTTGCCAGTAAAAGGACACTGAGTGCCTTCAATAGACTTTGGAATAACTAGTTGTTCAGGAAGAAATCCAGATTCATTTATGTTTAATTTATGTTGATCCAATTTGAACAAGAGAGCTGGGGATAGCCCACATTTAATAGCCTCAGATTAGGCTCTCCAATGGAAATGTTTGGGTTTTCTCAGGCCCAAAGGGAAATCAGCACTAGCTTATCTGATTCATGGAGTCATAAAGTTGGATGAGCTGAGCACTCCCCTCCAGGGGAGGGCACTTTCCTTCAGATACTGAGTGCATGTAGCTACTTCCCATGTGGAAGCTCAAACAGATCTGTGCCTGGCACTTTTGAGGAGATCTGGATTAATGACTCATTGGCAGTATGAGGAGACTCTGGACCTGATTTCGATGTTCCAAACTGCTCCTGCTGGATCCAGGCTTATATTACTTTGCCACAGTGACACCTACAATTAGAAGCCAATTAGCAAAGAGTCTGGATCAGGAGAGACAGCATTACTGCTTGCCATTAAGATTACCAAGCCTTATTTTAGCTGTTCTGAAATTTGTCAGAAATACAGTTCTCTGAGATGAATTGCTCTATGGTGGGTTTTCTCAAGGTGAATATTTGTGAAGTTTTACTACAGCAGTTTGAGAAATTGTCTGTTTTGGAAGAAATTGCCTCTTTTGTTTGTATCACAACTTCAGTGATACAATAAATGTCATACACTTTCTTTGCAAAGGACTCTGTTATTTTAATGGAAAGAATGACTCAAAGAATCAAAAATGTTAACATGTTGCGATATAACAGTAAATAGTTACATCTGGGGATTCAACTACCCACATCTGACAGCCTGCTTAATGCCACCACTGCCAAGATCTTTTAAGTGTTTTTTTTATTTTATTTTTTAGGGAGAGGATAAGAAAGGGGAAAGAATGAAAAAACTGAAATATAAAGTGTGGAGGAAGGACTTCTAACAACATCCAATCTTTTCCCTTAGGCTAGAGGATATCTTGAGTATTTGTTTACTTTTAAAGGAAACCACCCTGTTTGACAAGCTGTTGTGTTACACTGAAGGCAGTGCTAACTGTCTTTTTGATCAAAAGAGATAAAATTAGTTGAGATGGGTCTGGAACTGCTGTTGTGGAATCCTTTTTTGCTTGAAAACAAATAACAAATACACAGAAGGAGAGAGAAGAGAAGAACAGAGATTGCAATTGCAGCTTCTGTTTCTTCTGCTTCTGCCACCTCACTGCTACAGAAAGACTGTCCTACCAGCCACAGTCTGACCGAATTTTATCACTGTCAAGCCAAGACATTGCTTTATGCTTGATTTTTATTTTTTTTTTATTAGCGAGTTTACACCACTTTTGCAACAATTCAGTCTTTGCTACCAAATCAGGCTCTTATTCAGTAGATGGCAGAGAGCAAAGGAAAAGGAGAGAGTGGAAATTTCAGAACAAAAAAAAAAAAACCAAACCACACAAAATAACAATAGGAACTCACTTCTCATCACACTTCCTAATTAGTCTGCAGGACTTATCTAGAGCTCATGTGAACCTAGCAATGTCATCTGGGTTGTTTCTTCAGCTCTGTGTGGACAGGTTATATCTCTCAGCATCTGGATAATCAAGGAAACAGATAGTGGGTCAGCCAAGGGGATCACACTTACTTTATCCCAACCATCCTTTGTCCTAGCATCAGTGTCAAATTAGAGACTCTGGCAAGCAGTGATGGATGGAAAAGCCATAAAGAAATAAATAATTCTGTCCTGAAAGCAGGGTTTGAATAATATACAGTAAATGAGTGAGGGGCCACATGCTGAGAAATCACAATAAATACTGAATACCTAAACAGCTATTAATGAGCATTGCCCATCTGGTATACTGGCTGAGGCAGGGGTCCTGTGAAAAATAATAGCATGTGGCCATGTAATTTAAAAACTGTATCATAATATATATGCACAGTGAGCTCATATTAAAATTGCCTAGGCAACCTTTGTTCTTAGATATCCTTAATTTTGGAGAGCATGGCTCTGCAAAATTATTAATGATATCTTTTTTTGGAAGCTCTCTCTGCACACCAATTTCATCTTCACTGCAATATTGGTCTGTTTAACGACCAGAGCATTGATTTGGTTGTGGAGGTGAGGGTTTATTCAAGGTTCTGTAGTAGCAAAATTGTAACATTTTTCTTAATGAATCATGACTTAGATTCAATGATATCAAATACAAGAAGGAAACATTAGAAAAGCAGAAAATAGGTGAAGTACTTGCAGGTGAATATAAATGAATAGCAGAAAAATGCAGGGAAAAAAACCCAGTAAGGCACAAAATGAGATTCAGTAGGAGGATACATAAGTGATGATAAGAAAATAATTAATGTAACAATGCAATAAACTCACTTTTAAAAACTTTTCTTGCCCTTCTTTAGGTGCCTTGCTAATCATGCCTGATTCAGAACCTTGGTCTTTCTGAATCTGTCCCAGGGAAAACACTGGGCACCTTATAAAGCAGAATGAAAATATTGAAAGGTGATGCCTAGAAAGCAGTTTTTCATCCCTTTTGCTCCTCTTCACTAAAAAGGCCAGGTCCAGATCAGCAGCTAATAAAGTCAATGCAATGGGAAGCACAGGAAAGAACTCAGGCTAGAATAGGAAAAGTGTTAGAAAGAGATTACTTAAATTAACTGGATTTTCAGATCAAAATGATCAAATAAAATTAACAGATTGTTTAAAAACTGCTGAAACAATCACAAAGTAATGAGGAATGTGGGAGGTGAGACAAGGTTTAAGAAGCCCCAAGAACAGTAATCATGGTGCCTATGCTTGCAAAAAGCAGAAGGGCAGAGTTAGGAGTTACTCAGCCAAATCACAGCAAAATACCAGAAAAAATAATCAATTTGCAAACAGTTTAATTGCTGGAGGAATAAACGTTGAAAGACAGGCATAGCTCATTACATTGCAAAAGGTTTCCATGAGGGTGACTGACTTAGACAGAAAACTTGCCTTAAGAGATATCCTTTTTTTAACAAAAACCTCTTATTTTGCTTGCAGACTACAGCCCCTCTGCCCCATTGATGGTCGATTTGGACCTCGTGGCCAGGACGAAATCCCTCTGAGAGCTCTGCAGTTCAAGCGAGGACTGCTCCACGAATTCAGAAAGGGCAATGCCACCAAGGAACAAATACGACTGCACAATCTGGTTCAGCAGCTTCCCAAGGCCATTATCATTGGGGTGCGGAAAGGAGGCACCCGAGCACTGCTGGAGATGCTGAACCTTCACCCCGCTGTGGTCAAAGCTTCTCAAGAGATTCACTTCTTTGACAATGATGAGAACTATGCCAAGGGCACTGAGTGGTACCGGAAAAAAATGCCTTTTTCTTACCCTCATCAAATAACAATTGAGAAAAGCCCCGCGTATTTTATCACTGAGGAAGTACCTGAAAGGATTTACAAAATGAACTCATCTATCAAATTATTGATCATTGTCAGGGAACCTACCACAAGAGCTATTTCTGATTACACTCAGGTGCTGGAAGGTAAGGAGAGAAAGAACAAAACTTACTACAAATTTGAGAAGCTGGCTATTGATCCTAATACCTGTGAGGTGAACACTAAGTATAAGGCAGTGAGAACCAGCATCTACACAAAACATCTGGAGAGATGGTTAAAATACTTCCCAATCGAGCAGTTTCATATTGTGGACGGAGACCGGCTCATCACAGAACCACTGCCAGAACTCCAGCTGGTCGAGAAGTTCCTAAATCTTCCTCCAAGGATAAGTCAGTACAATTTATACTTCAATGCCACCAGAGGTTTTTACTGCTTGCGATTTAACATTGTCTTTAACAAGTGCCTGGCGGGTAGCAAGGGACGCATCCATCCAGAGGTGGATACCTCTGTCATTACCAAATTGCGCAAGTTCTTTCATCCTTTTAATCAAAAATTTTACCAGATCACTGGGAGGACATTTAACTGGCCCTAAACTAAACTTCATACAACATTTTCTGTTGCACCTGAGACATGCAATAGATGTCTCTGCTAATATATGCACTTTTCATAGACATGGCTATCAAAGCAACTTTTTTCATGCATACGTGTACATATGCAATGTGTGACCAAATATACGGTGGGATCAATTTTTTCTACAGAGTAGTAACTAACATAAATTTACTGTCAGCATAGTTGCATCTTTTAAGATAAAATAATAAAGGGAAAGGAGGTATTTAGGGACATAAAGTCAGACACCGTTAAAAGGGTCAGTGTTCCTCTTGCTTAGTGAAGTGTTTATGTGACATACTTATTAATCTAAGCAGAATGTTTGTTTATGCCATAAAAATTCATGTCAAAAGTCTGTGAAGCTGTGAGAAAGCATAATCTTCAGGCTATATTTGGTATGTATATTGCTGAAGGAATACTGACACTTTAAACACAGTGCTGAATTTTTACAATGAGAGTGGATAGTACTATTTTCTTATTATTTGAAATTAATATCTTATCTCATACAAACTACATTGTTTCAGAGTTCCTGTGGTGGGTTTGCACAATTGTTTTATTGTATGGACCATAGTGTCACTTGTAGCATGTCAATCATGTGTCAAAAAAAGGTCAAATAATTTTTTCTCCTATGCTTGTGTGTCAACAAAGCTAAACATTGTGTACATAATGTACAGTGTTTGTAAATACTGGTTTCACACTAAGTAATTCTATTTTGTAAACTGAATATGGCTATTTAATTTATTGTGAAAATTAATTTTATTGTGGTATTTAAAAATGGAATGGATTAAAATTACCTATATGTGCAACAGCTTTTTACCTTTGCTTAATGTACATCAGCACGGCCCCTTAGCCCAGACAAATCACGTGCAAGTGTGTGAGAGACCTGCCCATGAAAACTTGGTTTCTGGACAGTTGAGAAAACTCATATATGCAGTGAAGCTGAGTTTATTAAAAAACTCATCCATCTGGGAATCTGGTGTAATACACACCTCAAAGAACAATATTGCTGTTCTGTTGCAGCGCTGTGCTATAATTAATTCAGTTGCAGTAGCCCATGAGACTAACACACAACTGTAAAAGATTACTGTAACCAGGTATATCAGAAAAGCAGAGCTGCTATTAAAACCAACATGACAGACAGACAAACAAGATTAGAAGAGTTCTAGAGATTTCATCACTGGAAACTGGTGATGTTTCAGAATTCAAGGAAAACAGTTGTGGTACCTCTGCTTTTATTTGGTAACATACACAGCTGTTCCAAACAACGAACCACAGTGGTGTTATTCCTGGTATAAACATATAGCTGATGTTTCCATTCAATAAGTGACAAGAAATTAGTTCAGGAAATGAGGATGTTCACGATTCATGCATTGTACGGCTCTTGGAGATTCAGAGGAAAAATAATAAAAGCAATTAAAAAGGTCTTTTAGAATAAGAAAAAACAAGGCGGGGGGGGGGGGGGGAACGGGGGACGACACAACAAACCCAAAACAACACCAATCACTTTAAAACTAACGTCTAAAGATTGATATGGACACAGATTTTGGAAGGTATCCAGAACATCTGAATATTCTGAGCTACAGTAACAGAGTAGCTGGTAGTTTAGATTATAATAAGATCAAGTTTTCCCTGTGGGCTGTTTATCTTGCTCAGTGATTTGGAAGCATCAGTTTTCTAAATAAGTGATTTTTAAATCTCTTGTGAGAGATTGCTACTTGTCTTGCTGTATCTTTAATCATATGTGTTAGCACTGTGAGCAATGTGCCCTTTCTTTGTGCTGCTTCGGAGCCTTGCCAACACAACACGGTAGAGCATATGTGAAATTTTCCGCAGTAACTACAATACTACTCACTGTTTTCCTGTATAACAGCCATTTATCCTGCCCACATCCACTCATAAAGACTGAGACATTTAACTCTCCTAATAGCATTCAGAAAGGAGATTTCATGCAATTTAACATTTTCAGGACCTTCAGGTGAGCAGACAGATTCCAGACAATTCTGGGTGATACTTACAGGTTTCATATAGTCCTGGCTACAAACTACGACTGGAGGCTGAGTTATATATTCAATGAAAGGGAAAAATTAGGCCAAAGTTACCTCTAAGCATGAAATATGCATTTGAAATTAATATCTCTCTGCGTTGATCAGAAAAATCACAGACACTGTGATCTAACAGGCACGACTACACACATTCCTGTTAAAGTCAGCTGGCTTAACGCCAGTTTACCTTTTGACATTTTGGAGACACATGGATAAATTTAGGCAGTATCTTAGACAAATCTGGTTCAAAAAAGCACAGAGGAATAGTCAGGAGTAGCAGAGGAGGAAAACAGGTTCAAAGGCTTTGCAATATATTACGATGCCTAAGAGAGCAGGATACCAACTCATTTTCACTGAGCCTTCAGTGCAACGCCCTCGAGTCTTTTTGACATTACCTAGTGAAGAGAAAATTCCCAAACTGGTTCTTAATACATGGAACCAACACATCACCCAAAGCACACTCCTAGGTTAACGTGGAATTTGCTGCAGGCTGGTTTGAGAAGTTCTGACCTTATGGTATTTACCTCTTCAGAAGCAATTTGTGAATAATTCATTTCAGCCTCTTTGCTTTGCTTCCCAAATCCTGAGTGAATCATTTCTATTCAAATTGATCGTGAGTGTTCAGACTGGGAAGAACGCTCATAGCTTGAGTTTATGATTGCAGTGATGCACAGCTATATGAAGTTGCAGCTGTTAACTTATGGCATTCAAGTTCTCTAAAGACATTGCATCTTTCCTATTTTCTGTACCGTAAAATTGCAGGCTTCACAGCTCTGATACATGTTTGGATTAAAACTGCTAATATTTCTCTGCATTTTTATCAGATTGTCCCAGCTGCTATTTAAACTACATAGAACAACAATTTGCAGAATAAAAGAATATCAGAGATGAATTTGAACTTGTGTTTTCAGAAATCAGTATATAGGTAGATAAAGGACTGACATTTGGAAATCAGTGAATTATTTACCATTAAACAACTATACTGCCTTTTCTCAAGGAAAGCAGAATAAGCGTGATGAAAATGTATTTGATTTATTTTAATGTGGGGCTTTTTTTGCCATGATGTCTAAGAATACAAGAAAGGCAACATTTTTAGCCAAATATTTCAATATGTCAGTCCAAGATTTTAAGAGGCAATGTGCACAAACTGAAACACCAGAGGCACCATCTGAACACCAGGAAAAACTTTCTTACCTTGAGGCTGACTAAGTACTGGCACAGGTTGTCCAGAGAGGTTGCAGAGTCTCCATCCCTGGAGATATTCAAAAGCCATCTGTAATGGTCTTGGGCAACTGGCTCTGGGTGTCTCTGCTTGGTCATGATATTGGACTCTCCTTCCAACTGAAACCATTGTGTGAAGCTCTCCCTCTATCATTAATGTTCTTCTATTGCCCATCAGTTCAGTGTTACACAGGCTTCAGAGAAAGCCCAAGACCAGTGTCATAAGTCAGTCTAATCACCATTCAAACCCAATCTATGGAAGCACTACTGTGCACATTTACTCCCTGGCTAGCTGACCTAGCTCATATTGGGAGTCTGCAACTTACTGGAACCCTCTGACTGGAGAAGACAAAGAAGTAAATTTTCTTTTTCACATCCTGGGTGGCCTCAGCAGTGATGTTGAGTGTATTAATACAAAGACCATAGCAGGTAAACTTCCAGAAAACAGAAATTAGTGAAGCTCTTTTTGAGAAGCTCACAGTGAGCAATGTCTCTTGCATGGCATTCTCTACAGCACAACACTGAGGTATTCCCATAAACTTGGGAAATAAAGCCAATAAAATTTGTTTCATAGATTCATATTATTTAAATTCTGTGTAGTTCCAAATTATATTATCAGCTACTTCTACCGGACACATGCCTTAGGGATATATCCAGAATGTGTTGGCTGCTGAGGGAATGCAAAAGATCCATATCTGGATACATGTGGTAAAGATTTAATTTAGATTGCTTCCCTGTTTTGATTTGAGTTATATGCAAGACCAAAGCGTAGATCATAATTTGAAGAAAACAAAAGCAAAAGTTCAATCACACACAAATACATGACAATAAAGTTTTGGAGAAATCTCCTTGCCTTCTCCCCCATATAGGCTGCTTTATATTAGTAAGACTTATTAAAATCATGATTTAGCAAGCTAGATCTATTTTAACCTAAGCAATCAAACATTAACAATGGTGAGAGAATAAAGCTCCTAACAAATTACTAGCAGGTGGTTTGTGTGAAACTTTCAAATGACGCTTTCATAACAGATGAGACTTTACTACTTAAATGCTCATGCAGCTGTCCAAGGTGGTAAGCTCAGAAACCTCATGAGTTTTAGGCTTTTCTGAATTCCACACTTCTGTTTCCAGCCATTTTCAGTTTGATGGAATAAATTTATTGTTAAACCAGGGTACCTAAATGCCAAGCTGAACTCATTGCATCCAGTTATTTTGCTGACATGATTTCACACATGCAACTGATTTATCTCCCATGAGGAAGGGTTGAGTGCACAAGCAAAAGGTGTTTGCTTGCAGTTTAACTGATATATCTCACTGAAGTTTCAGCAGTGCTAGAGGCTGTTACAGCAATAGCATATCATCGAAAAGAATTATCTGCATCCTTGGAGAAGACCAAAGATAGAGCCATCACTGGAAGGGATTTTTAATACCTACTTGAAAATTTCAAGGTCCAGCTTCTCCTAAAGCAAATAATGTTGGAGCAAAGATCATCCATAAGCATCATTTGTTAATGACAGTCTTACAAATTGCTGCTGCTGGTTTTGCTGCTGAGAAGCCTGCAGTGATTAGTAAGTTCACAAATGACCCTTCTTGAAGAAGAAGAGGTCAGGAGCTGAATGTATCTGCTTTCATTTAAATTGGATAAATTGCTATTTCTTTTCTGTGTAAAAATAGCTTTAGAAACCAGGTTTGTAGAAAGAGCCTACAATCCCATGGCAGCTTAAGTCAAGCCGGCTGACGCCTGCCAAGGTCCCAACCTCCCTGTCCATACAATGTGCCCTTTCCCTCTCCTTTGCACTGACTCTCATGCTTCTTCCACATGGATCTGCTTCAGTTCATTATGCAAACAGAAGACTAACCTGACCTAAAAAGGTGAGTAACAACACTAAAAATGTACTGGGTTGAAGCAAAGGTCTTTTCAAACCGGGATCTGTCTCTAGAAGTGGCCAGTAGCTAATGCCTCAGGAAGGACATAAAGACAAGGAAAGCACAAAGACATTTCCAGGCTCCAATGGTTTGCAGGCATTGGATATCTCCAGTGGGAGAGGACAGACTTCAGATGTAGCAGCACCAAGTGCCGCCTTCTTCTGTGTACTTACCCAGAAACCCTTTGAATCCACTTGGGACAAGGGGTCCCAAGCTGCACTCAAAACTCTCCTATGCTATCAATTTGCAGGAAGAGATGTATAAAATGAATAAGAAAAGTCTGGGTAATACATTTAAAATCTGATGATGAATATAGTGATGTGGTAATAGAAGTTCTATTTTCCTTCCTAACTCACTTTGAAAATGCTATGGTTTGTTTTATTAGTTTCTTAAAAAATACACTTTTCACGCTACTTTAAAACTACTGGAGTTGGTAAAAGATTTGTAAAAGACTGCAGAAATTGAATAAATTATGGTAAATTTTACTTTTTAAAGAGCTTGTTTGCAGAGAAAAGTACTTCAGATAAATGCTTTAAATAGACTTTTAATGGTAATATAAAAGATTTTTAGATATTGTACCTGTCAACCCCAAGGGCACTGACTGGCTACTTGCTTTACAGCGCTGACTTCTACTTCAGTGTCACTGATTAGTCTATCATGTAAGATTTACTTCACAGACAAGAAAAAACAATTGTTTCAAACACTTGGCAACATAGATCTAGTGACTCTCAGAGTGCCTTATAAGGACTTAACTTTGTTACTGAACATTCACGCGTTACCAAAACAGTGATATGCCCAGGCTAATCATTATCCCTACCTGTAAATTGATTTTTCCTTTGTTTATGAGTTTCTTTGAGGAGATGCTTTACATATGATATTCCATAGCACTCTTCTGCCAGCTGATCCACCCTGGTTAATCTGTTCTTTAAAGCCTGATTGACCAACTGACAACTTTGTGACAGATATAATAAACCCATCTTCAGAACCACCAGCTATAACTAACTGCATTTACATTTTTACAGAAAGGATTTTCAATTCTTTCTGCAATAGTGCACTGATGAAAGAGTCGAGCCCTTAGAGATCATCCATGTGTTATCAATCTGGATACCAGCCTTTTTCCCAGGGCTTAAATTGACAAGTGCAAGGAAAGCACAGAAAAGACTAGA